>JAJOZX010000399.1:472500-1097500 GCA_023014485.1 Bathynomus jamesi | reverse complement strand
TGCATCTGTCAAACAGCAGTCACCATTCCTAAACTTTTGAAACCATCTTTGACATTTCCTCACATGCAGAATATCGTTGCCATAAACGTCCTGAATGTTTCGCGCTGCTTCAGTAGCACTATTCCCTTTTTTGAACTCATAAAGCATTATATGCCTGATATGCTCTTCTGATACAGTCATGTTTATGAGGGGTTCACATAAAGCAAAACACACGTCTTCACTGGTCAAGATCTGTAAAGTATGTAGCGAAACACGATATATCTCCTCTTAGATATAACCTTCGGAAAATTTATGCTTAAACCAAGTAGGACTAGTTTAAACTTAATCTATCGTAAAAAACGACATTACTTATGGGATGACCTGATATATATATATATATATATATATACAGGGTGTACATAAAGTCAGGATCTATTTTTGTGAAGCACTTGAAAATTATATGGAATTCAATCATAAAATGATAAAGTGGTAACATTTATTAAATAATTAAGAGTAGGATTCGACGTGACGCCCATCAGTATCCCTGCACAGCTCAAATCGTTCCGCAGCATTTCTAAACACATTTTGGAGCATTTGCGGGGTTATGTTATCTGCAGCAGTTCGTATACGTGTACGTAAGTTTTCAAGACTCGTAATCTTCGTCTGATAGACGTGCGATTTGATAAAGCCCCATGCAAAGAAATCTAAAGGGGTTAAATCTGGTGATCTCGCTGGCCAAGGTCTGTTGCTTCCGCTTCCGATCCAGCGATTTGGAAAACGTCCATTTAGATAATCCTGAACAATTTTGGCATAGTGACAAGTAGCGGTGACGTAGCACACAGGATCAGATCTGTTTCGTGAGGTGGTGAAGAACAAAGTGTGTGTTGGATATAGTCTGCAAAATGGGTCGTGAGGCAGACGTTACTCAGTGGCAAAAAGGAGCCATCGTGTTTGGCAGAGCCCACGGACACAAAATGTCTGAAGTAGCCCAATTTGTTGGTGTGTCAACGCGTACTGTCCAGCGAGTTTACAAAGAGTGGTGTAGTTCGCAATCAACTGACAATCGACGGCGTAACTGTGGCCGGAAAACAATTCTCGACAATAGGGGCCGCTAGCCCTGTTCAAAAATCAACTTTTTTATTTTCATAGGTTTCTGTACTTTTTCCCATGCTTTTTGACCTGAAAAGGCCGAAAATCACAACCATTTTGACCTAGGTTGTTGGGAAGCATTGCCGCATGGAGCTTTAAGTTTTCTGCCTTGAAATCGGCCAAAAGCACCAGTTCCGGGGTCCCTTGAATCATGTTTTGCACTATAACTTTTTATCTAAACAAGATAGAGCAACAAAATAGGCACCAAATTAGTGTTTTTAATCCTTTTTCTAACTTATACAATTATGATAGTCTTGGAACAAGAAATGGCACATTGGTACATACAAAGATTTCAGAAATATCACAAAATTCGTTTTCTCACACTCAAGGCAGACAAGGCGCCTTATTCATGACACAAATTTGAGATTAACATTTTGTCACAAGTCTAATCGATCAAGAAGTGAAAGCATTACATGATGATTAATTTCATAATGACATTTACACAGTCAGTTGTTGAGAGTTTGTTTCTTGAAGCTGTCAAAGCGGCGTCTGTTGAACTCCACAGCTTGAAGGAGATAGTCCCTTTGCTTGGCATCTGTTGTTATGACATTTGCAAAGTCGCTCATCATCTACACCACGTTCAGCAATGTCATTCACCGCTTTCAGATTCTTAACATAGTCCAACGCTTTTCTGTAGTCCTCATTCTGTGGCCAAGACGTGACAGGTTCCAGAAGCCACTCGGATCCAATGTTCAGTGCGTCCAGCAGGAAATGTGATTCTGGGCCAATGAGATCAACCAGGGTGGTCTTAGCTGTGACTCTCTGGAATAGAGGCTTTCCTGTTCTGAAGCTGTCTGGCTTCTCAGTGGCATGTAACTGGGCAGCAATGTCGTGCTTCAATGTGTCACTCAATCTACTGCTGAACAGGGCAAATGGCACGACTTCCTGCGTCAGGTACCATTTTTGGTTTTCCATCTTATTAAGTACTGCATCAGCAAGCTCTGGGTCAGTTTTCTTGTACTTCAACATGTCCTGGATTAGACTTAGATCATTCACGGGAGCATCTGCAGCAGACATTGACATCATCCATACAGGAGTGTAGAACAGCGCAAGGAAGGTGTTGAGTCTTTCCAGCTTTGATACAGTGTCTTCGTCGTACTCAAGTTGATCTGCAAACATCAGCATTTTCATGGAGTACAGGTTTCTGGCCATCCATCTGGCCTGATGAATGGCGCCTGGTCGACTCCAGTGAATACCTCGAGGAGGCGTTCCTCCAAGAACAATGACTGTCAGTTCAGCCATTTCCCTGTAGTCGGCTCTTGGAAGCCTTTCTGCTGTTAGAATGTCTTGGAGTATTTCTTCACTGTTCTTCTTCTTTTCCTTCAGCCATTTGCTGTTGATAGCCAGCATCTTTGGGTTTTCCTTGGACAAGTCCGTCCAAACATCCTTCAGATGCTCAAACCAGGGATTATCTGGCCCCTTCACCTTCCCAAACAGCTTCTCCCAAACTGCTCCTACTAGGATTTCCAGGATGTGATGTCGACAGGCCAGATAAAACACCTTTTTGTTCAGCATTTTCTCTAGCAGTTAGGCAGCTCCTCTGTGAACTCCACTGTTACTGGATGTAGTGTCAAAAACAAGGGCAGTAACATTATCCGTAAGTTCCCATGTCTCCAGTAAATCCATTGAAGCCTCAGCCTGAGCTGTGCCAGAAGAATTGTCGATGACAGGTACTCCCAATAACTTTCCTTCAGTGTATGAAGGTGGACCAGACACTAGCACAGCTAAAGTCTCTGAGGTACTTCCAGGTTCACTGCCCAAGACATCTTTGAGCAACTTTCCATCCCAGTGTAAGGCAGCGTACTGTGGGGGTTTTTCACAAAACTTGGACATGTGACTCTGGCTGATATTATACCTGGACAGCATTCTGTTGCGACGTGTTGTTGAGGTTGAGATGACGAAGTTATCCAGATCAGTCCCTCCAGCTTTCAAGGTGGCAGAAACCATGGCAGTAACTTGATTGTCTGATAAACCAAGACGATCAGCTGTATTGCAGATGACATCACATTCCATGACCTTCCTTGGAAACGTCAAAGTCACACTAGTCACAGTGTCTTGATGGTGAGAACATCCAGGACGAGGCTGATGGTAATCCATGTCCTCTGTGTTAGCGTCGTTGTCAGTTGAGTCACCCCAGGTAATGTCATCCACATGAACTACTGCCTCTTGTTCTGCTGCAGCTGTAAAACAGTACAACATGTTAAGACAGTAATTGTTAAGTACATGCTAAATATCGCAATGGAGTAAAACTTAAAACTTTTTGTAACGTTCAAAGTAATTAGTTTTACCTTATTCTTGTCTATGCTGCAGTCTTTCATTCCTCGCTGCTTGCTGCAGGGATCTTCTCTCAAAAATCTTGTCATGACCAGACATATGACCTTTCCTCTCAGTCTTTTGGTCTTCGTAGAACCTGATATCCTCATCTTTCTTCTCTCTGGATAACAGTCTGTTGTTCTGTATTTCCTGGATTGCATCTGGAGCTCCTATATCGAACAGGTTGTCTAATTCCAGCAGAAATGCTCCTCTTTTTCCTCCAGGGTTACTTGCTCTTCCTTTGCTTTTCACCAGAGCACGATGTTTCTCATGTAGTTTCATGAAGAGCTTCATTGCGTTGTACTTGGTCATTGTCTTGATCCTAGCCATCTGCCAGAATGGGATGATAGATTCAACTGTTTCATATGCAAGGTCTTGAACCATGGGCCTCCCTGCATTTTCCGGTAAATTCTGAAGATTAAGGAAATACTGGAACGCCTGTCTGTTGGTGGGAAGCTGGGAACCACTGATAAAAGCTGAAGGGTATCCAACCAGGAAAGTTTCGGTGAGAGATCTGGTAGATGGCCCAGTTGACACCTGCCTGTGGACAGTACGTGGAGGTTCTGAGATATCAACTGTGCGCCCACGGAGCTCCCTCAGCTCCTTGCTTAATGCCATTGTGAAGTTGTAACTTGAGGATGGTTTTCTAGATTCTGATTGAGTTTCTGTTGTTTCCTGAAAAATTATAGATAATTATTATTATTATTATTAATTATTATTTATTTATTATTATTATTATTATTATTATTATTTATTAATTTTATGCTCTTTCATTTGATACCTAATTTGTTGCTCTATCTTGTTTAGATCAAAAGTTAAAGTGCAAAACATAATTCAAGGGATTCCGGAATTGGCGCTTTGGCCGATTTCAAGGCAGAAAATTTAAAGCTCCATGCGGCAATGCTTCCCAACATCCTAGGTCAAAATAGTTGTGATTTTCGGCTTTTTCAGGTCAAAAAGCATGGGAAAATGTACAGAAACCTGTGAAAATAAGAAAAAGTTGATTTTTGAACAGGCCTAAGGGGCCGCCGCCATGTTTCTCGTCTAGTAACTGCAAATCGTTTTCAAACCAGAGAACAATTGCTCCAAGAAACCAATGAGGTTCTCCAGCGACCAATTTCCGAACGGACATTGCGACGAGAACTGCATGCGATGGACATCTGGAGCAGGGTACCACGGAAGAGGCCGCTGTTAACAGCAAGTCACAAATTGGTACGTTATAAATGGGCTCAGAGGCACAAAAACTGGACTGCGGCAGATTGGAAACGTGTAATTTGGTCCGATGAGTCCCGTTTTTGTTTGTTCTCCAATGATGGGAGGCGACGAGTACATCGCAGGTCCAATGAAGCCTTTAATCCTGAATGCGTCGAAGGTGTTGTTCAGGCTGGAAACAGAAAGTGAAGCGTAGGAATAGACACCCACGGACTCTGGCGGAACTTCGGGACCGGCTGATGAACGAGTGGCAGCAAATCGATGTTCAGTACATGCACAACTGCTAAAATTGTGCAGTAAAGTTAAATTTGAAATGAAATAAATGTAATCTGAAACCTAAAACAAAGCAATAATTATCATCTGATGATGACTGAATACAACCTGAAGTTTAAGAAAGAGCCTACGAAATGGAAGAGTTGCTTGGTTGTTTACATTGAAGGAAGCAAGCTGAATCAATGTAAACACAAACTGTGCATAAATTGGTTTAGGATTCCTAAACCAATTTATGCACAGTTTGTGTTTACATTGATTCAGCTTGCTTGCTTCCTTCAATGTAAACAACCAAGCAACTCTTCCATTTCGTAGGCTCTTTCTTAAACTTCAGGTTGTATTCAGTCATCATCAGATGATAATTATTGCTTTGTTTTAGGTTTCAGATTACATTTATTTCATTTCAAATTTAACTTTACTGCACAATTTTAGCAATTTCATTTTATATGAACGTATATTTAACTGTTATATATATATGGGAATGAACTCAGAATGGTTCCCTGAGGTTTTTTATGATACACACAGACCGTACATGGAACAAGGAACTCTTCTAGGAAAATTAAATCCACTATAGTCCGAATAAGTAATGGTAAATGACAAATACTATAGTTTTTCTTTTCATGATGCTAGCCCGACGCGGGCAACGGGTCACTCGCAAAGAGGTCCCAAAAATCGTGTACAGAAAATTCCCAGTCGGAATATTGCCAGTGGGGAAAATTGCCAGTGAGAATATTGCCAGTGAGAATATTGCCAGTGACAAAAATATGTAAAAATTTATTTATTTATGGGGATGGGGTCAAATACAATTGCCCAAATATAGATACAAATACACTATTTTTTTTACGGCCAAATTCAAATACAGATACAAATATTCGAATTTATAAATCCCCCAATACAAATATAAATACAAATATGAAGCTTCAAATACAAATAAAATGCAAATACAATTTTTACTGTATTTGCAAATTTCGTACCAATTTCATCCTAAATATAAACGGATAATATTTACTTGACTTCGGCTACCCCTCAAGTAAGACAATACTGGTATAGTACTTATTGTATAAAACTTAACATTGCAATACTTTGGCTCTTATCAAAGTAGACTTCATTTTCACACCAAGGCAAGAAAAGTAACAAATTCCTCTTGTTTATTATTTTTATTAGAGAAAATTATTTCACACTTCTTGATATTTCTGCACTTTTGCATAATTAGATACTTGGGACTCCGTAAGGAGACACGAATCTTCCTGCTCTGAGAGCCTGAAGGCTATTACAGAGCAGTTATCGAAGAATCGTGAAGGTCATTCAACCCCAAGCGACGCCAGAAATAAATGAAAAATATCGCCAGCCAACCGGGATTCGAACGCGGGACCGCTGAATCCGGAGGCGGCGACGTTATCCACTACACCAGCGCCTCCCTTTAAGTAACATTAAGATATCTACTGTCTGTACAATGGATTTAAAACATTTAACTTAAATTACATTAGTGTATTTGACTGTATTTGAAGCAAATACGGCAAATAAAAGGCTCAAATACAAATTCAAATACAAATATGCAGCTTTTTAAATTCTCAAATACAAATGCAAATATCCATTTTTGTGTATTTGTAAATACAAATACAAATACGTATTTGACCCCATCCCTGTTTAGGATACGTGTTCATTTAAATTAAGTTTCACAGAATGAATGTCAAATGATCTAGTTGTTGTTTAAATCTGAAGAACAGTCCGTTAAAATTTTAAAAACGTACAAGACGACAGGGTAATCCTGTTCCGAAGCAGGTTCGTGCGTGAATAACACTAGGCAACAAATTTCAACTTTTTTTTTGTTACAGACACGTGAACTACTGATTCCTACTAAAGCGCTGATGCTGATTTCAGATCTGATATCAAAATTTCTCTATCACGTCCAGATTTTGTGTAACCGAAAACCCCTATTTTTCATTTTTTTTCTCACCCGCTTCTATTACGAAAGCCGTCTAAGCTACTTTTCCGTGCCACATTTTATGTTAAGCATACTTAAATAATTAGTGAACAGGGATGTCTTTCCTCCTTTATTCTGGCTTAAGACAGACAGCGGAATTCCGCTGGCGGAGTTACCACCCCTGCGCCCAACCATCCACCCAAAGCGCGTTAGTATTTTGTTGTTACTACTGAAAGGCAAATTCCTGTTCTTAAGTGAAACTTTGGTGTGTCCTCTTCCTTTGTCGCTTGTAGGATGACGAGCTCTCCTTCTGCAGGAACCAACAATAATCTCCCATCATATTTGGGTTGAAATTACCTTGGTATCTGTTTTCCATAACTGAGATCTGTTGGTGGAAGCGCTCACCATGCTCGTCACTTACAGCCCCAAGGTTGGCCGGGAAGAAGTCAAGATGAGAATGTAAAAAATGAATTTTCAAAGACATTCTGCATCCCATTATTTCATAAGATTTAAGCATGTTTTCTACGAGTTTACGGTGGTTTTCAGCTTTGTGGTTTCCAAGAAAATTTTTGACAACTTCAACGAAAGATGTCCATGCTCCTAGTTCATTCTCATTTAGGTTAGATGGAAACGATGAATCGTGGATGACACTGCAGATCTGTGGTCCAGTGAAAACTCCAGCTTCTAGCTTAGCATCTGTCAATATTCCTTTGAATTTATCCTTTAAATATTGGAAACCACTACCTTGATGATCCATACCCTTCACGAAATTTTTCATAAGGCCAAGTTTAATGTGAAGTGGTGGAAGATGTACTTTCTGAGGGTCAATAAGTGCTGGGTGTTTCACATTGTATTTACCAACAACATGTTCAGTTCTAGATGGCCAATCATGTTTTTTGTAGTGGTTCTTGTCATCTCTGCTGTTCCATAGACACAAAAAGCACATTTGCTTTGTGTAGCCCAACTGTAACCCAAGAAGTAATGATACAACTTTAAGGTCGCCACAAATATTCCATGTGTGGTCCTTATATTTGATGAGTCTTAGCAGCAGTTTCATCGATTCATAAGTCTCATTAAGGCCAGTGGCATGTGCTACAGGTATTGAAGGTTTTTCATTGCCGTTGTGCAGTAATACAGCTTTAAGGCTAGCTTTACTAGAGTCAATGAACAGTCTCCATTCTTTTGGATCATAGCGACAGCCAATCCCTTGCATCAGACCACTGATATCGTGGCAGAAACAAACGTTTTCTTCCTGTAAGTAAAATGATGAAAACTGCAAATGGCGATGGCGGAAATGGGAAACTTTGGTGTTTGGTTGGAGAAGATTAAATTCTTGAAGTCTTGAACCAAGCAACTCTGCCTTTTCTTTTGGTAATTCCAAATCGCGCACTAAGTCATTTAACTCCGCTTGACTTAACAAATGTGGGGAAATATTTGCATCTGGAACATATATGCCATCTTTCCCTGTTTCTATATCACTAGCAGAATCTTCAGATGAACTGCTGTCTGTTATCGTTGCTGGTGGAACTGGTGGTGGATTTGTTTCATCATGTGGTACTGGTTTCATTGCTGATTCGCAGTTTGGGTACGTGATCTTTGATTTGTTTTTCTTTGTGAAACCAGCAATCTTTGTCAAACAAAAATAACAATCATTGAAGTGATTTTTCGGCTCACGCCAAACCATGGGGACTGAGAACGGCATAGCTTTTCTTTTACCATTCATCCAAGCTATTAACATTGCATTGCACTGTGCACAGCAAATATGTGGTGCCCAGTCCCTCTGTTGGTCTCCTAACTTACAGTCAAAATAACACTTGTAGGCAAATTTAATCTTTGTTGTTATGTTTCTACGTTGTGGCTTAGGTGTATATTGTCCACAGACAAAGCAGAAGTTGTCTGGGTGATTTGCACAAGCACGTCTATTTGATGCCATTTTGAATTACCATACAATATCTGAAAAAACGTAGAAAGTAATTATTACGATGTGCAAAATAAAAAGAAATACACACCGTGGTACAAAACAAATGCTATAAAAACACACAAGTCACCACAACCTGTCACTTGCTCATCAGCAGAGAGCTTCAACAACCGTTCTGATTGACTGTCACGTAGCGACTGACCGTTGGGCCGTTGCCCGTTACTATGCTCTTGACTCAGTGTTGCCAACTCGGAATAAATTTTATTTATCAAAATTGTTCGAATTTGTATATAGTTGGCAAAAAAAATTGCTTTAACCTTGAAAAGCAAGTTTCATATTACTGGCATTAAGCCGATTAAAACCAAAATCTGGACGTGGTAGAAAATTTTACTAAAAGTGATTTGCATTTTACACAAAATCTAGACGTGATAGGAAAAATCTAATTATAGATTTGAAATCAGCATACCGAAATTAGCTAGGAGCACCTATTTGGTCTTCTGTAACAAAATCTTTGTTGCCTAGTGTAATTGTTCATGTCTGGATATGGGCTGTCCCGTTCAGTGTGAAATCCCAGCAGTATATAGATGGGCCAAAACGATCTGAAGTAACGCGATTTGTTTCATTTGCTAAACATCCTTCACCAACTTTAAAGTCAGGAAACATTATCTTTAATGTCACAGAACGTTTCACAGCGTGTTGTTACTGCGTAAAGAATAGTTTTCCAAAGATCGATTTTGGAACAATGTTAAATTTTTCATTTAGCTGTTCATTAATAAGATTTAAAATAGTTTGGTCAATGCTCCATCTCCACTTTTATTATTCTGACATTACTTTACAAATTCTGCTAATACAGTACTGTGACATACTAATACTCTATCTTAATTTCATGCCTGCTTAACGCCAACCTGTAATTTTCTACATCTAGGAGAAACTGAATCATTAGAAGAATCATCATCAGTGCCCTTAAAAGTGTCTTTTAAACCTGTGATGACGTTTCATGAGAATTTTTATTATTTTTTTAACAATTTAACATAATTGCTGAAAAAAGTAAAACAGGCAGTATCATTAACAGCATGCTCCAAGTTTCAAAAAGAAGACGACAAAATATAAATTCAGCAAATAAACCAACGAACAGAATATTTTAACGTTGCAGGTTACAAAAAAGAAAGCTCTTAGAATATTACAACAGTAATTCAGAGGAAGTGATAAATTAAATATTAAAAATTTTTGAGAAAGAAGAGGGTTATCAAACTCAGTGGGTTGGAATAAATGGGATGAAAAAACATATTTGAATATGTGGGAAGAGCGCTTCTGTTAAGTTCGGAACTGCATTACCAAAATCATATTGTAAAGGTACGAGAAAACTTAATAGTCCCACTATCCAGTGAGTTGCACGACACGGCCTTACGACATCTGATCGACTTCACATTCTATCGATAAGTAATGATGGGATTGTTTAACTTCCTTCGCAACATCTAAGATCAGGTGACGGAGGGGGGGCCCTACAGCCGAACCACGGTCGCTACATAGTCTGGATGGGGAGGACGGTCTCCCATTCAACTACTACTATCCGACCCACTGTCGCTTAACTTCGGTGATCAACGGGAAGCGGTGTTACGACAATGGCTACGACTAGTTATTATTTGGTTAGATTAAGTTAGGTTGCTAGTACAGTATTTTAGAGTGTCGATGTTTCGCACATTATTTTTTCCCATTAATCTGACCCCTAGAACGGATAGCTTATGTTTTTTTCAAATTAAGAACCTGTTCACCATTTTGACAATTCAAGAAACAAATTTAGTGAATAAATTTTTCAAGTATTCAATCGGAACTGATGAAAAGACAACCAAGTAAATCGTAAACGATACGCCCGACGAACTCTTGATTTAACACGGCATTAGAATATAACTAAAGTAGTTTGTACGAAAGGAAGTGGTTATTCTCTCTATAAACGGAAATGAAGTAGCACCGCGAGTGACCATTATATGGTCAAGTATGCGTTCTGTCGTTTCCTTCCTCCACGATCAATTTTATTTTTGGTGACCCTTACAGAGATAATTTATAAAGTGTAACATCACTTTTGTCTTTGAATCAAAAAACAAACACCGACTTAATATCCATATAAAATGAGTTGAAAAAATATTGGCAAATGTGGGTCCCAAGGGGAACCCGTATATAGCCATTCTATGCAATTGACTATACAATTCGGCAATGGACATAAAAAATCCTTATTGGCAATCTTAAATTGTTGAAATTCAATTTGTCCAAACCTGAAGATAATAAAAGATTATTGCACATTATATTGCGAGTTATTTTGACAGAAACATTTCAAGAGAGTCTGTCGAACTTATCAATTCACTGTCAGATTCAGACTGTTAGATGTTGTCTTTCGACACTGAATCCCTCTTTACAAATGTGTGTGTCGAAGAAACTTGCAATATAATAAATCTCGTTTCCTCTTTCAAGTGTTATGAGGATATTTTATCACACTTTGATACCTCTCAGTTTAGTAAATAAACATTACAAAGTCGCAATAAAAAAATCTGGGAAACGCAGGTAGGAAACAAAAACGCGTACAATACATTTGTTGCAGGGGCGAAGTAGTGGTTGTGGAGGATTTTAATAAGTCACAATTTATCTGGTCTCGAATATCTACACCTACAGCACATGCTGAAATACCCACCAACAACTCCCTCCTCCACCAAATGAAGCGGGATGCTACTGAGTAATTGTTTGAAACCAACAAAAGTAACTTTTTTGGAGGAACACGTCAATGTCCATATGTTGGCAGTGTAAATCTGAGAATTTTATAATTAATAATAATAAACTAACTTAAGATAAATTTTGGTAAAATTTAGAAAAGCATTTGCACATTTTGAGTCGTGACATCACACGTTCCATCCTCATTCGCGTACTTCGTGCAGGGGGCTTCACCTCTGTTCAAGGAGCGTCATGCGACTGTGCCATAGTGCAATCCGCAACACTGGTATTACCAGGCGCATGCGCGGCGCCATCTTACAGCAGGTGATTCTTTTGCGACCAATCACGCTCCTTTATTTCCATGAACGTCATGTTTCCTTTGAAGGTGCCATTATTTCGACCAATGGCGCACCTCGAGATCTGAAACATTACGTATTTTGTCGAGATGCCGAAACACTGCGTTTGAAAGATTGAAGGTCACAGACAGGGGTAAAGATCGATTAAGGAAGATCGTTCCAGAGTTGACTGGGTGAGAGATGAAAGATTGAAAATACCAATTAACCACTGCGTTAGGGAGTCGGTTAGAAAAGGAATGAGAATGTACCGAAAGTCGGGTAGTGCGTGCTCTCCTCAAAGGAGAAGGAATGCAGTTAGAGAGTTCAGAAGAGAGGTGTCTCTTATAATAGCGATAGTAAAGAGAGAGAGTGAGGCAACACTGCGGCGAAGAGAGAGGAATTGGAGACAGTGAGTAAGAGGCAGGGAACTTATGAAACGAAAAGCCTTTGATTCCACCCGGTCGGGTAGAGCTGTGTGGATTGACCCACTGCACACTTAAGAAGCGTACTCCATACAGGGGCGGACAAGACCCCTGGTACAAAGACAACAACTGAGTGGTGGCGAAGAAACTACGGAGCTGGTACAGCACACCTAACCTCTTAGAAGCTATTTTAAAAAGAGTATGTGATCTTTCCAGAAAGGATCACGAGAAAAAGAAGAACCAAGAATGTTAAGGGAAGAGGAAGGATTGAGTTGTGTATTGTTGAAGGTAAGAGGACAGTCGTGTGGCAGACTGTAACGAGTAGACAGATGAAGGAACCGAGTTTTTGGGGCACATTGAAAGCCACAAGGTTTTCTCTGCCCAAATCAGAAATACATAGTAGAAAGATCGGAGGTCAGGTGTATCATAGCCGTCCCACGCGAAGCATTGAGTGTGTTTTGAGAGGAACGCTTTGGGAAGCGGGTGGAGAAGTGAAAAGTGGAATCATCGGTATAGGAGTGAAGAGGACAGGAAGTGGAAATTAAAAGATCTTCATTAAGTAAAAGGAAAAGAGTGGGTGACAGGATAGAACCCTGAGGAACACCACTGTTTATAGCTTCAGGAGAAGAACAGTGGCCATCTACAACCGCAGCTACAGATCAGGCAGAAAGGAAATCGGAGATGAAGGCACAGATAGAAGGATAGAAACCAAAGGGCGCGGGCAGTATAGAAATTAAGGATTTGTGTCGCCATAGTGACGATCTGAAAGAAGATTGTGAGAAGAGAGGTGTTTAAGAATCTTCCTATTAAGGATAGATTAAAAAACTTTGGAAAGGTAAGAAACCAAAGCAATTGGACAATACTTGGCGGGTTGAGAGCGGTCATCCTTTTTTGGGACAGGCTGAATGAAAGCGAACTCCCAACAGGAAAAACTAGTGGGGTCGATTAATACAAAAATACACCCAAATCACTCAGATCTGGCAGAAAGTGTGAAATTTGGCATGAAGTTACCTTTTGACAAACATTTCTAGGGTGGGGACACGCAGGGACCTCACTCTGGCGGCCATTTTAAACAAATTCAAAATGGGTGCCTAGATTCCACAGCCAAAACCATAAAATGCCATATCCCAGGAATTACTGGGCCGATTTTGATGATCTTGGGCTTGTTTCTTATACTTTTAAGGATGCCTGACCAAACTGTTTCGGAGTGTTTCGAGGTCAAGGTCACATGATAAGTCATGGTCAAGGTCATTTTTCACTAAAACACCAACATCGCTCTATCTCTGAAACGGCTGGGCCAAATTTGATGATTTTGGGCTCGTTTCTGTCAGATTTCATAGCTCCACGGTTGCGGTTGTCAGGAAGTCACAACCGCACGGTTGCAGTTGCGGTTGTTTGGTTTAAAGTTGAATTATCATTAACCTGTGTGAACTTATGGAGAATAAGAGCGATATCGGCAAATCAAAGATTAACGCGTTTTAGCCACACTGTCTGACTGCAAATTCAATCATTATTCGATAGTCAAGTGTGTTTCCAGGGTGCGGGGCGAGTACCCAACGCGTTATGCACCACACTAAACACTTTCCCCAACCGCCACCCATCTGAAAGTGGTTATATTTATAGTTACACAAAACTAATCAAGAACATTGAGCAAGTTCATCGTTACTACAAGTCATGACACATGGAGGGTATCAAAACTGATCATACAATGAGAACACTAGGTAAGATTATCGTTGTTAAAACAAGCACCTTGGCAGTGGCATAAGGAGGTGCAGTGTAAGTGCGCTTTGTTGCATTTGCAGTTGCCAGTGCATGATTTCTTACATCCACAGCGTCGGAGGATCGCGCAAGCCTTACTGACATCTGCAAGTGTCGTCCAGAATGGCACCAACTCCTGAGCTGAGATCATCCATCCCCAGTCAGTAGGATCAGGGATCCGAGTTACAGCCCATTATGTGTTCCAGCAAGTATCCACCTTACCTTCAAAGGAAGTGCTCAAAATGACCGCCTTGCGCTTGAATACACGCCTGAACACGCCTCGTCATAGACTGCCTGACGCGTTCAAACATTCCAGGTATTGCTCGGATTTTCTGGCATCCTTGCTCTACACGTTGGCGAAGTATTTCAACGTTGTCAATGGGTGTCACGTAAAGGATGGATTTCAGATGACCTTACAGGTAAAAATAGAGTGGTTTCAGGTCCGGGGAGCGAGCAGGCTATGCAATGTGTCCTCCATGGCCTATCCATTTATCAGGGAAATGGTCATCCAAACAGTCTCTGGTTACTTGATTAAAATGAGGCGGAACGCCGTCATGCACAAGCCACATACGACGTCGGACACCAAGAGGAACTTCATCTAGTAAATTGCTTAAATCATTCCTTAAAAAATTGGAATAGGATTCTTCTGTTAGTTAATCTTCCAGTCAAAACAAAAGGACCGATTAAGTTGTCGGCAATAAGTCCTGCCCATGCATTGACATTAAATTGTTGTTGATGCCTTGACTGGATGATGGCATGCGGATTCTCTTCGGCCCAGTGATGTGTTGTGAAAATTGATCCCGGCATTTCTTGTGAAGGCAGCCTCATCAGAAAACAACACGGAGGATAGAAAAAGAGGATCGCGAGCACACTGTTGAAGGAACCAAGTACAAAAAGGCTCTCGTGATGGGAAATCAGCTTCAATAAGGCCTTGTACTCTCTGAATGCTCTGAATGTGATATGGGTAAAGCTGTTGTTCACGTAAAATTCCTCACACAGTTGTGTATCTTACACCCTCTGCTGCTACTATCCTTCGGGTGCTGACACCAGGATGTTCCTCCATGCGATTCAGGACCCGCTCCTCCAACTCAACAGTTCTGGCGCTGATTGGTCTACCATCTGAGACTCGCTTGTTGAATGATCCTGTATCACCAAGACGCTCGTCTATTCTTTGAAAGGTCTTCTTATCTGGCAGACGGCGATTCGGAAACCTTTCCGCATACAAGACGTCTTGCTGCGGCCGCATTACACTCGGCAAATCCATACACGAGACGCATGTCTGCCATTTCTGTTTGAATAAGCCTCCATTATCACTTCAAATGCACCCTATCACTGAATAGCACAAAAACGTTTAAGTTTTTTTTTTTACTGGACTGCACTTATTCACGGTAAAAAGTTACGAATACGAACAGTGAAACACCCTGATGCACCTCTGACTGACTGATGGCTCTACACTCAACGATATTGAAACATGTCATAGAGTGTACGAAACATTACAATCGGTAAGGCCATACATGAAATAAGTCTCGTACACACTCACATTGTCGGCAAACAAAGCGATTTCGGGCATATGTTTCTATAAACTTTTTTCATTGTTTTCAGGTCCTGAATCCATCCTGAAAGTGCGTCCCACATGTTATGAAGCACCCTGTGTGTGTGTGTGTGTGTGTGTTGTGTGTGTGTGTGTGTATAGCTGGGCTGCTGGTGGAGCGTGGTTCGGATTCCACGTTAAACTGTAGGTCTAAGGTGGTGACAAACTTGACCTTCGTAAGAATGAACAATTCGGGCGGAAGCAAACCAAGTGTGTGTGTGTGTGTGTGTGTGTGTATATATATATATATATATATATATATATATATATAATTAATATAAAGGGGGTAACAACTAGAATCAATATTTAAACTGGAGTTCAGAAATTTAATGCACAGAGATTCGTAAATACGGAGAGAGGACGGGCATTTTAATGATTTAAGAATTTTAAAGTTATTAACGGAAATATCAACCTTACACTTAACACAATGATTTCTAATGGCAGACTGTTCCTTTTTAGATAAAACTTTCCCTGTCCTATGGCTAATACCCATATGGGAGCAAAATCTTGCCTGCAAAGAACGAACTGTGCTGCCAACGTAGTTCCCCTGGAACACCCAGGGCAGGTAAACAAATAAACGACAGAACAGTTCATCGCAGGGGGGATTTTGTCCTTACAACGGAAAAAACATTCAAGGGTATTATTATTTACAAAAGCAACCTTAAAATCAGTGTGAAAATAAAATTTCCTCACCACACTCAACAATTGCTTTTTCACAAAAGTGTTAAAATGGTAGAGGTCAGGTAAAACAAGATATTTACAATTCTTAGGAACATCATACGTTGGGATAAGGTTGGGGGAATAAACATTATTAAGAAATTTACCAATAATACCTTGTACAAGATCCCGTGGAAAAACCATTTTTAAAGAAAAAATCAGTAAGGAATTCAAACTCATTATGAAGCAGAGCAAAGTTTGAGCAAATATTATAAGCTCTATGCACTAAAGTGCGAATGGAACTTAGTTTGTAATTAAAATCGCAAAAACTATAAAAATTAAAACCTAAACCCTTAAAAGTAGGCTTCCGGTATGTCGAAGTTAAAACAGTCGAGCCTGATTTGGAAACCAAAACATCAAGGAAAGGAATAGAACCTTGAACTTCCTTTTCCTGCGTAAATATAATGTTCTTATGCAGTGTGTTCAGAAAATTTAAAAACTGAACTGATTGATTATCCGTTTGGAATAAAGCAAACGTATCATCAACATAACGTCTGTACAATTTCGGCTTAAGGTGAGGGGGGCACTCACAGAAGGCCCTTTCCTCAAGATGAGACATGAAAATATTCGCAAAAACGGGACCTAAGGGGCTCCCCATCCCCACTCCATCCAACTGACGGTAAACTACCCCTTGAAAACTAAAAAAGTTATCCTTGACTGCCAAATTCAGAAGCTGCTCAAACTGTGCTCTGCCAAAGCCGTGAAAAAGTGAGTCCGGCTGTGGAAAAGCTTTATTTAAAATAATTGTAATGGTCTCATCCAAGGGACATTTGTAAAGAGGGAAGATACATCAAAACTTGTCATAAACAAAGAATTCATATTAAACTTCTTAATTTCCGACACAAAAGAAAAACTATCCTTAACACTGTACAATAGGGTGGATCGATTTTACATTTGTTTCGATTTCCATATTCTAATAGAGACAGAAACTTGCGCATGCATGATAAAATAGCCTCTGCAAAATCTTAGCTTAATAGGTAATCATCTTCTGCCCCCGGCAGAGCGATGAAAATCATATTTTAGAGTCAAAAACGTATTTTTAAACCCTAGCCTAGAGTCATAAAATTTTGCGTGTGTGTTATTTCATGCCTAAGCAACGATATAAATGCTATGGGAAATATATAAATGCATTATTTAAGACAAAGAGCCGATCTGAAAATATGTATAATATACATTTTTCAGATCGGCTCTTTGTCTTAAATAATGCATTTATATATTTCCCATAGCATTTATATCATTGCTTAGGCATGAAATAACACACGCAAAATTTTATGACTCTAGGCTAGGGTTTAAAATACGTTTTTGACTACTAAAATATGATTTTCATCGCTCTGCCGGGGGCAGAAGATGATTACCTATTAAGCTAAGATTTTGCAGAGGCTATTTTCTCATGCATGCGCAAGTTTTTGTCTCTATTAGAATATGGAAATCGAAAAAAATGTAAAATCGATCCACCCTACTGTACAAGTTCACAGTAAATGATGATAACTGTTATCATCATTTACTGTGAACTTGTACAGTGTTAAGGATAGTTTTTCTTTTGTGTCGGAAATTAAGAAGTTTAATATGAATTCTTTGTTTATGACAAGTTTTGATGTATCTTCCCTCTTTACAAATGTCCCCTTGGATGAGACCATTACAATTATTTTAAATAAAGCTTTTCCACAGCCGGACTCACTTTTTCACGGCTTTGGCAGAGCACAGTTTGAGCAGCTTCTGAATTTGGCAGTCAAGGATAACTTTTTTAGTTTTCAAGGGGTAGTTTACCGTCAGTTGGATGGAGTGGGGATGGGGAGCCCCTTAGGTCCCGTTTTTGCGAATATTTTCATGTCTCATCTTGAGGAAAGGGCCTTCTGTGAGTGCCCCCCTCACCTTAAGCCGAAATTGTACAGACGTTATGTTGATGATACGTTTGCTTTATTCCAAACGGATAATCAATCAGTTCAGTTTTTAAATTTTCTGAACACACTGCATAAGAACATTATATTTACGCAGGAAAAGGAAGTTCAAGGTTCTATTCCTTTCCTTGATGTTTTGGTTTCCAAATCAGGCTCGACTGTTTTAACTTCGACATACCGGAAGCCTACTTTTAAGGGTTTAGGTTTTAATTTTTATAGTTTTTGCGATTTTAATTACAAACTAAGTTCCATTCGCACTTTAGTGCATAGAGCTTATAATATTTGCTCAAACTTTGCTCTGCTTCATAATGAGTTTGAATTCCTTACTGATTTTTTCTTTAAAAATGGTTTTCCACGGGATCTTGTACAAGGTATTATTGGTAAATTTCTTAATAATGTTTATTCCCCCAACCTTATCCCAACGTATGATGTTCCTAAGAATTGTAAATATCTTGTTTTACCTGACCTCTACCATTTTAACACTTTTGTGAAAAAGCAATTGTTGAGTGTGGTGAGGAAATTTATTTTCACACTGATTTTAAGGTTGCTTTTGTAAATAATAATACCCTTGAATGTTTTTTCCGTTGTAAGGACAAAATCCCCCCTGCGATGAACTGTTCTGTCGTTTATTTGTTTACCTGCCCTGGGTGTTCCCAGGGGAACTACGTTGGCAGCACAGTTCGTTCTTTGCAGGCAAGATTTTGCTCCCATATGGGTATTAGCCATAGGACAGGGAAAGTTTTATCTAAAAAGGAACAGTCTGCCATTAGAAATCATTGTGTTAAGTGTAAGGTTGATATTTCCGTTAATAACTTTAAAATTCTTAAATCATTAAAATGCCCGTCCTCTCTCCGTATTTACGAATCTCTGTGCATTAAATTTCTGAACTCCAGTTTATTTATTTATTTATTTATTTATATATATATATATATATATATATATATATATATATATATATATATATATATATATATATATATAATGTTAAACACAGACCGTGTATAGAACAAGGAACTCTTCTGGGAAATTACATCCACAATAGTTCGAATAAGTAACAAATACTAGAGTTGAAAAAGAAAAAACTATAGTATTTGTCACTTGTCATTACTTATTCGAACTGTAGTGGATATAATTTCCCAGAAGAGTTCCTTGTTCCATGCACGGTCTGTGTTTAACATATAAGTTTCTCAGGGGATCATTCTGTGTGTGTGTGTGTGTGTGTTGTGTGTGTGTGTGTGTGTGTGTGTGTGTGTGTGTGTGTGTGTGTGTGATAATAATAATAATAATAATAATAATAAAGTATACAATCCGTGACTGCAACTAAAAATTCAGGCAAATATTTTTAAATCAGGGATGGCTAACTTCTTTATGCTCGCGGACCAGTTTCTTACACAGACTGCAGTCTGGAGACCGAAACTATACGACCAGGTGAAGTACGTTTAGAACTTGTAATGTAAAATATTAAAAAAAGTAAATAAATAAATAAGTAAATAAATAAAAAAAAAAATAAAGTGAGAAATACTAAATAAGAGTGTCCATGAGGCTGCCAGTTGTCCAAACCATTGTGACGTTTTCTCCTTTCGTCGAAGTTTCAAAATAAGAGGAACAACTAAAGACTTCTTTCCTTTCCAACGAGTTAAACACCAACTCCAAACTTTGCCAACCAATACATACTTCGCGTGACAACCGCATCAGGAACACTACATTTATAAACGCACACTATTATGTAGCGATGAAGGGGTCTACAAAACGCCCCTCTTGGTCACCCATACCAAAGGGAGCTTAGTCCCTCAACGTCGCTCCGAAGGGACACGAGAGAAAAGGCGTAAAAATGGAGTAAACAGACTGGCCAGGGTACGGAGGGGAAGAAAGCAATGGGTTATAAAGGAAGGGAATCTCGGACGCATCTCCCTCACAGTGACGACTAAATACAATCTCTGAACGAGTGTGAACACCATTTGTTAGTACGCTTCTCTCCTACATTCGTCGTTTCTAAGTGGCGACGACGTCGCAACATCGCTTCCCGTTAGATCAGAGAAGCAAGACCAGGTTAGGTCTGGGCACTAGTTGGATGGGCGACCATCCTAGGAGGCGTTCAGAGGATGCATCGACTCGTCGCTCAGATCCCACGTAAAGCTATTGGCCCCATCTGTCATATGACTCCATTTTTATTATGAATGAATTTCAGTTATGAAACATCATTATGATGATCATTAATAAGCAGCTGCAGAAAATTTAAGTGCACATTTGAGTAACATCAGGTAATCTCCGTAACATTTCCCTTACTACACTAGTTCTTAATGCGATCATTCAGTAAACGATGCATTGTAATTTTGCTAATAAAATAAAAAAAAACTGAAATAATAGGCAGAATAGGCGCTTCTTGGCTCGGATATCAGTTTTGAAATAGAGACAGGCATATATTCACGTCGTATCCCAACTGTTATTCATTCTCATTCTTATTTTCTCTTAAATAAGTATGAACAAAACATGATGCCAACTCGTTCACATCAAAGAAACACGTCCAGTACAAAATAAAAGTCGAGAGCATTTTATTTTCTTAAAATGACGCCTTGGAAAGAGCTAAATTTTTAAGTAGCCACACTGCATGTGTGTGTGTGTGTGTGTGTGTGTGTGTGTGTAAACAACCACAGGGAAAAGGAAAAGGAAACACGAAATCCGAGCGCTTTCGTGATATATTCACATCTTCAGGAAATTTCTTTCTTGTCCCTGAAGATGTGAATATATCACGAAAGCGCTCGGATTTCGTGTTTCCTTTTCCTTTTCCCTGTGGTTGTTTGCTTATTAAAAGATCACGTGTTGTTCTATGATTTTATTGCATATATATATATATATATATATATATATAGAATATTAACATTATAGGTAATACAATTACCATAGTAATTAATTCTGAACTTGACACCTGTCAATTTAGTATTAAAAAAAAGCCTATTAAATTTATATCCAAAGAGACTAAGAAATTCGTTACGATGACTTAAATCATAAGCGAACATTTGGTGTAATAAACTGAACAAGCCTCTTCGATCTTGGGGCGAAAATGAGAGAACGGAGAAATTAATTAGGCCTGCGATGGTTTTGTTGTCCGAAATATTTTATCACTTATACTGTACTGTATAGTAATTTTTGCGCGCTCACTCCGAAAATAATATTCATTTTTCGCCATCACGTACAGATTTTTCATAAAATGTCATATTTCATACGTAAGTAATTTTCATTAAATTTTGATTAAAAACTACCGCCTATAATCAATGGGTGCAAAGAACTAAATTACTGGGAAAAGTTACGAGAACTAAACCTATATTCACTGGAAAGGAGAAGAGAGAGACACACCATTATTTACACTTGGAAAATAATGGAGAAACAAGTCCCTAATCTTACTCTGAATCCCATAACTCCCCAAACAACGGTGGAAGGTAGAAACGGTAGACTGTGTCGTATTCCCAAATTGAAGGCGAGACAGGGAACATTCTTAACCCTGAAAGAAAATAGTTTTGTAGTGAGAGGACCAAAACTATTTAATCAACTGCCCAAAGACCTAAGAAACACGAAGGGAGTTGCAGTGGAAATCTTCAAAAGAAGACTTGACGCCTGGCTCAGAACAATCCCCGATGAGCCGGGCGTACCTGGCTATGTGAGGTGGAGAGCGCAAGAATCCAACTCACTACTTCACCAGGCCAACTCGAGAGGAGGGGCGACACGCTTGACCTTCGCGAAATGAGAAATCATCACGTGGAACCTTTGTAAGGTTGTAAGGTAAGGTATAAATGCTTGGTTTCACCGAGACATCAAAGAAATGGAGAAGATATATTGGGGGAGGTGGGACATCATCAGCGTGATGGCTGATTACTGGTGGATGTTGAAACGGGATACTCCGGAATTATTACGTAAAAGAAAAGGAACGGCGCGTACATTCGAGACTAAAAGACGTAGGTAGATCTCGCGAGAAAACTCGGGACAAATAAAGATGAATATATTATAAGTGACGTTAATAGTCTTCTTTCTTTTTAAAGTTGTTCGCGTTTGTAATTAGTATAACAAAGCGAAATAGGTACCTAATGTAAATTGAAATAAATAATATTTATTTATGTTATTGTTTTCTCCCTTCCAGTTTGCAAAAAATCCTTACGTGATAGAAAAAAAAATGGACACCTTATTCGAAATGAGCGTAGTTGAATTATATAAAATCGGTTATTTGTAAGAAAACAACTCTTACAAAGTTCTCATTCGCAGGCCTGTGAATTATTATCAGCGCAAAGGCTCACATAAAAATGTGATGACATTTTCATAATCTTAAAGTTCACGAATTCGTGTGAATTCAACGTTCGTGAAAGAGAAAAACGACGAAGGCGTCGAATCACAATCGAATCACAATCGCAACAGTTACAAATATTAAACAAAAAATAAAATTATTAATTAAAGAACATAATCGTGAAAACTAATGTTAATGATTACACGACTTCGCAGCAATGCGCGTATCTAATTATGTATAAAGAGTAATAACAACCCGGCCATGCCCTTCGGGTACGATAAAATTTAACTGGGTGGTTACAACGGGGGTGAACTTCAATACTCTCTTTCGATAGTCTGGACATCAGTATCAGGTACCGCAGATCGCATCAGACAGGACATTAAGTGCAGCGCGAGTGCTGGCAATGTCTTAGGAATGCATGCGAGAGACGCTTTTAATCACAGCCAAAAAATAACAAACAAATAAATACAATAATATCCAATGTGTGGACTGGTTTAACTTACCGTTAGGAAATTACTTAACTTTATCTTATTTACATACATACATACATACATACATACGTACGTACGCACGCGCGCACACACACGTGTGTGTGTGTGTGTGTAAGATAAAGTATATACACACAGCGTGATACCCTACCTAAAAGAAAAAAATATAATCAACACTGAAAATTCCTATGATGTGCGACTTTTGCGCCACCCTGTATATAGTGCGTGGGTGTGGGTGACTTTTTAAATAAATGTGACAGTCTTTAGCTGAACTTCCCGGTAAAGTATAAATGGTCTCCGTGGGGACAATTAAAAACTAAGCACTGAACAGCAAAAGAACAAATGGCACAAAACTGTCGAGAAATTCTATAACTGAGATTGGTGACCATTTTCTTTGGCTGAGAACAAAAAACCAATGGATTTGCTGAAACGAACAGAAGAATGTCACTCGGGTTGAAAGCAGTTTCCAAGTCGACTTGCGTGCCGCACGCGGTGTGTGTGTGTGTGTGTGTGTGTGTGTGTGTGATTACAGCTTTCACGTCATATATACTATATCAGGTAAGCATGCGAGCACAGACAGACAGTCGAAGGAGAGAACAGACGTGCGACACTTGAACGACAAAAAGAACCTTTTTATTGTAATTTGTTCAATCAATGCAGTTCACATCAGTGTGATAAAAAATATATATATTTATTATGAAACCAGATAAAGACAAACACCTTAAAAATTTACGACGCTCAAAAACAGATACTGCCTGGTAATTCAGATCCAAATTTATTAAATATGAGATGCTTCTGGTTGAGCATAAAAAGGCACTTATGAAAATGAGATCAAAGAGGGAGCCAATTACGTCAAAATCAGTATGTGACTAATGATAGATTTTGACATACGCAACTAAACTCGAAGAGATGATAAAACAATGCAAACGCCAAAACTCTACTAGTGTGTGTGTATATATATTATATATATATATATATAATATATATATATATATATATATATGTATATATATATATATATGTATATATATATATGTATATTATATATATATGTATATATATATATGTATATATATATATATATATATGTATATATATGTGTGTGTGTGTGTGTGTGTGTGAAACAATAGTGCAAATGTTGAGCGCATGTCATGTTATCAATACCAGCGGAACAGCAAGCCATTCAATATACATACAACTTGGTTGCTTCAAGAAGTTTGATTCAGTTAAGCAAGGTCCAAAGCAAGTCCGTCCCCGAGGTGCTGTAGGCGAGGACAGACGACCACGAATCAGAATCATGCTGGAATTAAGGCATGTTAATCATGAATCACCATTTATTTAAATATGAGGCCTCCTTCAAAGCCTGGAGGTGGAAAGAGTCCTTCCTTGTTCATGGGAAAAAAGGAAAAATTATCCCTTCAACTAATGAATTGACGAAGGGCAATAAAATTAATTTTAGGGAAAAATCTTCATCTCATATTTATTACAAAGAACCGTAAAAATTTAAAGTATTGAAAAAACAATCATGAATTTATGACCATTTAACAAAAACTGGCGTAACAGTTTCGAGAAATGGTGCCAACTATGTGTCAACCTGAAGCTGAAACACAAAAGCCTTGAGAGAACGGATGCAAAAGTCGAGACCTGTTTACATCTTGCGCGCACACACACACACACACACTAAACAATCCAATACGCAGTCATGCAGATACAAGGATAAGCGCCTCTATGATTATACCTTCATCACCATCAGTTGATAGCGAAGTACGTAACCCATTTACACGAGCCATCTGCTTATTTCAAGGCTATAACTTTATACAGTTGACAATCTGAACGTTAATATCGAATAT
Source organism: Bathynomus jamesi (assembly GCA_023014485.1). Lineage (NCBI taxonomy): Eukaryota > Metazoa > Arthropoda > Malacostraca > Isopoda > Cirolanidae > Bathynomus > Bathynomus jamesi. The sequence goes on along the minus strand of JAJOZX010000399.1, from coordinate 1,072,703 downwards.
AATTTGCAATAAAAGCGGGACAATTTCCTCAGTTAAACTGCTGAAATGACAAACGAGATGCGTAACTCGTGGGGTGATGTTTTTGGCTAGGAAGCATATCTGTGCTGTCAGTGGAAGTCGTTTTAGGACCAGGCAATGAAAAAAAAATACTAAAAATAAAAATAAATTAATACGCCAATAAAAATACAGCCTAAATTCATTAAATGATTGCTGGTCGCCTATCGTAAACATTGGAAAGGCGGTACTGTTTGGAGTTCGGTTAGTGTTAAAAAATTCATTTATTTTCATCAAGAAATTGTCGATAATTTAAAATTAAAAACATTGTATGAGTATATAACAGCAAAGAGCATCAAAGAACAAATATATTACTTACACAATAATAATAATAGTGCATTGCAGTACATAGCTGTGTACGTGTGTGTATATATATATAAATCCCCCCCCCCCCCCCCAACATAGTGTTCATGCAGGAACAGTGGTTATCAAAGCAGAAAATCAATTTTCGAAGGTTCATGATAGCTTCACATACCATGTCTTCAAAGCAGTTTACTTATTTAAAAACGATCTACTATTATATGGAGTTGGTTTCTTATTAAGAAAAAAATTTACAGAATATATTAGCTTTCCACTAGGTGATGATGAAAGGTTGCTATGAATTGAATGTTACTGAACAGTGAATGCATTTAATTGTAAACTTATATTTGCCACACAATAAACAACTGTAACATTGAAAAATAAATTAAATTTTTGTACAAAATTAAGTCATTATCATATAACCCAAAAATATTGTCAGTGTAATAGTAAATGAGGAATTTAATATCGAAGTGAGCTGAGAATTTTCTGCATAGAACAAAGTAATGCGTGTCTGACTGCTAAATTAAGTGTAACTGATGTAGAGAGTTATCAGTACAACCAGCAAAAATTGTACTTTTATGTATATGTTACTGATCTGAATGGCATCAAATTGTGAATGTTCCCATTTTGCATGAATTCCTCCTCCCTCTCATCCCCACTCTTTAGAACTAAATTCAATTCAGCAACTCGTATAAGACATGAAATAATAATATAATGCATTAGAACAAGTGTCGACTGGTCTAATATTATAATTAGGCATGATAAAATAGAATACACACACAAAGGGCAGAACAGACCACTGCAACCTGCCTGCATTAATTCTTGTTCAAACGATTTTCATTTTAAACTCGTATACCTTTGGTAAGCTTCCGCCCGAATTGTTCATTCTGACGAAGGTCAAGCTTTTCACTCTACTTTAGACCTACAGTTTAACGGGAAACCCGAACCACGCCCCACCAGCAGCAGCAGCAGCAGCAGCAGCAGCAGCCCATCGTCTTCACCACTAGGCCACCCAGAGTACCCATTTATCTACCAACCACTTTGTTTATTGTGTGGAAAGATGAACAGCTGGGTTCTGCTGCTGCGCGCCGACTGCCGTCACCGGGTCTCGATCCCGGAGCCGATGGATTCATAGTCAGCGACGCTAACCACTACATCACCGAGGCGCATATAGGTAAGTATTATAGCGATATATTATAGTATCTATATAGTAAGGGAAGTAGAGAGCCGTTTGACCAAGTATTATAAATATCATACTTAGATTACTGCGGGTGGAATGATTTTATTGTTACCATGAAAAGAAAATATAAAGATGTTTGCGACGTATGGCGTCTTCTTCTTCTTGCTAGACTGAAAATAGGACCAGTTTATATGAACATGAATATAAGGAAGGTTGAATGTAAAACAGCCATAAGACGGTGTAAACAGCAAGATTCTATTCGAGCCTTAAAAGCCTGCGAGGCTAAATTAAATAACGATAATAAAAACTTTTTGGAAATTTGTTAAGAATGAAACGGGTGCCAAGAATGTCCCCATTAACAATCGATGGGGGTGTCTTGGGGAGCAGACATCGTAAATTTGTGCAAAACATACTATTCAAACATTCTTAATAACGTGGCTAGAGTTGATGTTAATTTAGATGAAAAAACTAAATTTCAAAAGTCACGTATAACGTATCAAATCCAGAATATCAAGATTTCTGTTCATATTAATTAAAAATATTAAAAAGACTCTCGCTCAGAGAGCACTTCTTACCCTCTATTATTCCTTCATCTATCCACATTTATCGTATTGCATTACAACATGGGCTAAACCAAAGAAATATATAAAACATCCTTTGGAAGTCATTCATAAGAAATGTCCGCAAACTCACTCGAATAAATAACAAAGTGTCACGCGAGTCCCCAATGTTTAAAGAACTAAATGTATTAAAACTAAATGACTCGTACGAACTCAGTGTTCGCCGTTTATACGTTCAAAGTTATTAGTAAAAATAAACATACATCCCCCATTCAAAGAGCGATCATCCCCATTCAAATACATCATCATTATAACCAGTGATGGCCAGTGATTTTATATACAAACCAAACTGTACTCTCTTTCAAAGGAGCAGATGTATGGAATGCAATTCCCATAAATATGAGGCAAGCTTCATCGCTAAATGTATTTTGCAAATCACTAAAGAAATACTTCATTACCATTTTTCCCGTAGTAATTAAATTTCCATTTTATAATTAACTATCTAAAATACACAAATTTCATGAAACACTCAATTTCATAATTTATCTTTTTTATTTTCATTAAACATCATCTCTTTTCTACCAAATATACAATTGATAATTTTATTTAAAATTATGTACATTTTCATCTAGTCATTATTATTATTATTATTATTATTATGTTAATACTATTACTTTCACTCGCCATACTCACTTCCCTTACGCAATAAATAAACTGAATTCCATTCATTTTTCCTATAAAGCTTCCATGCTTCCAATGGCATATTCAGATAAGAATACTGTGAATACACTATTGCCATATCAAATACGTGAAATGTACAGAAAAATATTGCAAAACTGCGTCACTCGTATTCTTTTCTGAAAAAAGTTTTTTTTTGTTTTTGTTTTTATTTTAATGTTAATGTGGTCTGTAATGAAACGTCCTTGGGCGGGGGCAATGAACATACTTGGACTTCAGTACCTAAAACGAAATCTAATTAAGACGTTCTCAGCTCTTCTCCGGGTCAAAAAGGCTTATCAAAATTGAACGTGTAAGGTACAGCATGTTAGTGATATAGTGGATCTTTGCGCGTCATCGCTTTTCTCAACTCGTATATATTTATATTCTTACGAGGCTTCTCGCTCGCTCTTCTACTTTTTAAAAGCTTAATTACTTTCACTAGCGAGAACGCAGTAGGATATTGAATAGAGAAATAACTTGGTTTGAATTATATCAAAAATTTACGAACTACATTCGCAGAACCACGCTACCGATTTCAACACTGTTAAAACTAAGAATACGCATTTCAATTCCAAAAGCTCAAAAAGGTCAGGTAATCATATTTTCAAAATGAAAGGTGAACCAATAAAGCAAGTACAGTACAAGCATTTCAGTACTCGAGTCACATTACCCTAAAGGGATGACTCAGACATAAGAAAACAATTGATAACGAAGTTTCTGCGCTGAAGCAAACAGATAATAAGGAACTTCAGTACGAATGAAACTAAAGACAAGTTTCCGTACATTTTGTATTAATATTTATGGGCGGCAGCAGCAGGTTTGGGCCAATAAAAGGAACGTTTTTGACAGAATTCGAAACCAGCTTCATAACAGATCCTTAAGAATGCTGCAAAAGTTACCTCTAAGATGCTCAGATTCGCAAAAGTTTGCTAACCGCAATATCTCGAGCCTCCCAAAGGTAACTAGACGTGCTCAATAGTCAAATGCAAAGTATTCAAAACTCATAATCCATTTATCCAAGCTATTTATCAGTCTTGTCTCATATCTTCTAGCTTTGGGATTCATGGCACGAAAATATTTATCTAATTTCACTTTAAAATTAATTCAGTTTTCAGTTTTTATTTCCTCTTACACAAACACACACACATATATATATATATATATATACACCTTATATAGTACCTTTGGTAACCTTTTGGTTAGCTTCCGCCCGAATTGTTCATTCTGACGAAGGTCAAGCTTTTCACTCCACCTTAGACCTACAGTTTAACGTGGAATCCGAACCACGCCCCATCAGCAGCCCAGCGTCTTAACCACTAGGCCACCTAGGGTACCCATTTATCTACCAACCACTTTCTTTTTTTGTTGTGTAGAAGGATGAACAGCTGGGTTTTGCTGCGCGCCGGCTGCCGTTGGGTCTCGAACCCGGGGCCGATGGATTCGTAGTCAGCGACGCTAACCCCTACACCACCGAGGCGCATATATATATATACTATATATACACACAGACACACACACAGGGTGTTTCACAACCGGTCAACCATACTTTGGGGGGTGATATAGAGTAAAGAAAGTTAATACAACATCGGTGCTATTTCCAACCGTTACGGAGCAACGGACGTTTTAAGGTGCACGAAAAACAAAACGAGAACATTAATCTGAAGTATTTATTACTACATTTTATGAGATACACTTTATAAATGCTCAAAATGTTCGCCTCGGTTTTCAATGTACAGCCTTGCTCATTCCAAACAAGAGTCCATTGCCCATTGAATCATTTCGGGGTTTTCTTGTATGTAAACAGCGGCATCCATAATCCGACGCAAGAGTTCCTCTCTCGTTTGTACTTTGGTCTTGTAGACCATCTCTTTCATAAGGCCCCATAAAAAGAAATCTAACGGGGTTAGGTCCGGAGATCTCGGGGGCCACGATATTGGACCAGCACGACCAATCCAACGATTCCAGTAGCACTGATTCAAGTAATCCGTAACATGACGATCAAAATGTGGTAGCGTCCCATCGTGCTGAAAGAATATCTTGCGCCTTGTCTCTAAGGGCACGTCCTCCATCAAAAGCGGCAATTCGTTCGTTAGGAAGTTCAGATAAATATCAGCAGTTAATCGTTGTTCCAAAACGAACGGTCCAATCAGCTGATCTCCAATTACACCGCACCAAACATGCACCGAGAATCGATGTTGAAAGTTTTCTTCAACGATACCGTGGGGATTACTGGCGGACCACAAGTGGGAATTTCGTCTATTGTTAATTCCATCCCGAATGAATTGTGCTTCATTACTAAACGGTATGCGATTAAGAATTTGGCGATGCATAACCATCCACTGGCAAAATTGAACACGTTTATCGTAATCATCCGGTTGAAGAGCTTGCACACATTGCAAATAATAGGGATACAAACTTTCATCATGTATGGTTCGCTATACACGCGATGCGGATTTACCAATTCGTCTAGAAATCTTTCGAACACTGGTAGTTGGGCTACGTTGTACTAGGTCCAGTATGCGCTCCTCCACAGCAACGGGCCGTCGTGCTACATGTTCTTGGTTACGTGGAACCTTTGTCCCCGTTTCCCTTAATCTCTGGTGTGTGTCACTAAACACTTGCCTGTTCGATATTCGGCCGTTCGCAAAACGTCTTCGATATTCCACAACTGCCGCTCTGCTGTTACCATCACAGAACCCATAAATGAAATAGATATCAGGGTATTCACAGGGTGTGAACTGTTGAATCATTTTGATTGTTCACCTTAGCGCAACACAGTGTCACGTACCACAGATCAGAACCAACTGAAAGAAAAAACAGGATTAGTGGTGGTAACTTCGTTAACCGAAACCACCACCAGTGCGGCCATCTATCGAATTACACACAAGTAGGGATTTGTTGTTTGCACATCTTAAAACGTCCATAGCTCCGCAACGGTTGGAAATAGCACCTATATTGTATTAACTTTTTTACTCGATATCACCCCCACCCCCAAAAGTATGGCAGACCGGCTGTAAAACACCCTGCATATATATATATCTACACACACACAACCCTTTATACGTTAAATACTTTGTGGGTCGATTAAAATTCCAATGGGAAGACTTTGGCCCTTATTAATGGGAAAAGGTTGAAACGTTTCCTGGTTGTGTGAGCACGGCTGGTGTCGACGTCTCAACAGTCTCGTCCTCGGAGCACGGAGATGACACTTCACATGATGTGATTCTGACTGGTTAATAGGCGAGATTTTCTCTCAGCTTTTACCCTTATTTACGGACGCGAATACCAATAACAACTCCAGTTTAAAGTGACAACAAAGGACTAAAGATCTGCGCACCTGTGACGATATTCTCTCTCTCTCTCCACACGATTATTTTAAATTTCTTTCAACTTTCGTAATAATGAACTTCATTTTAGATTAAGCACGATAGGCATGGAAAATCGCACAAACACGGAATATTTTTCCGATTTAGTAAAAATGACAAAACTGCAGGGCGAAGCGATTCAAACATGGGTCCAAACGATGAACATTCCTCCTCTTCTAATTTGAGAATCGTTTACTCTCCGACACCTGAAGAATGAATGAGTCAAGTTGGTTTAAAAGGAGCCGCACTCAAAGATAAATACATAAATTGCGCGAGTGGGCCCTCAGTGTAAATAAAGAAAGGTACAAAATTGAAATGAAGGAACGCGATTGGGTTTGCATGGGGTTCTCACACGCTCCGATCCACCTGTAGCCATCACTCCGATTAATCGGAACAAACAGAAAGGCTTTCGGCACTTGCCTAAATCGGCGCTGATCTCTCGCGCCGATCAACCACCCAACGAACAACATCGTAAATTTTAACATCATGCAACCTGCTCATTCTATAAATTACGCACATTTCATCACTTTCAATTTACTTAAAAAAAAAAAAAAAATTAATTATATATATAATATATATATATATATATATATTATATATATATATATATATATACACACACACAGGGTGTCCCATAAGTCCGGCATCATATGAGAAATTCATATTTTTCTATTTCTACAAACCATAATTCATATGCTCGGGATGCCAATTTCCTGTCCACCATTCTGTTCAGTGACGAGGCTGTTTTTTATGGAAATGGTGAAGTAAATCGACAGAACACCCGCTACTGGTCTCAAAACAACCCTCACTGGTATACCTCTTCAAAGGAACAAGGTGCATCTCGGGTGATGGTATGGTGTGGCATTTGGAAGGATCGCATCATAGGCCCGCTCTTTTCCGATGAACATGTCACTGGAGGCACCTACCTACGTATGCTCAAGGAAGAAGCATTTCCCAGTGTCTTGAACGAAGAAGGAAATTTCTCAACATGGTTCCAGCAAGACGGCGCTCCTGCACATTACAGCACCCAAGTAAGGGAATACCTGTACCAACAATTCCCTGGTCATTGGATAGGACGTCGAGGGCCTGTGGAATGGCCAGCTAGAAGCCCGGATCTCATGCCACTAGATTTTTATCTCTGGGGCCACTTGAAAGCGCTGGTATACGCAGAGAAAATTAGGAGTGTTGAACATTTGCGGCAGCGCATTATTGGGGCATGTAACACCATTACTCCTGACATCATTCACCGTGTGCTTGCTGACTGGGTATCACGTCTGAATTTGAGTATTGAAAACAATGGTGGACATATTGAGCACGTTCTGTAAATAGAAAATTTTGTTTTGCCTTTTTTTATTATTTTTCCTATGATGCCGAACTTATGGGACACCCTGTATATATATATATTAGGGTGGTTCACAAGCATAGGGAAAATTTAGCATCTGAGATTTCACTTTTGGGTCATTGTTGCTTTTGTTCCTACACTTAGTGTGAATAACTGTGTGAAGTATGGTTGGTCTACGGTGTCATTAAGAGGTCGCTCAATCATGCATGACGTGTCTCACTAATGACTGATTACTATAGTATGACTAAATTTGGCTTCTTCTTTTGTAGGAATGTGTAGAAATGCCGCCGAAGCAATAAAAAACACGGTCTAGCAGTGAGGTGTGGTTACTAGGGAAGGCGGAGGAGAAGCTAACTAGGGCAGGACTCCCTACCAAGCTTCAAGTCCTCCGGAAATTCATGTTCCACCATCTGGAGGAGAGGAAGACAGAATATAACAGTGCGGTGATGACCATTGAGGCATTGATCCCGTTTTGGACAAAAACAAACGTTCCAATGACGGATACCAGATACGCTGAGAAGCTCCTGAAACTACGAGCAATACAAGGGGCTGAAGAAGAACAACACAAGAATTTCCCATCCTACAGAATGAAGGAGAACATATTTCGCGGAGACCTTGACGATGTGTTCGATCTTTCACGTCATGACGCCCTCGAGACCATGATGAATGAGGAGGACAAGAACTTCCTTGTCGCTCAGCTCGATAATCCCACTTCCTCCAGCTTTGGTCCGATTGACAAGAAAATGGCTGACCAACAAACGAGGAAGAGGATTCGGTGTGAGGCGGAGATGAACCGAGAGGAGAAGGCCAAGCGCGAGGCGGATGAGAGATGGTCCCAGGGAGAACTGGAGGCTTCTCGTTCAAGCACATCTGAATCATCAGATTCAGATACTGTAGTTTTTAAGGAGTCAGCACGAAAACGTTCCACTCCTAAGCGATTGAAGTCTGTGATCACGCCTGACATTTCCTTAGCCTTGGATCGCCACAACATCAGTGACAGGAAAGGAATGGCAGTGGTCGCAGCAACTATTAAATCGCTGGGGCACAACTTGGACGAAGTGTCAATCTCACGCAACACCATTCGTCGCGTGAGACAATGTACACGTGAAGCGGTGTGCTGCGAAGATCAGGCCACTTTCAAGACCCATGAGCCCCTTCTCTTGCACTGGGATAGTAAGCTGCTTACAGATATCTTCCATGGGTTAGAGGTGGTGGACCGTGTGGCTGTACTTGTAACCGGTAACGGGAAAGAGAAACTCCTTGGAGTTCCAATGGTAGCTGCTGCAACTGGAGCATCTCAGGCTCAGGCGTGCCTGAAGCTTGTGGACGACTGGTCTTTGAGGGGCAACGTTCGAGGTCTTGTTTTTGATACAACTGTGTCCAACACGGGACTTCATGCTGGAGCTTGTACTCTCATTGAAAAGGAGTTGGGTATTGATCTGGTGTGGATCGCTTGCCGACACCACGTGGTAGAAGTCGTCCTTGCTGCGGCCTTCGGTGCTTGTTTCGGAACATCCAGTGGACCTGAAATTGACCTATTCAAGCGCTTCAAGCAGCACTGGGTTTACATTGATCGCAGCAAGTTCGAGAGTGCACCCGACAGCCTGTTCATTGAAACAGCAGAGCAGAGGAAGGAAATGGTCTCCTACTACAAGGAGGCTGTCAAGAAGAAGAGCCAGCGGGACGACTATGATGAACTGATTCTTCTCTGCCTCCTTTTCTTGGGAGGGAAGCTTGACGGTCCTGTGAGAATTCGAAGCCCTGGAGCCATGCACCATGCGCGATGGATGGCCGAGGCCATTTACACGCTGAAGGTGTTCCTATTCAGAGATCAATTCACCTTGCTTCAGACCGAGAAACGGAGCATCGAGGAACTAAGCCTGTTTATCACGCTCCTTTACGGCCGCTACTGGAACGAGGCCAGTGTTGCATACATGGCTCCATTGAATGACCTCACTTTCTTGCGCCAGCTGAAAGCTCACCCAGGAAACGCGTACGACGCGGCATTTGCCGCGATGAAGCGCCATTTGTGGTTCATTTCTGAGCACTTAATCCCCTTGGCACTCTTTGATCCTCGAGTTCACGCGTCTACGAAGGAGAGGATTGCTCACAACATCGTAGCTGTCCCCGAAAAGAGAAAAGAACTCAAGCGCGTGGACGGGAAAACGTTCTCCTCGAGCAATCCCTTGGAATTCTATGCCACCAAACGTTCAGCAATCTTCTTCAACCTCGTCATGTAGCACGGAAGTGAACAGGCGCAATCATTCCTGTCCAAGACACCAAATGATTGGAACACAGATCCAGCTTACCAAGGAATGAAGGAACGTGTAGAGAAGATGGCAGTGGTTAGCGATTGCGCAGAAAGAGGAGTTGCGCTCATTAAGGCTTTCAACAGCACAATCACGAAGGATGAAGCGCAAAAGCAGTACCTTCTCCGCGCAGTCGCTCAGCACCGCAAGGAATTCAAAGAGCCGACTAAAACTGGTCTCAAAAAGACCTAAAGATCTTCAACTGTGTGCATTATTTGTTCCGCTGTTATTTCATAATATATTAATATATAATATATATATAATATACAGGGTGTACATAAAGTCAGGATCTATTTTTGTGAAGCACTTGGAAATTATATGGAATTCAATCATAAAATGATAAAGTGGTAACATTTATTAAATAATTAAGAGTAGGATTCGACGTGACGCCCATCAGTATCCCTGCACAGCTCAAATCGTTCCGCAGCATTTCTAAACACATTCTGGAGCATTTGCGGGGTTATGTTATCTGCAGCAGTTCGTATACGTGTACGTAAGTTTTCAAGACTCGTAATCTTCGTCTGATAGACGTGCGATTTGATAAAGCCCCGTGCAAAGAAATCTAAAGGGGTTAAATCTGGTGATCTCGCTGGCCAAGGTCTGTTGCTTCCGCGTCCGATCCAGCGATTTGGAAAACGTCCATTTAGATAATCCTGAACAATTTTGGCATAGTGACAAGGAGCACCATCATGTTGATAGACGACGGTACTAACAAGCCTATATATATATATATATATATATATATATATATATATATATATATATATATATATATATACACGGTGAACCAAAAGTAGGTGGACAGTAGGTTGAATACGGTTTGTGTTATATTATATTATAACTATGGTTTGTGTTATATATTATAACTATGGTGTTCATTATAACTATGGTGTTTGTGTTATATTATATTAAATATTATAACTAAATTTATTTAAATTTTATTTTGTATTATAGTATACAAAAAAATTAAATATGTATTCTCAAAATAAACGTTATCATTTACTGTCCACCTACTTTTGGTTCACCCTATATATATATATATATATATATATATATATATATATATATATATATATATATATATATATATATATTGGCGTTCAAAAGTCTGCACCCAATTTATTGTAAGTTGATAATTACAACAAAATTTCATTTTTTAGTTACATTATTTGCTTCTAAATGTAATTATTATAAATTAGTAAAGAAATTAACAATTTAATGGCGTAATCTTATTAATAATCGATATGATCTCCTTTTGCTTTAATAGATTCAACAAGTTTCTGGATAGCATCTTGTGCTATGCCGTTCCAGCATTCTCCCAGAGAGAATCAAGAGAAGTTATATTCTTTTTAGCTTTCAGACTCTTCAAATGGTTCCAAAGATGCTTTATTGGATTGAGATCAGGACTTTTGTGGAGAAAACTTCATAATTTGCAGAACACCATCTTTTTCTTGTTGAGATAGTTCATTCAAAGGTTAGAAGTGTGCTTTGGGTCGTTATCCTGCTGGAAAATGAATCCTTGACCACAAAACCTCAATCCTGATGATATTGCATGTCTCACTAGTATGGAGTGGTACTTCTCTTTTGTGAAAGTGTAAGTGATTCTGTGAAGATCTCCATCTCCAACTCCAGAAGAACTGAAACAACCCCAAACTTGAATGTTGCCTCCACCATGTTTTACTGAATGCTTTATGCAGGGATCTATCAGTTTTTCGTTGGATCAACGTCTAACATAAACTCTTCTACGAGACCCAAAAAAGTTCCACTTTTGATTAATCAGTAAAAAGAACTTTTTTCCAGTCGTCTACAGTAAAATTTCGATACTCTCTTGCTCACTCCAATCTTTTAGCCTTATTTTGTTTCCTCAGTAGTGGTTTGGACACAGCAACTATGCCATGGAGACCAGCTTTTATGAGTCTTCTTTTCATAGTACTTGTACTTATTGGAGAGTCCCATTGTTCATTCAACTGTGCCTGACTGAATCTGTGTAGTTGTGGCTTTTCTGTCACGCAGTGATGTAACCTTAATGTAATGATCCTCAGAATTAGTAGTCACTTTAGGTCTGCCAGATCTTGTCTTTGAAGAGCACAATCGAGATTATTTATATATCTGCTTATAGTTCTTTGGACGGCCCCTTTTGAAACGTTAATTTTTGCCGAGATCTGGCGTTGTGACATTCCCTCTCTTGAAAGGGCAATTATTTGTCCTCTCTGGGATAAACTTAGTTAATTAGACATTTCAATTACGGCCTGTAAAGAGAGAATACAGAAAATGACTATTTTTTAATCAAATTGCTACAGTGTCATTGACTAATTGGTTTTATCAGTTATAATAGACCAGTTGTTAAAAATACTGTATGAATACACTATTTTGAGGATTAATAACATTTGGCTATGGTCTGTCACCAATACTTAGGTTAAAATCGATGTTATTATACTGCAAAGAAAAAAACAATGTAACAGGACCAAAAAGGACCATTTTCATTAGTGTGTCCTTTCTTATAAAATAAAAACTACATTACTTACACACGTAGTAGAATATATGAAATACCATTTCTTGTAAAAGAAAATACCTTAATATAGCGGACACTTTCTCAGAGTTGTATTATTCTCTAGAAATTGTCTGAAACTGAGGTGGATGCAGACTTTTGAACGCCACTGTGTGTGTGTGTATATATATATATATATATAACCGTGTCCCAAAATAATGTCCCTATTTCTAAATAAATGTTCTACGTTAAAAAATGGAATCTAGAGCCAAAGGTAGTAGTATGGGCGCAAAATGGGAGCGTGCAATGCAATGTTGATCAATGTTGCAAAGGGGATGTAGTCTAGGATCTAGCCCAGAGTTCGTATAAATTTCTGGGTACAGAGGTTTTGACGACTGATCTAAACTAATTTTGGGGCGTAGAATCTGAATTTTTCTATGCCATCGCACCAAATTGGTGCGAAAGTGGTCAAAATGGCAAAAAATTGGCAAAAATGGCAAAATTTTATTAGTTTTTCATATTTTTGTCATATTCTTGAGTTGAAAAATTTTTAAGGGCAATTTTTTGTTTGAGAATCTGTTTTTGTAACATACTGCTGCCTGAATCAAGAAAACTGACAAAAATGTCAAAAAATAACAGCAAAAATAGTAAAAAAATTAAGTAAATATTGTCAAAAAATCGCAAAAATGAAATTTTTTGCTATTTTGGTGCATAAACTAGCTTTAACCAATCATATCGAACAAAATAGTCAAGAAATTAGATATTAATAGCTCTGCAAGAATTTATTAAAACAAAGTCTGCACAAATGTCTAAATTTTGGGTATAAATCGATAAAAATGGTTGTAAAATACTTGAAAAAATAGCCAAAATATAAAAAAATAGTACTAATTTTGTTATTCTTAGGCTTGCTTGTTGTAAAATGCTTGAACTTCTTATAGAATCGATCTATTTGATTTCGTTAGAGTAACTAAGGGTAATTCTACGAGAAATAGACAAATGAAGTACACGGTAACCTCTTCAAAATTCATGAAACTTGGTGTGAGGGTTGGTTTAGGTCCAAATTACAAATTTCTGAATGTTTTTGAAAATTGGTCAAGTTGGTCAAATTTTATGGCTTGACCAAATTTTGATCAAATGAAAAAAACAATAATTTTTAAACGTAAATATCTCAGCTCCTAATTGTGGTAGTGTAGTGTCTTAAATGATAAAATATGTAAAATTAACTGTAGTTTCTAAATATGTATCATTTTTTTAGGGTAACAAAAATAAAATTATGATTTTTTGGAAAACGTTTTTTTTTTTTTTGCGATTTGGCAGCGAAGTTATCATTTTTTGAAAAAAAGACCAGGAATAAAAAATGTTTATTTGATGTATGTACACCATAATAAGTAATAAAAAGTCAGCTTATCGACGCTTATTATATAAAAAAAAAAAAAATCCTCCAAATTTTAACAATTTTTTGCTTTCTTTCCAGATTTTCAGTATATACCTAATTTTCTAGTATACGTAAATTTACCTAACCCTTAAAATGCCTCAAAACAAAATTTTGTTGCGATCCTATGAAAAAACACTCAAGAAGAATTTTCTGTAACATCAAAAAAGTAAACTCTGCCATGGCAGCTGCAAGCTATGGAATTTTGGAAGAAAATCAATTACTATGTCACAATTAAAAAGAAGCCAATTGTATTAGAACATGTTCAACGTTCATCCAGAGAGCCGGAACCTGCACCAATACCTGAGCCAGACATACTTAACGAATGTAGGGAGCGAAGCAGTAGCGATTCCACGAATCCACCACCATTGGAAGAATTTGTCGTTCAAGACAGGCAATTCAATAAAGATTTGCTCAGCGACAATATTTTACCTTTATTTGATGAAAGCCCTATTAAAACAGGTAATAAAACAATAGACTCCGTTCAGGACATTCGTTTCTTAATGCTAAATTCGTAGTTTTCTGTTTTTAAATATTAGCATCAGCACTTGAATACATACAGTATATACAAAATATTTGATATTTGATTACACTGGTCAACAACAATTTTGTCACAAGGGTTTTGATGGGTGGTCTAAGTGTACTTTTTCATGCTGAATCTAAATATGAAATCAGATTTTTTCTATCAGGCTTAGTTTACTTGTGACGCTATGTTCATTTTTTCCTCATTTAGCATAATCACCGGATAAAAAAATAATAACATTATATATAATTAAGTATATAACAATATTATAATATAAAACATTATAAAAATAATAAATAATAATATATATATTAATTAATATAACTATAATAAAATATATTAATATTAATATATATGTTGTATTAATTTTTCTGTAAAATTAGTACAATCTATTCCTTTGGGGAGAAAGTTCTGATAATGCTGGCAGGATAAATTTGGTCGGAGCAGCAGACTGTGCAGGTTGAAACATGTTTGTACCTGTTCAGACATGAGCCTAGTTTCTGTGTGTAGAGCAGCTCCAAGTCAGTCTGCTTGTAAATGTCATAGTGTTAACAGCTAGTGTCTGTTGCTTCTTGTTAATTTTACACCAGTGTTGTATTCATATAGATGTTTTGTAATGCCGCGGAACTGTCTGAATCATCCTAATTCCTTTTGTTATGTATGTGGTGATCTAACTTTAAAATCCCAGAAACGTAACTTTACACCATTAGTAAAAAAATGCTATGAACTTTATTTCGGATGTAAAGTAGGCGATCAGGACAAGAGTTGGGCCCCTCACATTTGTTGTGTGACATGTGTAAGACTACTTACAGGATGGCTAAACGGTTCACGTCACATGCCATTTGCTATTCCAATGATTTGGAGGGAACCCAAAGATCACACAACAGACTACTATTTCTGCCTGGTAAATACAAAGGGGATCACTTCAAAAACAAAGAGCCTTATGAAATACCCTAATCTACCGTCTGCAATGAGACCAGTTCCCCACAGTGCTCAACTTCCAGTACCAAATCCTCCTGAACATGTAAGTTTAAGTGACGAGGAATCAAACGTAGCTGTAGCATATCACGAGGAAAAAGATGAAGACATTTCTGATCCAACATTCCAGGCTACCTGTTCCTCCAATGAACCACATTTACTGTCACAAGGAGATCTAAATGACCTAGTTCGTGATTTGAAATTATCTAAGAAGCAGGCTGAACTTTTAGGTTCAAGATTAAAGGGTTGGAATCTACTGCAACGTGACACTAAAGTTTGTTTTTTCCGCAGCCGCCATGATGAATTCAAAGAATGGTTCTCCCATGAAGATGGACTTGTGTTTTGTAAAGATGTTAATTCAGTCATGGGGGCTCTTGGTCATGAACATAACGTGGATGAGTGGCGATTGTTCATTGACTCCTCAAAAGTCAGCTTGAAAGCAGTCCTTCTTCACAACGGAAATAAATTTCCTTCTGTACCTATTGCACATGCTGCAAACATGAAAGAGTCATACGACAACATGAAGTTGCTTTTAGAAAAGTTTCAGTATCAGAAATATAAGTGGAATATCTGTGGAGATCTGAAAGTCATTGCACTTTTGCTAGGGTTGCAACTAGGTTACACCAAGTACTACTGTTTTTTTTATGTGAGTGGGACAGTAGGGACAAGCAAAACCACTACGTTAAGAAGGATTGGCCAAAACGCACCTCACTTGTTCCAGGCAAGAAAAATGTGAATAGTTCACTTGTTGACCCTGAGAAAGTGTACCTTCCTCCTTTGCATATCAAGCTTGGACTTATGAAAAACTTTGTTAAAGCGATGGATAAAGCGCAAACAGGATTCACATACTTGAGAAATAAGTTTCCCCGGATCAGTGATGCCAAGATTAAAGAAGGCATTTTTGTAGGCCCTCAGATCAGAGAATTGTTAAGAGATGAGAGATTTGAAGGAGAGTTGAATGAAGTTGAGAAAGCTGTGTGGCAGTTTCAAAATTGTCTGCACAAATTTTTTGGGAAATCACAAGGCCGAAAACTATCCTGAAATAGTAGATCTTCTTAAGTCTTACCAAGCAATGGGGTGCAATATGTCATTAAAGGTTCATTTCTTGGACTCTCACTTGGACTTTTTTCCGGAAAACCTGGGTGTGGTAAGCGACGAACATGGTGAGCGTTTTCATCAGGATATTTCGGCCATGGAAAACCGTTACCAAGGCAAATGGAGCCCCAGTATGCTGGCTGACTATTGCTGGACTCTTAAGAGAGACATGCCTGAGGCAAAGCACAGCAGAAAATCAAAACAAGCTACTTTTTAAACTACAGGTATGTCTTTTCGATCATATTTTAATAAGTATGTAACTATATGGGTTTTTAAAAATTAAATTGCATGTCACACAAAAACCAGACCTGATAGAGAAATTTTACAAACTTATTTGGATTCAGCACAGAAAATACTATAAGAATAAAGTATTTTCATTCTTGGGACACGAAAAAAAAATTTTTTTTGTTGCCCAGTGAATTATTTCACGCAACCTAAATTTATGAATTTGTTTTACAGCTGGATTGAAGCCGGGACAAAAACAGATAAAGGCTTCTACGAAATTCAGATCGACAACGGAAAAGGTTAAACGAAGTTTTGAAGCTGCTTATGGGGTTCCTATTGACTATTCTGAAGCTGGTCCGTCCAAAAAAAGTTGTTTGGAAGATGATTTAGAGAGGCAAGACTACTTTTCGGACATAGTTATTGAAATTTGACATTTTAAATTAAATTTAATAGTCATCGAAGTATATACTAAATTAAGTTTATCTGTTTACATTTTTATAATCGGACAATATAATACATATACTGTACATATATTTTATGAAAAGTTTAATTAAAAATATACTAATTAAACTTAATGTCAAATACACTTTATTTCAGGTATCAAAAGGTTATGGAAGAATTAAAGGAGAAATTTCAAGCAAGTAACGATCGCAATCTTAGGTTACAAATACTATCATTGTATCCCTATCCCATTGAAAAAACTGCTGACTTCTTTGGAGCAACAAAGTATATGGTGCGTAAGAGCCGCAATCTTCAAAAACAGTTTGGGATTCTTCCTAACATTCCAAACATGACGAAAGGGAAGGTCGTCACAGCTGAAATGAAAAAAAATCATTCGGGAGTTTTATGAAAATGACGAATATAGTAGGATGTGCCCGGGAATCAAAGATTATAAGTTTGCAATAAATGAAGAGGGTGAAAAAAAAAAAAAAAAAAGACTGGTATTGTGTAACTGGAAAGAGTTATATGCTGAATATGCAAAAAATGATGAAAATCCCAAAATAGGCTTTAGTACCTTTGCTCATCTTCGACCGTCGTGGTGCGTGCTTGCGGGACAAAGCGGAACTCACAGTGTCTGCGTATGTACGCATCACCAAAATCCGAAACTACAAATATCAGCGTTAGGCATTAAAGATGTAGACTACAAAAAATTAATGTCTTTATCCGTCTGCGGCATGGACAATGAAGATTGTATGATGCACCGATGCAAAAGATGCCCGCGAGAGGTCGGAATCAAAAATTATTTGGAAAGTTTGGACTTCATGGCGATGGAAGAGATAAAATATAAACAATGGGTGTCCTTCGATCACTGTATGTTAAAAGATATCACCGAAACTCCAGAGGAATACGTGGAATCGCTCACCAAAAAAATTGCACAACTGACAAGACACCACTTCACGAATAAATGTCAGTCGAGTTACTTCAAAAATAAAAGAAACTCTGCCCGAAAATGAAGGTGCTTTGGTGGGCGATTTCGCGGAAAACTTCTCATTCATCGTACAAGATTGTGCCCAGGGGTTTCATTGGGAGAACTCGCAATGTACAGTGCACCCATTCGTTTATTATTCCAAAAACAATGCAGGAAAACTAATTTGCAAAAGTTACTGCTTCGTTTCAAACCGTCGCAGGCATGATACAATTCTGGTTCATAGTTTTCTCAAAAAATTAATCCTGTGCATCCAACAACAAAATTCAAACCTAACTAAAATTCATTATTTCACAGATGGATGCGCGGCTCAGTATAAGAATAAAACAAATCTAAATTTATGCCATCATTTCGAAGACTTCAAAATTCATGCTGAGTGGAATTTTTTCGCGACATCCCACGGGAAGAATGCCTGCGACGGTATTGGCGGAACGGTAAAAAGAGCAGTCGCCAGAGAAAGCTTACGACGGCCTCTCGACCATCAAATCTTAACAGCTGAGGACTTCTACAATTTCTGCTCTCAAGAATTCCTAACCGCTATTGACTTTTTTTACGTCTCTGAGGCAGAAGTTGTAGATGTAGATTTCTTTGCAAAAACGTCTGAGTGAACCTATTACTTCTACCAAAAGTACTCAACAATTACATCGCTTCGTCCCAATTTCCAAGAATTCGTTGAAGGTTTATCCACTCTCTCAGAGTGCACAGTCAGTCGAAATAAGAGAGCTCATTAGAGTTTCTGCTTCGGATCAAGAACATAATACTGTCTCTCAACGCGAAATTGAAACAGGCTCTTTTGTGGGTTGTATGTATGAAAATAAACTATGGCTCGGATTAGTCCAGTCCTTTGACTGTGAATATGATGATTTTCTGATAAAATTTCTCCATCCTTCGGGCGTATGTCCCTCATACATTTTTCCTGCGCAAGATGATGTTTGTCACGTTCCAACAGAAAATATTTTGGGAGTATTGAAGCAAGTTTACGAGGAGGAACAAGAATACAATACATTTTTCCGCTTCAAGAATTAAATAACTTTTCAAAGAAGATAAAATAAATTCTATCGAATGTATACTATTTAAGATTGTCTATATAATATTTCTAAAATTTTTATCTAAGATTTGTGTATCTACTTAATAGTTATAAAAATCTTTTCAACTTCTTTTTTCTTATTATATTATTAGTGTCTAAAATTTGGATTCACTGGATGAGAATACTGTCTCTTAATTCATTCTCAAAGACTTGTGTACGTGTAGTATTAGGAAGAGTATTTTATACTCTGATAAGCGCTTTATAAATTAAACATCATTATTGTCAATATATTCTGTCCCTAAATATAAGAGGGGTTATGTATGTACATTGTACATATATTTTAAAAGATTTTTTCTCCTTTGGTTTATCTACATGTATTTTTTATATGATTTGAAAATTGTCTTTTTTTGGACTAACAAGTCTGTAGTAAATCTTCGTCGTCTGAAAAAAAAATTTATTACTTAATTTCAAACTCAGTTTTGAGCCTTATAATAAACTATAAGCTGACTTTTTATTACTTATTATGGTGTACATACATCAAATAAACATTTTTTATTCTTGGTCTTTTTTTCGAAAAATGATATCTTCGCTGCCAAATCGCAAAACAAAATAAAAATTGGCATTTTTTCCAAAAAATCATAATTTTATTTTTGTTACCCTAAAACAAATGATACATATTTAGAAACTACAGTTAATTTTACATATTTTATCATTTAAGACTTATTACGCTACCACAATTAGCAGCTGAGATATTTACGTTTGAAAATTGTTGGTTTTTTTCATTTTACCAAAATTTGGTCAAGCCATAAAATTTGACCAACTTGACCAATTTTCAAAAAAATTCAGATTTTTGTAATTTAGACCAAAACCAACCCTCACACCAAGTGTCATGAATTTTGGAGATGGTGGAGTGTACATTTGGCACTTTCATTTGTCTATTTGTCCTGGAATTACCCCTAAGTCATATTTATTGTGTTTCAGGTTTAGTATTGGTAGTAGCTACAAATTGAGGATCCCTGTGTAGTGAATACTCTTATTTTAGTTTCAAGATAAATGTTAATTTTACCGTCTTGAATTTCGGAATAGTTATAAATTCATTTTAAATTAGTTACCCCTCATAATTCAATTGTGAACCACATTAATACTAATTTTATGTATATTGTATTATTTTATTGTATGTAAACATAATTAATTATATATCACAATTGTCAGTTAATTATTTATATTCAAATATTTATTTTAATCTAATACCATGTCCATTTTACAAATAAATAATAGAAAACCAAGGGTTATATTTTCCACCTTTGGTACTGTCGCAGTTTCGCCTAACGGACTCAATACGGCTAGTGAGATAATCACTGGTTGGCACTTAACCAGCGGCAGTGCTTATGGCTACATCATCCAGGTTAACCTATACCGGATAGATGCGCTACGGTCCCAAGCCGTAGCTTGCCTAGGCCGACGACGACGACGTAAACCAACAATTGGTGACTCCGGAGTTGGATTCCCCCCTTTTACCCGAACGACTAGGACTAGACTGTAATGTCGTTCGTGCCCATCACCCCCTTCACCCGAGCGACTAGGACCAGACTGTAATGTCGCTCGTGCCCTCTGCCCCTCACCCCTGCCCGTGCGCTCTGTGCCTGCGCTCGTCTCAACCTCCACTCCTTCGTTGGTAACTTGTCGTCTTGCTTGTACGTCAGCAAGCCTAGGAGAAGATGCCTGACGACGCTGGTGCCATCTCCCACTTGAGCGTAAAGCTCCCCGTCTTCTGGCCGGGTGATCCATTTATTTGGTTCCACCAAGTGGAATCACAATTCAACTTGGGAAGGATCACCGCTAGCAGGACGAAATACGATCATGTTTGTCCTCTCTACCAGCGAGCATCATCTCTGAAGTCCGTGACGTCATCGTGTCTACTTCCACGAGTGAGGACCCACACAACGATCTGAAGTCTGCCATCCTGTGCCGCACCACTGTCTCCGAGCGTGAGAAACTACATCAGTTAATCTCAAAAGAAGAACTTGGAGACCGTAAGCCCACTCAAATGCTGAGGGCTATGCAGTGCGCTCTAGGCGAACGCGCACAAACCTTCGATAAGGACATCTTTAGACAGTTGTTCTTGCAGAAACTTCCTCCATCAGCTCAGCGTGTCTTGGCCACTATGGATCCTGCTACTCCAGTTGATAAACTAGCAGAAACTGCCGACAAAGTAGTGGAGATTGACACAGCTCCGGTCAACAACGTGAACACACAATCGGAACTGGAGTTGAAAGTGAAAGAGTTAAGTCAACAACTCAACCACGTTTGTTCTCTGCTACAAAATCAACGGCAAAGCCATTCTCGGTCAAGATTTACGAAGAGGCATCGTTCGAGTTCCGGGAAGATCTGCTTCTACCACTCGAAATTTGGAAAAAAGGCTAGGAAGTGCATCTCCCCTTGCAATTTTTCGTCGGAAAACCCCAGCAGCGAGTCCTAATGGCGTCTAGTACTCGCACTGCCAACCTGTTATTCATAAAGGACAGGAACTCTGGTATCAATTTCTTGGTCGATACCGGAGCGTCAGTCAGTGTATTCCCTCAAACATCTGGTCATACGCACTCGGAATCTCCGCCTCTATACGCTGCTAACGGTTCACGCATACCCACGTACGGTACTCAGTCGCGTGAACTAAACTTGGGTCTTCACCGATCCTTCAAGTGGATTTTCATCTGTGCTCAAGTGCGGCATCCCATAATCGGCGCTGACTTCCTCCAGCATTTCAAACTCCTGGTGGATCTTGACAAGCGACGCTTATGCGACCAGGCCACACTGCTTTCTGTTCTTGCCAAACAGGTTGCCCTTCCGGACGCCTCGAACTCTGCACTTTCCCTCGTTCCCCCTAATTCCATGTACCAGTGCCTTTTCCAGCGATATCCAGGAATTCTTCAACCGATGCAGATGGGTGATACCATTAAGCACACCATTACCCATCACATTACAACAAAAGGTCCCCCTGTGTTTGCAAAACCCAGACGTCTTGCCCCGGACAAACTGAAAGCTGCCAAATCGGAATTCCAGCTTATGATAGATCTTGGGATAATAAGACCTTCCAAAAGCAGTTGGTCCTCTCCCCTACACCTGGTCCAGAAGAAGTCAGGAGACTGGAGACCATGTGGGGATTACCGGTTTTTGAATTCGACAACCATCCCGGACCGATATCCGGTACCAAATGTCCAAGACTTTACTTCTCTTCTCCACGGCAAATCTATCTTCAGTAAAATAGATCTCGTTAAGGCTTTCCACCACATTCCCGTAGAGCCTTCGGATATTCCCAAGACTGCAGTTTGTACACCATTTGGGTTATTCGAATTTGTGAAAATGCCGTTCGGGCTACGGAATGCTGCGCAAACCTTTCAGAGGTTTATAGATGAGGTCACCAGAGGCTTAGACTTTGTTTATGCCTACATCGATGATTTGCTTGTGGCCAGTTCAACGGAAGAGGAACATAAGGAACATCTTTCACTCCTCTTTCAACGCTTAGAACAATACGGTGTTACTATTAATGCATCTAAGTGTGTGTTTGCACAGCCAACCTTGGAATTTCTTGGTCACACGATTTCGCAGCACGGAATTACCCCCCTTCAGGACAAGTGTGAAGTGATAAAAAATTACCCTATGCCAAATAATCAGCGTGAGTTACGTCGGTTTCTAGGTTTGGTAAATTATTACCACAAGTTCATTAAAAACTGTGCTAGTGTTCTTGCTCCTCTACACGCTATGATCACACACAAACGCAAGGTAACGAAATTGTTATGGTGTAGCGATAGTTTACAGGCGTTCGACAATGCCAAAAATGCTATCAATAGTGCATTGTCTCTGTCATTTCCTATCAGTGATGCCCCCCTAACTCTGACGGTCGATGCCTCAGATGTTGCGATCGGTGGGGTGTTGGAACAAACCATTAACGGTCAACAAGCCCATCGCGTTTTACTCGAAAAAGCTGCAGCCAGCCCAAACGCGTTATAGTGCTTTCGGACGTGAACTTCTTGCTATTTACTTAAACGTGAAGCATTTTCAACATTTCCTTGAAGGCCGAGAGTTTTGTGTTTTTACCGACCACAAACCTTTGGTCACTGTCTTCAATAAAAACAGCTGTAACCACTCTCCCAGAGTCATCAGGCAACTCGATTATATCTCGCAATTTACCACAGATATCCGCCACATCAAAGGTGTCTTGAACACTCCAGCGG
Source organism: Bathynomus jamesi (assembly GCA_023014485.1). NCBI lineage: Eukaryota > Metazoa > Arthropoda > Malacostraca > Isopoda > Cirolanidae > Bathynomus > Bathynomus jamesi. Next base: position 1,049,447 of record JAJOZX010000399.1, on the reverse strand, counting down.
ATGCACTTTCAAGAATAGAGATTACTTCTGTTACCCTCAGCTCTACACTGTGGAATGCTATTGCACAGGATCAAGATAAGGATACGGAACTACAAGACCTGCTCAGAGAAGACTCCACTCACTCACTTTCCCTCAAGAAAATGAGTATGCCAGGATTGTCTGTGCCCCTCTATTGCGACGTATCAACAGCTGCTATTCGCCCTTATGTCCCTCCATGTCACAGACAAGCAGTCTTCACGGATCTTCATAAGCCCTCCCATCCTGGTATCCGTGCTTCGCAACACCTGGTTACCTCTCGCTTTGTTTGGCCCTCGATGCGGAAGGATGTCAAACATTGGACCAAAACGTGCCTTGCCTGCCAGCGTGCCAAAGTCCAAAGGCACACCAGGTCCCCCTTTGACGCATTTCCGCCCCCATCCCAGCGATTTGAGGTAATTCATGTAGACATTGTTGGCCTTCTTCCAGTGATTCAAGGCCAACGTTATCTGCTCACCTGTCTCGACCGCTTTTCCAGATGGCCTGAAGCCATCCCACTTCCTGATATCCAAGCGGACACTGTTGCAAGAGCCTTTCTTCATGGATGGGTATCAAGATTTGGATTGCCGACAAAAGTCATCACTGACCAAGGTCGCCAATTTGAGTCTTCGCTTTGGAAGAAGTTTACCAGCTTGTTGGGTACAGTACATGCGCATACCTGTGCGTATCATCCGCAAGCTAACGGCCTCGTCGAACGCTTCCATCGCCAGCTGAAGTCATCCCTTATGTGTCACGAAGACTCCCATTGGATGGATAAGCTTCCACTCGTGTTGCTTGGTATTCGCTCTGCATTTAAGAGTGATCTGAAGACTACAGCGGCTGAACTAGTCTATGGAACAACACTGCGGCTACCAAGTGGCTACTTCACTGCAGGGGATAAGTCATGTGATCCTACGGAATTCGCTCAAACACTTTCCTCTCACATGCAGTCCCTTCAGCCTGTTCCCCCTCGATTGACTAGCCAACAGAACATCTTTATTTCCCCAGCCCTCCAGTCTTGCACCCACGTTTTCGTTCGTGTACCTGTCCCAAAACGCCCTCTCCAATGTCCATATGACGGACCCTATGAAGTTCTCCGACGTACGCGCAAATCATTTCTCATCCAGCGCGGTTCCAAGGTCGACAAGGTTTCTATCGATCGTCTTAAGCCTGCGTTTTTGGAATCAACCTTAAGCGAGGTACATGTAGCTACCAAAAAGGTCCAGCGGAAATCTGTGTCGTTCGGAACTCTTTGAACTTCCTCTCTGGTGGGGGAGTGTGTAGTGAATACTCTTATTTTAGTTTCAAGATAAATGTTAATTTTACCGTCTTGAATTTCGGAATAGTTATAAATTCATTTTAAATTAGTTACCCCTCATAATTCAATTGTGAACCACATTAATACTAATTTTATGTATATTGTATTATTTTATTGTATGTAAACATAATTAATTATATATCACAATTGTCAGTTAATTATTTATATTCAAATATTTATTTTAATCTAATACCATGTCCATTTTACAAATAAATAATAGAAAACCAAGGGTTATATTTTCCACCTTTGGTACTGTCGCAGTTTCGCCTAACGGACTCAATACGGCTAGTGAGATAATCACTGGTTGGCACTTAACCAGCGGCAGTGCTTATGGCTACATCATCCAGGTTAACCTATACCGGATAGATGCGCTACGGTCCCAAGCCGTAGCTTGCCTAGGCCGACGACGACGACGTAAACCAACACCTGTATTCATTATGTGATTCAACAGATGATAGATCATGGTAAGTAATAATCGAATTGAATATTTAAAACAAATATGAAGACCAATGTGTTACAAATGAATTTTTATATGTATAGAATAGAACCAGTTTATTATAATTGCAATAAGTCTTAGTATATTTTATTTTTTCAGGATGTATGTCAACTTGTGCCAGAAAAGAAGCATAGCTCAAACCTTGGTAAATGTATCTTGTGCCAGAAGAACAAAAGCCCAAGTGGAGAGAAATATTTGAGCAGCGGAGAACATGGAATAAAAAATTTGCTTCAGTTGGCTTCTGCGTACCCAAATGATGACAGAAGCAAGCGTTTGAAAGCTCTTACTGAGAGTCAGACTCCTTATATCCAGTATCACAGCACTTCGTGCTATGCAACATATAAAAAGTTCGTTGAACGTAGCCAGAAGTCTAAAAATGCTGAATCTGAACCCTCCGATTCCTCCTTAGGGGAAGCATTAACTCCTCCAGAAAATAGTTCAAGCAAAAGGATTAAAACACAGCATATCAAGGATATGAAAGTGTGTGTATTTTGTGGTTCAGCTCGAGTCAAATTGAAAGGTGGAAACATTGACCATGATTTGTTTCGGATATGTACTCCAGGTCGTGCCCAAAAGTTATTGAGTTATGCTCACTTGTTCCAAGACGATGTTTTTACCAGAGTAGCGATGTTGAACGAATACAAAGATGTATTCGCTGCAGATGTATTCTATCATAATAATTGTATAAAGAAGCATTTTGCAGCCTATGATCGCAGAATAGAGACGATTTTGGAAAACAGACAGCAAGAAAATGAATTATGGGTTCTACTGACATGGTTCAAGAAGCGTTTAATGATGTAGTCTCAAAAATAGACTTCACAAGCTGTGGATACAGTGTCACCTACTTGAGACAAGAGATCAATAAAAAGCTGAACCAGGATGAATCTATCAGTAACTATTTGGTTAAGAGCCTGCTTATAGACAAATTTAAGGACACCATTTATTTTACATATCCTAGCAACAAACGAAAATCCCAGATGGTTTATTCTGTCCAGATTGAGAGTGCAAGAATTGTTGAAACTTTGCGGAAATCATCTGTCGAAAACGTTGCTAAGGACCTAAGGAAAGAGTTAAAAACTTACAGTTTTGGTTTACGCTCTAGCTATTGTGATCCAAACGATCTTGATCTAGCCTTAAAACGCTTCCAAAATGAACGTCCTCCAATATGGATGGAATTTCTTCAGCATTTGTTTTCCACCCGGAATGTATCAGATAGCAACAATCAGTTGATGCTGAAGTGTGACACTATCTTCCAGATGTTGTTTTACATCCTTCATAATGGTTTGGAGCCCACCCCATTGCATGTCGGATTTGCTCAAACTATACATAACCTGTCACAGTCTAAAGATCTTATTGAAATTGCAAACAAACGGAGCATTTGTGTAGGATATCAAGAAGTTCGCAAAATAAATTTTGCACTAGCAAAACGTACAATATCTTTATGTGGTTCACATAGAGTTCCAGTTCCTCCAGTATTTGATCAAAACCATCCAATTCAAGCAGCAATGGATAATTTTGACACCTTGGAAAATACCTTGTCTGGAATTGGTTCGACACACGATACGGTGCTAGTTTTATTCCAAAATGCTCCATTAAGCTCTGCACCAACACAACAGCATACTAATAAGATCAGTGAAGCTCCAGAGTCAACCCTCCGGCTTGGCAAGTTACAAAGCGTTCTTCCTTGCCAAGAAATTATCTCGATTGGACCAAGACATGAACGAGGTACAATAAGTCAAGATTTCCAAGTCTCTGAATACAAGGCAAACGATCATTTACTAGAGACTGTTAATCTCGACCATTTCCTGTGGTTTGTGATGCGATACAAACATAGAACAACCACAATACAGGGCTCTTCAACTAACTCAAATACTGATAATGATGACTTTGTTCCAAGCTTTGTTGCTGTCAAAAGCCCTTTTGTAGGAGATAGCTTGAAGCCTACAACTATTGCGTTCACTCCCATACTGCCATACAAAGCAACTGAATTTGATACCATTTTTACAACAATGATTAACTTTCAGGACGTGCTTAAGCAGCAGAATAAGCCATACGGTGCACTGTGGTGTGATGAAGGAGTTTATGCTATTGCGAAGGAAATTCAGCTCCTGAAAAAGATCTGTTCAGTAATTTGTTTATCGGATTGGGTGGATTCCATTTTGAGAAGATTGTACTTGCTTGTATTGGATCTTATCTTCATATATCGGGAATTGAATCTGTTTTGGTTGAAAGCGAATGTTTCGGTCCAGACACAGTAAAATCCGTTATGAATGGCAATCATTATGTGAGAGCCAAGCAAGGATTATCTTTCGTGCACGAAGCAATAACAAGCATTATGTTCGATGGGTTTTTGAGTGTCGATGAACACCGTAACTTATATCAAGATGCTGCAACTAAAATTTCAATTATGGTTGCAGAACAAGAGCAATGGGACGACTTTAAGTCTTCGATATATACTCTGTCTCAATCCTTTCAACAATATATAAAGCAGAGGTCTGATAGTAATGAAAACTTTCATTACTGGTATCATTTTACCAATAGATTGTATCCAATCATCAGAGATTTAACCTACTCAATGCGGGCAGGTGATTGGTCACTATTTCTTTCTTCCATACAGAGATCAATCCCACTTTTCTTCGCCTACAATAGAACCAACTACGCCAGATGGGCACCAATCTTCTTTGAGGATTGTTTAAACCTTGAGGTACATTTTCCTGATCTCCACAAATCATTCCTTAGTGGTGGTTTTGTAGTGAGGAGAACGACACGACAATGTAGTGGAGTTCCAATGGACCAGGCACTTGAGCAACATTATAATAAGCCTGCAAAAGTGTCCGGAGGATTAATTGGCTTTACTCGGAGAAAGGAAGCAGTGGCACTGTGGAATATTATTAAACATGAGAAGGACTTATATTCTTCACAAATGAGAGGTTCCGGCCAGTTTGAAAATCGTGACGAGTATGATATTCATCATGAATACTCCAAGAGCCATGCCTTATCGAGCTCCAGTAATGTCCAAGCTATTCAACAGTACATTTACAAAGTTGGAAACACATTGAGCAAAACATTAGATGGCAAACCATTCAGAAACATTGCTACCGGTGAAGAGGATAAAGAGTCTTATACATATCACATTACTTGCCTGGATAGAGGAGATGTTGCTTACAAGAATTTCAAAACCGAACGGCTTGAGAAAAAAACAGAAACTTTGTTTGCAGCAATTAAGAGGCAAAAACCCGCAACAGCGAGGAACACTTCCAGAAAACGAAAGGAATATGACAAAAAAAGAAACCATTGCAGCACTGAACTACATTGCATTTGCTCAGCTCAGGGAATTTCCATTGAATCAATTACTTTTCCATGAAATTACACCTCTTCCATTTTTTCTTGTAGACAGTGATGGTTTTTTGAAGAAATCTAAGAAATCGGAATTGGGATCGGAACTTGAAAAGAAACTGGGTGAAGACCTCCCATTGTTGTTAGAAGGGAATGATGCAATGATCATAGATTTTATGGCTCAAGTAAGGAAATTCCCGGTGAAAAAAGCAATGTTGAAAACATTTGGTGAATTTGCACAATCACTTTTTAATATATTTTTGAGTATGGGATCCAAGTCAACCACAATTCATATCTTATTTGAAAATTACAAGGCTTCAAGCATCAAGACTGGAGAACGGATGAGACGATCAATTGCGCATTCGAAAATACAAATTTCCATAACATCACCTGAGCAGAGGCTTCCAATTGACTTCAACAAATATTGGAGTTCCACAGATAACAAGGCAAACTTCCAAAAAATTTTTGTCGGCTTTTTCATGGAAAACTACCATGGAGATAAAGTAATTGTACTGGGAGGTGGTACTCTTGAAAAATCAGAAGTTTGTGTCAAATTCCAAAATGGGAAGGTCTGCGAAATTCCTGAGCTTTGTTCTTCACAAGAAGAAGCAGATGACAAAGTGATGTTACATGTAAACTATGTGGTGGATAAAGCAATGCCTGGTGGTGGAGCTACAGTTTCAGTAGCTACCAGTGATACTGATATCTTTGTGCCTCATCTACCATTTAACAAAATGGACTGAGCATGGCCTGAAGGAATTATGGTTTGTTAAAGGCTCTGGAACAAGTTGCAAAATCATTCCTCTGCATGGCTTGCATCAAAAGCTTGAAAACGATTTGATCCAAGTTTTACCTGCTTTGCATGCTTTAACTGGCTGTGACAGTGTCAGTAAAGTAGGCACAAAATCTAGTGCACTGAGCAGTAAAACTACTTTGATGAAATTAAGGACTTTGGCAAGGAACCACTTACAGAGGAAATAATCGAAGGTGCCGAAAACTTCATTGCATCAAACCCAAGTCAAAATCCATATCATTTGATCAACTAAGATCTGAGCAACACTACAAAACGGGACAAAATCGATTTTACTCAGCTTCCTTGCTCTTCAAAAAGTATTAGACTGCATATTAAACGGGCATATCTTCAGTGCAAACTTTGGCTTGACTCTCCATATGGCTCCATATCTGAAAATTTAAATCCACTTGACTATGGTTACGTAAAGTCTGATGAGGGTCTTTTGTAACCTCAACTAACCGATTACCCAGATAAACCTCAGGATTTGATTGAACCTTGCAGCTGCAAAACCTGTACCAAGAGGTCAAAATGCCCTTGCACTGCGTCATCCATACCATGCTGCTCATTCTGCAAGTGCAATCAAAGAACATGCCAAAATCCTAACGCCTGAATTTCAGCAGGTAACTGAATAAAATTACAGATGAACAAATCTGTACATTGTACTTCTGTTTCATTTTCATGGTGTCGGAAGATGATACCACAAAAGCCATAGTGCTTTTATTTGTAAATAATGTTTCAATAAAAGTTTCAAATAAACAAAAAAAAGAACAGAAAAAAAAAAAACAATGGGGCCTCATCATTAAATGAGGTCGTTCCCACTAAGTTAGCTATAACTTAGCCCATTGCCGTGGTGCTGCACTGGGAAGATGCACCTGAGTGACGGTAACACTCTTTCTCAATCACATAAGCGGCCTTGACAGTTTTTGTCATTTTTGCCAAACTCTTTGCCACTTTTGCAAGATTTTCAGTCAACTTCATCATCAGAAATAATACATGATCTTATCTCACAGTCTTTTACAACATGCAAACCTAAGAGTTTTATAAAATTAGCACTATTTTTTATATTTTGTCTATTTTTTCAAATATTCTACAACCATTTTTAATCATTGTAACCCAAAATTTAGACATTTGTACATGTTTTTGTGTTAGGAAATTTTAGTAGAGCTATTAATATCTAATTTCTTGACTATTTAGTTCGATAAGATTGGTTAGAGCTAGTTTATGCACCAAAATAGCCAAAAATTTCATTTTTGCGATTTTTTGACAATATTTACTTAATTTTTTACTATTTTTGCTGTTATTTTTTTACATTTTTGTCAGTTTTCTTGGTTCAGGCAGCAGTATGTTACAAACACAGATTCTCAAACAAACAATTGCCCTTAAAAAAATTTCAACTCAAGAATATGACAAAAATACGAAAAACTGATAAAATTTTGCCATTTTTGGCAATTTTGACCACTTTCGCACCAATTTGGTGCGATGGCATAGAAAAATTCAGATTCTACGCCCCAAAATTAGTCTAGATCAGTCGTCAAAACACCCAAAAATTTATACGAATTCTATGCCAGATCCTGTACTAATGGGGATGTCGCAAGAGGTTATGCAACAAATGTGGGGATGGGTCTTGCAATAAGGGGAATGTTGCAAAGGGGGAGGGAGTTTTTGGGTGAAGGATGACCTCCACCCAAAGGGGTAACCTTAACCCCAAGAGAGAGAAAGAAAGGAGGAGGGTCTTTGGGGGAGAAGGTGGGATGTCCTCACCCCCAAGGGAAACCCTAACCTAAGCCTTAACCTACAAAGGAGAGGAGAGAATTGTTTATTCCACCGGAGTCCATCACATAATGTTTGTTTTTTCTGTTTAAGGTGCTTTCAACCCTGCTGGATTATTGACACCATTTTTTTTTTTTTTGTAGAGAAAGGTGGTGAAAGAAGTAGTAGAAGAAATGTGTTTTTTTTTCCATCACATAATGAGCGTCCAGGGGATCCGCAGCTGTTTTATATATAGACGGTCGGGAGTTGCCAGATACCACTTTTAATCATTTATATATGGAGGAGTTACCAGAGAGCACTATTTATCTATTTATATATAGACGTGTTGCCAGATTGCACCACTTATTTTAATTTTTATTTAGACGAGTTGCCAATTATTTTTTGTTAATTATTTAGTTATATAGAGATGAGTTGCCAGAAAGCACTATTTATTTATTTATAGAGGAGTTTCCACAAGCCACTATTTAATTATATATGCAGGGTTACCAGACATTAAATAATATAATTAAAATAAATGGTACTAAAGGCAAGAGAGACGTTCTCCTTGATTTGCTCGAATTAATTCAATACATTTAAACGAACCCCACAAGAAAAAAAAAATATATATATATATTTGCATCATTCATTCGTTTCACGTGCTTAATTGTGAAATTCATCATATATATAATAACGATAAACAAATAATGTTTAAGATGGTAATTGATGGTAAATAATAATAGCTATGTTGGTTAAACGCATGTATGTTAGTCTAACTGCATAATGTAACTTAATAATAGTTTTTGTCATTTGGACTATTAGGGTGTGTCGAATTTTTCAACTTTCAAATTCCAAATATGAGGGGTGCTAGAAAGTTGCATGACTTAGGAATTCTAAAGATATTTTTGTTAATTTAATATAATTTAGTTTTGCTTGGTAAGAAGCTACATAAAAATAGTCTTTTTTGACTTTTTTGTGGAATTATATAATAATAATTATATTAATAATTATATATGCTGTATATATAATGCACTGCTGTTTTTGCTTATTTCACAGGTTGAAACATATTCATCAGTGTGCTGAAGATTACTTGTCCGTCAGTGCTACCATCCTAACAAGTGGGAATTGACCTACAATCATGGCCGTAACTACCTATGAGGTCACCGAGGTCCAGACCTCGGTAATTATTTCCTAAAAAAAAAAGACAACCGTTCTCCGTGCAGCTTTAATAAAAGTATTTTTGCTAACAGGTCCCTTTGTACAGTATTTAATTATAGACAAGGGTTTTGTGTTTAGTGTATAGCTTGGGTTGTGTTTGTAGATGTCATTTTGGTCTGAATTTTGCTCGTCCCGCCGCGCTCGAAAAAAATCTGGACCTCACTAATTTCTAAACCCTAGTTACGGCCCTGCCTACAATGGCTTCTAAAAGGAGGACAAGACTGGGGACATTCACACATATGAGCAACCTAATTAGAACTGGTAGAGAGTTGTTGCCCTCTGAACTCCCAACTCTGCGAGACGTTCTGAAATATGGGCTACTGCTAAGAGAACAAAGTGGTGAGGATGTGAGAAGCTACCCAGCAGCCAGTCTTGCAAAGGACATTTACCCTAAAGTGCTTGAAAAGTGGGAACGAGCAAACAGTTCTTTTGTAGCCCCCGTTGTAAATTCATGAGTCACAATCTTAAACAAGATCCAAGAGAGCTGGGAGCAGGCCAAAAACATCTCTTGGGAGAGGAAAGCTACATGTCAAAGAGGCTTTCATTGCAAAACTTGACAAGCTTTTTGACATCCTCAGTTGCAAGTGTAAAATTGTTCTCTGCTCTGAATTTGGCTGCCTTGCAGATGCTGGTTGCAAAAACGAAACTCACATTAACTGTACATGCCCTAGGGCAATGAAGATCCCTGTGAAGGAACTTGCTTTCATTAAAGGTCAGAGAGACAAGTCTGGTTCTATTGGACCACATCAGATTGGCTTGCCAGATCAACCTGAGCACAACAGACAAGTCAAAAAGCAGAAGCGGCAAGAAGACAAAAGAAGAAGGCTTGCTGAATATAAGCAGACAAGTAAGCAGGATGTTTCAATGCCATCAAATGAAATAATTTTCTCTTGATGAAAAATGAAGAACAAATAGCTGATGCTCAAGATGGAAAGGATGGAAGTTATGAAGTGACATTAGAAATACCAAGCATGTCTTCAACTTCCAATAAAAAGCCAGAGTACAACACATTAGAAATACCTAATGTTGCTATGCATAGCATCAGATATGGTGTTGGCCTGCGTGCCACAGCTGCCATCACCACTGCTGGCTTGATCACTGAAAAAGACAAGACTTGTAGTTGATCACAATAAAGTCAAGAGGGCCCAAGAAAAACTTATGAGATCCCTGGATCAGGAATTTGATGATCTTTGTAAGAAGGGTGAAATTGACTGCATCTTCTTTGACGGCCGTCAAGATACAACTAAAGTTATGCTGAAAGCAGACAATTCAGATCGTCAGTTCCCCAGCATCATCAAAGAAGAGCATTATTCTGTGTGCAGTGAGCCAGGTGGAAGATATCTCTACCACTTCACTCCTGAGAAAGGCTCAACGAGAAAAAAACCTGCTGAAGTTATTGCTGATAATCTTGTAGATTTCATGAAGAAGGGCATTAATAAAAGCCTGCAGGCCATTGGAGGTGATTCTACAAATGTTAACACTGGCTGGGAGGGTGGTTCCATGCATTGGGTAGAGGTCAAGCTTTGCCATAAGCTGATCTGGTTGGTTTGTGCCCTCCACACTAACGAGTTACCCCTGCGACACTTGATCACAGCACTGGATGGGAAGACCTTGTCTAACAACAAGTGGACAGGTAACATTGTCAAGATGCTAGACACTGCAACCGAACTTGAAATTGATCCTTCATTCACCAAACTCTCAATTGGAGAGCCTCTTACTTCACTGAGTGACAATGTCGTAAAGGATCTCTCTACTGATCAAGCGTACGGGTATAGGATCACACAGGCCATAAGGACGGGAGAACTTCCCACATATCTGGCCCTTCTTGAAATTGGTCCAGTGAGCCATTCAAGGTGGTTGACAACAGCAAACAGGCTTTGTCGCATATGGGTTTCAAAACATGGCCTTAAAGGCAAAACCCTCAACAACTTAAGACTGATAGTGGAATACATTGTTGGTGTGTACTACCCCTGTTGGTTCAACATCAAAGTAAAAAACTCTGGGTGGAAGGCCCACGCCACATCTTGTTTCAGCTGCGGCTAGTTAGGCTGCAAAAGAAGGCTGTAGTGGATGCTGTTTTGCCAACCATCAAGCGCTCAGCATGGTATGCATTCAGCGAAATGATAATCCAGACACTCTTGTGCTCAGATGACAGTGAGGAGAGGAGAGCTGGTGTCCAAAAGATTGTTGACATGAGGGGTGGAGATGATGACACACTTGGAGATCTTTCTGTACGTCCCAGGAAGACACCTTCCATCAACCCCATTGCTTCTTCCGTGTTGGAGCTGACAGACTGGTCTGACGGGGTATTTGAACCTCCTTTGACATATAAACTGACTACAGCGGAAGTAAAGAAGTTCTTTGACAAGCCTATGCAAGTTCCACAGTGGCCCTGTCATGCTCAGTCAATAGAGAGGTGTGTGAAACAAGTCACAGAGGCAGCAGGCAGGGTGTATACACATGAGAAACGTGAGGGCTATATCAGAGGCCAAGAAGCAAGTCGGCGGCTGATGTCCAAGAACGAATCAAAGCAAGACTTGATGAAACTTGTTTAAATATTTTTTTTTTACTGATGTCATTACTTTCTAACGTTGTTTTATGATTACAAGGATATGTTTTATGATTACTAGGATGTTTTATGCAGAGAAACTAAAATTTTTATAGCATTACCTGACATTTTGAGAAGCTAAAATTAATAAATGTTGTTTTCCGAGAGCAATTTGTGCTTTTTAATCAAACGTAGATTTACCAAGCTAAGTGTTGAGCAATCACAAAAATAATAGCAGATTTGAATTCTTCACATCCAAAAACATTTTTAAAACCCCTCAGTGAAGGAATTGGCAAAAATTAATTTTCACCTCCCAAATTGACACACCCTATTGGACTATAGTCTGCAAATAAACCTTTTAATTTAATTTCAAATATAATTGTCATATAAAATCAGTTATTAGTAACAAAATCTCTCCTACAAAGTTCTCACTCGCATGCCTGCGTAATTTATAGTCAATAATTGGTAACAATAATAATAATAATAAATATTTCTCGTTACAGAAAAATCACTAGAAAAAATTACGTTTAAAAACGTTTATTATTAATTAGTTTGGAAAATCTGGCAGGATTGTGAACTGAGGTGCCAATTGTGACTAATGTACTTCAAGAAATATGCAGCTACTGTACACTGAATTAGTAAATTTATCAAATATACATTATATATTTACGGTGTATATATATACCGCGTGTCCGAGAATTATCTGTACAATTTTTGGCTGTTATTAAAAGTCAACCATGAAGTGTAGAAATTCCAGTGTTGTCCCATTTTACAGAGAATCTCATTAAGTTTTTTCTGATACCAAGTTTTGACAAGTTTTTTAGAAATTCCAGTGTGTCCGAACATTATCTGTACAATTTCATCTTTTAATAAAATTCTTGATAACACGTAAAATTCTTAAACAAGATTATTTAGAATCTGGATTTTCAAAAGTTTATTTTATTAAAGTAACGTTGTTACAAACATTCGATATGTGCACCATTAGTGATTCGCAAAACATCCAATCGATATTCCAAATGTTGCCATGTACGCTGCAGCATATCCACATCAATTCGCTCAATAGCAGCTGTGATTCTTGCTTTTAAATCATCAATGTCTGTCACCCGCGTACATTTCTAAAAAACTTGTCAAAATGTGGTATCAGAAAAAACTTAATGAGATTCTCTGTAAAATGGGACAACACTGGAATTTCTACACTTCATGGTTGACTTTTAATAACAGCCAAAAATTGTACAGATAATTCTCGGACACCCGGTATATATCTGCATCTTTCATTCATTTCACGTGCTCAATTGTGAAATTCATCCCATATACACATGTGTATATATATACAGGGTGTCCCATAAGTCCGGAATCATAATTCATATTTTTCTTATACTCGGGATGCAAATTTCCCGTCCACCATTCTGTTCAGTGACGAGGCTGTTTTTTATGGAAATGGTGAGTTAAATCGACAGAACACCCGCTACTGGTCTCAAAACAACCCTCACTGGTATACCTCTTCAAAGGAACAAGGTGCATCTCGGGTGATGGTATGGTGTGGCATTTGGAAGGATCGCATCATAGGCCCCCTCTTTTTCGATGAACATGTCACTGGAGGCACCTACCTACGGATGCTCAAGGAAGAAGCATTTCCCAGTGTCTTGAACGAAGAAGGAAATTTCCCAACATGGTTCCAGCAAGACGGCGCTCCTGCACATTACAGCACCCAAGTACGGGAATACCTGTACCAACAATTCCCTGGTCATTGGATAGGACGTCGAGGGTCTGTGGAATGGCCAGCTAGAAGCCCGGATCTCACGCCACTAGATTTTTATCTCTGGGGTCACTTGAAAGCGCTGGTATACGCAGAGAAAATTAGGTGTGTTGAACATTTGCGGCAGCGCATTATTGGGGCATGTAACACCATTACTACTGACATCATTCACCGTGTGCTTGCTGACTAGGTATCACGTCTGAATTTGTGTATTGAAAACAATGGTGGACATATTGAGCACGTTCTGTAAATAAAAGCTTTTGTTTTGCCTTTTTTTATTTTTTTTCCTATGATGCCGGACTTATGGGACACCCTGTATATATATATATGCACTAAAATCACAGAATAACACGTGATCTTATTAATAAGCAAACAACCACAGGGAAAAGGAAACACGAAGTCCGAGCGCTTTCGTGATATATTCACATTATCAAGGAGAAACAGAAAATAGACGGAGATTACAAAGTAAATGAGTTAAATAAACAAGCAAAAAATTCACAATCGGCACCTCAAATTAAAGGCCATAAAGCCCTCTAAAGATTTTTTTCAATTGATAACATAATCTGTAGGCTGCTAAATTACTAAATACTGTATAAAAGAACTATATAGATGAAATTAGACAAAAAACCAATACAGAGAACAAAAATTATTATAATGGTTATTAACACTAATATTTAATTAAAGCAGGCAATTAAGTGGCAAGAATTTAATGAAAACAAATAGATAACATAGATAACAAATAGATAACATAATCTGTAGGCTGCTAAATTACTAAATATAAAAGAACTATATAGATGAAATTAGACAAAAACCAGTACAGAGAACAAAAATTATTATAATGGTTATTAACACTAATATTTAATTAAAGCAAGAAATTAAGTGGCAAGAATTTAATGGAAACAAAGGGAATGGTGCCATCGTCTTACAGAATATTACAAAATTTCTAGTCTGGAAAAATTGTTTTCCCAAAAGCAAACCAGTTGAAAAGTCCAATAAACCCCCCAGCAACCAAAGATTATACACGAAAGAAATATTACAATTAAAATAGACACATAAGAATGTTAACAGTTCTTAAAATATTTATTTATTTAACCAGGGCAAACCGTTAAGGGGCAAGAATGCGGTCAAGAAAACAATAGGCCCTTCGCCACCTTTCTAACAATGCACGAGTCTAATTTATACAGCCCAGGGCTAATATTAAGGACCAAGTCCGCATTATTCTTGGTCACACTTGATTCCAGTATATTTCTGCTAACAATAGATTTACTAAACCTTAATTTGGAAGCATTTTTCCAGTCAATGGGATGATTAGTATCTCTTACGTGAATGAAAATGGCGTTAGATTCCTGGCCATTTCTTATACTGTATTGATGCTGTTTAATACGTAACTCAAGGGTCTTACCAGTTTGGCCAATGTAAAATTTATTACATATTGTGCAAGGGATTTTATATACACAACCCTGTTCACTTAAAGGGGAGTTTCTTAATCAATGAATTCTTAATTACATCTAAATTTTGAACGCAATATTTACGTTAAAATCCTCAGCAGATTCGGCAGATCAAGGAAATTTATATATATATATATATAATATATATATATATATATATATATATATATATAAAATGGTAAACAAATAATAATGTTTAAGCTGGTAATTGATGGTAAATAATAATAATGTTGGCTAAACTACATAATGTAACTTAATAGTATTTCTCATATGGGCTACAGTCTGCCAATAAGTCTTTTCAATTCATTTCATTTCGCTTCATTTCATATTAGTGTAGAATAAATAAATTTTAATTACGAAAAGCAAAAGTTATCGCTATAATTGAAAATACATGTTTTATTTTAATTTTATTTAATATTTTTATTTAACTTCATATAATACAAATATTAAACAAAGAAATTGTTTTTGATTTAAAACATGTTTAATCTGAGTTTGTATTTTGTGGTGTTCGCATTTTGTTAACACATGAAGGTGGAATTACATTTGAAGAGGTATGTGGTATTGGACTATAATACAAGTCATTGTATTTTTTGAGGTCAATGCATACTTTCGTTAGGCCTATTAAACCCTTTTTCAGATATTTATTTTAAGTTTTCATTTTGTATTGTCTGGTGGAACGTGCTGGAACAAAAAGTACTCGAATGTTTGTTTGTCTGTTTTTGTCTCATGAAAGACCGTGAAAGAACCCTACAGGCGGCTTTTTTCCTCGTGAAGGAAGACGAGGATGAATCCCTTTTTTTAATTTAAATTTTTTTTTGAAAGACCCTAAAAGACACCTTATAAAGGACGATGAACGATCCTCATGAAGAAAGGCAGGAGACCGTCTTGAAGGACGGTGAGGGGGAAATTTCCAAACTGATCCATGTGTCTCGCCAAACGCGGCTATACTACTCACGGGTACTGCCAGCGAGTTTATGGATAAGATCTTGTTTTTACTGTTTAGGTGGGATTTCAGGATTAATTTTATTCTTTTTATGTATTCTTTCTGGTCTTTCTTTCATGATGTCATTTTCCATCTTTTCAGATTCTTCCATTCCCAGGTATTTATAGGTAGCCCTTAGTAGAGTGGTCTAGTAAGTGGCAAATGAAATTTAACGTAGATCAATGTAAAGTCATGCACATACACTGTGTTAAATGAAGCCTCTGTGGAAAAAGATTTAGGTGTCATTGTTACTATGATTTAAAGTTTTCAAAACAATGTTCAGTCGCGAGCAGTAAATGTTGAGAGAGTATTTGATTTTATTTCTTGTGATTTTGAATACAAAGTTAAAGATATTGTTTTGTCATTGTATAAATCGTTTGTTAGGCCTCACTTAGAATATGCTTTACAGTTTTGGTCGCCATATGTGAGGAAGGATAAAGAAATGATAGAAAGGGTTCAGCGCCGCGAAACAAGGCTTATTTCAACCTTACGTGGTTAAACCATACGTAGATAGACTCAAGAGCTAAATTTGTATACGCTTGAAACTCGGTGTTTAATAGGCGAATTAATTCGTGTTTTAAATTTTAAATAGTTTTGATAACGTAAATTATGAGAATTTCTTTAACTTGGACGATAGGAACAAGACGAGAAAAATGGTTTTAAAATTAAGGGTAAAAGATTTGAGACAAACGTTGCGAGGCATTCGCGGACAATTTGCCGTCAGACATTTATCCACCGGGACAAATTTTCGCCAGACATTGTGCCTCCGTGAAAACTTAACTGTAGCTGAAATCTGTCCCGTGTCAGGTTCAGTCGGCAATATCGTTGTTCAGCTGATCTGGCATGTTCATTAGTTTGGTAACCTCGGTGGAAGCGGCTGGTGTGCATCCAATTGATGTAAAAAATGCTCAAGTTAATCCAAAGCAACTGGGAAACCAGCAAATTGGTCGATGATGAAAATTACGTATATTACTTCGACAAATTAAATACTGACGGAAACATGCTTCTGGCGCTATGAAAACAGAAAAAATCGTAAGGCTCGGGTTCACACTGTGAAAGACGACTCGGATCATGCAATAATAAAAACTTTACATGAGCATGCTCATTCCTCCAGTGCCAACCGGGTGCAAGCTAAAGCCACCACCAATGCCATGAAAGCGGCCGCAAAGAACTCTCAAACAGCTGCTCGGTCGGTTGTCATTTCTGGTGCGCAAGGCTTGGATGATGCCTTATTAACCCAACTGCATTCACCTTCAACGCTCTCTAGAAACATGAGGCGCTGGAGGCAGAAAAATAAAAATGCACTCCTCTGTTCCCAAAACTCGTTCTGGGTATTCAATTCCCGACGAATACCAACTCCTAGAGAATGAAGAGCAATTTTTCCCATTTGACAATGGTCAGGATGATGACAATAGAATTTTGATCTTTGCTTCCGATTCAGCACTAGATGACTTGGTAGCTTATAAAGATTGGGCAGGTGATGGGACTTTTAAAGCGTCGCTCGGTACATATCATATTGCCAGCTGTACGTTTTGCATGTTCAAAAAGGAGCCTTGAGTGTGCCTCGCTTGTTTGCTCACCTGCCAGACAAGTCTGAGGCAACTTATCATAGATTATTCCAAAAATTACTCTAAGTAAAACTTACTTTGAATCCTTCTAGCATGCTTGATAGGGCAAGCATGAATGCAATGAAGCATGTGTTCCCAGATATTAATTTTACTGCTTGCCTATTCTACCTCCCTCAAAATATGTACAAAAAAGTAGTAGAGCTCGGCTTCAAAAGAAAGTACAGCATTAACAATGAATTTTCACTAAAATTCACTGTTTTATGGCCTTGGCTTTTCTGCCAGTTGAGGGTGCAAGTCGATGGATTTGAAGAATTGTCCGATGATGAGCAGATTTCTGAGGAGATACTCTCTTATTTCGAGACAACTTATATTGGTGGCCATAGAGGACGCCGAAACAATAGACGCAGGGTTTCTCCTGTCTTCGAGATTGCGTCTTAGAATGTAAGAGAGAATGAAAATGACATACCACGTACGAATAATGCCCTTGAAGGCTTTCATAATGCCTTCAACTTGTCCGTAACTAACATACATCCAAGTCTTTGGAAACTTATTGATACTTTATAAAGTGAGGGAAGTTTGGCGAGAACTAAGAGATTCCACTGAGAGAGGTGATGCTGTAGCTCACGGGGCCAAAAGATACCAAGTTGTCAACTCCTGCCTGAAAGGGGCATTGGAAAATTACGATGCTGAAAACAAGAGGACTTTCTTGCGACGCATTCCATATGGTTTGCATAATTATATTTTAAATACCTATATTAGAGTGCAATATACAGTGTCTCAGAAGTCGCGCACCATAGGCTTTATTCAGATTTCTGAGGTTTACGAGTCGAAATGGTTTGTCATGTTTAATTACAATATATATTCGATAATGTGCGAATAATAAAATTAATAGTATTTACAGTTAATCAAAATGCTATCTTAAAATAAATTGAATGAAGCTACATTAGCCAATGGTACGCGACTTCTGAGACACCATTGGCTAATATAGCTTCATTCAATTTAATTATTTTAAAATAGTATGTACAGTTAATCAAAAAACTATTAATTCTATTATTCTAACATATATTGTAATTAAACATCACTTATAAACCATTTCGACTCGCAAACCTCGTAAATCTGAATAAAGCCTATGGTGCGTGACTTCTGAGACACCCTGTATATTTGAACTATACTACAGTAAAATTAAATTTCGTCAATTTTAAGAGTTTTTACAAGTCCTATTTTATGTAGCTACGTATATTAGAGAAATAAATGAATATTCACAAAATAGTTTTAGCTTATAGGTTGCATATATTTTGAATACTACATCAAATTTATATATATATATATATATATATTATATATATTATATATATATATATACACATATATACATACACACAGGGTGTCCCGTAAGTCTGGAACCATAAGGCAAAATGATAAAAACGGCAATAAAAACGCCGAAGAGACTTTTGGGGACCGTTTGTGAAATGAGCGAGGATGGTAGCGGCTGTGTCATCGTCGGTGGATGTCCTCGGAGATCCACTGCGCGGTTTATTTCCTATGGATCCCATTTCCCTGAACTTTGCTACAAGTTTGCCGACACAGCTGTGTGTTATCGGCGCGCGGTCCGGATGCAATCTGTTAAATTCCTCAGCGACCTCCCTTTGACTCCGACTTCCTATGAGCAGAATTACCTGGATGCGTTCTTCCTTACTCAAAGACATCATGGGCACTTGCATAAACGGAAAACATGAATTATTTATTTTACCCTATGGTTCCAGACCTATGGGACACCCTGTATATATATATATATATATATATATATATATATATATATATATATATATATATACTTAATAACTATACTACAGTGAAATAATTTTAGTCTATATTTAAATGTTTTAGTAATGGTATTTTAAGTCGTCTATTTGAAGTACATACTGTATATTAGAGAAATAAATGATTGAAAACAATTCTATTGATTATACAGTCTTACTAATTTTACAAATTACTCGTATATATAAAACAAAGAAAAAAGTTTGCAGAAATGTGTCACTTGGAAGTAGCTTGTGTCACTTGGAAATAAAAACCAGCGGAAATTTATCCGCGGCAAATTGCCCTAGAACCGTTTCGAGAGGGTTTTTCATCTATAAGATAGTTGATAAGAGGAATAGCCTACCCGCAGAAGTCGTGGCAATCACTTCAGTTAATATGTTTAAGAATAAGTTGGACAGGTATTTTAGTAGCATCAATTTGCATTAAGGGGCGTGTAAACTGGGGATGTAATTTTGTTAGTATTGGGAGTGGCCGTTTTTTTTTTTTTTAAATCTAGTGGCAAGTGCTGATCGGGTCTTGTTACAGAGCACTGGGAGTTCTCAAATAATACCCCTACTGGTACAGACGGCAAGTTTGATGGAAATTCTCGAGTCAAAACCTCCCAATTTAACTAGTTACTCTAAGCAGTGATTACCTTTAAAAGATATAAATGTAGTAGGAGGCGCTGGTCTGGTCTGGTTATAGAGCACTGGGTGTTGTCATTGTGAGAACGCTCTGGAGTCAAAACATCCGAATAAGCCTACAAAAGGAGGTTTATAAGGAGAGGAGAATAGGGTGGTGATGTGGTGATGTTCCCTTTTGATCGTGAACGTAGTGATGCGCTGGTCGGGTCTGGTATCAGAGCACTGGGAGGTTCTCAAATGATCGACTTCTTTTTAAGTTTTTATTTTTATCTAGGTGTTTCCAATAGATGAGAATTTTCAGGAGTTAAAACCCACGAATAGCTAATTAAATTATTTTGAGAAGCCACTCCTCTCTTCTCTTTTTTTTCATTAAAAGGGTGCTGCTTGAGGGAAGTCTTGTTAAGATATAGTAGTAGTAGTAGTAGTATCGTTCCCTTTATAATAAATGTACGAGGCGCTGGTCGGGTCTGGTTTCAGAGGACTGGGAGTTCTCAGATGGGAAACTTGATATCTTGGGAGTCTAAACCTCCAAATGGTCACACCTTCAGGAAAGCTACTTCGTTATAGTGAAACTTTAGTTTTAAATACTGTACGTCAAATTTAAAAAAAAAAAAAAAAATCCCAAATAAATAAAAATTATGTATATTATGCATTATGATGAGGAATTAGTAAATTGCAGGTCTGGCCAGTTGGAGGTACCCTCTGGACCAGTGCTCCTTTGTTTAAATACTTCCTCCTACACTTAGTGGCTCACCCCCACAACTTTAGGGAGACTCCTCCGACTGTATTGTAGCCCACAGAACATGATCAACCGTCCAGCAAGTAATTTTTTGATCAGTTGCCTCGCAAACAACTCTAAGTGGGAGACTAAAATTCGCACTAGAAACAACGGGTGATCACCCACGAAACACTTTCATTCTCCATAAGGACAAGTACACGGGATAGATACTGGGACCATCCACGGATTTTCCTCGGCAGAGAGATTTGACTTGCTCTTGTGGTGTTACAAAACCGAGAAGTATGAACAACTCAACTTCCCGCATAAACACCTCTCACGGCGGGAGACCCAAGTTGAACACTCGCAACATTCAAAAAGTTAGCAGACACACATGACAGACCTCCACTTACAGAATACAAGGTCAGACACCCGCCTACCTTGTTAATAGACAAGTGTTTTACAGAAATGCATAATACTATCTGGGTAATTCCTATGCGAAGGACGCTATATATAAATCTTCAGTATGGTGGCTTTGGTAGGCTACGGAGAAATTCACGATGCAACAATGAAATGATGACTACTACTACATAATAAATAAAAAATTCCTAAAAAAAAAGGCATGTAAATTAGATTAGTAGTTTAGTACTCATCCTATCCTTTATTTTCAGCTGTCTTCTAATGCGTAACTGAGTACACTGGATAAGTGTACGCATGGTGTGAATGAACTCTGAAGACATTCTTTTCATTATACTTTTTCCTATGAATCTTCTTTCACCACTGTTTCCTCTCAGGAGTGGCTGGCGGAGAAAGGAGTCTTGTCTGTTCTATACTTTATTACTAACATTTCTGTGAAAGTTTAACACGTCCATAAATGTAAGCGTGGTATAAGTTTCCAGTGTCCTTTTTTTTCATTCCTATTTCTAACTTTTCATCTTCCTTCTTGGGCTAGCCTAGAGTGGATTTTAGGGTCTTTGGTAGCCTGTAACTCGGTAACTAACACACACACACACACACACACACATATATATATATATATATATATATATACACAAGGTGGGTAAAAAGTGACCCCTTAGACTTAGAGGTAAACTGTCATTAAAAAAGTAAGGGGGCTAGAGCTCCCAAACTTCATAGATGCTTGCCTTAGCATGTTATTCGTCTTAATTGAGAAGTTGTTCAATGTGTCCCCCCTTCCTGCTCAACAGCAGGCCTCCAAACGTGGACGCCATTGATCAATACACCTGTTTACATATCGTTGAAACACCTGCCAGTCGAGCAGAATTCTTTCGCGTAGTTCATCTATATCTCTTATATTGGTACAAGGGATGTAAACTTTGGACTTCAGGGCTTCCCAAACACCATAATCTAGTGGTGAAAGATCGGGGCTACTAGCCGGCCACATATTGGGTTCGATAAAATTCGGTGTTTCGTTCTCAAGGAATGTGACAGTTTGGCGTGCTCTGTGAGCAGCGGCTCCATCTTGTTGGAAAGTATATCTTTCACTACTAATTCGTCGAATATCAGTTAGAGAGTGAAAGATTTCAAGTTCGCCATGCGCTAAATACTAGGTTTCCTAATCGATGGATTGGAAGAGGTGGACAAACAACCTGGCCTCCACGAAGTCCTGATCTGACACCATTGAATTTTTTCATGTGGGGGTATGTGAAAAACATTGTCTACGCCAAGAATCTTCGAGAATCAGCAAATGAGATGGCACAAATGCATCAAATGTCACAGAAACCTGTTCGGCGATACCTCCACAGTACGGGGTATAGCTGTCGAGCAACGGGAGGGAAGCCTCTGTTGACACCAAGGAATATAGCACAAAGAAAAACATGGACAAATGTGATGGCACATCCTCCAGATATTTGGGTCAGTGTCATCTTTTCTGATAAGTCCAGGTTCTGTCAGTTTTCTGACATTGACCGTGTGAGGGTGTGGAGAGGTCCAGAACAAGAATTCTCCTTGCGTCAACTTCAAGACAAAACATGGAGGAATCGCAGTAATGGTATGGGGGCGCTGTTTGCGTTAGTGGACGTTCTCCACTAATAATTTGTGAAGGGATGGTATAATCACAAATAAATTGGTATTTCAAAGCAAGGGCTAATACTCTTATGGAAGACGGAGCCCCTACCCACACTGCTCGTGCTAAGCAACGGTGGCAGGAAGCGAATGGCATCTCCCGGCTCCCATGGCGTGAACAATCACCTGATATGAACTACTAAAACACGTTTGGGGTGTCCTTGAAAGGTCAGTGAAGAAACTGCCACTGAAACCAACTACAAGGACCAAAATGTTTAAATTTTTTTCAGGAAGTTATGAAAATATGACGTCAACGAGTGCGACAAGGAACTCCAACAATATCACGTTGTATTCCAAGAAAAGATAACTGAAGATGATCAAGAGATTAACGGATCACGCCTTCCAACAGAAAAGCAGGTGTTAATGTGCTTCCTTTCGTTCAAAGATAGCCTGCGAGCAGACGATGACACCAAGCAGATGCCCATTGTCAGAAGAGCTGCATTGAAGGTAGTTGGGAAAGTCCTGCCTCGTTACAACAAAGCAGGTATACCAACAATCCAGGAGCACAAAATGGCCGAAAAGATTGAAGGTTTGTTTGAGAAATACAAAAAAATGTTGAAGATCAATGCCAAAGAAAGACAAGATGCCAACTGCCCAAGACTAGTGAAATTTAAAGCTGATGTTCAGAAAACAATGGTGTTTTGGCCGGCTGCAGAAAAAATCCCCCGGAGGAAAATACCTCCACCCACCCCGAGGAATAAATCCCCCATTAGTCATTCATAACTTAAACCTACAAAAAATTTCGACCTTAAAGGGATAAAAGTTAACATTTAAGATAATATTAACATTAAGTTAACTAACATTTAAGATTAACATCGGTGACCAAGAAAATAGAACGTTTGGATCACCTGAAGATCAGGGCCCCCAGCCTTCGTTAGTTAGCCTTATAAGGCTAACTAACGAAAATATCACGACTTAACCTAACCAATCGTCAAGGGCGTACAGTTGGTTTGTTAACCGTTCACTTGAGTCTGAGCAACAAGTTATGTAATTTCTAGATAATTTTTTATATGTTTCAAGACTAATGGGGGATTTATTCCTCGGGGGATATTTTCCAGGGGGATTTTTTCCTAGGGGATTTTTTCCTCCGGGGGATCTTTTCCTGCAACGGTTTTGGCCACGGTCAACAGTCAAAAATTTAGAACAGAGAAGAGACAGACCAGGGATAAAAAAGGAGGAGAGGGAGACATTACAGGCAGATATTGACTTCCTGCTAAGTATGATGACTTGCAGAACTGCATCATACTCTGGTAGAGACAAAGTATATGAGGTAATTGTGGAGTCAAGGAACAAGAAGCGCGAGCGGAGCAGATCATCTCATGAAGCGGATAATCAACAGCACGATTTGGATGCAGAGAGCAGCGGTGTTAGTGAAGAGGATACCGAAGAAAGCCTCAAAGAAGCGGAAGGAACTGAATCATCTCCATCCCAGAGTGCACGGAAGCATCGCAGAACCAAGACTGACGTAGACATCCATGTTCCCCGTGACATACTGAAGAACGAGCTGCTGCAGTCTACAGCCATAAGGAACAAAACTTCACCAACAGCACTGTCAGCTATCATCCACTCCTTCATCTCAGCTTGTAATCGTGGTGACACATCTGGAGTTTACTTGCACCACACACAAGCATACAGGTTAGTCGAGACTCTAGTGTGTTGCACTAAAATGTTTATACAATTCATCATTCAATACTGATGATGTGGTAGTTCCAAAAAAATCTGACATGTTACATTACTGCATAGTACATAATTATGTATCCAAGTCTTTGAACAATTTTTTTCCTCTGATACTCGTTACAAACCAATTCTCTCAATACCTATTGTCCATTTGTCAAGCACTAACCAAATAGTAACTATATCAGTGAGGTACCTACATGGAAATTCAATGTACTGACAAGTTTTAGCTGGGCTGTTTCAAGCGTTGATTCTTGATATGCTTTCCAGGTATCGCATAGCTGCTGGCAAGAACATCAGTGACAAGATTCTGGAACAGTGGCAGCCGCCAACCATCGGAGCTCTACATTGGGATGGCAAACTCATGCAAATCTTGGTCACAAAATATGACGTTGTTGAGCGATTGCCAGTTCTGGTCTCAGGTACGTAAGCAACTTCTTGTTAACTAGAACTTTGTATTGTTGCAATTTGCTGGAAAAAACAAACTGTTTAGCAGTTACAGTTGAAACAATAAATCGGCCTTGAAAATCTATTCAAATTCAATGATATTTGTGAACCACGCTATTTAATATACCTCCTTCACAAGCCAACAACAAGGTGATCTTATGTACCTAAATACCCAGTTACCAACCTATATTGTGTGACTATTCTGTGTCCTTACGTGCACACAGAATTTACCCAGCTGACTTACTCCTAGGAGACGTTGGTGTGAAGCTGTTCGGTGTTCCAGCCCTACCCACTAAAAGCAATCTGTGGTGCAACCTGTGAATTGCTGAGTGAATGGGGATGTAGCGACTGCATTCGTGCCATGGTGTTCGACACCACTGCAGCCAATACAGGTGATTGATGATTTCCTGATTCTTTTGTACACCTCTCTCTGGATTTTCTACTGCTAATTCTATAACTTTAGTGTTACAATGTTACACTGTTACTAACCCATCTCTTAAAATCTTTCTCCATTTCAGGGCATATAACTGCTGCGTGTGTAGCTGTTCAGAAAAGGTTAGATCGGGAGTTGCTGTGGTTGGCTTGTCGTCATCATGTTGGGAAAGTCATCCTGTCACATGTTTGGGATGGTTCAAAAGGTTCAGGGATAACTATGGATCACTCGCATCCAAAGATCTATCAGATGATGTCTTTCTGGATTTTGAGGAGGATACCTCAGAAATAGCCGATGCCATATCGTCGATGCTATCAAGTGACAATTTGTGCTACAGGGGAGACTACAAAGAGCTTCTCATCCTCGCCTCTTTCGCTCTGTCAAAGAACACTAGTGGCTTCGTATTTCAAAGTCCTGGTGCTCTCCACAAAGCCAGGTGGATGGCGAAGCTCCTTTATACCATTAAAATGGTTTTGCTCTCCAAGAAGATCGAGAGAGAGAGCTCCCCAAAGGGACAGTCTTTGCATCAGGACAAGTTGACAAATTGGTGAGGTTTGTGAAGTTTGTACTGCTTGTATACATCCCTTGGTGGATGGAATGCCCCTCACGAAGCAACGCACCAGTCAATGACCTCAATCTCCTGCAGAAAATCATGAGGTATGCTGACAAAGAGATACAACGGTCAAGTACCAAGGCCATAAAAAACCATCTGTGGTATCACAGAGAGGAATTGGTGCCTCTGGCACTTTTCTCCCACAAAGTCTCAGATTCAGTCAAGACTGAGATAGTGAACAGAATGAGAGCTACTCAAGCTCCAACTGAGGACATCAACAGGACCAACAGATACTTCATGAAACGGTTTGGAATGGGCTACGGAAAGCCCAATTTCCCTCCTGTAACTTCGGCACCATTACAGCTGGCTGAGTACGCAGGGTCCGACTCGTGGGGTTTTTTAGTGGTCTAAGGCTCTAAGCATCCACTGGTGGTCTAAGCATCCATCATACCAAGCTGCTCTAAAAGTGATTGAAAACCTCAGAGTAGTGAATGATAGCATGGAGAGAGGGGTCAAACTTGGGAGCGACTTTCTGTCTGCAGCAAAGATTGAGGACAGGTATCAGAATGTGCTGCAGGTCGCAGAAAATGACAGGAAGAGAATCCCAGACCAGAGAAAACGGCACAATACTCAAGAAATGTGGTTCTTAAGTTTATGTAGTACAGTATACAAAAAAATCAGTGTATATGCATGATAAACATTCTACAATTCAGTAGAACTGTTTTTATTGATTTCTTCGGAAATGAATGTTCGCAAGTTGACATGCAATGATGGTACAATGGTTTTTTTTGCTATAACTCGAAAAGTAAGCCCCCTAGACCATATGTTTGTTCAAAAGTCATATATAAACTTGATGTTTCCGGTCATTTTGCACACAAAATGACCTTCCTAGGTGCAATGGTTCTCGAGTTATGATCGATTTCACTAAATGGGATTTACGCGTAGACCCCAAAAAGCACAATTGTCCCAGCCTCCCTAGCCAGTTCCTCTTTCCTTTTGGCTGTGCTTTTGGAGCATATTTTTACAAAATTCTCAGCGTCTTTTCTTCCAAGGTTGTTAGCATTTCCTCAGTTGTTTTATTCTCGAAAACTGTTCTCCACTCTATTTGGGCCGTGTATGATCTGATTTCTTTCCAATTTATGATCTTGAAGTTTAAGTTAAAAGCCCCAAATTTGCTTCTTCCTTCCGTATGTGTAGTATTTTAAAATTATCGCCATATTTGTTGATAACTCGATTATATTGTGGTCTGAGATAATAGTTGGAGTTATTTTTATATTCGCAATCAAGTTCGTGTTATTTGCGAATACCAGCATGAATATATACAGGGTGTCCCATAAGTCCGGCATCATAGGAGAAATTCATAGTTTTCTATTTCTACAAACCATAATTCATATTTTTCTCTTTCTCCAGGCCATAATGTCTGTGAGCAAGGAAGAACGAATCCAGATAATTCTACTCATAGGAAATCGAAGTCAGAGAGAGGCCGCTGCTGAATTTAACAGACTGCATCCAGACACATAACTGTGTTATTGGCTCGCGGCCTGGATGCAGTCTGTTAAATTCAGCAGCGGCCTCTCTTTGACTCCGATTTCCTATGAGCAGAATTATCTGGATTCGTTCTTCCTTGCTCACAGACATTATGGCCTGTAGAAAGAGAAAAATATGAATTATGGTTTGTAGAAATAGAAAATATATATATATATATAATATATATATATATATACACACACCACAGTGATGGTGGTGTAGTGGTTAGCGTCGCTGACTACGAATCCATCGGCCCCGGGTTCGAGACGCGACGGCAGCCAGCGCGCAGCAAAACCCAGCTGTTCATCTTTCCACACAATAAAAAAAAAAGTGGTTGGTAGATAAATGGGTACCCTAGGTGGCCTAGTGGTTAAGACGCTGGGCTGCTGATGGGGCGTGGTTCGGATTCCACGTTAAACTGTAGGTCTAAGGTGGAGTGAAAAGCTTGACCTTCGTCAGAATTAACAATTCGGGCGGAAGCTAACCAAAGGTTATATATATATATATATATATATATATATAGGGTGAACCAAATGTAGGTGGACAGTAAATGATAACGTTTATTTTGAGAATACATATTTAATTTTTTTGTATACTATAATACAAAATAAAATTTAAATAAATTTAGTTATAATATTTAATATAATATAACACAAACACCATAGTTATAATGAACACCATAGTTATAATATAATATAACACAAACCATATTCAACCTACTGTCCACCTACTTTTGGTTCACCGTGTATATATATATATATATATATATATATATATATATATAAATTCATATATCTAGTATCGTAACGAGATACATTTTTGCCAATGTATCGAGTATCGTATCGCGTTACTTTTTTTTGGCCCCGATACATCACCCTGTGTATATATATATGCCCAACGATCCTGCCACTGTTGAAAGCATTTATCGAAAGCACTTTTTGGAATGGTCAAAAGCTCCGTCGAATTTCTTTTAATGGTCTCAACATTATCAAATCGGTGTCCTTTCAGGATCTGTTTGAGCTTCAGAAAAAAAAAAAAAAGGCGCATGGGGCCAAATCCGGCGAATATGGAGGTTGCTGTACTTCGGGGGTAGCGTTTTTGGCCAAAAATTGCTGGACAAGTTGCGACGAGTGAGGTGACTTATTAATTATCATGATGAACCATCCAGTCTCCAGACTCCCACTTCTACGGCCGATTCTTCCGAACTGCTTCACGTAGATGTCTCAAAACTTCAATGTAAAATTCCTTGTTGATTGTTTGTCCCTGTGGAGCATATATTCATGGTGCACAACACCTTCACAGTCAAAAGAGAGATCGCTATCGGGAGACATCGTACGAAATCGCTACGAAACAAAACATTTAACTATCGGCTCACCACAGTAGACTGATGCTACACAATGAAGTGCAAACCTATCAGGCAACTTGTCTCGACAAGCACACACACGTTTCCGGGCCCATTGCTGAACGTCTAGCATGTAAGCCACTTTCCATAAGTCTCCTCCTAATGGTTCGCTCCGATACACTGACGTCTCGAGACCTTTCCAGCTCATTACGGACGTTTGTGGCAGTCAAGCGACGATCTCGCAAAACATTTAAGACGATGAAACGATCGTCACGGGCAGATGTGCAGCGCGATCTTCCAGATCCTGGTCTTTGGGTGTACTCTCCTGTCTCCACATAACGTTGGTAGACACGTCGAACCGTTGTTCTTGGAATTCTTAGCGCATCGGCGACGTAACGCTGGTTCCGACCATCTTCAATTAGGGCGACGACTCTTGCGACGTTTACGGCACTCAAATCCATTGTAAATGTCCAATTCTGAAACTCAAAAGAATTAGAAGTCTATCTGTTGCTAAACGCAAATGCCTACTCCAACTAGTGGAAGAAAAAAGTCGCACTAGCAGTCTAAGAGCAATTAAATGTCAGACTGTCGAATTCTTAAAAGAAGTCGAAAATTCGTTACAGCTAGTGTGTTCGCAGCTGACGTTGTTTTGTCTCGTTATTTGGTTGCCTCATAGACTATATTTTTGAATTTTAAAACTTTTATAAACAGAAGCTTGCCCATTTTTTTGCTTTTCGCGATATTCCAAATGGGCCTATTTTTCTGCCGCTCAATGTATTAACGTGTTACAAGTTACAACGAGTCATGACACCACTGTGACCTTAACAGAGAGGCATGTTACCATACTGTACGCGTCTCAACATGAAGGGTTTTAGCAACATAAAGTGTTTTACTGAAAAGTCTGAAATACACTGTTTTTGAAGAGTATGTACAGTATTGTGCAAATTAATGTGAACATGAAGCAAAATTACTATTTTTTCATTGTTTTTAATGAAAAAACAATAAAAGCTTTTTAAATGCAATTTTATGAATAAGTTTATTTATTTATGGTATACACTACATTATTGTATCATCTGAAGCATTATTTCAGCATCTTTTAAGGCTATTGCATCATCTTTGGAAATCGAGCTTGTCATTCAGTTTCTACCTAATTTAGTTTATTCTTGTCAGTCATCAGAGTCAGTACGTGTGATTTCTGTGCTCTGTCTCTTTCAGAGTTGAATTTGGACGTTACACCAAGAAAAAGTAGTAAACTAATCACCTTGCATGAACATACACATCGCTCACACGGAGAAATTGTCAATGTAATCAGTTAGTGTGGGAGCAGTCAATAAGATTATTAAGAAACAAACAAACCACCGGCTTAATATCCTCATCAAAGAAAGGCGGCAAATGCTGAAAGAAAACGGAAACAACACCCAGAGATGATGCAAAGTTAATACGAATGACCAAGCAGGATACCAGAAAAACTAGCGACATGCTTAACCAAGAATTAGCAGCATCAAATATTCAGGTATCATCATCAACTATAAGACGGTGATTGCTGGCGGTGGGACGCAAAGCCGAGAAACCTGTGGGAAAAGAATTGCCAAAAATAATGAAAACAAAACGCTATGCGTGGGCCAAGCAATATGCTGGTTAGTCAAAAGATTGGTACACTGTATTATTTTCATAAGTCATTTTTCTTGTTCAAGGTCAACAAAATCAATTTGTACGCCATTCACCTGGTGAACCCACAACCAGTTCCAAAATAACCAAACTGTGGAACACCCAGAAAAGAAAATGTTCTGGGGGTTTTCTGCTCGATGAACTGGCTCATTAGTGCCTGTGGAAGGCATGATGAATAGTAAGCGATATAGTGAGGTTCTAGAACGCCATGGCAAACCAGAGCTGCAGAAACTGTCCCCAAAGGAGGGTTTTCCAACAGGATCTGGCTACATGTTATACATCAAAATGTGTTAAGGAGTTCTTGAAGGTGAACAATATCAGCTCTTTAGACTGGCCGAGAAACTCGCCAGATCTAAACCCAATCGAAAATCTATAGGACATATGCAAGAGTCAACTTCAAAAACTGGACTGTACAACTAAAGCAAAACTGATCGCGTCTGTCATCCAAGTCTGGTTTCATGATGAAAAATTAAAGAAAATCTGTGAAAAACTGGTACATCCTATGCCAAAGTGTGTTCAAGACGTTATTAAAGCTAAAGGGAGCTATATCAAATATCGAGGTTTGTTCCAGTCTTCGAAATATATGCTGTTTAATGAAATTCTAATTTTTTGTCCTGTTCACATTAATTTGCACAATACTGTATTTTGTTAAAGTACATATTAAGTTGATTGATATTTAGCTTTCAGCTTATGCTGTATATTTTATTAAGAAGTCACTGGCTATATTATCATATGAATTTTCCATTTTGAAAAACCCAGACATCCAGGGATTTTTCGGGTTTTATAGGAAAAAACCTGAAAAAACCCAGGTAGGGTTTCTAAGCGAGGTTTTGCCAACCCTGATAATGATAGTGTTAAAGATTAGCTAAAAAGAGTGAGTACAAAGAAAAAAGTAGTGCATATTTTAAAAAATATTTGTGTGTAGGTAGTCCTATATCGGAGAGCGAATATAATGCATGCACATATCAACGTATAATTACAAAATTATTTTAGTGTAAAACAAATTCCAGTTAATAATAATTTCTAGTTCTACAATCAAAAACAGGCATACGATTTTATATATATATATATATATATATATATATTATATATATATATATATATATATATATATTATATATAATACACAGGGTGTCCCATAAGTCCGGCATCATAGGAAAAATAATAAAAAAGGCAAAACAAAAGCTTTTATTTACAGAACGTGGTCAGTATGTCCACCATTGTTTTCAATACACAAATTCAGACGTGATACCCAGTCAGCAAGCACACGGTGAATGATGTCAGGAGTAATGGTGTTACATGCCCCAATAATGCGCAGCCGCAAATGTTCAACACTCCTAATTTTCTCTGCGTATACCAGCGCTTTCAAGTGGCCCCAGAGATAAAAATCTAGTGGCGTGAGATCCGGGCTTCTAGCTGGCCATTCCAGAGGCCCTCGACGTCCTATCCAATGACCAGGGAATTGTTGGTACAGGTATTCCCTTACTTGGGTGCTGTAATGTGCAGGAGCGCCGTCTTGCTGGAACCATGTTGGGAAATTTCCTTCTTCGTTCAAGACACTGGGAAATGCTTCTTCCTTGAGCATACGTAGGTAGGTGCCTCCAGTGACATGTTCATCGAAAAAGAGGGGGCCTATGATGCGATCCTTCCAAATGCCACACCATACCATCACCCGAGATGCACCTTGTTCCTTTGAAGAGGTATACCAGTGAGGGTTGTTTTGAGACCAGTAGCGGGTGTTCTGTCGATTTAACTCACCATTTCCATAAAAAAAAAGCCTCGTCACTGAACAGAATGGTGGACGGGAAATTGGCATCCCGAGCATAAGAATAATATGAATTATGGTTTGTAGAAATAGAAAAATATGAATTTCTCCTATGATGCCGGACTTATGGGACACCCTGTATTATATATATATATATATATATATATATTATTTATTGGGTATGCAGGGGTGACTGCGGACATGAAGCGTCATCTGACCGACCTTCTCGAGTATCACGAGTGCAAGGAATTCAATTAGAGTGATGTCAGGCGTCAATAAACACACGACCTTTTGCTGTAAAGTATTTATGAACTTTTAAAAGTACATTATTTCAGCATGATAACGGAGAAGGAGTATAGGAAAATGCTTTATTCACACTGGAAATGCATTAATTTAATATGCAATTTCTTACCCTCGGCTTACTGCCGTTTGGCCGCCCATCTTGAACAGTATACTTTTCAATTGACGAAAGCAATAAACACGAAGGGTTTAGCAATATATTATAATACCCCGAGTTTATTATTCCGCCCACCATTACTATTGTTTTGAATTCTGAACTTAATATTTCACTGGCACCAAATATCTGAGGTCATTTGAAGGTTACAAAAGTTTACCAACAATCTTCAAACCTTTGGTTTACAGAATTTACCCTCAAAGTCATTTTACCTTCAAAACGGGTAAAGGTGATGTAATTACTTTCCTTTCCATCTTAAAACACAATATTAGTAAATGGAATGGTTTCCTGACTTTCAAAGAAGTTAATGCGAATGTGAAAAGGAACATCATCTTTACATCATTTCATAAAATACGAGTTATCAATATTAAGAGTGCAAATGCATAATTTTTTAACTTTTAGCACTAGTTGTGGGAGTTTGCATAAAATGCCCGGGTAAGAGTACCGAGACTTCGCCCTTTTGATTTTAATGCAGCCTTTATAAAAGAGAATCGACAATGGAAAAGTAACAAACGGTTCGTTACAACAATCGCTACAAGAATAATTTAATCGGGGAATTGATTCTATGAAGTCACTTTCAGAGACGCGCCCAGTTACTGGTTCGGGTACTGGCGGGACCAGACATCCAGTTGATCGAAGGTTCAGAGAAGGTGGACCGCAGTAAATAAGAAAATTATGGAGTGGCACGAATTATCGAAGAGGAAATTATTGAAACATTTGTCCCAAAATTAATAAAAGCCATTTACATAAAAAGAGACCGTTTCAATTTGGCTTCGATTGTAAATAAACAGACACGCAAGTTTGTAAGGTGGGCTTGGCTGTCACGTACTTGGGTATAATGTCACCGAATGAAACTGGCCTAAGAAAACCTGAAACGTTTTCCATTGTCCGCAGGGTGGGGGAATTTCTTCATACGCTTATACAGAGCTGAATAATTCAGTTAGACTCGCGGTAACACGAATTAAAACATTCCACAGTGTTCTGGTTTATTTACAATTCCCAGTGTACATACGGTATTATCGGGATCTCCATAATTACTTAAAGTTTTGAAGTTAAGAAAAAGGAGTTTTTTGAAGAGAAAAAAAAAGCCTCAGGCAATGACTGATTCATAGAAAAGCGAGTGAATGACATTTATTATGAAGTTTTCCTTCGTTCAAATTAGAGACGAATAATCTGTTAATAATGTTTTTGTTAAAGAATTTTATACTGTAATTTTAGCTAAGGAACGCGACTAAAATGGAAACGCTGAAAATTAAAATATACTATACAGTAGGGGGTCTTTTATTATTTTTAAAGTTAACCCGCTTATTGCATACTCTGCATTACGTAAAATTCATTGGGGGTTAACCCTCCCCTCGAGTTGTCATTCAAAGGCGGCAATAAAAATAGCACAACACAACTGGCTTCTTTATCGGACCTTTACTGAAACAAAGTAATAAAACTTCACGTATGCAAAGTATGCACAGAAAAATATTTTGTTTTGACAAGAAATGCCTATTTTCTGAGTTAAGCTTTCGTATACACTTTCGCAAAAACCATCAATTTGGGAGATTTTTCTTTTCATCGTCAAGTACCGGTACTTTAACTACCAATCCTATCATTACAAAAAATGAAGTCAACCCATTTCGATAAAATTTGTCAGGTTTCTTCCTGTTAGTGTGAAAAAGGCCCACTGCGGTCTCCCGTGTACAAAGGACCAATGAACATCTTGACACGCGTCCTTGGGTGGACGACAAACTAGTGCCCATCACTAAGGTCCATTATGGACCCAAAGAGGGCCGAAACGTAGGACTACTCCTCCTTTAATCCAGTATGGTACCACGGCCAGCTAATGAAATAGGACTGTACACATTTTAGTCATCGAAACGATGCAAACGTTCGTTCGAGTACAAATGTTGAACGCTTTAAATAAAAACACGTTCGCTCTTTTAGATTTTCGTGGCAACTGTCCATTTATTCTCTATTTACAGCTTAATCCTGTTACCACCTTTCTTCCATTAATTATTAATCAACTTCATAGTTTTCTTTCCTACAAAAGATACCTCCTACTACTACTACTACTATTACTACTACTGCAATCTCCTGCGTCATAATCCGCTTCTAATTAACTAACCATAATGTCAGTTTAAGAGCTCGTTCGAGTCTAAATACTTGACTTCTATTTGCTTGACTACAAATAAATATAAAAATTAACTTAAATTGCTACTACATGGTTTCTGTACAAAGGTCTATGATCCTGAGGGGTCAACATCAATCTAAATTTATAAAATTACTTTTGTAGGCCAATACCTTCACAGCGTCTGAAAGCTAAACGAAATAAAATCTTTGCAATTAAGCTCGATTCTACGGGATTCTATCGAATTCTGTATACATTATCATTTACCTTCATTTGATTCGTGAAGAAATATATCGATGTATACTACAGAGCATGTTGTAATTCATAGCCTATTTAATGAACTAATAAATGAACAGTTCAGTCTCGTTTATAAATGTCACAGTACCGTAAAGTTAGTGATATGGACAATGAATGAGTGCCATAAACACGTATTTCGCAAATGAATTGAATATAGCCTACTGTACGTACAATATTAATCTTCAAAACCCAAATACCCCGTGACACTAATAATAAGAAAAAAATAAATAAATAAAAACCTGATTAAATACTCTAAAACTTTATTAATTTTTTTAGGGCGAAATTTTGCCGTAGTATGATGACTGAAAATATAGTAATGCATTATTCTCTGCTGAGGAAGTTTGACTTTCAATATCCTAGTCTTTGCTACCCGATCAATTAATTAACCAAGTCAAATTGAAACGCTTTCCATTCGCATATTTAGTCTTTCTTTAGTCATGAAAATACGGACACTGGAATAACTTAATTTCTAAATTAATTATGGTAATTATTATTATTATTATTATTATTTCATTACGAAACGGAAAAGATTAAATCAATTTTATCCCCACAGCTGGTTGCTTAACCTCTTTAGTAAATTCTGTAAATGGACTGGAAACAAAAAACTTGAACAGCGCTCAGAAACCTTTGAATGACCTTCAAATGACCTCCTATTTTGTATTCTATCTTTATTTAACTCCACAACAAAATTAATATACGTAATATGTACTTCCGCTAAAAAGACCCTCTTAAGTTACACACACACACACACACACACACACACACATATATATATATATATATATATATATATATATATATATATATATATATATATACACACACACACGCGACAAACAGAATATCAAAACGTACACCATCGGTCGGTCATGTAACGATGACAGATCGAACCGTAGCTAAGGGGGGTACTGTACTCAACGAACTTCACTGTATCCAGTGCTAAAATGAAAATTAAAAAATTAAGGTCTCCCAATTATGACGCTTACGGAAGTCATTATGTAAAAGGGCACTTACACCTTCTTCAGGCTATTATCAAACAGGGAACTGGGTCAGTAACGAGTCCCTTTAAATGCGGGAGCTTATGCACCCATATTTCACACTTTCTTTTTTCACACTTTTTGAATTTTTTAAAAATAAAACTACACAAAAAAATTAAAAATACTTTTTGCTTCCTCAATATATCTTATAATAATAATAATAATAATAATAATAATAATAATAATAATAATAATAATGACAATAATAATATACATGTTGTTAGTGCATGGCGGATTGAGCCTTTCACAATTTAATATTATATATATATACACACACACATCACACAAGGGTGTGGCAAAAGTCAGGAGCCACATCAATTATATTATTTATCAACAGGAGTTATAATAATAAATGTTCAAACTGAACACCGTTAACTCGTAAACACATTTCAATCTCTTTCGCACAACTGTATTCAACATTTTGAAGTGTTTGAGAGATAAAAAAAGATAAAACATTAGAACATTTCCTCATTACCAATGAAGTCAAAAGTCATAGGTAATGAGGAATTATTTTAACATCTCAACGCAGTTGTACGAAATGTATTCAAATATGTTTGAATACATTTATTATAACCCTTTGTTAATAAAATAGTATAATTAATATGGCTCCTCACTTTTGCCACATTATATATATACACACACACACACACACACACTATATATATATATATATATGCGCAAATTAATTGCACCACTCTTAAAACAATTTGCACAGTACTATATATATATATATATATATATATATATATATATATATATATATATATATATAGTGTGTGATAGCACCCTTGTTTCCGTTGGAGATAGAAGGGTGGTGTTACTGTTTCTGAACAAATGTGCAATGCATCACATGACTTACGAAACAACTGTATGAAGAATTACATTAAAATTCTGGTCATTAAACGTGACTGTATTTATTCGATTTTTTTTCCACTACAAATGAAGGGTGTATACAATTCATTAGTGTGGATGAACAGTAAGCATATTAGTTTGCAATTAGTTTGTTCTTAAAAAGACCTTCCTCAAAGCAAATGACACTTCCTTTTCATATATCATACCTCGACAATTCGTGCAGGAAGTGGGCTGAGATAGATGGGCGGTGGGCGTGTCTGTGGGCGCCAACATGGTGGTACTGACAGGCATGGCTCCACCCACGCCTCATGACCTCGTCTACGCCCACAGCGGCACCCCCCGCCCGCACCCCAAAATTTGGAAGTTTTCACTAAACAATGTTGTTGATTTATATCCACGAAAAGGAAACCGGAGGATGGTTCTGAGGCACCCACTCCTCCCACAGCACACGGAGGACTCAGTCTCCTTAGGCACTCCTGGTACTCCTCCTTCCCGCCCCGAAATGCGCCGCTGCACGCCCGTCTGCAACCAGTGACCCTCCCATTACGCGGTTCTTTCGATTCGTATCACGAGGAACGGAGGGCACGACGCCCTCAACGCCAACGGGTTGAAACGGGACTGCCTTTCAAGAGGGGCACAGCGCCCCTCGTGTGGCACAACGCCAATTCTGCTGCTCCCAACCCCCTTGCCCTGCAGGCGGAGTGCTCTCGCCTTTGGCCTCAAATCCTGCGCGAGGGTATAAAGCTGCGAAGCAGGGCGCTTTTTATCGCAATTGTACGAGGTACTCTCTCCCGGCAGGAGTGCTGCTGCTTCTTTGCATAAACCTTCGACAGCAAATAAAACGAACGAGGCCACAGACTCTTACGAGATTGAACTATTAACGACACGTCAATAAAATGTTCACTGCATCTGGCACTATATATGCCTCCATCCATTTTCTATAACCCTTTCCTCTATTAAATGGGTGAGCCTCATACTTGAGCATCTGCCGGTGCAAAACTGCAGTAAAACCGGACGCCACTTTGGGTTCTACCACACAAACAATGCATATTAACCCGTTAACTGCGCGAACACCCAGTTACGAGTCGAGCCAAAAAACACGGGCTACGCAGAGAGATATCTCAATTTAAAGTTTAAAACCGTATATATACGGGGGGGGCTGCGCGGAAATGGTCAGAAGCGAGAGCCGGTGATATTACGGGTTGCGCA
Organism: Bathynomus jamesi; assembly: GCA_023014485.1. Classification (NCBI taxonomy): domain Eukaryota; kingdom Metazoa; phylum Arthropoda; class Malacostraca; order Isopoda; family Cirolanidae; genus Bathynomus; species Bathynomus jamesi. The sequence goes on along the minus strand of JAJOZX010000399.1, from coordinate 1,011,608 downwards.
GCAAACGGGTTAAGCAGACAATTTGTAATCAACGCGTGCATTTATAAGCTTTAGGAAATAGGCCTATTTCTTACAATAAAAGGGCCTCAGTGAGAGCCTTTGCATCATATATTACAGCAAAATTGCCTAATTAATTTCTACAAAAGTAACTTCATATAAACTACGCCTACTTGATAAAACAAAACCAGAATTATTAGTTAGCATAAATACATAAGGAATAGTGCTCAAAGGTAAAATCCTACGAAAGAATGTGCAACTTTAAAAACGGTTTCAGATTAGGAGACAGGAGGAGGAGTTGGTGGGAAAGCTTTAGAAGAGGCAGACAACTGGAAAGATAAGCTGGAAAAGAAAGCGACAAGAGAAATGAATGAATGAAAAGGATCACAGATCAAATCCTTTAATTCGCATAAGCCAGAAAAACGCAAGCTTATTATTTCATCTCGGCAACGCGCTTCAGGGAAATCACTCGCTTCCGTTTCTTTTTACATTTTCATCGAAAAGTAGTAATTTTCCCTTACTTCTTATTTCTGAAACATGCACAAATCATTTCCACCCCAATTCGATCGCCAGCCTCACTCAATTTTTAGCCCATCGAAACGGCAAGTAAGCAAAATAGTGTGTGTGTGTGTGTGTGTGTGTGTGTGTGTGTGTGTGTCTGTCAACAAACCCCAGAAAAAACCAGCCCAGTTGGGTTTTTTCATAATGTTGTTGACAAATCGTAAATGTATACATCTTTACGATCTTTTATTGTATTCCTGCTTCCACTTTGCCTAAAATTAAAGGATAATACAAAGAATCACCATTAGCAACCATCAAAATAGATAACAAAATAAAAATTATGACTGGTTTTACCTTGTCTGAATACCCATTAGGCCATTACCCTTCCCAAAAAACAAAGCAGACCAGGAATAAACTTGGCAAGCAAGTTAGCAACCCATTTGAGACAAATATTTCCAAGTACAGTACTCAATTTGGTAGATAACCTTGAACCAAACGCATATGGAACACGTATGTAATGAGTATGCTGTATGCAATACGCACATTTGGAGTCTACCTCAGTCCTCAGACTTGCTAAGTGTTACTATTGTGTCTGACTCTGACCGGTAGTGTTGGTTGTGTTTGCTTCTGGAGAAAGAAACTAAATTGTGTTTGCAATGCAGTTTTCAAAATCAACGTAACTAGTTTACTTCTATCAGCCACCAGAATAGTAGATAAGGCATCATGGACATCCAGTTCCTAGTCATTTTCATAGCGATGCTTATGTAATTGTCTGAGGTTTTTCTTACTTGATATTAGAGTTTTCTTTTTTTGAATCTCAGGAAAAATGATTTATTTTGGTTAGGCTAAGCCTCAGTGGTGGCCAACCATTTTTTGATGCGTGCCATTTTTAGGTTAGGTTTAATTCGGATGCGCCAAAAAAAAAAGTGAAAAAATTACTAATAACTTGTAAGTAAAAATAAAAATATAATATAATATTTACCTTAAATAGAAATATAATGTGAAAAATATTTACCTTAATGAGATTTTTGATGTTGCTTCGACTTTACCAACTTCAAAATATTTGGATGTCTGTTGTAGCAAGCTGCAGTAAATTTTTTAGATTAGAATCAGTGAGTCGGGATCTTTGTTTCGATTTTATCAATTTCATAGACGAAAAGGCTTGTTAACTGCTTAAATCTTTGATTTTTAATATTTAGTGTTAGAAGTGAAAATTTAGCACAATTCATACTAGACCTCGATGCGCCACTTCAAAGTACTTGCTTGATGCGCCACCTTTGGCGCAATGCGCCGCGGTTGGCCACCACTGCCACTAAGGCCACAGTTTAAATGTTAAGGGTGGTACACTGTTATTTAGGGTTTTCAGTACCTATTTAGTGTAGCCAAGAGTAGCATATCAGTCATCATGAAAGTTAATTGAATTACATTGATGAATTTAAAAAACTCGTTTTATTTTCATCTTTCCTCGTTATATTTTTATCCTTTATAGAGAGCATTATATTTTTTAAACTAATTGGCAGTAACTTGCTGAAAATATTTATATCTTGATTTGAAAGTACTAAAAAAGGTTTCCAAGTATTAGAATTTGCAAAATATTGAAAAAACCCAAACTGGAAAGGGTTTTTCAGACTGGGCTTTTTCGAAAAAAACCATTGGACCCAATCGTGCCAACCCTGATATATATATATATATATATATATATATATATATATATATATATATATATACACACACACACACACACACCTTTCCTTTCAAATGTTCCGTGCGATGATTCCTCATTTATACTGTATATGTAGTAACTTTGGTTAACCCTTTAACGATGGATGGTACCTTAAGGTCCACCAGAAATAATAATATAAATTGTACTACAATGCCTCGTTTCTATAAATGTTTCTACGTGTTTATATATAGATGTCATTTAGTTGTCGGGAAAGGAACCCAAAATGTGTATCATTTCAGTGACTAGTTACTAAAATATTTAGTTTTCAATAACAATAAAACCTATACGTTCTGGTAACAAGAGTGGCCGCATATGCTGCGGACTCGTCCGTAAAGGGTTAAGGACTAGTCCGCAGCAAATGCGGTCACTCTTGTTACCAGAACGTATAGGTTTTATTGTTATTCAAAACTAAATATTTTAGTAACTAGTCACTGAAATGATACACATTTTGGGTTCCTTTCTCAACAACTAAATGACATCTATATATAAACATGTACAAACATTTATAGAAACGAAGCATTGTAGTACAATTTATATTATTATTTCTGGTGGACCTTAAGATACCATCCGTCATTAAAGGGTTAACCTTGGTTTTGCTTCCGCCAGAATTGTTTACTCTGACGAAGTTTAAGCTTGTCATTCCACCTCAAACCTACAGTTTAACGTGGAATCCGAACCACGCCCCACCAGCAGCCCAGCGTCTTTACCACTAGGCTACCAACCAATTTTTTGTGTGGAAAGATGAACAGCTGGGTTTTGCTGCGCGCCGCCTACCGTCACCGGGTCTCGATTCTCGATCCAGGGCCGATGGATTCGTAGTCAGCAACGTTAACCACTGCACCACCGAGGTGTATACTATTTTTTTTTTTATGCAGGAAGGAGCCAAGGGCAAATGCCCGCAAAAGCGCCCCTGCCATAGAGGTTTGAGGAAGACTGTTCCAGAGTTGACCAGTTGAGTAGATGAAAGACTGAAAATACCGATTAACCCCTACATTAGATAGTTGGACAGAAAAGGAATGAGAAAATGTAGAAAGTCTGGTACTGCGTGCTCTCCTTAAAGGAGGAGGCATGCAGTTAGAGAGTTCAGAACAGCAATGTCCGTTATGTTAGTGATAGTAAAGAGACAATGAAGCAACATTGCGGCGAAGAGAGAGGGATTGAAGACAGTGAGTAAGAGTCGGCGAATTGATGAGACGAAAAGCCTTTCATTCCACCCGGTCAAGTAGAGCTGTGTGGGTTGAGCCACCCTATACATGAGAAGCATACTCCAAACAGGGGCGACCAAGACCTCTGTACAGAGACAGCAACTGAGTGGGTGTGAAGAAACCGCGGAGGCGGTACAGCACACCTAACCTCTTAGAAGCTGTTTTAGAAAGAAAGTACAGTATATGTGATCTTTCCAGGAAAGATCACGAGAAAAGGAAACGCCAAGAATGTTAAGAGAAGAGGAAGGATTGATTTATGTGTTGTTGAAAGTAAGGGGATAGTCGTCTGGAAGATTGTGACGAGTAGATAGATGGAGAAACTGAGTTTTTGAGGCATTGAAAGCCACAAGGTCTTCTCTGCCTCAATCAGATATAGCAGAGATCAGGTGCCCCATAGCCGCCTCACGCGAATCATGAAGTGACTGCTGTGAGGGACGCTTTGGGAAGCGGGTGGGGAAGTGAAGAGTGGAATCATCGGCATAGGACAGGAAGTGCGAATTAAAAGATCATTAATGAATAAAAGTAAAAAAGTAGGTGACAGGACAGAACCCTGAGGAACACCACTGTTATTAGCTTTAGGAGAACAGTGGCCATCTGAAACTGCAGCTATAGATATTACACACAGACCGTGAATGGAACAAGCAACTGAGAAAATTAAACCCATTATAGTTCGAATAAGTGTGTGTGTGTGTGTGTGTGTGTGTGGTGTGTGTGTGTGTGTGTGTGTGTGTGTGTGTTTAACAACCGGTTTGCCATACTTTTGGGGGTGATTTGGGAGTTGATATACAGGGTGTCCCGTAAGTCTGGACCCATAGGGAAAAATAATAAAATTACAAAATAGTCCAAAAATTTATTACATAATCTGTTCAAAGTGTCCGCCGTTGTGTCGCACACATAGTTGAAGGCGCAATCTCCACTGCGACAGCACTTTCTGAATCACAGTCGCAGAAATTTCTTGACACGCCTCCACAATGCGTGCTTTAAGGTGGAAAATGTTCTGAAGTTTGACCTCGTACACTTTGGCTTTCAAGTGGCCCCACAAATAAAAATCATCATAAAAAATAATAAAAAAATAATAATAAAAATAATAATAATAACATAATAAAAAAATATATTATAAATCCCTATGGGTCCAGACTTACGGGACACCCTGTAGAGTAAAAAAGTTAATAAATATCGGTGCTATTTCCAACCGTTACGGAGCGACGGACGTTTTAAGGTGCACGGAAAAAATAAACGAGAGTATCAACCTGATGTATTTATTGCTACATTTTATGAGATACCTTATAAATGTTCAAAATGTCCGCCTCGGTTTTCAATGCACAGCCTTGCTCGTTGCAAACAAGAGTCCATTGCCCATTGAATCATTTCGGGGTGTTCTCGTATGTAAGCAGCGGCATTCATATTCCAACGCAAAAGTTACTCTCTCGTTTGTATTTTGGTCTTGTAGACCATCTCTTTCATAAGGCCCCATAAAAAGAAATCTAACGATGTTACGTTCGGAGATCTCGGGATCCACGATATTGGACCAGCACGACCAATCCAACGATTCCCGTACCGCTGATTCAAGTAATCCGTAACATGACTACCAAAATGATGTGGTGACATCCCGTCGTGCTGAAAGAACATCCTGCGCCTTGTCTCCAAGGGAATGAATGAATGCATAGCAGTGCTTCACCGGCGCTTCAACTGTTAATGTAATTTCGCGCCGAAACTAAAATAAAGAGAGCGCGCAAGGAGATGTGGGTAAGGAGGACTTTGAAGGAGTAACAGTTAAAGAAAAGTCGTGAGAGAGAAAAGTAAGAACACCTTGAACAGCAAAGGGAGGAAGAAATCACATCCAAGTCATATTAAATAGAGAGTAGAACGCCAGTTTGACGGAGGAGAGAAAAAACCGTGTCCTTTGGTACAGGCGTGGAGTCACCCAATAATAGAGTAAGAGTGGAGCCTGAAGGGCAAAAAGAGAGGAACTGGGAGCGAGCAACGGCAAAGGCAGGACAAACCAAAAGCAAATGTGAAACAGAGAGAGGAATGCCGCAGGAGGGGGCAACTTCTCCCGTCATAAAATGCCCATGCGTAGGCGCATCAGAGCGGTCTCTAACCGTCGGTCACGCTGACAGGAGGAAGGCCACCGTCGAATCGTGGGCTTCAACGCCCTCAAAGAATTCCCGGACGCGTACCCATACTAGTGCTGCCACCGCCGAAGGAGTGCTTCCCAGAAACCCTCGTAAGGTCCGACGCCGGGAGAGGCGTGTTACAGTGGAAAGGCAGGGAGGACGCATCCTTCACCGCAGCGTGCGCGCGTTCGTTGCCCGGAACACCAACGTGGGAAGGTACCCAACAAAAGGCGACTACCTTACGGCGTGATGAAAGAAGGACCATCCAGTCCTGGATCTGTCGCACCAGTGGGTGCGGAGACAAGAGAGGACAGGGCCTCAAGTGCGCTACGGGAGTCAGAATAAATAATAAACGATGTAGAAGGGAGCTGAGAAAGAAACCGAAGGGCCAAAAGAATAGCCGATAGTTCAGCTGTAAAGATGGAAGCCGCTGGGGGGAGGGATAATGATTTAATTTTCGATGGGAAGACGGCTGCGTAGCCCACTCCAAGTGAGAGCGAGAGCCGTCAGTGAACACTGGGATAGAATCAACATGGGAAAAGGAAAGGGATAGGAATAGTTGTCGAAGGGCGGATGGGTGGGACTGTGACTTTGGTACAGTAGAAAGGAGGGAGCAGATACGGAGAGAAATGGTCCACGGGGGGTAAGTTAGAGGGGGGAGAGGAGAGCACTCGCCTCTCCACCCCCGAGAGAAGACAGGCAGGACGGGAGCCATTCGGAGACCAAACGATCGGATCAAGTGGGGATGACGGTCAAAGCATGCCGCAGTGGAAGGGCCGAAGAGGGATTGGAAGACCGGGGTGGGAGAAAACTACCAAACACGAAAGAGGTATTTTAGACCCTCCAAGGTACGGTGGGCATCCAACGGGAGATGGCCACACTCTGCATACAGGCTAACGATTGGAGAAGATCGGAATGTGCCAGTGCTGATGCGCACACCCAAGGAGCGAATCGGGTCCAGCATGTGCAGAGCGGAGGCAGGAGCGAAGGAATAGGCCTGACAGCCATAATCCAACTTACTTTGGACCAGGGAGTGGTAGAGCCGCCAAAGAGTATGGCGGTCAGCACCCCAGTCAGAATGAGAGGAACTTGAGAAGGGTACAAGTCAGAAGGCACTAAAGCCTTCAGAGACTTGAGGTGGGCAATCCAAGAGGCGGGAATCATGGAGGAGACCCAGAAATCTAGTTTCGGGTACAACGGGGACTTGTGATCTATAGAGATAGAAGGGACGGCAGTGCAACGGCGGCGTCGGCAAAGGTGCATTGCCACCGTTTTCGAAGAAAAATCGAAACCTGTGATCTGTGGCCCATTTGGAAACCGAATCCAGGGCCGCTGGGGGATACGTTCAAGGAAAACAGGTCGGGAATCAGAGCAATATATGGCAAGGTCGTCGACATAGAGGATGGCCGTACTCCCCGGGTACAGAGCCGTCACCACGTTGTCGATCGCCAAAGCGAAGCAGACGACGCTGAGGACGCTGCCCTGGGAGACTCCCTCCTCCTGCGAATGCACAGAAGAGAGGGACGTACCCACCTGAACAGGAAAGGAACGGGAAGACAAAGTTGGAGATAGAGGGAGGGAGAAAACCTCGGAAGCCCAAAAGATAAAGTTTTCGGCAGATCCACCACCGCCAAGTGGTGTCATATGCTTTCTCCAAATCAAAAAAGACTGCATAAAGATGACGTCGCTCTGCAAATGACACACGGACCGCAGTTTCCAACTGAACTGAGATGTCAGTGGTGCTATGGCCCCTGCGAAAACGGTCTGTATAGGGGAAAGAAAATTGTGGCGTTCTAGGTGCCACATCAATCGCCGAGAAACCATCTTCTCTAAAAGTTTTAGGAGGCAGTTAGTGAGGGCTATTGAACGGTAACTGAGGGGAGACATCGGGTCCTTACCGGACTTAGGGAAGGGGAGCACCACTGCTTCCCTCCAACAGGAGGGGAAGGTGCCCCCTACCCAAGTCATATTATAGGTGAGGAAAAAGAAATAAACCGAAGGGGCGAAGCATTTCGAAATGAATGCCGTCAGGGCCGGGAGCAGAGTTGCCGCAGGAAGATGACGCCGATCTCAGCTCTGAAATAGAAAAAAGGCGGTTATAGAGGAAATTATTGGGAGTCTGAAAAAGGTGAGGGAGCGAACAAGCAAAGCCTTACGTCGGAGGAAGGCAGGATCACGGTGGTCTTGTCGGAAGATGGAGGCTATGGTCGAGGCCAAGGTCTCGGCCACTGCAGTAGGAGAGGACACTGGGCGTCCGTTTATCGTAAGAACATGATGAAAAAAGGATTTTCCAGAAATTTTCCGAATCTTATTCCAGATTCTGGAGGAAGGGGTGCGGGAGGTGAGAGAGGAGACGTAAGCTCGCCAAGAAAAGCAGCGGGCTTCACGGACTGTGCGACGGGCTTGAACTCGCGCACGTTTAAAGGCTATTGAATTTGGTTGGGATGGATTGCTCTGAAGACAGCGAAAGGCCGACTTCTTAGCCCGAACGGCCAGAGGGGCGGGGAAATGTTGATTTGGAAATGGAGGACAGAGCGGCACAAGTGATGTAATCAGTTAGGTAGGTGGAGGCAGCATCGACAGTCGGGAAGTTACTCAAAGCTGCAGAGGTTTGACTTTCAGAGTAGAAAAGAGGCCAGTCAGCTTTAGCGAGGGACCATCGGGAGTCCGGGACGTACGAAGGAGGGAGAAATGATCACTACCGTAAAGGTCTAGAGTAACAGACCAAGAGAAGTCAAGGAAAGCGGAAGGAGAAGTAAACGAAAGATCTATGGATGAAAACGTACGGGTCTGGAGGTGGAAAAGCTGTGGGCTGGCCGGTGTTGAGAAGACAGACAGAAGTAGTTGAAAGAAGGGAGACCACAACGTCACCCCGCTGATTGACGACAATATCACCCCACAGAGGATGGCGGGCGTTGAAGTCTCCCAGAACGAGGAAAGGGGGAGGATGCTGCAGGAGGAGAGCAGAAAGATCATCAACACACATTTCCTGTGACGGGGGAGAGATAAAGAACTGAATATAAATGGTCAAGGAAAACCTGGGCCGCTACTGCCTGGAGAGGTGTGCTGAGGGGAAGGGGAGTAGACGGCACGTCAGAACGGATGAAAACGGCTGTACACCCCACGGGGGGCTGCATCAGACGAAGGGGGGGGAGAGATACGAAGAAAACCTTCGGAGAGGGCGCAAGGGGCAAACCCCAAGTTGGGTCTTCTGAAGGCAGAGGCAAACTGGATAAAAATCCTGGATAAGGAGGAGGAAGTCCTCCCAAATTAGGGAGAAGGCCTCGGCAATTCCATTGAAGGATAGCTGCCATCAAGAGCGGAATACAGGGGAAGGAAACGTAATCGGGCGAGATTTAGAGACATGACCAGAAGGACGAGCTGACGAAGCTGGGGGGCGGGTTAAAGAAGGGGTGATCGAGGAACGGATGAAAGGAGATGAAGGGGGTTTAGTTTTCGGGGGTGCGGGGAATGCGAGAATGGGGGTCGGCATCGGGAGGTCGAGGAGGGGGAGGGAGCGGGGGGAGGAGAAGGGGTGTATAAAGTGGGCCGGGTTGAATCCGGTTTCCAGGGTGGAGGTGAAGATGCCAAGGGCATCGGGAGGTTAACGAGGAGCGGGGCGGTGAAGGAGGGGGGATGGGGGATGTCGGCTTGAATTTGAATTGCAGAAGCCGTATGACCACCATCAGGAATAGAGGAGGGATGGGGCCGGTCGCGAAGGAAAACAGGGGAACTTAGAGGAGCCGGCAAAAGGAGAGGGGTCACTGAAGGCGGAAGGAATATGAGGGTAGAAGGAAAAGAACTGGTGGGAGAGGGAGCGAGAGGACGAGGAGACGGGGGGGGGGGGGCTGAGCAAGGAAGCTTGGCAGAGGAACCCAAACACCGGGGTCTGGCGATGGGTCATTTAACAGAAGAGTGCGGAGGGGAGGAGAGACCAGAAGAGGGAGCGGTTTTTGATATATATGCTTAAATGTCAGCAATGGTTTTCGATATACAGTATATGCTGAAATGTCAGCAATGGTTTCAGGAGGGCGAGTAAGCGGGTTAGTTGCTACTGAGGTGGAGCAGATGGGGACAGTGGAATTGGAAGTTCTGGGGTGACGGGCTGGAGGAATAGTGAACACGGAGGGTGAAAACGACGAGAAGATAGAGGACGGGATAGGGGACGGGTGGATGAGGCCTGATCAGGCCTAGAATCGGGGGCGGCGAGAGCTGCCCCGGAGAAGGATTAGTATATGGGGCCCCCTGTTTACTCAGTATTTTACTATGAATGTTTTTGTGTACATAAGCAAACTGATTATATGTCCAAGTCACTATTCAAAACATACAGTATGATCATCTCCATAAAATGTATGTTCATTAATTATATTTCCTCTGTTATTTAATCAATTGCTTTATTAATATTTTTAGATTTTATTCCCCTTTCCGGGCACGGGGGATTTAACCCGGCTTCCCCGCCCTCTCGGCGGCTCTACCTAGAATGATAGGGTGTAGAAGAGGACGGTACAGAGGTGGTCGAAGTCCAGGGCGAACGGAAGGTAGCCGGACGGGAAGAGCGCAGTTTAGGCAAAGGTAAGGCCTGGACGTGCGAATCGGGACCTAACGCGGGCCCTCTCTTCCTGGAAGCTGACTTTGTCAGATTGCCGGACTGGCAAGACCTCACGCTCGAACAAGTACGTCGGACAGGTAGAGGAGGAAGCGGCGTGGTCTTCTCCGCAGTTGGCGCAGCGTAGAGGATTCGAACAGGAGGAACCATGTGTCGGAGACGAGCAGTTGACACAAATACTAGGGGAACTTCGGCATGTCTTACTGACGTGTCCGAACCTCTGGCAAGTAAAACATCGTCGTGGTCTGGGGATATAACGGCGGACCGGAAATTGAAGATAACCGGCCCTTATTTTCTCAGGTAACTGGGAACAAGCAAAAGTCAGGATCAATAAGGGAGATGGAATCCTTACCCCCTGAACCATACGGGGGAAGAGGCCGTAAACACGGGTCACCTTGTAAGAGAAGAGGCGGGTGAGAAGATCCGACTCTAAGTATTCCAAAAGGCGGAGAGCATGCACTACACCCGTACAAGTGTTAAAGATGGAGTGGGGGAGACAATCCAGGGGAACAGAAGCCAGGGTCGAGAGGGACGCAACCTTCTGGTGCTGGGCTCTGGAGGAGACGTCCACCACCAGAGAGCCATCGTTTTGGGGTCACATCTGTCGGGGATCGCCACAACGAGAAGTGAAGTCATCGTAGACCTCAAAAACATCCCGCTGTGAGAGAGGGGGAGAGGCGGAAGAACTGAGGACAAGGAACCGAGGATAATCAGGGTCAGAGTCGTCGGCCCCTACGAAGGGGTCAAAACACACTCGGGAATAAGATGTGCGAGAAGTCTTAGAACGAGGAGGACGCGAGTGTTCAGCAGCCCGAGGGGGTTCAACGCGAAGATGCGGTCTTCCAGTGGTAGAGGAATCGAGGGCCTGGTTTCCCACCACCCGAGTGCTAAGAGAAGTAGTAGTCCGAGAATTAGAAGTAAAGGTCATAAGCCGAGTAGAAGCCATAAAAAAAAAAGGAAACTTCATCCCCCGCACGCATCCAGCCACCATCGACTCCAACAAGGGAAAGGGGCATCACGGGCACACTCGGTCCCACCGCCAATAGATGTCATGCAGGGGAGATACACCCACACCTAGTCCCAGTTCCTAAAAGGCGGGGCCACTCATCCATCGAGCGGTGAGACATGGCAGGGACAGGGCTTGGGTTTGGTTTAAGAGCGACAAGGGTAAAGGACAACCACCTGCCTCATCCAAAGTCCAAGGAAAGAGTCAAGGTAAGGTAAGGTAAGGTAAGGTAAGGTAAGGTAAGGTAAGGTAAGGTAAAAAAAAAAAAGTCAGGAAGTGGGGGAAAAGGAGAAAAAGAAGAACAAACAGAAGATCAGCCGGGTCCCCAGACGGGTCCAATGGTCCACGAAGGCAGAGAGAGCCCTTACATCGGAAGATGCATTCCCACATTGGCCACAGAGGGACGCGCCAATAGCTCCGGACAAAGCAAAGGGAGAGATTAAGGGAAACAGGGACAATTGTTCCACGTAACCAAGAACATGGAGCACGACGGCCTGTTGCTGTGGAGGAGCGCATACTGGACCTAGTACAACGTAGCCCAACTACCAGTGTTCGAAGGATTTCTAGACGAATTGGTGAATCTGCACCGCGTGTATGATGAGGGTTTGTATCCTCATCATTTGCAACGTGTGCAAGCTCTTCAACCGGATGATTACGATAAACGTGTTCAATTTTGCCAGTGGATGGTTATGCATCGCCAAATTCTTAATCCCACACTGTTTAGTGATGAAGCACAATTCATTCGAGATGGAATTAACAATAGACGAAATGTTTGGTGCGCTGATCGGACGGTCCGTTTTGGAACGATTAACTGCTGATATTTATCTGAACTTCCTAACGAACGAATTGCCGCTTTTGATGGACGTGCCATTGGAGACAAGGCGCAGGATGTTCTTTCAGCACGACGGGGCGCCACCACATCATTTTGGACGTCATGTTACGGATTACTTGAATCAACGGTACGGGAATCGTTGGATTGGTCGTGCTGGTCCAATATCGTGGACCCCGAGATCTCCGGACCTGATACCGTTAGATTTCTTTTTATGGGGCCTTATGAAAGAGATGGTCTACAAGACCAAAATACAAACGAGAGAGTAACTTTTGCGTTGGAAAATGAATGCCGCTGCTTACATACGAGAACACACCGAAATGATTCAATGGGCAATGAACTCTTGTTTGCAACGAGCAAGGCTGTGCATTGAAAACCGAGGCGGACATTTTGAACATTTATAAGGTGTATCTCATAAAATGTAGCAATAAATACATCAGATTAATACTCTCGTTTATTTTTTTTCATGCACCTTAAAACGTCCGTAGCTCGGCAGCGGTTGGAAATAGCACTGATGTTGTATTAACTTTTTTACTCTATATCAGGGGTTCCCAAACTTCTGAGCTTGTCGACCCCTTGATGAGCTTATAAAGATATCATCGACCCCTTCCGCAAATTCTCAATATTTAAAATAATTTTAAATGAAATGAAGTCAAGAAACATAAAAATATAATCAATATTTATTAATCATTATAGTTATACAATTACCATTATTTGTAATTAAGTGAAAATTAATAACTGCTAAATACCTTTACAATTAAATCATCTTTAATGAGATGGAGGGGCCTGATGGGCATTAACAAGGGCATGAACATTAGGCTGTAGGTTTGAGAGTTTGAGCTTAAGTCACCCCGCTCATTGATGTTGAGCCTAGAACTTACGCCTAGACACCAAGAACTTTATCGACCCCCGCACAGTCCCATCGACCCCAGGGGGTCGATATTGACCACTTTGGGAACCCCTGCTCTATATGAACCCCCAAACCACCCCACAAAGTATAGCAAACCGGTTGTGAAACACCGTGTACACACACACACACAATATTATATATATATATATATATATATATATATATATATATATATATATATACAGGGTGTCCGAGAATTATCTGTACAATTTTTGGCTGTTATTAAAAGTCAACCATGAAGTGTAGAAATTCCAGTGTTGTCCCATTTTACAGAGAATCTCATTAAGTTTTTTCTGATACCAAGTTTTGACAAGTTTTTTAGAAATTCCAGTGTCCGAACATTATCTGTACAATTTCATCTTTTAATAAAATTCTTGATAACACACGTAAAATTCTTAAACAAGATTATTTAGAATCTGTATTTTCAAAAGTTTCTTTTATTAAAGTAACGTTGTTACAAACATTTGATATGTGCACCATTAGTGATTCGCAAAACATCCAATCGATACTCCAAATGTTGCCATGTACGCTGCAGCATATCCACATCAATTCGCTCAATAGCAGCTGTGATTCTTGCTTTTAAATCATCAATGTCTGTCACCCGCGTACATTTCTAAAAAACTTGTCAAAACGTAGTATCAGAAAAAACTTAATGAGATTCTCTGTAAAATGGGACAACACGAATTTCTACACTTCATGGTTGACTTTTAATAACAGCCAAAAATTGTACAGATAATTCTCGGACACCCGGTGTATATATATACAGGGCGTCCCAAAAAAATGTATACACACTTTAACAGCTGATAGCTCAATTGATGTTTCTTTCTTTCCAAGTTAAACCCATTAGAATTAATAATGGCAGTCAGACTAAGCTTTGAACAAAGGAAATTCATTCTAAAATGCTACTGGAGGTGTGAAAACGCAGTTGAAGTGCAAAGACAGTTTAGGAGGGAGTTTCAAACAGATCCACCAACGCGACTTACCATCACTCGAATTAGAGATAAGTTTGAAGCCGATGGAACTGTTCAGAATGTCCACAAGAAGCGTTCCGGAAGACCACGGACATCGACAAGCCCCACAAAGCAAGAAAGAGTACTGGAAACGTATCACCAAAGTCCAAGAAAATCTGTGCGGCAAGCGAGTCGTGAGGTAGGAATTTCAGAATCGTCTGTCCAACGCATTTTGAAGCGCTATCAATGGAAAAGTTACATTCCAAGATTAGTCCATGCTATTAATGAAGATGATCCGGACCGAAGAGTGGAGTATTGCGAGTGGTACTTGGCACGATGTGGATGTGGATGTGGATGTGGATGTGGATTGGACGAAGGGGTTTCGTAGAATACCCTCCGCGTTCACCAGACCTCACACCACTAGACCTTTTTTTATGGGGATACTTAAAAGACAAAGTCTACGCTATAAAACCTGCAACAGTCGCTGAATTGAGAGCAGCCATTGAACGAGAATGCACACAAATACCAAACGAAATGTTTCGTGATGTTTGCGATTCCATTGCTTCGCGTTATCAGCAGTGCCTGGACCAGAACGGACGTCAGTTTGAAAACAGGCGTTGACAAAACAATTAAATAATATCTGTAGATTCTATTACATTTTGAAAATGAAATGTATTTTAATAAACACTGCCTTTATAAGTATTTAAAGTGTGTATACATTTTTTTGGGACGCCCTGTGTATATATATATATATATATATATATATATATATATATATATATATATATATATATATATTATATATATTTATATATATATATATATACCGGTATATATATATATAACCTTCCAAATGTTCCGTGCAATGATTGCTCATTTCACGAAGGTCAAGCTTGTTGCTCCTCTTCCAGAGGAGTTGGCCTGGTGAAGTAGTGAGTTTGTTTCTTGTGCTCTCCATCTCACATAGCCAGGTACGCCCTGCTCATCTGGAATTGTTTTGAGCCAGGTGTTGAGTGTTCTTTTGAAGATATCGACCGCTACACAACTCGTGTTCCTTAGTCCTTTGGACAGCTGGTTGAACAGTTTTCCTCCTCTCACAACGTAACTATTTCCCTTCAGGGGTGAGGATGTTCCTGTCGAGCTTTTAATGTGGGGACACGACACGTTCTTCCTTTTCTACTTTCCACTGTTGTTTGGGTAGTTATAGGTTTCAAAGATAGATTAGGGGTTGGTTCTCCATTATTTCCCTAGTGTAAATAGTGCTTTCTTCTTCTTCTTCTTCTTCTTCTTCTTCTTCTTTCCAGTGAATATAAGTTTAATTCACGTAACCTTTCTCAGAAATTTACTTCTTTGCATCCAATGATCTTCGCTGTGAAACTTCTCTGAATAGGGTGTGTCAATTTTAGTAAAGTCAACAATTCAAAAACTACTAATGCTCAAATGATGTTATATTATCTAACAAACTTAGAAATATCTTGTGTTGTTTAAAAAAGCCATTTACCTACTTATATTTGACCATAAAGGTTTGAAATATAACCTAAATATGACTGTAGCATCGTATATGAATGTGCCATTGATATGTGTGGTCAACTTTGGTTATTTCTGGTGTGCAGTATGGTTTCTAAGTTTCACATAGTCACAAATACTGGAGTTTTGATTGTGAATGCGTGTGTTTTCCCTCCTTTTTGACAATTTTGATTACTTCGTAATGTAAATATTGTGTAATTCAAATTATTCGAAATGTTGTGTGTGACCCAAACTTTCTGTATATTTTGATATGATAGATATATGAAATTGTCATTACTTTGAATAATTAAGTCTTGTACCTATAACAACACAACCTTTAATCTGAGCTTATAGGAAGATATTAAGAATTTCAATTAAGTTAATTTTACGTAATCATAATCAGTAGGCCTATCCAAATTTCAATGACATTTCTTTTGTTCACAGGTCCACAGGATGAGTCAGAAAGAAATCAGAACCCGAAGCAAATCAAGTTGTCACCAAAGTCATTTGGTGGGAACTGGGAGGGAACTTCCCCCTGCTGAGCTGCCCACAGCCAGAGATCTGCTGAGGTATGGTTTGTTGAGGAGAGAGATGAGTGAGGAAGACAGGAGGAATTACGCAGTTAATGACCTGATTAACAACGGCATTTTTCCAGGGCTACTGGCTCAGTGGAGAAAGGCCAACGCTCTATTCACAGGACCTGTAATCAACACTGAGGTCAGGATCAGGGCTAAAGTGAAGGCACTGTGGGATGAGGCAGTGAAGGTGTCCATTGGCAATGTGAAACTACAAGTCAAAGATAGGTTCATGATGAAACTGGACAAACTGATGGACATCTTGACCTGTCACTGTGATATCAGGAGCTGCAGTGAGCTTCGGTGCAACCCTGTCTGCAACAGTGAGGTTCGCACTGACTGCAGCTGCAGGAGCGAACAGAAGATACCAGTGCAGGAGCTTGCCTTCATTAAAGGTGAGAGAGAAAAGGTGGGCAGTGTGGGGGCACACCAGATGGGTCTAGCTGATCACCCTGAGACCAGGAGACAGGAAGCAGTGCTGCAGAAACAGGAAAAGGAGGAAAGCAGAGGAGTCAGCCAAGAAAGAAGAGGAGTTGAGGGAGGAGTCACTGCTGGAGATGGAGTTAGAGGAGACTGGAAATATACTGGAGGAGGCAGGGAGGAGAGAGGAGGACGAAGACTTCATACTAGAGTCTACGACAACTTCTTCCTTGCCTGTGGCTAAGAAGAAGAAATACAACACTGAAGATATCACCAATATAGCTCTGGCTAGATTGAGACATCACACTGGGCTGAGAGAGAGTGCAGAGATTGCCACTGCTGCCTGGATTGATGCTGGTCTTATCACAGAGTTTGACACAGCACTGGTTATTGACCACAACAAGGTGAGGAGGGCTCAGGAGAGACTGACTAAGGAGCTGGTCAAGAAGTTTGATGAAGAGATTAGGGAAAATGACATCACCTGTATCTTCTTTGATGGGAAAAGAGATGACACCAAAGTGATGATGGAAGCTGAGGGCAGTGACAGGCAGTTTCCTGGCCTCATTAAGGAAGAACACTACACAGTGTGCAATGAACCAGGTGGGAAATATTTGTGGCATTTTGTACCAGAGAAAGCTGCAAGGAGAGAAGTCATGCTGAGGTCAATGCTGATCATCTGGTGAACTGGCTGAGAGAGAGAGGAGCAGACCAGACCCTTTTGGCCATAGGAGGTGACAGTACTAATGTGAATACTGGCTGGGAGGGAGGAGTAATGCATTATGTGGAGGCCAAGCTTAGCAGGAAGTTGGTGTGGATTGTCTGTGACTTGCACACTGGGGAGCTGAGTCTCAGACACCTGGTGACTGCACTGGATGGCAAGACATTGAGCAACAACAAGTGGTCTGGGCCTCTAGGGAAGATGTTAAACACTGCCACTGAGCTGGAGATCAACCCAAACTTCACGAGGATCATTGTTTGTTCTCCTCTACCCCATCTCAGTCAGGAGGTAGTCAAGGACCTCAGCACAGACCAATCGTATGGCTACAGAATCATCACTGCCATCAGATCGGGAGAGGTACCTCAGAGTCTAGCTCTCCCGGAGATTGGGCCAGTCTGTCACAGTAGGTGGCTCACCACGGCTCTAAGGTTCTGCAGAATGTGGATTTCCAAACATGGGCTGAAGGGTAGGAACCTGAAGAATCTGAGGATAATTGTGGAATTCATAGTGGGAGTTTACATGCCAAACTGGTTCAACATCAAGTTAAATCACAGCTGGGTGGAGGGTCCCAGGCATGTACTGTACCAGCTGGAGCTGCTCAGAAGTCAGAAGAAGGAGGTGATAGGAATAGTGATGCCTACAGTGAAGAGATCAGCCTGGTATGCACACTCTGAGGCTGTGCTCCAGGCCATGCTGTGCAGTGAGGTGGAGGAGGAGAGGAGGGAGGCAGTGAAGAGGATACTGGAAATCAGAGGTGAAGGAGATGAGGACACACAGGTAGGAGACTCCTGACATCAACCCAGATGCCACCAAACTCTCTGAGCCTCCTCTGACTGCTCCCTCACCACTGCTGCAATCAAGGAGTTTGTGGATAGACCAATGGAAGTTCCTGCATGGCCCTCACACACACAGTCAGTAGAGAGGTGTGTAAGGATGACAACTGAAGCAGCACAACATGTTTACTCACAAGAGAGCGGGAGGCCAGGTGGCCAGTAGGGAGCTCATGTCCAGGAACAAGAACAAGGCAGACATAGCATCCTTGGCAAAGTTCAAGAAACCTATCTATATTTCTAAGTTTTAATATTGAAATACAATCAAAATGTCTTTAATTGTATGTAAAAGGTGGTTATATACAGGGTGTCCCAGAATTAACTATCTATTTCAATGAAATCGGACAAATTTTTTAAAAACACACTTTTATTTATGTTTATCATGTTTAATATGTGTTAAAAATGTATAAATTTCTAAATTTTTTTCATAATTTTATTTTCATAATTTTTTCATAGTTTTATTTTCATTCTCTTTCAGAACCCTATTAATAATGAATACACAAGAACGCATCTTTGTTGTAACATCCCGTATCAAAGGAATGCAATGTAATGAAATCAGAGAAAAATTTACAAGAAGATTCCACAGAACCGGTCCTACAGACAAAGCGATTCGTGAACTTGTGAACAAATTTAAAAGAACTGGATCCGTACACGACGAGGTGGGAAGAGGACGCCCAAGGACAGCACGTAACAGTACCGAACAGGTACGACAATTGTTTGAGGATGAACCAACAACTTCGGTTAGGGAGGCCGGTCGAAGACTCAACATATCCAAGACAACAGTTCATAGAATCTTGCGTTCGACACTGATGAAAAAGGCTTATCACATTCAAGTAAATAAAGTTTTGACTTATGATTTATAAATCTATTTGTTTTTGTATCATAATTTAGAATAAACACAAAATTATGTCAGTTTTTATTAAATTTGTCCGATTTCATTGAAATAGATAGTTAATTCTGGGACACCCTGTACAATAAAAAAAATACTTGCAAAAAAATTGCTGATTTTTCGTAAACTTCAACTTCAAATATAAGTAGCTAGGAGTGGTCAAATCTGAATTTTAAAGCCATATTTCGATTTAGCACATAAAAATGCATCATTTGGTCACTAGTAGTCTTTGAAAATCTAAAAATTTCACTTTGTTCCCTAAAATTGACACACCCTATTCTCTGAATCCCTTTTCGTTGACTAGTGTCTCCTTTTTTATATGAGGATGTTAAGACCAAGCAGTATTCCAACTTGGGTATGATCAGCGTTTTCAATAGAGTCATTATATTCCTATCCCTTCGTTCAAAGGTTCTCACTATCCGTCCACTTATTCTTTTTGCTTTGTTTACTGCTATTTTATTTTGTTTCAAATTTCGCGTCACCAGTGATTATATATATATATATATATATATATATATATATATATCACACAAAAAAGTACACCTAACTTTAGATTGTACTAACTCCTCCAAAAATTGAGATATTTTGGATCTGTTTGTTTGATTTAATATAGCAAATTATTCTTTGTTAACGTTCAAAATTTATTCATGTTTAAACGATTTAGTGTTTAAGCATCTGCTTTTAACTGAAGGGTACAACAAAATGGATTGCGCAAAATTGGTCAATGAAAAAATAATGTGTGTGCTATCGATGTAATGAAAAGACAAATACATAGGGTAATAATAGATACTTTAACATAATTTTAATAAGATACAAAGCAGATTTTTCTTTATTCCTTATTGCAGAAGTTATGCTTAGTTTCGTTTTCTTTCAACATGACCGCCATTCCTATCGATACAAATCTGGAGTCGAGCTCTCATCTTCCCCATCACTCTTTTGATAAGATCTGGATTGTCTTTTAACAAGTTGATTTCAGCTGTGATGCGAGTCCTCAAATCATCTAAATTGATAGGTTGTGATGCAAATACTCTATTTTTCAAATGACCCCATAAAAAGTAATCACACGGGGTCAAGTCAGGGCTGAATGCTGAATGTTCTCTGTTCTTGCCGTCTTCGGATGGCCTGAACGTCCTTTGTTCAAATTGAGGACCGTTCCTTCTTCTTTGTATTTCCGAACATTCTTCAAAATTGTATATTTAGTTGGAGAAGCTCTATCGGGAAATTGCAGTTCGAAGGTATTCTGAACTTGTTTTAAGCTTTTAGTTTGCAGATAAGTTGTGACCATGAGAACGCGCTGCCTTCGTGTAAACTGCTTGATAAGGGTTTCAAAGTTATTTATAAATTTAGTAATTCAGATTCTTCATTTATATGTATGACTCGTATCTTAGATACAAAAGTTTGAATTATTTAAAAAAAATATTTGCAATATCCTTCGACGTAAAAAGTAGCACATTGGTTAAAGCAAGAGGAGCTATCTGGCTGGGAGAAATGATCATTCGGCGCAACCCATTTTGCTATACCCTTCAGTTAAAAGCAGATGCTTAAACACTAAATCGTTTAAACATGAATAAATTTTGAACGTTAACAAAGAATAATTTGCTATATTAAATCAAACAAACAGATCCAAAATATCTCAATTTTTGGAGGAGTTAGTACAATCTAAAGTTGGGTGTACTTTTTTGTGGTATATATATATATATATATATATATATATATAATATATATTTATTTAACTGCAATGACCGCGCAGTATATTAACGTATAGAAACGACGTAAGTATAAAGGAGTGTTCTGCACACGAGGAAGAGGAATAACAAACAAATGAAAAATAAGGCACCCGCCCGGGAATCGAACCCAGGATCTTCCGATTGCCGGTCAGACGTGCTAACCACTACACTACGGAGCCACGATAGTCAGAAGTTGTAATTCTCCTACATAGGGCAGAAACCAATGCCTTGAGAGGGCACCCTCGCAAATCGTGAATATGTACATTTAACTGCAATGACCGCGCAGTATATTAACGTATAGAAACGACGTAAGTATAAAGGAGTGTTCTGCACACGAGGAAGAGAAATAACAAACAAATGAAAAATAAGGCACCCGCCCGGGAATCGAACCCAGGATCTTCCGATTGCCGGTCAGACGTGCTAACCACTACACTACGGAGCCACGATAGTCAGAAGTTGTAATTCTCCTACATAGGGCAGAAACCAATGCCTTGAGAGGGCACCCTCGCAAATCGTGAATATGTACATTTAACTGCAATGACCGCGCAGTATATTAACGTATAGAAACGACGTAAATATAAAGGAGTGTTCTGCACACGAGGAAGAGAAATAACAAACAAATTAAAAATAAGGCACCCGCCCGGGAATCGAACCCAGGATCTTCCGATTGCCAGTCAGACGTGCTAACCACTACACTACGGAGCCACGATAGTCAGAAGTTGTAATTCTCCTAGTACATAGGGCAGAAACCAATGCCTTGAGAGGGCACCCTCGCAAATCGTGAATATGTACATTTAACTGCAATAACCGCGCAGTATATTAACGTATAGAAACGACGTAAGTATAAAGGAGTGTTCTGCACACGAGGAAGAGAAATAACAAACAAATGAAAAATAAGGCACCCGCCCGGGACCGGCAATCGGAAGATCCTGGGTTCGATTCCCGGGCGGGTGCCTTATTTTTCATTTGTTTGTTATTTCTCTCCCTCGTGTGCAGAACACTCCTTTATACTTACGTCGTTTCTATATATATATATATATATATATATATATATATATATATATATATATATATATATATATATATATTAGTGATGTAGGTCACATCCGCATCCGCGGAACATCCGCACATTTTCTCGCATCCGCATCCGCACTTTGGACTGCGGATGTCGTGCGGATGTGGACCGTTGAGATAAAATGTCATTAATAAGCGGAAATTATCAAATTCTACCATATTAATAGAACTAGTTCATTGTGCGCAAAAGTGATGCAAGCGACAAGACGAGAGGCTGTTCTTGTATGAAGTTACTCTCTTGCAACCTACTTAGATCCACGTTACAAAGCTAAGTTATTTTCACCTAGTACATTAGAACGAGTTAAATCATCACTTGGCAAAGCAGTTGAAGAGCTTCAATCTCTTGAATCTGTCGCTTCGCCACCCACCAAAAGAATAAAAGTTTCAGTGACAGAACCAACACCTTCAACAAGCAAATCTATCACAGAATCTGTCTCTCAGTTTCTTGAGTCAAGCAGCAATGACGAGACCTACGCGATGTCAAAAGATGTAGTAAAAATGATCGAGAGCTATCACCAAGAAAAACGCCTGGCTGCATGTGACAATCCTATTAGTTGGTGGAAAAATACGCAGAATATCTATCCATACTTGAGTAAACTTGCAAGGAAACATTTAGCCTGTCCTCCAACAAACGTACCAAGCGAGAGATTATTTAGCAGTGCTGGATTCATATATGATGAAAAGAGAAACAGACTGGCAGCAGAAAAGGCAGAAAAATTAATGTTCCTTAAGCATAACCTTCCTATAATTAAGTTTGAACATTAAACGATGAACATCTTAGTTTACTTTATTTTAATTACTCATTTATAAATATCCTAATAAAACTTTAAACTTAATATAAATAGTTATCAAGCTAATTAAAGATCTCTTTCTATAAGGGTGGAGGTTGGGGAAAGAGGTCGGTGTGATGCATTTGAGTTGGGTTCACGTCCCGCATCCTGGTAACACAATTATGGTTTCTAATTGTGGCTGAAACTCAACAAAATATAACGAATTTATTTGCAGACGAATTCACTAATTGATTTCTATATTAGTTAGATGCTTGATATTATTTTATATGTTCAGAGAAAAGTACAGCAATTATTGTACAATTAATCAATTATACTACATTATAGCTACAGCTCTCTATATATAACAACTTATTATATACATTTAACACAACAAATCTCGAATATATCCTAAAAAATAACGAAAATGTAGACATCCGCATCCGCATCCGCGGATGTTGAAATCAAACATCCGCATCCGCGGATGTGAAAAAAATGACATCCGCTACATCACTAATATATATATATATATATATTTTTTTTTTTAGTTCAGGAAGAACCGATTCACCTCTATTTAAAGGGCATATCTCAGCGGAAAAACAAAGAAAAAGTGAGAGGAAAGACAGAGGAAAAAGAAAGGGTGGAGGGGACAGTCGAAGTGGAAAAAGACCAAGGATGACAAGGACTGCAGGGTCGAGCCCCATCATCCTTGGGTGCTAGGGCCGGGAGGGCGCACGTGAAACCTCCAGGAACAAGCACGTACAAACGAGCACAAAGAGCACTCAAGAGCACAAGCTTAGAACCCCCTTGCGGGGATATATATATATATATATATATATATATATATATATAAAAAATTTCCAGCTCCCACCCGCCTAATCACTGTCACTATAGCAGAAAATAAATTGTGAAAAATTTCACTCGCATCGGTGCATAATTAGTGGTCGCTCATGGGGTTATATGTTCTTCTCCGAGTCATTCATTATTATGATCTATTACAGGTGCTAATTAATGCCGTTTTCTGCTCTTCCACAGGTTGGACTGTTAAATATAGCTATATGAAATAGATTTTAATAGATATTGGTATACCATACATTGGTTTATATTGGTTACGTTTACACTTACGGTGACAGTCATGTCAAAAACACGTGGTTTTTACTTGTTGGACAAACCGGACCAAAAGATTTTGGGCAGTAAACTGCCTTCAAATGGCTAGGTCCTAGGTGTTTTTGTCATCATCATGTTGTGAATAAGAAAGACACCAAACAAAGCGCTGGAGGAAGTTTTCTCATTTTGGGAAAGAGCCGGAAGGACCACTGTTTGGAGAAGCTTTTGGTCTTGTTCAGAGTGGCAGGCTTTGGAAAAGAACAAGGGAAGGCGAAATCTAAAACAAGTCCAAAACGAGACGTCTTTCAAAGGCAAGCTGAACAATTTGTTCAACATTGCACATGGAAACGCTCTCCAGATGATCCAGTTTCAAGAAGATCGCGACTTCTTTCTCGCTCAAAGAGAAAGAAAGGTCGGCGTGGCACAATGGGCTCCGTCGACAAAAAAATTGGCGGAGCAGCAGAAGGTTGCAAAGCGGAAAGCAGAGGAGGACGTCCGAAAGAGGAAAGCAGTCGAAGAGCAAGCCTCGACATCCCAAACAGCCGAACTTACTTCTTCAAGCTCTGCCAGTGACGAGTTTCTTGAGGGAGCCACTGGAGGTTGTCCTTCAACCCCCACCCACCCCCAAAAAAGAACACGCCAGACCAAGAATATTTTTAACTCTGCTAGACCTTAACAACAACGAGCAGGTGGACCGACCTCCCCTCTTAGTGTCCACCTCAGTGCCAAAAATAGCTTCGGAAAGTGGGCAACAGCAGGCGCAAGCGGTGTTCAATCTCTTGCAGATTTGGGGACAAGTGAAAGAGTGGTGGGGATGTGTTTCGACACTGCCGTTACTAACACTGGCCGTCACTCAGGATGTTGTTTGCTCCGAGAGCAGAAGTTGCAGAAAGAGCTGCTCTACTTTTCATGCAGGCAGCATATCATGGAGCTAGTTGTCACCGCCGCGTTCACGACGTGTCATGACACAATTTCTGGTCCTAAAGTTCTGTTATTCAAGAGATTACAGCAACAGTGGAACTACATCGACAAAAGCAAGTTCCAAACAGGTGTCGACGACCCCACTGTTGGTCCATCCCTATTACCAGTCAGAGAAGAACTTCTGAAGTTCGCCAAAGACCAAATCCAGCGCGAAACGTACCGAGACGACTACAAGGAATTTTTTGGAACCCGCTAGTCTTCCTTGGTGAAAATTTGAATCGCCGATTCTATTAAAGCGCCCAGGTGCGATGCATCACGCTCGCTGGATGTGCAAGGTCCTGTATTCTATCAAGATGTGGATGTTCCAGGAGCAAATGCAACATCTCACACCGAAAGAGAAAACATGCTTGCAAGACATGAGCATCTTCGCTGTGACAGTCTACCTGAAGGAATGGTTCACTGCTCCAATGGCCGTTTCCGCTCCAGTCCAGGACATTTGCCTCTTGGAATCAGTGAGGTCGTATCCACAGCAGATCTCTAAAGCAGCCAATCAGAAGCTGGCAGGACAGCTTTGGTACCTCTCTGAGGAAATGATTCCATTGGCCTTCTTCGATGCCGATGTTCCATCTGCAACGAAATGTCGGATGGTCGCAGCCCTATACAAGAAAGAGGGTGTAGAGCAGATTCCAAAGAGGGTCAACCCGCTTCTCAGTTCGCCTTTGGAGAGCCTTATGACAAAGAATTCGATGAGGTTCTTCGAACGATTGCAATTGTCTGCAGGTTTCTTGAACAAAGATCCGGATGAATGGGAAAAATGGAAGAGTTTCAGGCGGCGCTTAGGGTTGTGGAATGACCACGCCGAGCGAGCTGTGGCCCTCGTCCAACAGTACAGCGGCCGCCACACCAAAGACTAGGAGCAGCTGCAGTATCTGCTGCAAGTAGTGTCAACTGGAGCATCGCCGGAAGTTCCCTGATGCCAGAAAAAGCTTTGACTTGGCGACAATGAGTGGTTGCCAATCATGACACCCCCGTCGTAGAACGGATAGTACTCATCCATCAGCTCGTGGAATGGGGAGGGGGGACCCAGAGGCGACCCAGATGCTGTAGTGCATACCATATAATACCTATTACAGTGATAGAAGAATAAATTTTGAAACTCGTGAGCGACCCCTAAATATAAACTGATCGAAACGAAAATTTACCTGCAACATTTTCTCACAGAACCTCGCAACTTCAGTGGGTGGGAGCTAAGAAATATTAAAAAAAAAATTCCCCTATATAATTATGGACCACCGTAATATATTATATATATATATAGAGATACACCGGGTGTCCCATTCGAAATGAAATAACTTTGAAACCTTATAATTTTTTATTGAATGAAGCAAACAATGTAATATTCACACAGTAAATAATCAATGTCATAAAGTTTCATATGATATATGTGAATTATAACATTTAGATACATTAGAGTTCTTTATTGTATGCATTCAATATGTGCACCATTTGTAGCACGGACCAGGTCGCAACGGTACTCAATTTCGCTCCACACGTTGCCTAGCATCTCAGGGGTTACAGTCCACCGCTTCTGTGATGCGCTCTTTCAGTTGAACGAGGAATCTGCAGTTCGACACTGGCACGACGGATGGACTTTCTCGGGCTACTACCAAAGGCGCCGCGTATTCGTTCATCATCATCATCTTCCGATCTTGTTCGCCCTCCAGAGTGTTCCTTTAGAACACTGCCAGTCTCCTCAAATTTCTTGGTCCATGCATATAGGTCTCTTCTGGTGGGTGGTTCCTCGTGAAAGGTTGTACGGAATCGCCGTTGCACCAGAGTAGGGGACTTCAACTCAGCCATCCATAACACACATTTCGCTTTTTCTTGTGGGGTAAATATAATTCAATCTGAAACAAACAAAAAACATTATGACAAAAACTTATGCATATGGTGTAGTAACTGGCAAAGTTTCAACATTCTCACATTAATACTTTAAAAATTACAGCGTTTCAAAATTGTTTCATTTCGAATGGGACACCCGGTGTGTGGTGTGTGTATATATATATATATATATATATATATTATATATATATATATATATATATATATATATCACCTTTGGTTAGTTTCCGCCCGAATTGTTCATTCTGACGAATGTCAAGCTTTTCATTCCACCTTAGACCTACAGTTTAACGTGGAATCCGAACCACGCCCCATCAGCAGCCCAGTGTCTTAACCACTAGGCCACCTAGGGTACCCATTTATCTACCAACCAGTTTTTTTTTGTGTGGAAGGATGAACAGCTGGGTTTTGCTGCGCGCCAGCTGCCGTCGGGTCTCGAACCCGGGGCCGATGGATTCGTAGTCAGCGACGCTAACCACTACACCACCGAGGCGCATATTATATATATATATATATATATATATATATATGTGTGTGTGTGTGTGTGTGTGTGTGTGTGTGTGTTTCACTCATGCATCATCCAGATCAAGTCCACGCTTCCTCACGCAATGATTCACAATGTCCATCCACCTTCTTCTCAGCCTCCCTTCTCTTTCTACCTTCGCAAACACACTCGTACTCTCTTTTCACAACCTTGTCATCTTCCATTCTTTTAACGTATCCAAACAACCTTAATACATTTTCACTTCCACTGACTTCCGCATACCACATTTATTCAGAACCACACAATTTCTCACACTATCAATCCGGAGGACGCCACACATACTTCTCAAGTTATCCGTCTCGACTACTCTTACCTTTGACTTCTCCCTTTTCCGCCACGTCAATATTTTATACCCATAGAAGAGCGTCGGTACTAACACACCTTCAAGTAAACATCTCGCAGCATCTCTACCCAGTCTCCGCTTCCTCATTACCACTTTCAACGCACCCGCCACATTTCTCCCTTCATTCACACTACTATTAATTTCATCCGCACTCTTACCTCATTTGTTCAATACACATCCCAAATACTTAAAACTCTACCTCTAATGTTTCACCGTTCACCATCACAAGACGGTCCGAATTTCCCTCACTCTCCACAATCATTAACTGGGTTTTACCCACATTCACTATCAACACAACTCAAGAACTTCTTGCTTATCACACTCACTCTAAGCAAACAGCAGAGTATCATCAGCATACAACAGATTCGACAGGCCCCACCTATTCCTATCACATACCAGATTCATTCCTCTTTTAAATACTCACACTTCCACCTTTCATCACTCAATTCACAAACGAATTGAACAGCCACGGAGACATCACACATGCTTGAAGCACACCAGCATTTATATCAAACCAATCACTTAGTCCTTTCTTTATTCACTCTCACACATGCACTATTTTCATCATACAAACTCTTCACCGCATTCATGAGTCTACCACCAACCCTATAGATACCCAAACTTCCCAATTTAACCTATCATACGCTTTCTCAAAATTCATGAAAGCCATGTATACCTTGCAACCCCTTTCGCAGGCTTTCTCAATCACTTGTCGCTCTGCGAATACTTGATTCACACCGTCTCTTCCACCTCGGAACCGTCCTTGCTCATCGCTCACCAAATATTCTTAGTCCGGTAGCACAGACCCTGATTTTACTGGAACTCTGCATTGTTTGTTATAAAACAAATTTTTACACATTTTGAAAGCTTATACCACCCCATTCAAGAATCCATCGGGTGTACACCTGACCCCCGCTTGGTTTTTTCAATATGGCCGGCGAAACTGAAAAATCCCATATCTTGGTCAATACTTGATGGATTTTGATGATCTTGATGTCATTTCTAGGGGTTTTTAGGATGATGAGTCGATCTGGAGGGGTTGCAGATACTTTGGGAGTCGCTTTGACCCACATTCAATACTCAAGGTCATTGGGGGTCAAACGCCCCGCCGAAATAAGGAATATCCCATATCCCGGGCAGTCGTGGGGATATTTTGATCTTACTGTCGTTTTTATGGTTTTGGGCGAGACTGACTAGTTCTATAGGGTTTAAAATGAAATCAGGGATTATTTTCCCCATGGTAAGGTGAATTCCAATATGTCTAATTATTCCTCTTATTTTTTTCAGGTTGTTGAGATTATTGCTGATGGTGCTGCCCACCTGGTGGTTTGATGACGTCTTGGTTGTGCTGATTCCAAAATTGTTTTTTGACTGCTGAATAAGGAGAATATACCAGGTGAGCATTGTTTAGTTTTCATTTGCTGAGGATAAATTATTTCAATGCGATTTGTACTCTGAAGAATGGGTAAACAAAATTCTTATTTTTCAGGTTCGACAAAAGCTGCAGACGAATGTTTCTTCAAGGATTTCCTGCGTAGCTGGCCTGGAGGTCAGAAAGGTCTTTCAAATTGTGGGAGGATTCAGAAAATCATAAAGAGCAGCGACATCAGAGGGCAGCCAGATGTTCGAGCGAGACTAGAGCCTCTCTTGGAAGATGGAGCAAAAATCCTTTGTTGTCACAAGAACTGTGTTTCCACTTATGTGTCCAAGCAGAATTTATCAGCATTCATGAAAAAGAGAATGTGATCCCCTTCAGTGGAGCCAAAAAGACTATGTAGTGCTGTTCTCAGTGAAGGCCCAGTACAAGCTGAGAAGGATTCCGATGCCCGCATCTCCATCATTTGTGATGACACAGACGTGTTTGCCATGCTGACTCACTTCTATGAATTTAAGAAACTTGGCTGTCCCATGATTATGGAGTCTCCAGTGCGTGGCAGAAAATCAGTGGACATCCGAGGAACTGTAACCCAGCACAAAGACATCATCCCACAAATCCTCAAACTACACGCTTTGAGTGGTTGTGACACAGTTGCAGCAATACATGGCATCGGCAAAGCCACTGCCATTGCCACAGCCAAGAAGGGTCGGAAGCTAGACAAGCTGGGGTCCCTTGATGCATGCTTTGACCATATCGAGAAAGAGGCAACAGCGTTCATTGTTGTATGCTATGGGGATAAGAAATCCTCATCTCTTACTGAGTGTCGTCAGCGAGTATGGGCTCAGAAGACAGGGAAGTCGGGAACTGCTGCACCCAAACTATGTTCTCTACCACCAACAACTGAAGCTTTCCATCAAAATATGCTCAGAGCCCACTACACTGTGGCGAACTGGCTCGATGCACTAAAGTGTGACCCACCACCACTTGATCCTGTGCATTATGGATGGGAGAGAGACGAAACAAACAGAGTTCTCATCCCAAAAACAGTTGGTGAAGGTGTGTGCTTAGCACCAGATGAAGTTCTGAAGCTAATCAGATGTGGGTGTGAATCACAACCAGCATGCAGGGGGTCGCTGCGGCTGCATGGGACGCGGAATCCCTTGCACAATGTTCTGTGCATGTGGCAGCGGCTTGGATTGCAACAATCCATTGACCCAAAACGCAAACGAAGAGCAGACTGATGATCCTGACGATCCTGACACAACCATGTCTTTTGATATTTGCCCCCAATAAATGGTTACCTAATGTGAATAACTGCATCAAAGTTGTCAATGCCAATCCCACAGCTAGGTGTGAGCTTTGTTTTGCTTACGAGGTCATATCTTGTAGCTTTGCAACCTTCCATAGAATGCATGTGCCCTGCACTTCAGCATAAATTGTGGTTTATATCCGAATATCCATATAATGTGGGTTATGTCATTTAAGCATTATGATCTGGTTTTATCTGCAGAAAAGATGTCAAGTGCTAAGCAGTTAGCTAGAGTGTAGAAATTGTCACTGAAATAAAGCAAATACAGTGATGTCAACTGTGGCATTATCATATTTCAAGGACAAACTTTAACCTCAAATGACCTTGACTTGACTCATGGAGTTGCAAAATGATATTCCACTGTTATCATGTGCTTATAGAACTACTCAGTCTCGCCCAAAACCATAAAAACGACAGTAAGATCACCAAAATATCTCCACGACTGCCCGGGATATGGGATATTCCTTATTTCGGGGGGCGTTTGACCTCCGATGACCTTGAGTATTGACGAATGTGGGTTAAAGTATGTGCAACCCCTCCAGATCGACTCATCATCCTAAAAACCCTTAGAAATGACACCAAGATCATCAAAATCCATCAAGTATTGACCAGGATATGGGATTTTTCAGTTTCGCCGGCCATATTGAAAAAGCCAAGCGGGGGTCAGGTGTACACCCGATGGATTCTTGAATGGGGTGGTATAAGCTTTCAAAAAGATTTGCTTTATAACAAACAATGCAGGGTTCCCACCCCGTGCAACCGGACTATCTGTAATACCACAAACTCTTTCTATCACTATCCTACCATACACCTTCCACACTACAGTACACTGAAAAGACTTGTACCTCTGTAATTCTTACTAGGGGTGCACCGGATATGATATCCGGCCGGATATTCCGAAATATCCTGTATCCGGCAGGATATGGGT
Source organism: Bathynomus jamesi (assembly GCA_023014485.1). NCBI lineage: Eukaryota > Metazoa > Arthropoda > Malacostraca > Isopoda > Cirolanidae > Bathynomus > Bathynomus jamesi. The sequence continues at coordinate 980,826 of JAJOZX010000399.1, read as the reverse complement.
CATATCCGGCCGGATATGCGCCAAGACATTCGAAAATTAACACCTGTGTGAAAATCTGCAATAATATAACACATTACAAATAATATTTTATATACAAAAAAATGGAAAGCCCTCCAGGGACCACCCCTAAACCAGTCCAGCAACACTTTAACGATTACAGTTCTATTAATATAATCAGAGCTTTTTATAAAAACGTCTAGGCGTTATTTTTTTTAAAAAGAGTAAAATATTGCTAGACCCCTGCACTTGCTTTCCATTCTATTTTCTCCTTTTTTTCCTTTATTTTCAAAACAACACAAAATATTACAAGCTTGACAAATGTAAAACAATACATTGAATACAATATAAAATGCCTGGAATGAAATCAATGAATGGAGTGCAGTATTGTGTAGGTCAGATGCCGCCATTCAGCCTGGAGGTCTTCAGAATAAAAAAAACTCAACAACAATGATTTAGAACTTTTTTCCGTTGTGGTGCAGAAACAAGAGCATTTCTCCTCCTTTAGGCAATATTCGGGATCGCCTTGCTTCATAGATGTTTCCATATTCAGAAAACATTTTCTCTGAAAATACAGAGGATGCGGGTGTACAGAGAAGCTTTGAAACAATAGTTTTACGGAGAGGAAATCGGTCCTCCTGCTTCCAAATTTGAACTGGACAGCGTTTCCTATCTACAAGAGGTTCAGATGCATATTGGTCTAACTCCCCTGCAATCAGTAGAACAGGAGCAGTCTTTTTTTCAACCTTTCTTCTCTTGTAACTTACTTCCCCAGATTGCTCTCCTTTTGTGATCTCCATAAAACACGCTTCAAGAATGTCCTCTTCGTCTTTCCTCTTTCGCATAGGAGAACTGGAATTTGAGCTTCTTTCGCTTCCACTTTCATTACCTTTACTTTCATTAGAATCATTACCACCTTCATCATTTTTAATACCTATGACTTCTTCAATCAGCCAGGATTTAGCCTGCTCTTTTTGATCTTGTTGAAAGAAAGATAACTTATACCGCGGATCTATTGCAGTCGCAGTAACATAAGCCCTGTTTTTCATTATGTTCAAAGACTTCCCATCATTACTCTCCGACAAGAAACGCGCTCGAAGAGAAGTCAGGAGTTCTCTCTTTGTCGTTTGAACACCTTGGTCATCATGGCCAATCTTTGAAAGAAATCTTTGTAAAATACAAATGCTTGGGATTACGGAAGACAAAGTTGATTTTTCCGAACTTCATTTCCTTAGTTGAAAGAATGGTTTTAATATTTTAAGGAGATTTCGTATCAGTGTCCACTCGAAGGATGTGATGGTAGGTAATTCACTACGATCAGCCAAATACAGTTGCACTGGAATTTTTAATTTATATAATCTTTCTAGCATCAAATATGCACTGTTCCAACGTGTTGGGACATCTTGAACCAATAGGAGAGGCTCAAGATTTTGCTGCACTTGAATGTGTTTGAAATTGTTACAGGTCAAAGGAGAATGATTAGAGTGAGTTGCAAGGGGCGACTTTTTGCAAGGATATCAATTACACTCCTCTGAACCATAATTGAGTCACTAATAACCAGTTGGAGTAAATGAATGCTGTAGTGTATTGAAGGTATTTCAGCCAGGTCACTACCAAGAGCCATATTACTAGCTCCATCCCTCACCAATAAATTCCTCTTATTTGCATCAAGATCCCAATTATCCCACATAGAGCGAAACTTTTCAGATATATTCTTGCCAGTATGCGACCCTGAGAAATGAGAGGCATGTAGCACAGCATCGTATTTTTCAAAATCCTTACCTATCCAGTGACCCGATAATGATATAAAACTTTCTTGAGAGGTTGTGCATATCCATATATCTGAAGAAAAGCTGACATGCTTTACTTCTTCCAGCTTCTGAGCAATTTTAGACGAACTCATTATAAAGACGAGGAATTATAGTATCAGAGAAGTACCTTCTGCTCGGTAAGAGATATCTCGGTTGGAGGTAGGCCATTATATCAATAAAACCATCATCTTCAACTAAAGTAAATGGCTGGATGTCCAAAGCCATCATCATGCCAATTTTACGGTGAATCATCACAGACCTGGAGTCATTGATGTCCCATAATTTTTTAGATGAAAAGCTTTCCTCTATTGAGATCTGCTTACTCATTTGGTCCATTTTCTTTTCTTTTAGAGTACTACCAGTAGAAGTTGATGGTCTAGCCCATATTCTATCTATGCCTATTTCCTTTGATTCAGTCGCAGCTATTCATTTTTTGTCATTTTCATTTTTGGCTTCAGCATACTCTTTTGGGTGATTAATCTTCAAATGATTATGAAGAGGTGTTGTGCTAAAAGACTTGGCCACCTTTCTCCGTTCCACGTTTGATAATCTTTTGGCAAATATTACACTTTTGCAGTGATATCGCTAGGATCATTTATTGTATACAGTGCATGACTCCAGATTTGAAAAAATTTACTGGAGCACAGCTCTGAATTTACTTTTTTTCCCCTTATACCACTAGATAGGTTAATGATAGTAAACTCTTGAATTGACGACATACCAATTACAAATTGTTTTAGCTAAACATAATAATACAATAATGTACAGTTTATAACTCACCTTAAGTTTATTTATTCATTGCAGCAGCAACAGTGGACGATGTTAGACCTTGCATGTAGGCATTTGTTGCTTTTTGCTTTATTAGATTTGGATGCAACACTTGAACTTGAAGGCATATTTTGACTCTTCTCTTTATTAACCACAACGGCTTGGTGAGTTTCTTTTGTTAGGCGCAAAATTGCATTCAATGTCTTCTGGATTTGGGAATTTTCAAATTCCTCTAAAGCAGTTTTGTTAGTCTGATGCGCAGATTCCTCACTTACCTTTTGTTTCTTAGGTGGAGGAGAAGCACTTTCTTCAGTCTGTGAAACATCTAGTGAAAAAGTTTCATTTTCTAGATTAGCAGTTGATGAAGTTGGTTCATTTTTCTGAGGTCTAGCACTAGCACATTTTGTGAACAAACTAAATGACTGCTTTGCCGTATCTCTTTGCTGCACTTCATCCTGGTATTTCTTTACTGCAATATCTAAGCTGTGGGCCCAAACTCTGGGACCTCTTGTATTGTAACAAATATTTTTTTTGGAATTAAAATGTTCCTCCCAGTTTTGCTTCTTTGAATATTTGTTCTTGCATTGACCACAAAAGTAACCTCTTTTAACACCCTCACTTTTCTCTCCAACTTCATCAATATTAGGATCCATTATTGATTATTTATTGACTACCTGAAAAAATACAAAATAAGTAAAAGTTAGTAAATATAGTATGGTAAAAGTGAGTAAAAGTAAGTAAATATAGTACAATGAAAGTAAGTAAAAGTAAGTGCTTTAAACTTAGTAAAAGTAAGGAAGAGTAAGTAAAAGTAGGTAAGTTAAAGTAAGTAAAAGTAAGTTTAAACTTAACTAAACTTTTCAATTCTAGTCATGGTGGATTACTTAAAACCGCACAAGTAATTATCTGGCCAATTTATCAAACCTGGCCGAGATCAATGGAACATAGTCCAATCCTGATAATTTTATATTAAAAAAATATACGTTTTAATAAAATTTTAATTATCAAAACATTGAAGCTTAACAAAAAATAAAAATAATTGTTAAATATGGAATTACCAACTAAACTTAAAATAACTAAATTTGTAATTTAAAAAAATTGGTTTGTACAAGAACGTATATGCAAAAAAATTGCATAACGTCTAGCGGATGAACAAAACCCAAACCCAAATTTACTTTTTCTCATGGTCAAATTTACTGGAGCAATGCTCCCAAGATCCCAGGAATCTGGAGTCATGAATTACAGTGACCACACAAACTTGTCATGATTAATACTTGATAGTTTAATACAACACAAGAACCTGAAAGAGAACAAAACAATTAAACATCTGAATATACTTAAATTATTATTTATCTTATATTTGGGGGGGGCGCTTGCCCCCAATGCAAAACAAAACATAGCAATACGAGTGTAAAAATAATACGATACCTAATAATATATATCCGGCCGGATATGAAAAATTCATATCCGGTGCACCCCTAATTCTTACATTCACTCCCTTCACCTTTCATTTTGTACAATGGAACAATTATTGCTTTCTTCCAGTCTTGAAGCATACTCCAATTTGTCCATGCACTCTGACATATGCATCGCAACCACTCTTAACGCTTTCAAACCCTCGTACTTAATCATTTCCTGACATATCCCATCCACACCAGCCGCTTTTCCATTTTTCAACTTGTGAACAGCCACTTTCACTTCATTCATGGCTCTGTTCTCAGGCATTCTGTCACACGTCCTCCTCACACCACCAACTACCATCGTAAATATATATATACAGGGTGTCCCATAAGTCCGGCATCATAGGGGAAATTCATATTTTTCTATTTCTACAAACCATAATTCATATTTTTCTCTTTCTACAGGCCATAATGTCTGTGAGCAAAGAAGAACGAATCCAGATAATTCTACTCATAGGAAATCGGAGTCAAAGAGAGGCCGCTGCTGAATTTAACAGACTGCATCCAGACCGCGAGCCAATAACACACAGTTGTGTTAGCAGACTTGTTGCAAAGTTTAAGGAAACAGGATCCATAAAAGATAAACCACGCAGTGGACCTTCAAGGAGGTCCACTGACGATGATACAGCGACTGCTATCCTGGCTCATTTTAACAGAAGTCCCAATAAGTCTCTTCGGCGATTGTCCGCCGAGACAGGAGTGTCGAAAAGTAGCATCCATCGCATTCTTCAGGCTCACAAATGGGATCCATATAAACTTCAGATCCTACAGAAATTAAGCGAAGATGATCCCGACCGGCGGATGGAATTTTGTGAATGGGTTACGGGACAATATGCTCGGGATGCCAATTTCACGTCCACCATTCTGTTCAGTGACGAGGCTATTTTTTATGGAAATGGTGAGGTAAATCGACAGAACACCCGCTACTGGTCTCAAAACAACCCTCACTGGTATACCTCTTCAAAGGAACAAGGTGCATCTCGGGTGATGGTATGGTGTGGCATTTGGAAGGATCGCATCATAGGCCCCCTCTTTTTCGATGAACATGTCACTGGAGGCACCTACCTACGTATGCTCAAGGAAGAAGCATTTCCCAGTGTCTTGAACGAAGAAGGAAATTTTCCAACATGGTTCCAGCAAGACGGCGCTCCTGCACATTACAGCACCCAAGTAAGGGAATATCTGTACCAACAATTCCCTGGTCATTGGATAGGACATCGAGGGCCTCTGGAATGGCCAGCTCGAAGCCCGGATCTCACGCCACTAGATTTTTATCTCTGGGGCCACTTGAAAGCGCTGGTATACGCAGAGAAAATTAGGAGTGTTGAACATTTGCGGCAGTGCATTATTGGGGCATGTAACACCATCGCTCCTGACATCATTCACCGTGTGCTTGCTGACTGGGTATCACGTCTGAATTTGTGTATTGAAAACAATGGTGGACATATTGAGCACGTTCTGTAAATAAAAGCTTTTGTTTTGCCTTTTTTTATTATTTTTCCTATGATGCCGGACTTATGGGACACCATATATATATATATTATATATATATATATATATATATATATATATATATATATTATATATATATATATTTATATATATATATATATATATATAATATATATATATATATATATATCCAGCATGCTCTCAAATTCTTCTCTCCATTCCTTACTACACATACATGCATTTTACGTACTACACAGTCTTTTCAAAATAAGATTTAAAAAATAGGCACCATCTTTAAGAGCCCGGAATTCCCTGGAGAGGGGACCATAAATGTTCCCACTTCTGGCTCTCCCGTTGTCGGTACCGGGTACGCGGGGCTGGCTCTGCAACTACCCATTCGAGATGCCCTGGACTTCTATCTGATTTACTTTCATAAATTTCTGCTACATTCGTGGCCTTTTCTCAAAATTCCAATCTGCTGAACACCATCTCTCTTCAACTAAACCTCACCTCACCAAAACTCGGGTGTGAGACACGAACTAATTTACAACTTCTCCAACCTGAATGACCTAAAGCTGATTGTACAGGACCCTACTCGTATCTCTAATAGCCTTGGAGACAAGCCAAACATCTTTGACTCGTTTAACCATTGCCATCCGACTGCTGACTCTCACTCAGCTTGTATTTCTGCCCGGAAACGTGCAAAATCTTCCAAAAATTCCTTCATCAGACAAAAATATGAAAACCTATCTAATTCTAATTCTTCTCGCTCTTTCTGGCACCTAACCAAAAGACACAAACAACTTTACTACTACTTCTTTCCCTCCTCTTTTCCATTCTGACGGCTCGGTTGCCGTCTCTTCTGATGAATCTGAACTTTTCGCTCAAACTTTTGCCTCCAACTCAATCCTGAACAATTCTGGTGCTGTTCTTCCATCTCCTTCACCCTCTGACTTAATTATGTCAGAAATTAGAATCCCTTGCAAGGGTGTTTCTTCTGCCCTACCTGGGTTGTTGACACCCTGCCTAGGAAAACTCTTTCGTCTTTGTCTTTCATCTGGTACTTTTTCTTCCTGCTGGAAGGTCACTCTCATTCAGTCTGTCCCAAAGGAGCGTGATCACTCTCAATCCTCCAACTATCATCCAATTGCCTTTATTTCTTACCTTTCTAAAGTTTTTGAATCAATCCTTAATAAGAAGAAGATTGTTAAACGGTTCTCTTTTCAAAATAATCTTCCAGATCATCTCAATATGTTCCATAAGAGACGCTCTACTGGCAATCTTCTTGCATATTTTTTTGCCTCTTGGTCATCCCATCCTCCTTTTGAGATTTTGGTGTAACCTTTGCTATTGCGCTAGACATATCAAAAGCTTCTGATAGAGTCTGGCACAAATCCTTAATTTCCAAACTGCTCTCATTCGGTTTCTATCTTTTATCTGTGCCTTCATCTCTGATTGCCTTTCTGGCCAATCTATAGCTGCGGTTGTAGATGACCACTGTTCTTCTCCTAAAGCTACTAATAGAGGTGTTCCTCAGATTCGGTCTTGTCACTCACTCTTCCTTTTACTTATCAATGATTTTTTCAGCAGCACTTCCTGTCCTATCCACTCTTATGCCGATGATTACACCCTTCACATCTCCACCTGCTTCACAAAGTGTCTTCTCAATAGTCACTCCATACTTCGCCTGAGATGGCTATGGCGCACCTGACCACTGATTTTTCTACTATCTCTGATTGAGGTATAAAATACTTTAGTAACTTTCAATGCCTCAAACACTCTAATTTCTTCATCTGTCTACTCGTTACAATTTTAAACAATACATAAATCAATCTTTCCTTTTCTCTTAACATTCTTGGTGTTTCCTTTTCTTGTGATCTTTCCTGGAAAGATTACCTATACTCTTTCTAAAACAGCTTCTAGAATGTTAGGCGTATTATACCGGCTTCGCAGTTTCTTGATATCCACTTAGTTGCTGTCTCTGTATAGGGGTCTCGTCCGTCCCTGTATTGAGTACGCTTCTCATATGTGGGGTAGCTCAACCAACACAATTCTACCTGACCGGGAGGAATCAAAGCCTTTTCATCCCATCAATTCTCCGTCTTTACCACAATGTTGCTTCACTTTCCCTCTCTCTACTACTGCTATCATAACGGACACTGCTTTTCTGAACTCTCTAGCTGCATGCCTCCTCCTTTAACGAGAGCATGTAGTACCATACTTTCAAACATTCTCACTCCTTTTTCTGTCTCTAAACAAGGGTTAATCAGTATTCTCAATTTTTCATCTACTCAATCGGTCAACTCTGGAACGACCTTCCTCAATCCATCTTTCCTCCAATCTATAACCTCCAATCTTTCAAACGCAGTGTCCAGGCGTCTCGAAAACTTTGGACATTGAATTCGACTTTCTTCTTCTCTTTCTATTGGAGAAGAAGCGTTTTTGCAGGCCACTCCGAGAAAATAAAGGTATGTTAACACTGTCAGGGATTATGTACCAGTAGCCCGAATGGAGTTTCTTGATCAGCAATCTGATTCATTCTTTCAGCAGGACAATGCCCCTCGTCATACATCAGCATTGTAATGACCTTGTTTACAGAGTTACATGCTAACAAAGACTAAGATTCACTCAAGGATAGCCCAGAAAGTTAGAAAAAGGAACGAAGACAAGCAAATGAAAATAAAGAATAGCGAAGACGCTTATATCATGCTTACACTTATAAACGTGTAAAGTTTTCACACAAGAACAGTAGTAGTAAAGTACAATACAGAAACTCCCCCCTTCTCCCCTTTCTGCTGACAAACAGCAGAGAGAGATTTATAGGAAAATAGGAAAAAGTACAATGAAAAGAATGGCTTAAAAGAATGGTTTATGGATAAAGTGGTGGTATGCATCAATCATACCAGATATCTGCAAAAACCTCGTGGAGAGCATACCTCGTCGTGTGGAGGCAGTTATCTAATCCAAAAGAGATGTACTAAGCCTACTGTACAGTCACAGAGGTCGTTGCGAGTGCTTCACAGGCTGGGTCACGAGCCTGACCTAAATGCAGTCAGGGATCATTCGATGCACGAATGTTAATATCAGCTTCGAGTGTTACTCGTTAAATAAGTAGCTGCTTCTCAAATGCAATTGCTGCGGTACGAGCGTAAATGGAGCCAAAAAACGTAGGGAAAAAAAAAAAAAAAAAAAACTTCCTCATTTAGGAAATTAAAAATAAAGCAAATTATTTACGCAGAAGAGATTGTTTTCATAGCGAATGTTTGCCCTTAAGTACATAAACGGTCCTGTTATTTGAGAATCGAAAAGTTCGCCTTTATTCCTTTAATAATAATCAATAATTATTATTGTTTTAAACCAATAAAATTTATAATTTATTTGCCGGACATGGTCAAACAAACCATGAAGGAGTAAATTACGCATCATGAAGACGGTATTGTAATATGAAAAAAAAATCGCGTGCAATTTACATTATAAACAGTATTCAAAGTTTCAGCGGAGCTCAAACAAACGCAAAATAAGCAGCAGCAGCAGCAGCAGCAGTAGCCCCTCAAAATTTATTAGCACAACCCCGAATACAGTCTCTGAAGGAGGTATCTGCGACGTAGGGCAACTACCCGCGTAGCAGTAGCAGCAGTACTTAAAAAAAATCTATTTTCGCGTGCTTCGAAATTGTGTTAGAAGCAGAGGCAAAAGTGAATGCAACATATTGAAAATGTAAAATTTTGGCGAATAAATGGGTTCCACCAAACACAAATTCAATGAATGAAAATAAATAAAAGAACATAATTAAATGAAGAACTTCAAAGTATGATTAATCCCATCACTAAAAATTTAATCGTCAATCGCCTTTGGATACCGCTTTCAAACAAAATCGAATAAATTTTGGAGCAATATAATGGGATTAGTTACTTTTGCACAATTTGAACCCAACCAAAACAGTAAATACGAAGAGAAATAATCTTTACATATTATACATACACTACCAGTCAAAAGTTTAAGTACACCTACTAATTTCCAATGTTTTGCTGTTTAGCTCATGACAAACTTCAAATGTAAACTTAACAGGTACTAGAGATGAATTTGCTTACCTGGCTTTCATATTGCATACTTCAGTGCATCTGCCCTATGCAGTGTGTTGTAACACAGAAGCTTCTTCAAAATAGCCTTCAAAATGTGTTAATTTACGTCTAGCATGCAACCTAAAATTAATGCCATTAGCTCTGCACAAAGGTCCAAAAACAGTTTAAAAGTCTTTACTAGGGTAGTGGGTTTCTTCAGGAGTATGTTAATACATGTGTTCAGTTATTAACATGCTGCGGGTCTTTACATATAAAATCCTTGCAGAGGAGCTAACTGTGTAGTTTAAGGTATATTTCCGTTTCAAAAAGCAAAAATGGGTACCAAAGCTCAGTTAACAACAGAAAAAAAAAAAGAGTCGATTGTAACTTTGAGAAATGAGGGCCAATCACTGAGGCAAATTGTAAAAAGATTAAAAGTTTCTGTGAATGCGGTTGCTTGTGCCATTAAACAGTACGAAGAAACTGGTCAAAATAAGGACAGAAAAAGGTCAGGGCGACCAAGAACCACAACAGACTCGGACAAGTATATCCGAGTCACCAGTTTGCACAACAGACGCCTCACAGCACCTGAAATCAAAGCCCAGCTGAATAACTCCAGAAGTACAACAGTTTCAACATCAACTGTTCAGAGAAGACTAAGAGAGGCAGGATTAAAAGGACGAACTACAGCAAAGAAACCAATGCTGAGACTCCAGAACAAAAAGAAAAGGCTAGCCTGGGCTAAAAAACACCGAAAATGGACTGTTGAGCAGTGGAAATTTGTCCTTTGGACTGATTAATCAAAGTTCGAAGTTTTTGGATCCAAACGCAGAGTATTTGTGCGGCGCAGAGCGGGTGAATGAATGACACAGTAGTGTGTTGTGCCAACAGTGAAGCACGGTGGAAAAAGTGTGATGGTATGGGGATGTTTTGCAGGGGAGCAAGTTGGAGATCTCCACAAAGTTACTGGAATACTGAACCAACGTGGCTATCACAGCATTCTACAGCGCCATGCTATCCCATCTGGACTGCGACTAGTTGGCCAACAGTTCATAATGCAGCAAGACAACGATCCTAAACACACTTCCAAGCTGTGTCAAAATTACCTGAAGCAGAAAGAACGGCAACGTCAGCTCACAGTTATGGAATGGCCAGCACAGTCCCAGGATCTGAACCCCATCGAACTAGTGTGGGATGAACTGGATCGACGAGTGAAAGCCAAGCAGCCATCCAGTGCTCAGAAGCTCTGGGAACTCTTACAAGAGTGCTGGCAGCAGCTTTCACCAGAGTATCTTCTTTCTCTTGTTGAACGCATGCCTCGAATTTGTTCTGCTGTAAGTACTGCTAGAGGAGGCTATTTTGATGAATCTAAAATTTAGACTTTGCTTTTGGTAAATTGTCCTGATTTGTTGTTATTTAAGTTCCCATGTTTGTACTTATGAATTTGTGTCATGATAACTTAGTTAATAAACAAAAAACTTTAAACAAAATTTGAAATTTATGAATATTTCAGGATGTACTTAAACTTTTGACTGGTAGCGCGCGCGCGCACGCACGCACGCACGCACGCGCACACACACACAACAAACAAGGTCTGTTCAAAAAGTGTATCTGGACAGGGTGTTTAATTTTAGAACAAGGTTACGCTTGGAGTTGGGACTGTGCTAAACATGTGTGTGCATGTCGAGACAAGTTGAGTGATAGGGTTGCACTTCAATGTGTAGCGTCAGTCAACTTTAGTGAGCCGATAAAGTTAAATGCGTTTTGTTTCACGGCGATTTCTTTATATTACCTTCTTTTTTTTTTTACTGTGAAGGTGTTGTGGTGCACAGGGACAAACAATCAACAAGGAATTTTATCATACATTGAAGACGTCTCGTGAAGCAGTTCGGAGGAAACTGCCGCAGAAGTGGGAGTCCGGAGACGATGTTTTTATCACGACAACGCGTCATCTCGCTCGTCACAACTTGCCCAGCAATATTTGACCAAAAACACTACCCTCCCCCCAACACACAAGTACAACAGCCTTCATATTCGGCGGATATGGCTCCAAATGATTTTTTTTTTTGTTTCGGAAGCTCAAACAAACCCTGAAAAGACCGACGGAGCAGCTTTTGACCATTCCAAAAAATGTTTTCAACAGTGGCAGGATCGTTGGGCAGTGTGTGGCTTCAGAAGGAGCGTACTTTGAGAGAGATTAAGCCCCAAACCCTTTAAGTACCATATTCTGTCTATAATCGCATCAATCCGGATACCTTTTGAACAAACCTCGTATATATAATGTATATGGTTCTGCGACTATCTATTCGAAATGCCCTGGACCTCTGCCTGATTGACTTTTCACAAACTTCTACAACATTCGTGGCCTTTCCTCAAATTTTCAACCTGTTCACCACCACCATCTCTCCTCCTTTAAACCTTACCTCATCCTCACCGAAAACTCGGGTGTCTTGGGACGACTGACAGCAACCCCTTTTCTGTGCCCTCCTACTTCCTCTATACTCCATTTCATTCGTGTATGTATGCAACGACCCGACTTGCTTTCGTATACTCTAACTTGAATCGTCCGAATTCTACACCCTCTGACTACGGCTTACTTGCCACTCTCAAACTAAATACATCCGTGGTGTCTACCTTTCTCCTAATTCTACTGACTATCCAAAACTTTTTGGCTGCCTCACTTTAAAGTGGAATACATTCTATCCCGTCCTTTCGCTGAACTCTCCATTTTAGGAAATTTCAATGTTTACCACCACCCTTTTGTTTTCCTCCCATTTCAATGACATCCCTGGTGAACTAGCTGACTTCTTTATCCTGAATGAATTAAAGCAGATTATACAGCACCCGAGTCGTATCCCTGATTGCCTTGGAAATAGGCCCAACATTCTGGGCTTCTTCTCTCAATCTTATTTTAGATCGTCAGTATGGGTTGCGCAAGGGACGCTCTACTGATGAACTTCTTGCGTATCTCTCGGAATCTTGGTCATCCTCGTCTCAGGATTTCGGTAAAACCTTTGATATTGCACTAGACATATCAAAAGTTTTTGAGAGAGAGCGGCACAAACCCTTAATTTCCAAACTGCCATCCTTCGGTTTCTATCCTTCTATCTGTGCCTTCTTCCCAGATTTCCTTTCTGGCTGATCTATAGCTGCAGTTGCAGATGATCACTGTTTTCCTAGAGCTATTAGTAGTGGAGTTTCCTAGGGTTCTGTCCTGTCCCCAACTCTTTTCATTTTATTTATCAATGATTTATTAAGTCGCACTTCCTGTTCTATCCACTCCTATGCCTATGGGGCTATGATTCCACCGTTCACTTCTCCACCTGCAGAGATGGGCAGTAATGTATTTGATAAATACTTAAATACTGTATTTATAAATATGTTTCTCAGGGTATTTAAATGCATATTTAAATACATTATTATGGATGTATTTTGTAATAAATACATCAAATACATTTTTCAATACAATTGCAAAAAACCAGTTTATGTGACGTTTTGAGTAACTCCTTGGAATTCTTTTATTGCGACTTGTGGCAACTCCTACGCCGCAGTGACGTCACGCTACCATTGGAATTTGTTGGGGCCTGAGCTTAGTCAGTTTGGATCTATCGTCGAGTAGTCTTTTGCCGGAATAATTCATTCACCCAGGAGAGGGAAGCTGTCCGACGGACTTTTTGACAGCTTGACATTGATGAAGGCGAATATGTTGTGGAATGAAAGTGCTTAGAGGCTTAGGTCCGGGTTGGATGGATTTTTTTTTTTCATTATTGAGAGTATTTTAGTCATGTTTTTTGTAAGTCGAGAATTTTATTATTTTTCCTGTAACTGTTCTATAAACTGCACTGTATTATGTTTATTATGATTTATGTAGTCCCTTCTTTCTGTTACCTCTCTTTAGAGTGCCTTTGTCGCGGATGGGAAGCCTCGAACTACTATAACAATTATAAACACTGAAAATGGAATGTATTTAGAACGTATTTAGATTGTATTTAAATACATTTTTGAAATTATGTATTTAATATTTAATTACATTCCAGTTTACAGTAATGTATTTGGTATTTAAATACAAATTTGTGTGGTATTTAGTATTTAAATACATTTTAAAGTATGTATGCCCGTCTCTGTCAACCTGCTTCACAAAGCGTCCCCCTCAATAGTCACTTATGATTCGCGTCGGACGGCTATGGTGCATTTGACCTCTGATCTTTCTATTTCCGATTGGTGCAGAAAAAACCTTGTAGTTTTCAATGTCCCCAAAATTCAATTTCTTCATCTGTCTACTCGTCACAAACTTCCACACGAGTATCCCCTTACCTTTAACAACACACAACTCAATCCTTCCTTAACGTTTCCTTGTCTAGTGATCTTTCCTGGAAAGATCACGTATACTCTTTTTTGCGGGCGTTCGCCCTTGACCCCTTTCCTGCATTACACACACACACAACCTGTATCGGATTTCTTTTCAGCTTAAGCGATTTCTGAGATTAATTGAACATTTAGTCACTAAAGTGTTGTGCCTGCAGAATTCTCAGCTATTTTCGTGTCATAAAAAGTCTATAATTGTGCTTATCAGGAGGCATTTGGTCAAATCAAATGGATGCATAGACTGTATAAGATTGATGTGTAACATTTGGCAAACTCAAGTGTTACTGGAAAAGTGGTAACGCTCCTATTTTAGCCAAATTATTGAGATGTGTCATCGTAAGCTTCAGTTTTAGGGATTCTATTTTTATCCTTCGTCTCTTCAACCCCGTACTTTCAAACTGGAAGTAACTCGGCATCAGCGTGCGAAATTTCCGCTGGCCCGAGGCCAGTTGTTTTCACATCGGATCAGTAATTTTCATAAGACAGCTGGTCCGAGTGGCCAGCGATGTTTTAACCCTGCTGCTATGCTGGCAAGCCTAGTACAATACACGCGAAACATTATTTATTCGTAAGATCAACAATATATAATGTAGCCTTTACGTAGGGTAGGTCCAAATAAATTGGCGCATAGGCAGATGAATCTTTTACCAATAGCGCAGAGGCAGATGAATCTTTTACCAATACCACAATAATATAAACGTGATTTACTATGCTCTACGTTCAATTTATTTGTGTAAAATTTTATTGAATTAAAATCCATGAATTCTTCTTTATCAAACATTTAACTCATCAGTCATCACCGAGATTCTTAGCTCTTAAAGTCTAAAATTTTATTGGCCAATAACATTCATTTTTTGGCATTTACATTGTGAGCAGAGCGGGACAGTAGTTTTCTTTACGGGCCAGTAGATTTTCAAGCTCACTGGTCCTCTGGGCCAGCAGAACATCTTGGCGAGTTTGACACCCTGCTCGGCCTACAGGATTTCATGCAGTAAAACCCACGATCCGGGACGGTGAAGTCCTTCAAAGTATTACGAAACGAGACTGAAACGACAAAATGTCACGCACCGGAAAAGAAATTAACAACAACTACAAAATTCCACTATGCGCGTCTACTTACGAAACAAAATAACTTAAATTTCCAACCTGAAATAAATAACTAAACTGCGACTGTTGATAAGTCGCTTAAATTATTTCGATTTACGTGAATCAACCTTGACTTGTAGGCTAATTTGCCAAATGAGCATGCAGTCCAACGATGTGTGAAAGAATGAGAAAAGACACGTTCGAAATAATAAATAATAATAATAATCGAAATAATAATAATAATCGAAATAATAATAATAATAATAATAATAATACAAGCTAAACGGACCAATTTCTATTACGGTTGCCAAATTTGGGACAAAGAGCGTCAACAGGATGTTTCATCCTCAGCCATCTGATCGTCGAAGCAGTGGAAATGCCTTCCAAACTTAATTTTCTGTCTCTGAAACGTCAATTTTGATTCGTTAATGGTGAGTAGCTGTTCAGAATATGGCCGGATGAAGCAACTTTCCGTGAATAAAATGAGCTTTGTTCATTTTTCGACTTCCCTGTTCTTTTCGCATAGTTACGTGCAGACGCGTATTTTATGGTTATTTGCTAAACATATTTATGACGATTTGCAAAAATAACGGCATTAACGACAATGACGATATTAAAAACACTATTATTATTAGCATCACTATAAAAACAAAGTCGTCTGAACAAATTTTCGTGATTTTTCCAGAAATGATTTGGAGGCAAACTCAAATAGCGAGGCCAACAATTAGGCTAATGTAACATCCGTTAATGAAGGTAAATCAGGAAAGTAGTTTTCCATTAGGGTGAGCGGCTTCAAACGAGCTGTACAAATAGATACAAGGGCAATGGTGCCAATTAATGTATGGCGCTTTCCGCCACACTTGGCGACAAAAGACGTCATTAAAATTTCTCCTCCTCCTCTTCTTCTTCTTCTTCTTCTTCTTCTTCTTCTTCTGCATATCAGTCTTCGTCAGACTGGGGAACTAGATACGAAGGTACGTCACCACAACCCACCATGCAAAACGTCGCAATCACCACCAGTTTATGCAGTCATCAACGTCGCATCACCACCTCAAATTGTGTCAAAATCCTCGTCATTAACGAGGCTTATTCAACTTCCATTCCGGATGATCAGTTCAGGTTTACTAGTCCGTCAGTACTTTGGGTAGAGGGGAAGGGGAAGGGGGAGGATTTTAATACCCAAGATTCACATTCGATTAGTTACCGGGCGAAGTATTATATATATATATATATATATATATATATATATATATATATAAGCAAATTAGTACAATAATTAAAACGAAGAATAAAAGAAAACAGGAGACAAAAATAATCTAATAATTTCTAAAGGACATTTTGTAAGATCTTCATGAAACCATTTTTTTTAATTAAAAATATAAAAAGTTCACAGTTCTGCCAAGTTTTTTTTTCCTTAAAAGATTTTCTGGTTTCTGCAATTTAAATTTTAATTTATTTTCTTTCTTGATATTCGTTTTTTATTCATTTAATTTTAATGTTTACTATTTACTAACACCTTAATATTTTAAAATGTCATTATACACACACACATTATATATATATATATATATATATATATATATATATATATATATATATATATAATCGTGTTAAAACTCCTATCGTATACAAAAGTTTGTCTCTGCGAATAACTACTAGCACGTGAATCAACTGCGGAAAACACCTCGATACAAGTCTTTATTTAACTCTGACAACGACAAGACCGATAGATTAAGAATTAGGAATTAAATTCAACTTTATTGAGTTATGAATTTCAACACGAAAACGATAGTGTAATCTACTACTACTTTCCTTCTCCAAAATTTAGTTTTATAGTAGTTACCTACAGGGGCGGACTGACTGACAGCAACCTGGGCCCTCTGGCATATTGAGGTCCTGGGCCCCTTGAAATCCGATTTGTTTCAAATTACAGTTCGATTAGACACTTGACCCAATTGAGAAAACACTCGCTGTTTTATGATGACTGCGGGCCGGGGCCGCCGAGCTCCCTAATGGCCCGGACTCTCGGTCCATGCCCGATTGCCCGACCGCTCAGTCCGCCCCTGGTTACCTACCTATTATTTAGAATTAAATCAATCCATACATCCAAGAGCCTTTTATGTCTCTTTTATGCCCCGAAATTAACGTCTACGAAATCCATTCACGGAAAGTGCCCATGGATTAATTCTCCCAGTGAGACTACGACGAACGATGCCCACCATCGATCCAAAAATCCGCGAGAGGTCTTTCACAGAATGAACCGCGACAAAACCCGGAAAGCAAGGACGGATTTGACTCGGGCAAATTGCCAAAAGGCCTTTCAGATAGACATTGACAACGCTTTTCACGATACAATACTAGTTGAAACTGGCGTAGATGACCCTGTGTTTGTAAACGTGAATGACACGTGACGTCCTCGTTAGTATGATGAAAATTTAAAGGTGGATCTGAGGAACTGCTGGGCCTACAAGGTTTAACCTTGAAAAGAGTGGACCTGCGGTAAAAAAAAAAACGGTAACGATATTTCGCAAGCGCAATTCACCAGTCAAAATTATCACCCAAACATACAAATACGAACAGAAAAATTATTAAAACAGACTGTTTTCCGCGACAAGAGCGGAAATATGATTCTTGTGATGTTACCATTCACTTGTGACTGTAGCAATGGACAATCAGACAATGGTCGAAACGGGAGTCAGAAAGCTCAAATATTCATTTCATCGAAAAATTTTCGTCCCACAAAAAGACAAGCGTTTTGGCCAAGGTTCTTCAGTTGACCCTTTTAGTTGGTTCTTCAGCCAAGTGACCCATTACAGTAAACCACAAACAATAGAGCAAACAGAGCGGGCCTCAAAGCTGGTTCGACCATTATTAAAATGTTATATTTTGTTTCATGTTGAATTTTTATTTAATTTTAAACACGTTTAATTTTAAATTGTTAACCTTTTAAATATAATAACAGTGCAGTACAAATGGAAAATAATTCTTACCCTGCTGAGCCAAGTTATTCCAATCTCAAATAAAAAATCTGAAGAGCTCTGGACTAGGCTAAACAACGACCAGGACGTCAATCAGTGGTAAAAGATTACAAGACCACAAGAAAATAAGGTATAATAGAGAAAAAAATCAGTGCGCAATTAAGGCAATAAAAGTACAAAGTTATTATTTGCTGTACACAACTTTAGCTTCAAAATATTTTTGAAGCTCAAAACAATGTACATTTGGATCCTGTATTGAAGGATGATTGCAAATCAAAATTAATATGATTAAAAGCGTGAACCATCATGTGTAGCACTTGTATATCATGAAAGATGGGTCCTACCCTTCCCAGAATTCTTAAAATTGTAATCCAATAGCGTCCAGCGAACTTTACTGATTTTATTCTAGCTAAAGCCTAAAACCAGACGATTTTATTCTAGCTCAGTAAAGAATCGTGGGTATCAAAAGATCAAAACTAATGATCGAAACTTAGGTACCGTACCTGAAGTGTCCATGCCCACTCACCATTATTACTATATTCAGTAAACCTAACTGAACTCTACCATTCGGAAAGAATACCCACAGGAATGTAATGATCATCTGCTTCGTGGACAGTGTGGGTAAATGACCAGAAGGACGACAGCGTGATGATTTCAACGCGTTTCCTTGCGGCTGGCAAACAACCAAACTTCGAGGCTTTTGTTTGTTTATTTAAATATATAATGGCTGACCCTTTTAGTTTTCTTCGTACTACCGTATACGCTGTCTAAGGGAAAGGTTTTCAATTTGAGACTAGAGTTTGCTTGGCAAGTCGTGTCAAGGTTATCAATAAGAGACGGAACGATCATGACTGGTGGTGAAGAATTTTTACTATAGAAAAATTTACATGTTTTGAGAAAAAATTCTGGAGGAGGAGTTAAAAAAGCTACTTTAACATAAAAATGATAACAAAAATTTAATAACGAAGGTTCATTTCAAGTCGCTGCAGTAATCATTTTAACTGCCGAGTAAAATACATACCATAACTGAACGTTCATGTAAATTTGTGGAATGCCGTAAATATTTCGCGTAGAATGAATGGCACAATGCCACGAAGCGACTTGAAGGACAGACTTCGAAGAAAAAAAAAATGTATTAAATGGGTCGTCAGAGCACCCAACACCAGATCAACGAGTGACTGGGGCACCATCCCCGCAGACCCCATGCGTTCTCGCAGTTTCGTGCACTCTTAACACCATTTCACGTTCTTCCTGATATTTCATTACGCGAGAAAAACTGAAAAATATGCTTTTTCTCTTTATTAAATTACTGCACTAATTCCATACGCCCAGGTTGCTGATCAATCAATCAGTTTTGATAGGAACTATATTCGTGTAGAATTACTTAGCCTAGTAAACCTTTCTTCTTAGAAAGTTATTACTCAATCAGATGAAATCAACTCCTTGGAGTAAAACATTAAAAAGAAAATGTATTACAGTACAGTATTATATATAAACATGGATTCGCATTTTAGAATTTCTAGATGGTTTTTTATGCCTAATTAGAGATGACTGAACAGCAGGGTTGGAAAAAATGTGGGTTTTTCATCAAAAACCCAAAACCCATGGGTTTTTGGGTGGGTTTTGGGGTTTCATAAATTTAAATTAAAGTTATAGCTATGATTTTTAGAATTTATATATTTTGTTTCAGTTTTTAAGGTCACTTTCAACTGAAGATAGCAGTGTGCTGTCAAAACAGTGTGTGTTTTCATTTAACAAAGTGTGGTTTTCATTCTATTTTGAATCAACACGGTAGTATGTTTTTCTGAATTTTTATTACAATTTGTTTACAGGCCTAGTAGACAGTAGACATTATTCTTATTTTTGCACATCTTTCTTTCAGAGATCAGTTTTAGTTAATATCTATTTAATAATGCCTAAAGTTAGACCTGTACATACTGGTGGCAGACTTAAAGCTGCTGAATGGGATGAAGTAGAAATGTTGAGTGACCAACCAAATAGAGTTCGGTGCAAATACTGCAGAGGTGTATTTTCGAAAAAAAATAGAACGAGTGAAACATCACTTAGATCGATGCAATAAAAAATGGGTACAGGTTTGTGATGATGAAGCAGATGAGCTTACAAATACAGCTACATCAGCAACTCCTCCTCCTACACATAGACATGGCAGTTTTGAGAGTAGACCCTCTTCAAGCAAATCATATGAAAGCCTGGTTCATGATGACACTACAATTCACAGTAGTGAGACTTCATTCACTTCAACCACTTCTGAATCTTCCATATTATTTTTTCATTCTACTCCAGCCAAGAAAACACAAGGTCAGATAATGCCATATGTGGTTAGAACAACCGTAGATCAAAAAGAACAACTAGATTTGCAAATGGCCAGATTTTTCTTTTCAGCATACACTGCGTTCGCATGTATTAAGCAGATTACATTTTCTCCAATGTTTTCAAAAGTTTTTCCCCGATTTCAATGAAATTTGTAGCAAATAATCACTATATATAGCAGCATTGATGGTATTCATTTCGATAAAATATTTTGATAATTAAAATAATTCTCATTTTATTGAAAAATATGTAAAATATTGTGTTCCGAATTATTAAGCACGTATTCTATTTACGGATCTAAATGGTGAAAATGGGTAAGAAGAAAGATTTAACATTAACTGAGAAAAGAAAAATAGTCAAATTACTCGCTGAAAATATAAAATCTACTGAAATTGCAAAGCAGTTTGGCAGAGCTTATCGAACTGTAAACAAGTTTGTAGCAGAGGGTACCAAACTGAGGCAGCAAAGTGATAAAGGAGCTATAAGAAAAGTGACAAGGCGGCAGATATCTGTAATCAAGCGCAAATTGCAAAGCATCCATTGTCCTCAAGTAAAGAGGTTTTTGAGCAGGCTGGCATACATAATGTACCAAGAACATCTCGATGTGGAATCCTCCAAACAATTGGCAAGACGTGTAAACCTACGATTCAGTCACCATTAACACCCAGGTACAAGAAGCAGCGTGTTGAATGGGTGCATCAGTACGTGAAAACAGATTTTAATACTGTATTTTTCACCAATGAATGAAAAGCAACACACCCAAGAGAGAATCACTGGTGCTCAACTTTCATCAGGGCATGATGTCATGTCAAACTTTATATTATCATTGCTAACAAAAATTGACGATTCATGAAAGTGCCTGAAGGGTACACAACGTACTTGTGCCATTCCAGATCAAGTCACAACTTCCCACGCAACAAAAACACACCCTACAGGTCTTGGATCTGTACAGCCAATGTATCAGTTCAATGAAACCATGCACAGAGTAACCCAAAAGACCCTTCAAATCAGAAGAAATTCAGCGAACTAAAGGAGAAGCTGTTTAACACCAGCCACACAGAAGCGGATCAACTCATCAATATTGAGTTGGAACAACAATTTCTGGCACTGCAATAAGAGTCCTTGACAGGATTAATTGGGTCTGTGGACAGTAAACTTGCTGCTAAGTAGAAAAAGACAGTTCAACATCTCAGTCAATTCGTCCAGTGTGTGGCACAGAAAGCAGGAATCCCAACTACAGGAGCAAGGGAGGAGGAGAAATCAAGTAAATCCTGAATGTTGGGCCTATCTCCAAAGCGATTGGGAATATGAATAGGGTGCTATACAATCTGCTCTAGGTTATTTAGGATAGAAAGGTTGTAAAGTAGATCACCAGGGATGGTAGTGAAATGGGAGGAAAGCCAAAGGTGGTGGTGAACATTAAAATCTCCTAAAATGGAGATTTCAGCAAAGGGTAAGTGGGAAAGAATGTATTCCACTTTGGAAGTGAGGTAGTCAAAGAATTTGGATGTCAGTAGAATTAAGAGAAAGGTAAACAGTGCAGATGTATTTAGTTAGAGATTGGCATGTAAGCCATAGGTCAGAGGGTACAGTATAGAATTTGGAAGATTTGAGTTTGGGAATACGAGAACAAGTTAGGTCATTGTGTACATGTATGCAACATCCACCTTTGGAGTGAAATTGAGTATAGAGAAGGTAAGAGGGTACAGAAAAAGGTTGCTGTCAGTCATCCCAGACACCCGAGTTTCAGTGAGGAAGAGAAGGTGAGATTTAGAGGAGAGGTGGTGTTCAACAGATTAAAAATTTTAGAAAAGGCTACGAATGTTGCAGAAGTTTATGAAAAGTGAATCAGGCAGAGGCCCAGAACATTTCAAATGGGTGGTAGCAGATCCAGCCCTGCGGCCCAGGTCTGCATTCCCATTATCATTCCCAGTATGGGCTTAATATTGTTTTTTTTTGGGGGGTTTGTAGTAATATTTGTTTTTGTCCAAGTGCTTAGTTGGTTCTGGATGCACATTGGTGTATGATTAATAAAATGGTTCATGTTTTCTTTTGCTACCTGTAAAAACATGTGAAATTCATCGAAGTATTCATTCACACAGGATGCTCTGATATATATATGCTAATCTGAAATGAGAACAATAAAAGAATAACCAAAGCTTACTTATATCTTTTGTGTTTAATGTCTATGAAACAAATGTTCATAATTATCATACAAAAATTTGTTTTTATATTAGGAAATTTTATTTCTCTCTCCAATTTAACTATCATATATTGAACCAATTCTCTCCACCCTTGTAAATTTCTTTTTTTTTTATTGATTTAAAGATACTCTTTTTTTAAAGAAAAAAGAATTAGGAAGATCTTCAGAGGGAGCTAAATTTTCAAAGTGAAAACAGTTACATATGAATGAGAACAATTATTAAAAATTTATTATTATATCAGCTTCTACTTTAATATACTTTTTGAAGGCTTCTCTAAAGTACAAAAAATATCTTTCAATGAAAGAAATCCTCCTCAGAACTATTCTTGAATAAAACAAAGGTACTATTTGTTGATTTTCAATCCAGTGTTAAGCATGTCCCTCGGGTGGTGGATGAAGGAACCACACTCAATGACTTAGTGGGCTGCTCTGAATAAACAAACACGGAGTCATGAACCAAATGGGCAACAGAGGAGTGGCGAGCCAGTTGCTCTATGTCACCAAGAAACCCATTATGAATATGTCAATTCAGGAAAGAACGAATAAGGCTACTGCATCCTGGGTAACCAATGTGCTAGGGATCCATCAACCACAGGTCCATTGTGGGAAATATGCGATGTGGTCAACAAAGAATGTGATGACTGTTGGTACAGTGAATGTGATGTCACTTTATGAACCAGGCAAACTGGGATGTGCAATAGTGGAGATAAAGAGATACTGATGGGATGTGCTTGGCGTATCAGAGATGCACTGGATGGGAGAAGGAGAGATGATGGTGGAGGGGGTCAGGATTTTGTACTCTGGAAGACAAGATACAGTAACATTCATAGAGAGGGAGTTGCAGTGATGCTAGGAAAAAGGGTGCAAAAAGCATACATAGAGCACAAAGCAGTATGCTCCAGAATAATTTCAGTCACAATGAAGGGTCACTATCACAACGCAAAAATAATCCAGGTGTATTCCCCAGACACAGCTCATGAAGATGAGGTGTAGTAGTTTTATATAGTTTAGAGGAGGTAGACACTGCAAGGAATGGTGATATATTATTAGTTGTCAGAGACTTCAATGCCAAGATAGGAATGGAGAATAGAGGACATGGAGAGGTCATGGGTGTGTTTGGAGTGGGAGATGGAAGAGGATGCTGGTTTTGTAAATGTAAGCAGTTATGCATAACAAATACCTATTTTTATCATATAGATATACAGGAATACCTCGAAATTCGTCGTTAATTCATTCCGAAATAACATGACAAAATACGAAATGACAAAATTCAAGGTAGATTATAACATGTTTCAATGAGAAAACATTTTACTGTATTATGTTATTAAATAGATTAATTAATCAAATTCTACTCATTTTTTGGCAAAATATAATGTAGAGTGGACCCCTGCAGTACATTGTATTCATACTGCATTATTTCGTATTGCATTGCAGCTCCCATAGAGCATAATGTATTCACAATGCGTCAAAAATTCACAGTGCATTATGCGCTGTTATTGTTCCAAGCCCTTATTAGTCTACCATTCTGAAACACCCAGGATCTTCAAGCAGAAGAAGGTTTTGAAAAAGCAGATTGGGCGTCTTCTGGAAATCAAACAAAAAAACAGCCTGGGTCACAAGACATCTCTACAGAATGGGCCATGGATGTTTTCTGTCCTTCTGTGAAGAGCTATCTGGAAACAAATAAACTTCCACTTAAGGCTCTCCTTCTCCTTGACAAGGCACCAGGGCATGATCCTGAACTAGCTCAATACCTGGAGGCCAACTATGACTTCATCACTGTCAAGTTTCTTCCACCCAACATCACCCCATTGCTTCAACCCATGGATCAGAAAGTCATTGCTAATTTCAAGAAGATTTATACAAAGAACATGTTTCGGCAGTGTTTTGAAGCCACTTCAGGTTCAGGGGAGGAAAGCATGACACTGACAGAGTTCTGGAAGAATAAGTTCACAATTTTAGATGGGGTGACTTTAATTGTGAACTCCTGGAATGAGGTCTCCACCCGCACCATGAACTCTGCATGGAAGAAGTTGTGGCCTTCCATCGTACATGACTTTGAAGGTTGTGAGCCTGAAACTGAAGAAGTTTTGAATGAGAAGATTGTCTCTCTGGGCACATCAATGGATCTGGAGGTTAATGAGGAAGATATTGATGACCTTGTTGAGGAGCATAGGAGAGAGCTGACAACAGAAGATTTAAAGGAGATGGAGGGAAGTGAAGAAGAGAGATAGTGGAGAGGAAGAAAAAGAGTCTGATGATCACATGACAAATGCTGATCTTAAAGAAATGATTAATGGATGGGATTCGATGGGAAGCAGTTAAGAAACACATCCACAGGCATCCCTTCCATGATGAATCAGAGCTTTTAAAATGCCAGTTTGAAGATAAGGTTATGTCCTTCATAAACCTCGAGAGAAAAAGAAAGAAGCAGACAGCTCTTGATGCTTTCTTCACCAAAGCCAGCAAGAAGCCAAGGGTTGAAAAAATGCCAGAATGAGAGGTTACAAAAAGAGCAGAGTCAGAACTACTTCCAGACATCATAATGGAAGGTGACTCACCTTCAAAGCAGTAATCTCACCACTTACATCCACCCACTATACCACCATCAAATCCACTTAGGCAGAAGAGCCTCCAGCTTAAGATAAATGCTAATTTTGTTTTTATTTTAATTTTATTTAGCTATTATAATTATGTGATATTAATATGCTTTTAATTTACTATTTTGTGCATCATTTATCATTTTTGTGTGTGTTTTAACCATAGAAAACTGATTTTTTACCCGAAAAGTCGTAGTTCCAAGGCTGTGGAATGAATTAGGCTAAATACATGTATTTTAGGGTTTGCATTGCGTTATTTTCACAATGTTGGTGTTTCTGGAACGAATTAATAATGCAATGCGAGGGACCACTGTATATTGCATTGGTAAACAGTTGAATTTTGTCAATATAGATCTTTTTTTTCACATTTAAAAAAAAAATGATGAATCCGCAAATATGGACGACAGATTGCGAAACTATAGGTAGTAAAAGATTGATGACGAATCTGCGAAATGACGAAATTCAAAACAAATTTTGAGGTATTCCTGTACATGGACCCATCCAGATCAGATTCACAGAGGCTGTATTGATTACATTCTGGTGGGAGAGAGATTTAGGAGTTCCGTGTGAGGCACAAAATTCATGAGAGGGGCAGACTTTGCCACTTCCCATGAACTTTTGCTTGCGAATCTTCAAATAAAGTTTTGCAATGATTATAAAGAAGGAAAGGAAGTGACAAGATACAATGTTGAAAAGCTTAAGAGCAGGGCTGTGGAGTCAGAGTCGGAAGCAATTTTGGTGCTGCTGGAGTCGGAGTCAGTAAAAATGTGCCGACTGTATTGATTACATTCTGGTGGGAGAGAGATTTATGTTTTTGTGTGTGATATCACTGGCAGCTATGGTGGTTAAACCACTTAAATAATAAACACAATGTTTTCCATTTCAGACACTAATGCCATTAATTCATTTTTTCTTTTCAGATAATATTTTTTATTTTTAATGCTTATTTAATTTCAAGTTCTTTCTAAATTTCATAAGTTTTTAACTTTCAAGTCTAAAACCCCTTTCACAATGGCAAAGACACTTCCAACAAAGTCTGCAGTTTTTGAATATTTTACAATAACCACAGATGGGAAACATTTCATGTGTCAGTGTATGATAGATGATGATGATGGTGAAAAATTATGTGAAGCAAAAATCAGTGGTTTTACTGGCTCTGATAAAAATACACCAACCAGAGCATCAAATTTGAAAAGACATTTGCAGCGTTTCCATCCCAAAATTTTAGAAGTTGTCATTGAGAAAGATAGTAATAAAAACTTTCTAACTACTTCAAAGTTAACAAAAGATCAGAAATCTACTGAATGACATGCACCACTTACAAGATTCTTTACTACAGACAAAGTTACCGTAACAATGACCACAGAAAAGTTCAAGAAGCACATCATCGAACAACTGGTGGTAAGAAATGGTGTAGCCTTATCTTTATTTTCACAACCAGCCTTTCTAGGCCTAAATGGAGAAATGGCCAAGAAACTTGGAGTTTCTCTGGAAAGACAAAGTATCAGAAAAATTATAGTTGAAGAAGCCACAAATAAAAAGGAAGAACTTCGAAGAACTCTTAAGGGACGCTTCATGTTTATTAAAATGGATGCAGCCACGCATCATAGAGTTAACTATTTTGCCATCAATGCTAGATTTGTTGATGAAAACAATAAAATGGTAACTCGGACATTGGGAGTAAAGGACACTGAGGCGCATCATGACAGCGACTATCTTCAGAAGTTAGTGGAGGAAGTTTTACAAGACTTTGTAATTAAGAAAGAGCAGATTCTATGTATTGTCACAGATAATGCTTCAAACATGCTAAGCACGATAGAAAAGCTGAATAAAGTTGAAGAAGAAAAAGTGGCTAATGAAGATGACATTCCTGAAACTGATTCTCAAACAGCACAAACAGAACAGAGCGATGAAATTTTAGATGATATTGTTGAAGAAGCATCTAAGCTCTTTCTAATCCAACATATGCGTTGTGTTGTACATACATTGCAGCTAGCAATAAGAGATGGATTGAAAGATCGCCATGCAGCTACTCTGATAGGCAAGTTGAGGCAAGTAGCCACTGCAGCCAGGACCTCTAGAATTGATGCTATTATCCAGAGACGTGCAGGAAAGGGAGCTATTTTGGACCAAGCGACACGCTGGGGGAGCACATATATGATGATTAAGCGTTTGCTTGATCTAAAACCCTTCCTAGAAGACATTGATAATCCCAATGTTTCACTAACTGAAATTCAATGGAGGGAGGTTACACAATTAGAAGCTCTGCTTGCTCACCCTTATATTGTCGCCAAAAAGTTGCAAGCAGAGGATTTAACTCCTGGTACATTCCTATGGGAATGGAAAAATTTATTATTTCATCTATCCCAAACTGGAGGATTAATTGCTGATAGAATTGTATCCTCAATGAAGAAAAGAGAGGGTCTGCTACTGGAAAATGAGATCTTATTAGCTGCTGTCTACATAGATCCAATGAACCGAATTTTGTTGACTGAAGAACAAATTGCTAAAGCAAAAGAGGCCCTCTACGAGGTTGCAATTCGCATAAAAGGGCTATTACCTGAAAATCCTGAACCACAGGATGAAGATATGAGTAGTAAGTCCCTCTCATCCTCTTCAAATGATGAAGAATTAGACTTTCAAAAATATTTAGATAAAATTAAACGCTCAAAGGCAAAGCGTCGCCACTTAAACGTGCATAGGCAACCTTTTGATGTTAAACTAATGAAATTTAAGCGAGATTTTTTTGATGGCCTAAAAGAAGTGGAAAAATATGATCACTCATCTAAACTGACAATACAAGAAGTCATCCCCGCATTTCCAGAGATTTTAAGAGATACAGCTATGATAGTAACAGCCATGCCACCCACTCAGGTCAGTGTGGAGAGAGTTTTCTGCACTGAAAATAATTAAGTCAGATTTAAGGGCTTCAATGAAAGAGGATCTGGCAGAAGCAATTCTGTTCCTAAGAACAAGTTATTCGTAAATTTTAGATTTTCACCCTTGGCCTTAGTTTAATAAATTTTGCAGGAATACTTTTATATTTTTGATTGCATTTAATGAAATTTTTGATTGCATTTAATGAAATTTTTATTTTGTCATAGTCTTAAATTTAATTTTTTTGTTTGTTTTATGCTCAATGAATTTTGTTTTTTCATAAATAAAAAATAAAAAAGCTATAATGGCATCGCTACAACCATTAGACTCAAACTTTGCAGGTTA
Source organism: Bathynomus jamesi (assembly GCA_023014485.1). Lineage (NCBI taxonomy): Eukaryota > Metazoa > Arthropoda > Malacostraca > Isopoda > Cirolanidae > Bathynomus > Bathynomus jamesi. The sequence goes on along the minus strand of JAJOZX010000399.1, from coordinate 952,492 downwards.
TGGGTTTAAAAAGTAGCCTGATGATTCACGTGGTGGTGATGAAATGCCTCTTGTGTAATTATCATCATAGCAGATTTAGAATTAATATACCTTCGGAGTCGGATAGACAAAAAATTGAGGAGTCAGAGTCAGTTTTTTATGTGCTGACTCCACAGCCCTGCTTAAGAGTGTACAAATGAGAATGGAATTTGAAGCACATACAGTATAGGGGGATGTTTCTTGGAGCTACAGGACACGGAGGATGACCCAGAGGTCCTGTGCACCCTGGGAAGGAACATTCTGAGAGAGGAGGCAGAAAGCATGATAGGAAAGAGGAAAAAGAACTAAGCAGGTTTGGATGACAGCATAAGTGTTGGAAAAGTTTGAGGAAAGAAGAAAGGCAAAAGGGAAAAGAATTTTGGATCCATCAGAGGAAAATTTATTAAATTATAGACAGTTGTGTAGAGAGGTCGAAGTGAAATGTAAAGAGGCAAAGAAGAAATGGATTGAGGATCAGTGTAGCGGGTGTGAGAGAAGTTTTGAGAGGGGGGTGACTCAAGAGACTTTTATAGAACAGTTAAAAATTTAACGAAAGAATGGAAACATGAATCAGTGGTCTTAAGAAATGAATGGAATGAAAAGGTGTCCAGAGAGGATGAGGCAAGTAGGATATGGATGGAGCATTTCCAGTCCCTGTTGTCTGACAATGTAGAAAATATGGGACAAGAAGTGGGAGGGGCTTCCCCAGAACTGGTGGTGAGTGCTGGGGATGAACAACATGAGACATTAAACAAATTAACAAATACCGAGTGAGAAAGTATGGAACAACATAAATTCACTTGCATCAAACAAATGACCTGGAATCAATGAGGTGCTGCAGGAGCTCTTGAGTGCCAGAGGAGAGGCTGTGACTGAGTGGCTGAGGAGACTATATCAGCTTGCTCTGGATGGAAGAGGAATCCTGATGGAATGGGGGGAGGCAGTCATACAGTGGGCCCTCATTGTTTGTGAGGTTCTCCATTCACAATTTCACAAATTCATGATAACCCATTTTACTACCATGCAGACATGGGGTTATTACAAGGCTTATCATTATCATTACCAGAAATTTATCATCATTATTATTACAGCATTTTTGTTTCATTATCATTACAAGCCCTTCATTATCATCGTAATGATCATTACAATATTGAATATACTGAATAAGCACTCCACTAATGCACTGGAGGCATGGATACAAAGATGCTTAGCAGTAAGAACAGATATGTCAGGATCCAGATGTGTACTGTCCCTCCACCATATCAGGGGATTGCAGTCCTCATCAATGCAGGGCTGGTCGAGGTAGCTGTTCACCTGGCTGACAATAGGGTTCTGAGAAGCTGTAGAGGGAGCTGGAGCAGCCACAAAATTAAACAACTTCCACTGCTTTGGTGCTGGCTGGGACTGGGAGGAATCAGAAGTAGCATATATATATATATATATATATAATATATATATATATATATATATATATATATATATTAGGGTGGTCCAAATCCATAGGGGGAAATTTCAAAATTGTCTTAGATAGTCTCCACAAGTGTGGTTTTTGTCCATTTAGTGTCCACATGGTCTGTGCAAAATTGCAGCATGATTGGTGAATATTTAGAGGTCGCCCCACTCTGATATATATATTATATAATGTACTTTTTCTTCCGTAGGTCCGATGGCTCAAACTCGATCAATTCCAAAAGTTTGGCTTCTAGGGATGGCAACTGGAGCTTTATCCACGTCAAGGCTCCCTACATGCCTTGACGCCCTCCTCTTGGGGCAATACACCACATCAATCAAAAGCAAACCACCTCCGACAGTCTGAACCAGGCATGCCAGAGGGTGATTGAAGTCTGGACCCGAGCGCGGATCCCAACTCAACGGATCGACTCCTGTGTCCGTAAGCTTTCAAAGCTTTTAGACCGCTACAAAACACTCAAGAAGCACAGGACCAGGCAACGTGCCAGCGATAGAATGAATGAAGACATCTTCAAAGCGGACATCCAGGAACTGTTTGACATCGCAACCAGTGATGCCATGAGCACAATCGTCAACATTGAGGACCGAAATTTCCTGTCCATGCAGCGCAAGGACGTCAATTCTTGCAGCATGGCTGGCATTGATAAGGAAATGACTACACAAGAGGACAGAAAGCGATCCAGAATGGAGAAGGAAGCCAAGAGGAAGGCAAGGCATGAAGCAACACAGAAAGATTTGGAAGAAGCAGGAGTGTCATCAATTGATCTTTCCTCTTCTTCTTCTTCCCTTTTTTCGCAAGACGACGACGACTATAGACCATCGGTTCCGATTCCTTCTTCGTCTGAAGCTCCGGCACCAAAGCGTCCCAAGAACAAGGTTACGAACATTTTCCAATCTCCAGAAGTCATTGGAGCAATGGATCGCACCAATCTTTCTGACCGGAATGCTGTTTTCGTAACTGGAGCTGTATTACAGGCCGCGGGGCATGATGTCTGGGATGACGTGCTCTCAGAGCTCTATTCATCGCTACAGAGAAAGTGGGCGAGAACAGGCAGCTCAAGAAGACCTAGAATCATTCTCTCTAGAAGACCCTGTCCTTCTCCATTGGGACGGAAAGCTTCTCCCCGGCATTGAAGGGAAGAAGACGAATGTGCATCGGATAGCAATCCTTATAACATTCAATGGACAGGAGAAGCTGCTTGGTGTCCCAAAGATGAAACAAGGAACTGGAGAAGCACAGGCCCAGGCATGCCTTCAAACTATGAAATTATGGAACGTGGAACAGCATGTGAGAGGTCTCGTCTTCGATACCACTGCGTCAAACACGGGTTTACATCGCGGAGCCTGTGTCAGGATTGAAGAAGCATTGGGTCACGAGCTAGTTTGGATCGGTTGTCGACATCATATACTTGAAGTCGTACTTGCTGATGTCTTTGCCTCAATATTTGGCTCAACAGGAAGTCCTGAAACAGGCCTTTTTAAGCGATTTCAAAAGGAATGGCCATCTCTCTCCCACGAAGCATTTGTCTCAGCATCGGACAGCTTGTTCGAGAACCCTCAACTCCAAGAGATGAGAAAAGAGATGCTCACTTACTTACCTAACGCTTCAGGCAAGCCAACCTCGTGACGACTACAAGGAGTTCCTTGAACTATCTTTGCTCTTCCTGGGGGGAAAGACTGGTGGTCAACTCTTTATCCGAGCTCCGGGTCCCATGCACCACGCGAGATGGATGGTGAAGGCGATTTATGCGCTCAAAATCTACCTCTTTCACTATCAATTCAAGCTCACAGCACGCGAAGAACGAAACGTGACTCAGCTGGCTTTATTTGTCAGTCTGATTTACGTCAAGTACTGGCATGAAGCGCCAATGGGGACACAAGCTCCTCTCAATGATCTCAAAATGCTGCATCTTCTGGAAAAATATCCACACGGAGGAGCTGCACAAGCGGCGAAGACAGCTCTAAGACGCCACCTGTGGTACTTGTCGGAGCATCTGATTGGACTGGCCTTCTTCGATAATTAATAGGATCGATCCTGATACCAAAAGGAGAATGGTTCAACACCTCCAACATCCCCAAAAGAATGGCTGCCCCCGACGAATCGACATGGCGGAAGCTGGTGTTGAAAATGATGTGGCATCCTTCGTCACGAAAAGGACATTGACCCTCTTTGATGCCTTGAAAGTTGGAGGTAAAGGGGGTCATTCTCTGTCAGATCAACCAGTGCCTAACACCCTCATCTCTCAGATTTTGCTGAAATTTGGTTTATAGGGAGTTTGTGGGCCCTGAATCCATTTCTGAAATTATAATGTCAATCCGACCAACGGTTCAAGAGATATGACCTCGGGAAATTTGAGGTCACTTGCGAGGTCACTAACATTTGGCGACCCATAACTTGGGTAATAATGGTCACAATTATATAAAAGTATATATATTTAGAATCAGAAAACGACAAGGAATCCAAATATGCAAGTTTTAGAACTCTAGGTTGAAAAATAAAAAAGTTACACTGTAACCAAAATTTGAGGTCACGATTTGACCTCTGGGGTATCAAATGAGAATTTTTTTTTTAAATGTAAAAAATGAAGGCATAGGCATTGGCTATTAGAATCAGCAAAAAAAAGTTTGTTTATGTTAGTATTTTTCATGTAACTAACATATAAGTGAACACCATATTCATAAGTTGTGCGTCAATTCTACCTATTTTTTCACACTTAAGCTCATAATTTGACCTATAGAAATTAAAATTACATTTTTTTATAGATATAAAAACAAAGGCAAAAAATGTAAAATTGTATTTCACTGCTAATCTACACTGGCAATAATAGTTATAATAGTGAAAGGGGAAGACCTACTTAGAGGATTCATGTGCTAGCCTAATACAATTTTTGCATGCTCGATGCTCTCATCAATTTCTTTTTGTGGAAAAATGTATTGAATTCTGCTGCCTCCTCTTAGGGTAGGACAACTCATTACAGTTAATATATGATGTCCTGGCACTGCACATGAATCCTTGTTTGATGGATAATAATATGCACTTGATCCTGATGACCCAGAGGGATGTAGAAAGTTCACAGTGAAATCATCAAACTCTTCACAATATTCCTCCACAATTCCATCCAAACTTGCATGTCATAAAATGCAGCCAACATACTCTCCTGGTTTGACACATTTTAGGTTACCAAGCATTGCAGGTTCATTAGTAAAATGACTTTTCCTTATTCTTTTCTTTTCTCCAATGCCACTTGAAATGGATACACCATCAGTTCTTCCTTGTTTAGGGGAACAAATCTATGATATTTCTGAGTTCCAGGAATAGCCCTACTATCCTTGAATCGATGTTCCAACCGTTCTTCTGCATCTTTCAAATCAGCTGTAGTTACAAAGAAAAAATTTATCTTCTTGCTCAAGTTTTCTTCACAAAACTGAAACATGTGTTCTGGTGTCAGAATTTGCCTCTCTGTAGTTCTCTGCAAACTGGCATGAGCAGTAGCTCTTTTCACTGTTCCTCCAATCCCATCACATGCATTTTTGCCATGGGATGTAGCAAAGAAGTGCCATTCACAAGACAGACCAAAATCCTCTTCATGGTAACAGAGATTTGTGAAGTTGTATCTGTTCTTATATTGGCCAGCACATCCATCTGAGAAATAGTGCACCTTCTTCAATTGTGGGCATCTGAATTTAACATGTCATAAGCTTCAATATGAATGAGTAAACCATTATAGTGTTGTGTTTTAGTGATGCAGATAAGAAACAGACACTAAAATGGCTAAGTTCCTGGTCTGCAGATGATCTATAATAGATGACAAAAGGGTGAACTGTACACTGTGAATTGTCCCAGTGAAACCCTTGGGCAGCATCCTGGACAATGAAAGAATAATTCTCAGAGAAATCACCTACTATAACTACCTCGCTCTGAGGTGGTAGTGTTTCTTTCAACTGCTTGAAGTACTGTGATTGTTGCTGAGCAACAAAGTGATGACGAACCATGCGGGATATTTTCATGCTTAGGGATGATAAGTATTCATGAAGTGGCTCCACCTTATCAACCATTGTACAACGTCAACAGTCACCCATTGCTTGTAAGATATTTCATTTGGAGCTGATTTCACACTGTCAAGTAACTCAAGAAAATCCAGGACACCCTCTTCTCTTGGGCAATCATTGCAAAGTTGCATCATGCAAGTCTCTCTTTCTGTACTGCAGACACTGTAATCCATAAGATCCTTGTATGAAAGACCTCTTTCTCCCAATGCAGCCAGCTGCAATTTTGGATTTTGATGGTATGTGCAGACACAGACAGAATGAGTCCCACCACTACCGGCAAGCACACAATATGATGGCCGTAATTTTGCAAATGTGGAAAATCCTATTTTGGGATTCTTTTCATCATTTTTATATAGTTCAAACATCTCTCTTAAATTCCCGAGGACCAATCGTTTTTGCACCTTCATTGCAGCTTCAGCACTGATAACTTTCACGCAATCCTTTTGGCCAGGACACATACGACTAACCTCTTCTGACTCATAGAATCTTCTAACTATATCTTTGTGTTCTTCAGATATCACTTTTCCTTTGCTCATTAGTGGAATCTTCGGAAGGATTCCATGTTCTGATTTAAGTGAACGGCTTCTTTTCACCATGTATGTTGTAGTTTGAAAGAAACTAGCTGTTTTTTCAATTGTGTATGGTGAGAGTGTCAATATTTGTAGTTTGTGATGGTGACATTTGCTCTCCAGGAATGACTGTTTCAATTCATTCATTAATTTGTCTAGATGTTTTTCAGATTTAGTTTCAGGTTTTGAAGTATCACTTACCTCCTCGGTAATTTGAACACCATAACTGAGTTCTAGCCTCTCCTTCAGGTGTTTCTGAGCAGATGATAGCCTATGGAAAACTATACGCGCTCACAACATGGTATCATATGTGGTACATTTATTTCATAATTAAATATAAATTATTAATTAATTGAATTAAATATCTATACAAAATTGCCTCGGGATTGGCGACATAGCCTATTGGGAATGAAATAATTGAATTGCCATACGTACAAAGAACCTGTATGTATGAATCAGCCCACATAGCAACAAGAAAACCCAATTTATTGTTTAGTCTACCAAAAGAAGTAGACAAACAAAATCTTGCTAGAACGGCAAATAATACAAAAGCGAACCAAGGAACGGCTCTCAGGGCTGTTTATTCCAAGCAAGCTTTAAACTGGGAAAACGTGTCTAAATTTTCCCTCAAGTCCTGAGTGAATTCCTTATAATATAAAACCTAATGACTATAAAAGGATAGGCCTATTCCTTCAGGGGTTTATATAGTGACTGCCTATATTAATTACCTTAAGTAAATTCGCCGCGTAACCCCATCGTGGCGACCCTACACCGAAAATGACCGTCACGCCCTACATCGAAACAAACAAAGACCCAGCAAAAATAAGGTGAGCAATTTCAGTTTTTATTAACATAAGGCTTTCCCAACTCCCGATGCTAGAATTACCGTAATCAATATAAATATAAAGAGGTCCTTTAAAGACCTACATATTTATAACTCTCTAACGAAAAAGCATAGGGCTTTTGTCGGTAACCCTCCACTGACGTCTGTTGGAAATTTCCAACGGATGAGGGCACAGGCAATCAACCCATAGCCCTATATAGTTTTTTCAATGGTGGCCCTGTGTATGGGGAACTAACCCCTCTAAAATTTACACTGACACACGCAGTGGCTAGGCTTAACTCAGTAGGCCTAACCCCAATTTCAACCGTAACCCCACTATAGTTTTTTCATATGGTGGCCTAAGCAACTGGGAACCGATTCCTTTACCTTTACACTAATCGAAAACAAAGGCTTGTTCATTTAACAGGCATAACTTATTTTAGGTCCTAAAAATAATAGGCCCGCAACATTAAGCCTATTTAATAGGTCCTACTCTTCAAATTCAAAACTAAGCCTTGTTAATTTAACAGGCTTAACTCATTTGAGGTCCTATAAAATAATAGGCCCAAACATAAGCCTACTTGGTAGGCCCAACAAATAGGCCTATTTAGTAGGCCCACCTAACTTTACCTTACATAATAGGCCTACCTCTTAAAGTAGGCCTTACTCTTTACACTCAAGGCCTATCCTAACTAAAAACATTGTGAATTTTTAATTTAACCTGTGGCGCAGGTTATATAAAAAACTTATTACTGTACAGTAATTTAACTTGCTCAACATCATAAAAATTAAACTCAGAACTTTAACACTAACAACAATTATGGAAGACTTGGACAAAAGGGTAAGAAACCCAGACCAAGAAAACAAAAACACAGACCTTGGGGCTACGGCACCATCTCAAAATCACAAAAAATTAATGAGGAAAAAATCAGCACGTAAAGGTGTCATCACCAAACTGTACAATGATTTCAAACAAAAGGAACCTACAAGATATGATCTTGAAACAACATTAAATTCTATTACTCGTTACAAACAAGAAATTTTCATACTAGATGAAGACATAATTACAGAAATTGATGACACAATTGAACTAACAGATGATGAGTATTCTACTCTCCTACTTGACAATGAAAATTACATTACAAAAATTAACAACTATATTTCTGAAATTCAAAACCAACTTGATGAGTGCAAAAAAGAAGACACATACGAAAGCTTCTTAGAAGCTACAAGAAATGCTTCATTTAGCCCTCCCAATGTGGCTGAGGGCAATGAACTAAAATCAAAATTGCCTACACTTGCAGTACCCACTTTTGAGGGTGACAGAGCCAAATTTCAATCTTTTATTGAAAAATTTCATAGCCTTATAGGTAATAAAAACTACATTACAGATGTTGATAAATTTAGTTATTTAGTGAACTATCTGAAAGGCCCAGCCTTAAGATTAGTGGAATCACTACCAGCCATAGGTGCTTCTTATTCTGTAGCAATAGAATTACTTAACAGAAATTACATGAATAAGGATGAAATTATACATGATTTGGCTCTTAAAGTCATGAACATGCGAACCCCAAAAGACAACTATGGTGACCTCTTTGATTTTTACTGTGAGTTTGAATGTCTCATGGGACAACTTAAAAACAATAATTTAAACATTGCAGAAACAGCTTGGATCATTCAAGCTGTTGTTTTTGAAAAGCTCCCTTCTAAAGTCAAAGAGATATTTCATCAGAGGACAACTGACATATACCCTAGCCTTAATAAACTAAGAGAAGATTTCCCAACTGTACTAGCACTTTACAAATCAAGTTACACACACCCAAAATTTAACACAGAACAAGAAAAAACCAACAATGCAGAAAACCAAAAACCTAACAAAAGATTTCAACACTTACCAGTTACATCAAAACACAACCGCAAAACTCAATTTGCAGAAAATAAAGTGACAGAAAAAGACTCAAAGACTCCTACTCTGCAAAACTTTAATGTAGCTACTTTTGAGTATAATCCCACACCATGCAAATTTTGTTTTAGCAGTGAACATTTTACAAATTGTCCCAAATACAAAGACTTTACAGCAAGGTCAAAACGTTGTGAACAACTAAACTTATGCAAAAAATGCACTGGATCAGGGCACCAAAAGTCAAATTGCAAATCAAATTTGATATACAATTGTAAGTTTTGCAACAGTTTTGACCATGTTACCCCTATGTGTAATACACACACAGACATTGGAAAAACTGACAAACATTATGAACAAACACCCAAATCAAACCAAAACAAACAGAAACAAACCAAAAATGCTATGAATGGACATATCAGTTCATCTAGCATTAACCACAATTCAAAAATTCTTTTACCAACCACAACTTTGGAAATCCAAAACAAAAGAGGACAAATAGTACAGGTTAGGTGTCTTTTAGATACCTGCTCACAACAAACATTTGTAACTAAACAACTGATAGAAAAATTGGGACTTCAAAACCAACAAGGAGATGAAGATCTCTCTATTTCATCATTTATCAATAAAAACCCAGTACAAGCCAGTTTTAAAACTGCAAATATAACTTTAACTCTTGATGAAACATTTAAAACCCTTAAGGTTGTTGTTGTGGACAAAGTAGAACAAGAAAAAATACAAATAGCTGGGTTAAAACAAGCTTTGCTCCAACTTCAAAATAAATACACGATAGCTGATAAAACCCTTAATGCAGATGTAGTTGATGATATACATATGCTCATGGGGGCTGACTATCTTCATCTGGTCCATAGAGGCATCATTAAAATTGGAGATGGAATAGCCATACAAACTCCCACAGGTATTGCTCTTTTGGGTGACATAACTAAATACCATCTTACTACTGACACAGAAAACACAGAACATGAACAAAATTTACGCAAAACAAAATCACCACAGTCACAAATTTCTGACTATGTGACAAACTCGAACTACAAAAACACTGTCATAATCCCACATCATTTGAATGAAAATGATTCCACATTGGATGAAGGGTTACAGCAGTTGTGACTATTAGAATCAGTTGGCATAAAGGACAGTACTATTACACATGAAGACCAATTGATGACAGAACAATTTAAGGATACATTACAACACAGAGACAATCAATACTATGTGGAGCTGCCTTGGAAAACACCTTGTCCAGAAATAATGGACAATTTGAAAGTAGCTAAGGCACATCTGTATAAAAATTACAGAAAACTAAAAAATGACAATCTTTTAGAACAATACAACAACATATTCAAGGAACAAATAGAAAGGGGCTTCATTGAAGAAGTTACTGATGAACCCTTTAAAAAACGAGGTTGTCATTATTTAACACACAGGGGAGTTTACAGAGAAGACTCATCCACAACTAAACTAAGAGTAGTATACAACTGTAGTTTAAAAGACACAAATTCTGTTAGTTTAAATGATTGTCTCATGGAAGGCCCAAACCTTGTCTCAGATCTTGTAAAAATTCTCCTTTGCTTCCGTTTAGACAATTATGCAGTACAAAGTGACATAGAAAAAGCATTCCTCTGTATAAATTTGAAGCTTGAGTATGATAAAAATCATCTCAGGTTTTTGTGGTTGAATGATCCACATGACCTTAACAAAGGTTTCAAAACCTACAGATTTAAAGTAATTATTTTTGGAGCAAATTGCTCTCCAAGTATTCTTGCTTTAACAATTAGAAACCACCTAAACTTATTTCAAGAGGACTTAACAGTTCAGTTTTTAAAACAAAACTTTTATGTGGATAACCTCATTGGTTCCACTGTAACTGAAGAGGAATTGCTTGAAATTTACCAAATGTCAAACCCATAATGAAGCAAGGAAATTTTGGATTGAGAGAATGGGTTTCTAATTCTCCTAAATTAAATGAACAAATAACAAAAGACAACAATGGGAACATTGAACCAAACAATTACACGAAAGCACTTGGAATGCTTTGGTTTTTAAAACAGAATTCTGAACACGATGACACTCTTTGCACGAAGAGTTATAACTTAAATCCAAATGCCAATAAAAAAGACAAGTGCTTTCAGAATCATCCAAAATTTTTGACCCCATTGGATTATATTTACCAGCAACCATAAGATCCAAAATCCTTTTGCAAGACTTATGGAAAAAGAAAATTGATTGGGATGAACCACTTTCAGTGGAAGACCAACTTCATTGGAAAAAATTAGCCACAGACTTGAAACAAAGTTCAAGACATCTACGTACCAAGATGTGCTGGCTACAGATTGAAATTGCAAACACTACACATTTTACAGATGCCAGCACACAAGCTTATGGGTGTTGTGCCTATTTAACAAGTGAAAATGAAAGTAACTTGGTTTATTCAAAGGCAAAAGTGGCACCCTTAAACCAAAAGAAAACTGTACCACAACTTGAATTATTAGCTGTCTCATTGGGAGTTAAAACAGCAAACTTTCTTTCACAAGTGTATAAAGAAGTTGACATAACAAACATTTACTTATGGACAGACAGTCAAATTTGTCTAACATGGGTGACCAACACAGATACAACTTCTTGCAAAAATATATTTGTGAAAAACAGACTAACAGAAATCAAAACTGCAAACACAAACCTTGGTATCAAATTTAGGTACATAAAAACAAGGAGAATCCTGCAGACTTTTTGACAAGAGGGCTCTCTTACAAGCTGTTGAAAACAAATAAAATCTGGTATGAAGGGCCGAATGGCTAACATGTGAGGATCTTTGGCCAGCCAAAGTAGTTAACCTCACACTCAACTCTACAACAACTGAAAAGATCACTGAGGACAAACCTATATTTGACTATCACCTTTATTCAGACCTAAACAAACTATTGAGAATTACAGTCTATTGCTGCAAGTTTGTCAATAGCTACCTTCTCAAACTGTCCTCAGAAAGCCTTTTCTAACTTAACAGAAACTGCAACAAAATACTGGCTCAAACAAATACAAGCTTCAGAATTTGACAAGGAGTTGAAGTATCTTAGGTCCAGTAGCACATTAAACAAAGGTATTCCTTCACTTGTCATGGATCTAAATCTGTACCTGGATACAGAGGGTCTGATAAGGTGTAAAGGAAGGCTTAACAAGTCAACTTTGACTTATAACTCTAAGCACCCAATTCTTCTTCCAAGGAGAAATCACTTCACAAAACTCATCATCAGGGATACCCACAACAAAATACACCACATGGGAGTCCACAAACCCTGACAGAGCTGAGAAAAACTTACTGGCTACCAAAGGGTAGAACTGAAACAAAGAAAATTTTGAACACATGCATTCCTTGTAAACGTATCCATTCACGACCCTTTAAGACCCCAAGCCCTCCAGACCTACCTGTGGAACGAGTAACATTTACTCGGCCATTTGAAACCACGGGTATTGACTACACTGGAGCGGTAAATGTGAGTTTTGGAGACAAAATGGATTCAAAGGAATACAAAGTGTACATTGTACTCTTCACCTGTGCTGCCACACGTGCCATATGTCTAGACATAGTAGAAGATCTGACAGCAGAAGCTTTTATTGCTGCTTTCAGACGATTTTGTGCACACAATTCTGTACCCAAAACTATATGGTCAGACAATGCCACATACTTCAAATCTGGTGAAAGAATTATTCATCAGATTTGTGACAGTGAAACAGTACAAACTCATTTAACCAAACACAACATAACCTGGAAGTACATTCCTGTTAATACACCATGGTATGGTTCAATTTGGGAAAGAAATATACAAACTGTAAAGAACTGCCTTAAAAAGACTATTGGGACAAAACATCTACAACTTTTTGAACTCGTGACTATTCTGTCAGAAATTGAAAATGTTGTCAACAACAGACCATTAACTTATGTGGGAGATGGTATTAATGAGCCAGAACCTCTCACACCAAACCACCTAATTAAGGGAGAAATAGTAAACATGTTACCAGAATCTGAACATAACAGTACAGAGGATCCAGATTGGGAAATAGGACACAAAGAACTCAACACAAAATACCAACATTTGACACAAATCAAGACTCAATTTATAACAAAATGGAGAGAAGAATACTTAACAAGTCTTAGAGAAAGACATAAACAATTAACAAAACAAAGTTGGAATGATTCAATCAAAATTGGGGACATTGTGTTGATACATGCCAAGACACCAAGACAACATTGGTCAATGGGAAAAGTCTTGGAACTCAAAACTGGTGAAGACGAAGTTACCAGGGTTGTAAAACTGAAAACAGCAACTGGTGAAACCACCAGAGATATCACATTACTATATCCTTTGGAGTGTGGGGCTAAATTAGAACCATTACCCCAAAGGATGGATCAGGATACTATTGGGGAGGAATCTCTCAATGTGCCTGGTGTAACTCAGACTAAACCAGACAGGCCTCAAAGAAAGACTGCTTTGAAAGCCAGAAAACTTTTACAAGAAAAAATTAAGACTGGTGACTTATAAAACTTACACAAACTGAGCAAAGTTAAAATGCTTAATAACTTTACTTTAATCCCATAAATTTCCTATACCTAAAGGGAGTCAAACTGATTGACATAACTTTAACTAAACTTGAGAAGTTGGCCTCTTGAACTTTCATATTTGAATTGGTCTTGAGTAACCTCTCTCTTCCTAAATTTCTACTTTATTCTTTTCAATCCATTTCACATGGTTTAAAACACAGTTTATCAAAAAATTTGATCTATAACATACAAATTCCCCCCCCCCCCCCAGTATATGGAAAAACTATACACACTCACAACATGGTATCATATGTGGTACATTTATTTCATAATTAAATATAAATTATTAATTAATTGAATTAAATATCTATACAAAATTGCCTCGGGATTGGCGACATAGCCTATTGGGAATTAAATAATTGAATTGCCATACGTACAAAGAACCTGTATGTATGAATCAGCCCCACATAGCAACAAGAAAACCCAATTTATTGTTTAGTCTACCAAAAAGAAGTAGACAAAACAAAATGTTGCTAGAACGGCAAATAATACACAAGAACCAAGGAACGGCTCTCAGGGCTGTTTATTCCAAGCGAACGCTTTAAACTGGGAAAACGTGTCTAAATTTTCCCTCAAGTTCTGAGTGAATTCCTTATAATATAAAACCTAATGACTATAAAAGGATAGGCCTATTCCTTCAGGGGTTTATATAGTGACTGCCTATATTAATTACCTTAAGTAAATTCGCCGCGTAACCCCATCGTGGCGACCCTACACCGAAAATGACCGTCACGCCCTACATCGAAACAAACAAAGACCCAGCAAAAATAAGGTGAGCAATTTCAGTTTTTATTAACATAAGGCTTTCCCAACTCCCGATGCTAGAATTACCGTAATCAATATAAATATAAAGAGGTCCTTTAAAGACCTACATATTTATAACTCTCTAACGAAAAAGCATAGGGCTTTTGTCGGTAACCCTCCACTGACGTCTGTTGGAAATTTCCAACGGATGAGGGCACAGGCAATCAACCCATAGCCCTAAATAGTTTTTTCATAATAGCTTACCACGAGCCTTGCACTTTTTCTGGCTTAATGACAGCCCTTCTGAAAAGAACAGAAAAAAAGGTTTCACACACCTGAATATTAGTAATTAAATATTAATTATAGTACCTTAAATGCTATATAATTGGCTATATAGTAGATCAAACAGACCTTGTAGTAAAGTATAAGTTATTATATTAATTTATTACTTACTTTTTTTAACTGGTGTTTGGTCCAGAAATGCTAGAACTGGTTCAACTGAAGTTGAAGGATTTTCCTTTATCAAGCAATCACTGTCATTGTCCAGATCTTGAATTGAAGAGATGTTACTCAAGCCACTGATAGTAGATGATTCATTTGAATCCTGCTCAGACTCGTTGTTTTCAGTGGTACTAAGTATAGTGGGGTTTTTCATATCAGTGTCCAGCAGTTCACACACAACAATGAGTCTTTTTTCACTCTTCCAGCACATTTTTCAACAAGTACATCAGTCACTTTTCTAAGATTGATTGTTATGCGTTTCTTGTGTTTTTGAATAGGGTCCTGGCAGTATTTCAAGTGCCGAACCATTGTATTTTGATCTGTAAAGATATAGGATTTACAATTAGGTAATATATATTTTTTAGAAAATATATAGCTATACACACTTAATATTTTAGGCCTTGATAGTCTCTGAGGCTCATTAAAACACCATACCCACCAGCCACCCACAGTGCTGGCTGGAACTGTACTAACCTGTAGACAAGGAATTTTGCAACTATCTGTGTTGATTCTGCACTTAGACAAGTAGCAACATGTTTCAACAGGTTTGTTTAGGCTACATGTGAGCTTAGTCTTCCCCTTTCACTATTATAACTATTATTGCCAGTGTAGATTAGCAGTGAAATACAATTTTTATTAAATTCTTGGAGCTTGAGGTCAAATTGATAGCTAAGATATAAAAATTCCTTGAAATGACAAGCAATTTATAAATATGGTGTTCACTATAAGTTAGTTACATGAAAAGTACCAACATAAACAAACTTTTTATGATTGTTTCTATTAGTCAAGAACTCTGACTGTTTTTTATATCTATAAAAAATGTAATTTTAATTTCTATAGGTCAAATTATGAGCTTAAGTGTGAAAAAATAGGTAGAATTGACGCACAACTTATGAATATGGTGTTCACTTATATGTTAGTTACATGAAAAATACTAACATAAACAAACTTTTTTTTGCTGATTCTAATAGCCAATGCCTATGCCTTCATTTTTTACATTTAAAAAAAAATTCTCATTTGATACCCCAGAGGTCAAATCGTGACCTCAAATTTTGGTTACAGTGTAACTTTTTTATTTTTCAATCTAGAGTTCTAAAACTTGCATATTTGGATTCCTTGTCGTTTTCTGATTCTAAATATATATACTTTTATATAATTATGACAATTATTACCCAAGTTATGGCTCGCCAAATGTTAGTAACCTCGCGAGTGACCTCAAATTGCCTGAGGTCATATCTCTTGAACCGTTGGTCAGATTGACCTTATAATTTCAGAAATGGATTCAGGGCTCACAAACTCCCTATAAACCAAATTTCAGCAAAATATGAGAGATGAGGGTGTTAATTTCAATTTTTTTTGGTTGATCTGACAGAGAATGACCCAAGGAGGAAGCGCGCCAGTTACTTCAAAAAGATCCACGGGAATGGCCAAATGGCAAGAACTACAGGGAACTTAGAGATCGCGCCTTAAAGATGAAAGTCATCAATGATGCTGCCGAGTGAGGTATTGCTCTCGCACAACGCTACAATGACACTTTGACACGAAACGAGGACCAGAAGCAGTACCTCCTACAACTCGTAGCCACCCACCGAAAACAGATACCAATACCATCCAAGGCGACTCTGATGCAGAAGAAATAATGAAGATACACCCATTATCATGTCCTATTGTCTTACTGTTTTCTTTCATATTCTTTGAGAACCAAAAAAAAATTTAGTTATTCAGTTGTCTATATATTTTCCCAAATTTTCAAAAAGGGGCAAGTGGGGCGACCCCTAAATATTAACCGAATAACGTGAAACTTTGCACAAATACTGTCCACACCAAGAGGCATAAAACCAACCTTGTGGAGAGAACTTAGTCGATGCTTTAACTTTTTGGACCACCCTAATATATATATATATATATATATATATATATATATATATATATATATATATATATATATATATATATATATATACAGGGTGAGTCAAAAGTCTCCATACATAGGCAAAATGGTCATGATAAATAAATGATTATTTTTATTTTTTTGCAGGTGATGTGCTGAGATGCCCCACCCCCCTTGATTTTTACTTGTGGGGGCACTTGAAGGCCATGGTGTACAAGGTGAAAATACAAAACACGGACCACCTACAGGAACGCATTCGTGATGCGTGTGCACGCATAACACCAGACATGTTAACGAGCGTTTGCCATGAATGGGAGGAACGCATCCGTATGTGCATTCAGTGTAATGGTGCCCACATAGAGCATATTTTGTGACTTACAAGTGATTGCATAATAAAGTGACCATTTTGCCTATGTATGGAGACTTTTGACTCACCTGTAATGAAAATGTAATGTGTAATGATTCATTACCATTATCATTATTGCCTCAAAATTTCTTTCATCATTATTACATCATTACAAGATATTTGTAATTAATTATAATTAATTACCGTTACAATGATAATGACCATGTCTGCTACCATATTTCAGTAAATTCGCGACTGACTGCAAATTCATGATTTTGTCACATAGCATCTGCAACGCTGCCTACACAGTGCCAGTGTACTATATTTAATGTGTTATTTAGTTGTTTATAAATTATTATTGCTTTACATAATTGTTATGTAATAATATTGCTTTATTTTACATACAGTAAGAAGTTTTATTTACATAAAATATCAGTTTATGTATTATTACAGTAATGTTATTGGTTTTTATTAGTGTTTGATGTGAATCATTTTATTAAAATAAAACATTTTTTGGTGTTTTAAGGATATTTTACACTGCCATCCTTGAGCTTTTGGAACCAATTAGCCATTTTATGTTGAAAACGGATCTCGTTGTTCGCAATTTCATAATTTGTGAAGTTTTTCTCAGTCCCAATTAATCACGAATAATGAGGGCCCACTGTAGTGCCAATATATAAGAAGGGCGATATGACCAGATGTGGCAATTACAGGCCCATCAGCCTCCTGCCACACGCTTATAAGATTCTCACCAAGATCATCCAAGCCAGAATCTGGACCATAGCGGAAATGATCATGAATGAGGAACAAGCTGGGTTTAGAACTGGTAGAGGGACAGTTGACCACATCTTCAGCATATCACAGATCATAGAGAAGAGATGGGATAGGGATAGAGGCACATATTGTGTTTTTATTGACTCAGTGTGGAAAGGGCATGTTTAGGGTGATAGAATGCTACAGAGTTGAGCAGCAGATTGTCAACCTCATCAGGCAACTTTACTCTGCAACCAGTGCTGTGTTAAGGAAGGGACATATTTTAACAAGGAGATTCTGGACTGAAAGAGGAGTGATGCAGGGGTGCCCACTTCCACTGCAACTCTAACATCTTTATTGAAATGGTGATGGCAGTAGCGCTGGAGGGGTATGATGGAGGAGTAGAGATGGCCAAATTGCTTATCACAAATCTGAGATACACAGAATATCAATCTTAGCAAAACAAAATGTATGAAGATTGGCAGAGTGCAGTGGTGTATCAAGGGAGGGGCGAGAGGGCGACTGCCCTGAGCGGCACTTCCCGAAGGGTGGCAAATTACTGTCAGGCGGGCGCAGTATGCAAAATTTTGGGTTTTTATGTTTTAAAATGCAACCCTCCAAAAAATGATATCTCATCATTGTCACGTGTTATTTGTGTACAAAATATCCATGGTTTTGATGAAAAATCATCATTAAATGCTATATATGCCACCTCAATGCCACTATTTCCACAAATAGCTGCATTAAATTTTCACATCAGAAAGGTTGCCAGCCCTATTTTTCAGACTTTCCCTACCTATATTATTTAGGTTAGGCTTTGCATTCTTTGAGCTTTGATGATGTTAATAATTAATGGTTGTTTTATTTTGCAGATACCCTACTGAATTAGCAAACATGAGCAAACAACAGAGACTGAGTGGTGCTGCATACAAGAATCTTCGCAAAAAAAAAGAGGAGGAAGGCAAGCGTGCTGCTAAGCTATTTCATCAGTTAATGGGATTCTCAGACACACCTTCAGTGCCTTCTGGGAAGCAAGGAGATCAACCGCAATGTGATATATCTTTAGAGATAGATGTTCAAGCGGCAACTTCAAGTGAACCCCCAAATAATCAGGATCAACCTCATCTACATCACAAAGTCACCCACCCACCCATCACCCACAGAGTCTGTTTAACGATTCTGGCAACTGGCCCGTTCCAATGACGGACAACTTGAGAATCAAACTCATTAAACGTGGACCATCACACTTGAAAAACATGAATGGATCCTTTCCAGCTGATTCAAACAATAGGTCAATGTCAAAAGTTTGGTATTTCAAAACTTTGGAAAATGGCGAAAAAATTGAAAGGTCAGGGGTGCAGTGCTGCCGGAGCGTGCCGGAGCACCGCTCCAGCACCTCTGCAAGAGGAAGTTTGGAGGAATTACCATAACAAGCAACAAAAAAATTGTCTCCATTAATTATCAACAGTTTCTTACTAGTCTTGTGAACAATTTGCAGCACCGTATGTTCACGACAACATTCATGAAAGGTTCTCAAACTTCTGAACCTCAAAGTATGTATAAATCACTGCTAAATGAAATGTATGTCCTTGAAAAAGACTACTGGCCTGATGAAATACCACCTAATTACGGAGAAGCTGAAATCTCATCTCTCTGTAAGAGGTTTAAGCTTTCTTCTTACTCTGTACTAAATGCCTTTAGAGACTATATGGAAGATCATGGGCGCCGCATCCCCCAAGATTTACACCCATTACTGAGCTGTTCACAAGTTATTCCTATTAGTACTGCTGAGTGTGAGAGGGGATTCAGTCACATGAACTTGATAATAACAACAACACACTCAAGAATTCTCATAAATCATGTATCAGCGCTTATGTTTGTTAAACTATATGGACCTCCTCTAGTTCAGTGGAATCCTGAGCCATATGCCATATCATGGCTGCGGTACCACAGATCGGCAGATGACACCAGGACAAGAGTTGCTTCAGACCCCCGAAAATATATCACGCCTGACCCTTTGTGGAAATTATTGTGAAACTTCCCACTGGTGGTATTTGGTAAGCACTAAGTAGTTTTAACTTCTTAAATTGATAAAATACATGATTGCTCTTTTTTCTTTATTCGCTTGATAATTATATTTATTTTATGATAATTAGCGAGTGCAAACACGAAATACTTAGTCATCGTGTGGCATATATAGAAACAGGATAGGAAATGGCAGGCTTTTGTCAGGCCCACCAGAGCTCCGGCACCTATAAAATTGGCACTGCACCCCTGTGAAAGGTCATGGCTAATCTTCTCACCTTCAAAATGTAGCTTGCATTGCTTTTGCTGTCGTCTCTTCAACAACATCTCCAGTGCATTTGGAAAAGAAGAAGGATTTTTTTGCCTGGAGGAAACTGAATCCAAGAGTACCTGAACATGAAAACAGTCCATATCATACCCGATGCTTTGAACAATGAAAAGAGTTGTCTATGCACCTTCAGTTGAATGCTACAATAGATAATGCACATCAGTTGCAAATAAAACATGCTACTGCTAAGTGGAAAGAAATACTGAGACGAATTTATGACTGCATCATGTTCTTGGCAAAACAAGATCTTGCATTCCGAGGGCACCGAGAGAACTTAAATGAAGAAGCTGGGCTAGCTGGCAATTCTGGAAACTTTTTGGAGTTAATAAGACTAATGGGCAAATATGACCCAGTAATTAGGGAACATCTTACAAAAATACGAATGACTGACAAGATATCCACTACGTATTTGTCACCTAACATTCAAAATGAGTTCATCACACTAATCGGCTGTAATGTTCGAAAATGTATAATTGATAATGTGTCTAGTGCAAAGTACCGGGTGTCTCAAAATAGATGGAACCCATTGACATGATAATAATTTATTACTCAGAAAATAAACTCCAAAAAAGATTACATTTCCTGGAAGCTGATATGATAACAATTAAAAACTGAAGATTTGAGGTCTCTAGATCAAAGGATACATTTATTAGAGCACATGTTCCAAATGACAGCCGTTGCGCTGCAGACACACTTGAAGCCGACGAGCGAAGTTGTCAATCACCCTGACACCCTGCACAGAGTGCAAGGGCCTCTGAAGCACCTCGTCTGGGGCTTGTGTGCCCCAGAACACATTGTTCTTGCTATTGACATACCCACTGAGCAAGAAGTGTGCTTCGTCGCTGAACCAAACATCATCAAGAAAGTCAGGATCCTCTTCGATCTTGTTCTCGAACCACCGGCACATCACAACACGTTTTGCCATGTCAGCTGGTGTGAGTTTATGCTTGATCTGGATCCTGTATGGGTACAGCTGAAGATCCTTGATCAAGATTCTTTGCACTGACGCACGTGAAAGACCCAGATCTTGGCAACGTCTTTGGATTGACTTTTTCGGACTCCTTCCGACAGAATCTCTCACCGCATTCACATTGTCAGGAGATCTTGCAGTCACCATCCTGCCAGATCTGGGTGTTTCTGCTTTCTTGTTGAGATTGTTTACTGATCCTGTGGCTTGAAATTGTGTGCCCAACGATAAATTTGGCTTTTCTGGGGATAATTGTTGAAGTTGAACTTCCTGCGAAATTTCGCTTGCACAGTTTTGAATGATTTCATCTCCAAATAAGTAGTGACGCAAAAAATTTTTTCCTCCTTTGTCCAAGGCATTTTGATTGATAATTATTAGTTGTTATCGTCTCCTCTCTTCAAATCTGAGAAAATAGAACGAGAACATTAATATTGGCAGAATTATTAGCAGTGACATGGGTTGCATGTATATTGAGACACCCTGTACTTTGCAATAATTTTCGATAGTACACCAGATATATCGCATATTGATCAGATGTCTCAGGTAATTCGCTATGTGTCAATTAAAGATGGTAATGTAGAGGTGAAGGAATCCTTCGTTGATTTTATTAAATTAGAGGGGAAGACTGCTGAGGCAGTTACTGATCTCATTGTCACTAAGCTCCGTGAGGATGGGCTGGATATCCAGAATTGTTATGGTCAAGGGTATGACAATGCTGCTACGATGGCAGGTATTCATCTTGGAGTTCAACGCAGCATTCTTGATGTTAGCAAACACGCTGTTTTCATTCCTTGCAATAACCACTCGCTGAACTTGGCTGGAGTTCATGCCGCGGGACTGAGTCCTAATGCTGTAACTTTCTTTGGAACAATTGAACGAATTTTCGTCTACTTTTCTTCCTCTACTCATCATTGGGATGTCTTAACAAAACATTCCAAAATCACTGTCAAGCGAGTCTCTGATACGCGGTGGAGTGCTTAGTATGATGCTGTTTCTAGTCTTAAGAAGAACTTGACTCACGTTGTTAGTGCCTTGGAAGAACTGAGTGAAGGGGTCTCTGAAAATCTGGACACAAAGGGCGATGCTAAAGCTCTGTTGACCTCCATCATGTAATACATATTCATTGTGTACTTATTTTTCTGGGATCCAGTGCTGAAAGAAATCAATGATGCTCAGCTATATTTTCAAAGAAAGGGACTTACTTTGGACCAGTGTGCATTAAAAATGAACTCTTTAGCCGTGTTTTTAACTAATGAACGAGAGGCAGTAGTATCAAACGCTGCAGATGCTGCCGAAGAGTTCTGTAATGAAATGGATATCAGTATAGACCGCAGAGTCAGGAGATGGAGAAGAATGCCTGGAGAGCAAGCTCATGATGCTGGATTGACCGTGCAAGAGGATGTACGCAGAGAATTTTTTGAAATCATGGATCGTTTATTAGCAGAAATTGAAAAACGCACAGTTTGTCTTAAAAACATGAATGATCGCTTTGAATTTCTGTCTCCTTTGTACCTTTTGAATCAGTCCAAAGATGAAGAAATTAATACCAAGGTCAATAATTTTTCTTCCATCTACAATGACATTAATCCAGGAAGTCTACTGGAAGAAATAAAGCGTTTGCGCAGACATTTGCTCAGTTTCGAAAGCATAAGCATCGACGATGATCCAAAGAACTGGGATATGTTAAAACTACTTCAGTGGATCGTTAAATGGGATCTAGTGGAATCTTTGCCTCATATAACAATTGCCCTCCGGATCTGTCTAACTACATGCATGTCTGTGGCAAGTTGCGAACGAAGTTTCTCGAAATTGAAACATAAAAACTTACCTCAGGCCAACTATAAGTCAATACTGAGCAATTTGGCAGTTATTTCAATTGAACGTGAAGTTGCAGAGACAATGGACATAGAAAAAATCATTCATGAATTTTCTGTTATGAAAGTCCGAAAATTTAACAAGGCATTCATTATACATTATATAGTTATTGTTAAAATTATGTAGTGTATTATATACGGTACATTATGTAGTATTGTTAAAATTGAAGTTGCTTTATTTAAGTTTTTCTTTCAATAAAAGTTTTGTTTAGAAGTGTATTTTTGTAAAGGAATTGTTTCTAAAATTGAAAATTGTTGCGGGGGGGCATTTTTGCCCCAAGCGGCAAAAAGTATTGGTACGCCTCTGGCAGAGTGGAAGAGAACATGGTTTTATATTTGACATAGAAGAATTGAAAAGGTCCAAAAGTTTAAATACCTTGGTGTGCATGTCACTGATAAGATGGATTCAAGCAGGGAGATTTCAGAGAGGCTATTGTTAGGCTGTAGCAGAATGCTGGATTTTGAAGAGAAGGGATGAAAGGAAACTATTGGCTTTTGAGATGAGGTGTATGTGGAGAGCAAATAACATAAGATGGGGCCAGAGATTAACAAACGAAGGAGTAAAAAGGATAGTAGGAGCAAGAGGGAACATACTTGACAAGGTGCGAGACATACAGAGAAGATGGTTTGGCCATGTCGTGAGATGGATGGAGAGAGGTGGCCAAATGCACTGTTCATGGGGACAGACCAAGAGGAAGGCCAAAGACATCATGGTTCAAAGCATTCAGAGCAAATGGCGAATTAGCATAAGGGAGCTGTTTGATTTGGCTGGCAACTGACGGGAGTGAAGATGATATCGACATGACAGATGGGACCCAACCTGATGAGAGCCAGATGGCATTTAATGATGAATGAATGATGAATGAAAAACATCCTGATGTAATTAACATTATAAGGGTCATTTTCGTGTTTTTTTTAATAAATTGGGCAAAGGAGGCTGTACTTCTCTTAAATCCTCCCACCATAAGCAGAGGAGTAAGTCTTTAAAATAGGCAGATTGGCTATGCCCCGGAGATCATAAAGACAAGAACCGAATTTTAAATTATTAGGAGCAGACTAACTAACAATCTCAACCATACCAAAATTGTGAACTTGCTCACCTTGACTTCTCTTTACGGCTGGGACTGGACTGGATTACTGGATTGGCCCTTCCAGACCAGATCCAGATCCACACTGTACTTTTTACCAATTCTGGTAACCTTGTATTATTATTTGGCGAGTGAATTACCTACAGCATTAACAATGATCTGAAACACTTACAACTGTATCAATGAACTTAAAGTATCTTTTGTAAAATATATGCACTTGTGAATTTTACCTGAAAAAGTAGTTTATTAATTATACCAATGTATACTTTGTGGCTTTCATCTAGCTACATGAATTTTTATATTAAAAAGATATATTATATATATATATATATATATATATATATATACAAAGTGTGGCTAAGGATGGTACCAGATGAGTTGGGTGTACCAGGCTAAGTGTGGTGGAGAGCACAAGAGAGCAACTCACTCCTCCACCAAGCCAGGCCTAGAGGCAGAGCCACCAGCTTGACCTTCATGTGAAGAAAGACCAACTCATGAAACTTCAATGAAAATATGCCTGTATGTGTTGAGAGGGGTAATATATTTATAAACTGCCAGAAGTGGACCAGAGCAGAAATCCAGATATTATGCCTACTGAAATCACCAGACTGGACTGAACCAGATTTTTACTGCCAGGTCCCAGCCCTATTTCTCTAACTTTTGGCAGTGTGTGTGGTGCTGAAGTTAAAGGATTTTTTTTTATTTAATTGAGGGCCCTCTGTGTGGTCCTCACTGACAGCTCAATCTCCCTTCTCAGCAATTAGCAGCAGCAGCTACCATGACCCCACTAACAGAGTATCCAGTAGGTGAGTAATGCACATGCATTCTTACAAAAATACTTGCTGACATCACTTCAATATTACTTCCCTTCTTTTAAAGGTTTTCAATATCTGTTCAGTTACAGTAAGTCCCCAAAGAACATCGATGCTGCCTGACATGAAATTACAACATCTAACATGAATGCTGTTTGGAAAAAGCTCACCCTGCAGTTTGTTCAGGACTTCAGGAGATTTGAAGAGCAAGATGTAATTAACAACCTCGTGGAAATGGGCACAAAATTAGAATTAAATCTGGAGGAAGTGATTTCAATGAATTGTTACAATGTCATACAAAGGAATTGAGCAACGAAGATTTAATGGAGCTCAAAGCCCATAGAAAGGAAGATGAAGTTTCAGAGGAAGAACAGGAGGCTGAGCAACCAAAAAGATTTGTGATTAAGCAGATGGCAAAATGCTTTGATATGATCAAGAAAGGACTGGCTGGTTTAGAGGCTTAGGACCCAAACACTGAAAGGTTCACAAAGGTGTCTAGAGCAGTGCATGATGCCATTGCATGCTATAAAGTGATTTATGAAGAGAAAAAAAAAGGCTACAGTACAAAATCATTGGACAAGTACTTAAAGAAAACAGAGAAAAGATCCAATGCCATCAACATCTGCAGAATCTGAGCCACAAATTATTGAATAAATATTAGTTTTCTTAATATGTACAGTACAGCAATACCTTGCACAGCGTGGTTAATTGGTTCCAGAATTTGTCCACTCTGTCCAAAAGTTCGTCGAATGAAATAGTACCGAAAAGAAATTAGAAAACAATAGGAAAATTGTGCGCTAAATTTTAAAAAATTGACGAAAATACAAACCGTGCTACATCAAAACCCACGCTAATCAAAACCACGCTGTTCAAGGTATTACTGTATTACATTTTTATACATGTACTGTATTGAATAAATTTTCATTTTCTTAACATTGTTTTTATAAACCCTACTTTTTTAGCTTTAACTATTCATAGAAATGAATTTCTATGTCACAAAATATATCATATTTAAGCCATGCTGGACTTACACAGTTTTCAACTTACACAGCGACCTTTGGAATGAATTAACAGTGTAAGTTGGAGACTTACTGTATTCTTTTTGCTCTGTTTACTGCTATCTTATTTTGTTTAAAATTTTGTGACTTTTACTTCAGTTTCTCTGAATTTCCTGTCCATTTGGGGTATAGTAATTCCATAAATTTTAGGTCCTCTCTTCTTCCATACTTTAATAGTTGAAATTTTTCAGTGTTAAATTTCATATATTGTCTTCAAACCAAATGTAGAATCTGTTCATATTTGTGAAGATCCTACATCCTCTGGGTTTCTTATTTTTCCTACTAATTTTTTTGTGTCATTAGCAAAGGATGTTACTGTACTGTCACTGATAATTTCCTCATCTAGCTATAAAAGTTAGCATGATGATGAAGAGTAATAGAGTTAATACCATTCCTCGTGGTACTGAGCCAATGACCTCTAACTCTGATGAAGATATTCCTTGAACTGTAATGACTTGCTGCTGCCCACTAAGGAAATTATAGTCAACTCCCATGATCCACATCCATCCGCATTTTTGCTTATGCACAGTTGCCATAAATTTGGTAACCCTTTTTACCCTCTGCAACCCTTTTCTTTGCTTATCCATAGTTGAAATTGGAAAAAAAATTATCAAAGAACTGACAACAGAAGAACTGGTGGAATTAATAAAGTCCAGTGAGAATGGAGGAGGAAGATGATGAACAGCCAAAGAAACCACAAGTGACTGCCAAACTCACTGCTGAACTGCTAAAAATGGGAGAAGACTTGAAAAAGAATGATATCTAGATTGATACAAACATGGAAAAGAGCATTGCCTTTGGTTGAGGCACTGACAATCAATTGTCGCCTTATACAGAGGTAGTGATGTGAGTCATTTTTTATTGTCATTTTTTTTGTTTAAAATGAAGATAGTCTGTTTTTTTTGTTTTTTATTGTTTTAAACTTATTCCATATTTTTCTTCCTTTAATCTAATAAGTATATTAGTATTAGCTATAATTTACTATACTACCATGCTTATACGGTTATATCTAGTATATATAGTCATCATTTAGAAAAACTGAATCACACAAAAAGTATATAATAGAAATAAAAAGTGAGGGTTTGTTTTTCCTATATATATATATTTTTTAACTAGAACATGAAACATTCTTCCTCGTTTCAAACAATATACATAATTGTGATTGGCAAGAGTACCAGTATATATATTCCAGATAGAAAAAAAAATATTCACCTTTTTGTTAACCTAATGTTGTTTAACCTTCATTTCCATGGAAGAATCATCACTAGATTGGGTAGAGCATATATGCTAGTTTCAATATCACAGGTACTGGTATAATATACATAATAAAAAATACATAATACTGGTATAAAACAATATATATAATTGTGATTGGCAAGAATACCAGTGTGTGTGTGTGTGTGTGTGTGTGTGTGTGTGTGTGTGTGTGTGTGTGTGTGTGTGTGTGTGTGTATTCCAAATAGAAAAATAAAAAAAATAAAAATATTCATCTCTTTCTTTAACCTTTGTGTTAACCTAATGCTGTTTAACTTTCATTATCTGATTCTATTTCCATTGAAGAATCATTATCACTAGATTGATTAGAGCATATAGTTTCAATATCACAGGTACTGGTACTTATTGCAGATTTGGATGTTGACGAAGCCAATGTAGCACCATGTTTTATTTCACTTTCTTGGAATTTTGCATTTTGGGATATAAATACTAGCTTTGCTGCTCTGTCTGTGCTTAATTGGTTTCGTTTGGCTGTATGGATATTACTGTATGTGCTAAATGATCTCGGAGGTAATGAAAGGGCGAAATAGAGGTGTATGAGTTTGTGTAGGTATATATGTGAGTATGCTTGCGTATGTATCTGGAATTCTGGATGTGTGTGTGTGTATGGGGTATATAATAGATATAAATATGTGTATATAAGTATTTATATATATATTGGTATATATGTATATGGGTGTATGTGTATGTATATATATGGATGGTCTCGGGGGGGAAAATGTCATCGCGGGTCTAAAGGATAGTTAAGTGGGAGATTCAAAATCCGAGGCATGGATGGGAGAGTCCTGGAAAGGTTGGACAATGGGCAGTCAGCTCCCAGCTAGTGTTCTCGCAAGTTTAATGGATCTCAAGATACGAGACTTTCAGTGCAAGAAGGATGCCAGTTTTTTTCTGTAAATAGGCTGAAAAGGACATTCTATACTGGTACCATATGGCCTATTTTATTATTTATTTATTTATTTTTATAATATATATCATTGCAAAAGTATACCTTATAATTAAATTGGCAATATCTATATTAATTATTAAAAAAAAACAAAAAAAACAAAAAAAACAAAAATGACAAAAAAAAAAAAAAAAACATGGACATAAAAAAACCCATTTTTTAACATCACTATACAGAGGTCTACAAAAGCCTTAGGAGTAAAGAAAAGCAATCATGAGTAACTTCCTTCTTTAAGCCAGCTTCCACCTCTTCAACTCCATCAGCCTCTACCTCCACTTCCACCACCTCTAACTAATCTCCACTCTCTTCACCTAAAAGCCCATCACCATAAGCTGGACAGTCTTCTAATTAATGGTAATTGTTATTCATTAACCTATTTTTCTTATGGATATAATACATTTTATTTATTTATAAATTTTTAACTCTGATTTTTGGGGGCTGGAACGTATCCCATTGAATTCCATTATATAATCTATTCACCATCTGTGAGGGTTAACAAGAACATAACTCTCGCAGATGGCAGAAGTTGACTGCATATTCATTTTTCTACTTTTCCTGTTATTCCCATATATTTCAGTTTATGTACTACAATTCCATGGTCACACTTGTCAAGTGCCTTGGCAGTCTGTGTATATCACATCATAGTTTTTATTGTTTTCAAGTGCATCAATAATAATGTTGTGTTCCATTAGCTGCGATAGGTATGATGTTTCTGACCAGAATCCATGTTGGTTATCATTTAATACACCCCCCCCTGAGTTTTCAAAGTCATATTTTTTCTATAACTGTCCTTTAAAATATTTTGGCGAGATGAGATGTAAACAACACTAGCCTATAGTTTTTAGCCTCAGATTTATCTCTTTTATATATTGGATTTGTTTTCTCTCTTCAGAATGCTTAGTATTTCTCCAAGTGCCAAGTGATCATCTCCAGATCCAATATATGGGGCTTAGCGAGTTCATTCTTGCAGTTTTTGATTAGTGTGTCATTCCATTTGTCTGGGCCTGCTGCTGAGTGTTTTTAGTTTCCCTATAGCTTGTGTGATATCTGTTGTAAAGTCCATTGTACTTTTCCCTTGTAATTCTTCTTCAAAGAACATGTTTTTATCACATACACCAGGGTTTCGATTTGTGTGTGTTCAGCTTATGCAAATTTGCTTAGTTATATGCGAGGAACCTATTTCTACCAGCAATTCAATTTATGCAAAAAAAAATTTGCACTTATGAGAGTTGTGCAGCACTTGTGCTTTTGTGCACAAACCGATGCAAGCCACCACACATGGTGCATTATGAGTGCAGAGTTGGAACCCACATTACCCATCTTCTGCCAAACCACACATCTTGCATACACTGCGCTAATGAGAGCCAGACTCTATACTGAACAGACGCATTTCTTGAACTCTCTGATATTGCATCTACTTTTGCATATTGCTAAGAATTTTACTTTTGGAAAGTTTTGAATTTTATATACTTGCATTTATATTTACATTGTTATAATTAAGTAATTGAATATTAGTGGTTTTTAGCAATTTTGAAGTTTTCATAGGGTGCCAGCTCAATTTAACTTAAACTTGTGACGGTTATAAACTAATTTTTAACTGTGCGATGCCATCGCAGAAAGTGTCGTGTGTTAGGTGTGGGGTAAACCGGTGGTATTAGGAATTTAAAGATTATAATGGCAGTCCTATGGCGATTACCGAGATATCAGTTTGTTTCTTTTGCGAGTTAATGGAGGAAATAGTTGACATAAAACACAGTGTACGTGAGGTAACAGAAAGACTTGCAATGCTTGATGAGGGCAGGTGTAGGGCTACGGTTGACGAAAGCTGAACCAATACTAACGTTGAAGACGTTAGTAATTTGAAGGGTGAGGTGCGTACTGCATACCCTAGTTTCTAGTTTAGGTAGCTTGTCAGGAAGGTTGGATAGAGTTGAGGAAGGGGTTAAGGTTGGTCCGAGATTAGTAGATGGGGAGGGATTTAGAAGAGTTAAGGGTGGAGCTAGGCTGCGTACGTTAGGTGATAGGAATCCCCCCCTATCGAGGTTTTGAACCCTTTCCCCCATTTGGAAAGGGACGTGAATGAGGGGGAAACTATTTTAATTGGGGACTCTTTAGTGCGCCATATGGACACAGAGTTCGTTAAACAGCATCCAACCAAGAGGAGGAGGGTCTGTCTTCAAGGGGCCAGGGTTGACAGAGTTAGAGACGAGGTGGACAGGATTGACAATGTCTCCTGTCACTCAATGTTGGTGATGATAGTAGGGGGTAATGATTCGTATAGGCCCAATACAAGAGTGCCTGACCTTTTGGAGAGATATAGGGGGTTAATTAGGCCCCTAAAGGCGAGTCAGATAGGTCTTTAGTTTTAGGTATTACCCCTAGGCACGGTTTGGGTCTTAGGATTATGTCTAAAACAATATTTTTTAATAATAAATTAGGAGAGATTTGTGCTGAGAAAAATGTACCCTTCGTAAAGCTGTGGTCAGAATTCAGTGATCCTAGCCTTTTTATAAAAGATGGGATACATTTTAATGAAATAGGTAATGCTAGGCTAGGTAGGTTAATTGACTAAAATGTACAAAAGCTGCAAAGGTCGAAGCCTTCTTTAAACGTTGTGGGTCCAGGGAACGCGGGCCCGATGTGAAAAATAGTTTAAAATGCTGGCCCATGGTAAAAAATAACTTAAACATCTTTTATTGTAATGCATGTATGTAGGATTAGAAAGAAGTTAAACGAATTTAAGGCGATAATTTATTCTGGCAACTACGATATAGTTGCTATCACTGAAATGTGGTTAACTACTGTGACTCGAGACTTGTTGGGGGAACTTGATATACCGGGATTTAAACTCTTTACTAATGATAGGTTACATAGGTTTGGTGGCGGCATTTTGCTTTACATTCGTAATTCCCTTAGGGCTATCGAGGTTAAGATAGATTTTCTGGCAGCAATTAATGCGATATGCGTTGAAGTTAGGATGTGTAGTATTAATTTTAATTTTGTTGTTGTTTATAGACCTCCCATTCAACCCCTCGATACTAGATTTTACGCACTTCTTGCTAACTTTATTCACAATCGGAATAGTATAATTGGCGGAGACTTTAACTGCCCTACTGTTAATTACGAGACTTTTACTGGTAATGAGGAGGGTTTGAGATTGATTGAGTTCATGTGGGATAATTTTTTACAACAGATGGTTACCGAACCAACATGTGGTGACAATATTTTAGATTTGGTGATGACGAATGGCGAAAATATAGTCGAAGGTTTAGAAGTAAGCGAGAGTTTAGGATGTAGTGATCATCAAATTCTTAGGTTTAAGTTATTGATAGAAAACACTAAGGATAGTAATGTAATAGAAGTCCCTGATTTTCGTAGGACTAATTTTGATAGTTTTGCGGATAGGATGGGAGTAGTGGACTGGGATAACTTATTTATGGGTAATGACAAAATGAATTGGGAGGCATTTAAAGAAAGTTTTATGAATATTGAAAGGGAGTTTATTTCTCATAGGCCCAAGCACGCTAGAAATCATGGTAGGCCCAAATGATGGACTAGGGAAATAGGCGAGTTCATAAACAAGTGTAACAGAGCGTATAGACTTAATAAGCGCAATGGCACAGCAGCTAACTTTAATAGATATATCGAGCCTAGATGTCAGGTTAAAAGATCAGTTAGGAATGCTAAGCGCAATTTAGAGATATTTATAGCTGCGGATAGTAAACATAATCCCAAAACGTTTTTTGAATACGTTAATAATCATAAGCTGATAAAAGATGACAAGGCCCTCTAGTGGATGTTAACGGCACTTTGGCGATGGTGGGTATTTTCAATAACTTTTTTGCGAGTTTTTACTGTAGAAGACGTAAATAATGTCCCTGACATGGATGATATCGTTCCATTTAGTAGCGAGACTATTTTGGATGAAATAACTGTTTACGAGGGTGAGATTGCACATTATATCAATAGGCTAAAAGTTAGCAAGGCTCCAAGCCCTGACACTTTTTATCCCAGACATTTGAAAGATTTGAAAGACATTGTAGGCCCCTTAACGAAGATTTTAATCAGTCACTCAAAATGGGGATTATTCCTGAAGACTTCAAATTAGCTAACATTATGCCTATTTTTAAAAAAGGCACCCGCACACTAGCTAGCAATTATAGGCCCATTAGCTTAATGTCAATTGTCGGTAAACTTTTGGAATCCGTAGTTAGGGATCATATCATCGATCACTTAGAAATTCAAGATTTGATTAATAGTAGTCAGCATGGGTTTCAATGACACAGATCTTGTTTAACTAATTTGTTAGAATTTTATAACGAAATAGTGTGCGAATATGATAGGCATAGAGCGGCTGACATTATTTATTTAGATTTTAAAAAGGCATTCGATACAGTTCTGCATAGAAGATTAATTGCGAAGGTTAAAGCGCACGGTATACACAGTCAGGTAGCTAACTAGTTAGAGGAATGGCTTCGTGCTAGGAGACAGAGGGTCGTTGTTAATGGTAGTGAATTGGGGTGGCTGGATGTAGGTTAGGGTGTGACAGTTGCCCCAGCTTTGTCCTACAATGCTGTTCAAAATTTTGGTGTTGCATATTGACATAAAAAATACCCACATGCAATTTTTTGAAGATTCATGCATATTCGAGTGAGCACCAGCAATTTGAAAAATAGCGATCTTGCTTATATGGCATACGCGCCTATATATGAGATTACACAACCATCATAAGGGATATTAACACAAATCATTTGCCTGTCTTAATTAAAAGCTGTTATCACTAACACAAAAAAGTTAATCATTCTTATTCTCTCATGGTACATTAAGGGGTTTTATCATATATTCACAAGGTATTATTTCTCTAGAGCAAGAAACCATGATTTCTGTTCGGAAACAGATGATCGTTTGCGCTGATTAGGAATGCGGAGTCTGTCATTTTCAACTACTTGAAGGACTTCTTGAAAGCACTCCTCATCCCTGGCAACATTAAGAAAGTCATGGCAAAGTTTTACACCACGCTCTGCAGCCTCATTGACGATCTGAAGCTTGTCCACAACCCGTTTCATGTTCAGGTAGTCGTCATGATCCGCCCATTCACTGGCTGGACTGTGGAGAAACTGATAGGGCATGCCTAAAATGGTGAAGAACCGGCTTGAGTCAGGCCCAATTAGGTCCACCCGGGCAGTACCACTTTCTGGGACAGGGGGAAGATATGGCTTTCCATAGCCCCCCATGGTTGAGCCCCTCTCTCTTAGTAACTTCAGTGCCTTCATGGCAAAGAAGGGCCTTCCTCATCTCCTCTTTTGTCCTTTCTTGTACTTGGGACGAGAACAAAGCCAGTGGGGCCAACTCCTCAGTTAGGTACCAAGTGTGTCTACCGAGTGCCACACGTGCTTTGTCAACTATTGTGGCGTCATATGGGGCAAATTCAGCCAAGGTTTCGACCAAATTCAAGTCATTCAGTGGCGCACTTGCTGGAATGGGGCAAACAATCCACCATGGGACATAAACAGCGACTGTGAACACAGCAAACCGTTCTAACTTGCTGATTTGACTTTGTCACAACCTCGGCTTTGGGAAACTGCTCTTTGATCTGGCCTGACAAAAGAACAATCTTGAGGGTATAGAGCAGTTTAGCCATCCACCTTGCTTTGTGAAGTGCGCCGGGGTAGACCATTGTGAAGTTCACTGGCTCAGATCCTTTAGTTACAAGCAGCAGACAAAGCTCTACCAGCTCCTTGTAGTCACCACGTGTAAATGGTTGGGCTAGAGATTCATGGAAGAAGTCAGCCATCTCCTGCTGGCGCTCCTCAAACACTCCAGGCATTGCAGGGTAGTAGTACAGGCATCCCCTGTTATACAATTGGGATGCGTCCCTAAAAACCCCATCATATATCGAACGATCGTATATCGAACTGAAGGCCTTATGGGAAAAATAGGGATACGTTCCCAAACATTCTGGAAGACCCCCAAAATTTGCAGATTCCACTATTATTTTGCTATATATTTTACTGTTATGTACAAAAAGTGTCTGAAAGTAAGAAATTGCGTTTAATAAAAGACAATTTATACATGAACACTCACCTAATCGTATTCAAATCCGGTCCAAGTCGTCAACGATGCATCAGTCCGAGGTAACGATGCCTACTCATCGCCACCGGGTGGTGGTGATGGGGGAGGAGGGCCAGCTCCCGCATCGGTCAGCGATGGAGGAGGATCGATGGGCGATGCTGGACGATCGATGACTTCGGGAGAGTCCCTCGGAGATGGAGGAGTTTCTGAAGTTGCAGGAGAATCCATCCCCGAAGATGTTGGAGTTGGAGATCTAGCCTGCTGCCGACGTGCAGGAGTTGTTGCTGCACTTGCTGATGACGCACTTCTCTCCTGCCTCGGCAGCTGTTGCAGGCTTGAAAAATCGGGAGATCGTAGTTTGCTTGGCGTTCCTCCTTTTCTGCAGGTAGATCTCCCGATAAACGCTCAGACCCTTTCAATATGATTGACAGCAGCAGTACTACGTTCGTAGTTAGGGTCCTTGTCCTTCACCAACTCGATGTACGTGTCAAATCCAGTCAGAATCTCTCTCAAGGTTTTGAGATCAAGCATTCTGACTGGGTCCTCATCGTCCTCCTCATTTGGGCTGGACTCAACGTAGGCACGGTTTTGTTCCTTTCTGAGACATGCTTTCAAGTTGGAGATCGTTAACGCGAAATAAGGCAATCGTAAATCGAAAGATGGGGGTACTTTTTTAAAATCGTTAACGCGGGAAATCGTAAACCGAACGATCGTATAACGGGGGATGCCTGTATTTCTTTTTTTCATTGTACGCCAGTTGAGAGAAATGGTTCTTGAACCTAGAAATGCAATTATTGGGATTATTGTATTTTGTACTAATCTATAATATTGTTTTAAGGGTATTAAGATTGATATGATCGATCATTTGCTTGGTGTTAGTATATCTTATAAGTCTAATAAAAGAAATTCCACTAAATTTGTTCATTAGATAATAATATTCCTTGTTATTTTGTAAAGCTTATGACTCACCTCTGGAAAACCATTATGTTTGGACTTGAAGAGCCCTCCACTTTCAAGCAATCCCAGCAAACACCTAGGATGACTTCGCCCACATGCCTGCGACAGGCGCACCAGAATACGGCACGCTCTAATTCCTTTTGGAGGGAGACGCAAGCAGCTGTTTTTTGTCCTGAAAAAAAAATGTAATTGTAGTTTAAGGCCACCATTTCAGGCACGTGCTTTTTGCAGATTTCTGTTAAATCATTCACTGTATTTTGGTATTAATGTCGTGATAAATTCACGCTGATGTTTGAAATAGGTTTACCTGTATTGGATGAAGTTGTGTTGAAAACCATACCAACGACATTCTGTTCACGCTCCCAATCGACCAGAAGTTGTTTGGTATGACGGTGCTAGCTCAAACGCACCGATCTCCAAGAAAATTTACAGGGGTGTTTCCTAGATAAATACACAACACTAAAACTTTGAACAGCATTGTAGGACCATTTTTTGATTTTTGGAGGGCAACAGTCACACCCTAAATTGTAGGTAGCAGTGTCCCACAGGGTTCAGTGTTAGGCCCATTGCTATTCATAATCTACATTAACGACATAGATGTAGGATTGACTAGTAACATGTCAAAATTCGTGGACGATACTAAAATAAGCAGTAGGGTTGTTAATGAGGATGATAGAAATAGGCTCCAAGATGATGTAAATAAGATTATGGAGTGGATGGATAAGTGGCAGATGCAATTTAATGTAGACAAATGTAAAGTTTTGCATATAGGTTCTCGTAACAATAATTACACGTACACAATGGATGATACAGAGTTAGCAAGCGTTGATGAGAAAGTAGATTTAGGCATCCGCGTATCTAAGGATTTAAAAGTTAGGAACCAGTGCCTGGAGTCTTGCGCAAAAGCTAATAGGATGTTAGGCTTCATAGCACGTAATTTCGAATTTAAATCAAAGGATATTATATTGCCCCTTTACAAGTCCCTAGTCAGGCCTCATTTAGAATATGCCATTCAGTTTTGGTGCCTGTATTTGTGTGAGGATATTGATAGGTTAGAAAGGGTTCAGCATCGTGCCACGAAACTAATTCCGTCATTGCACAACAAGCCTTATGAAAATACGATTAAAGAGTTAGACTTACATTCACTCGAAACTAGGAGATTAAGGGGGGAGCTTAGTGAATTTTTCAAAATTGTTAATAATATCGATAATTTAAATTTTGACAAACTGTTCACTTTCGATAATAGCAATACTCATAATAACGGATTTAAGTTGCGTGGCAGACGTTTCATTACTAATATCGCTAAAAACTTCTTTATGTTTAAAGTAATTGATAAATGGAATAATCTTCCGGCATCAGTCATGAACTCTACCAGC
Source organism: Bathynomus jamesi (assembly GCA_023014485.1). Lineage (NCBI taxonomy): Eukaryota > Metazoa > Arthropoda > Malacostraca > Isopoda > Cirolanidae > Bathynomus > Bathynomus jamesi. Next base: position 916,034 of record JAJOZX010000399.1, on the reverse strand, counting down.
GTTAATATGTTTAAGAACCATTTAGATGGGCATTTTAAAAGTATTAACAGTTTAAAATAAAAAAAAAACAATTAGCAACAGGAGCTCTGGTGGTGGTGGTGGTGGTGCGAGGATGAGTCTCTTGACAATAATGCCAGCTTGTGATATGCCAGCAAAAAAAAAAAAAAAAAAAAAAATAGACTAACTCGAATGGAGATGTAGCTCGTAGCATATACTAACCCACTTTTTGTTTAACTTTACCTACTACTTTTTTTTTTTTTCTTATCCTCTTCTTACTTGCATGTCTGTAGTTTGCATGTTATGACAGTGAGTTAAGATTGTGTTTGCATGGTTTGTAAGCATTCTTATTTTACTTCTTTTCATCTTTCACCCCTCTCCTATTCTCTCTGACTATTTTTCCCACTTGTCGGCAGTGGCCATCTGATGATGAGTCTTTTTTCTCTTTTTCTGAATGAATGTTAACCCACGAGTGATTGGTGTTGCTACTTACTTAACCCCTTATTCTCTTCTCTTAACCCCCTATTCTTTCCTTTCTCTCAGGCTAACCTTAGAGTGGATCTTAGTGTCTTTGTTGGCCTTAGCTTCTGTAGATCTGTAGATCTATGCACATTGTGCTCCATATTGTGTTGTTTTCTACTGTTTTCTAGCTTTGGCTAACTGTTTTTCTGTGGATTAACATGGCTTCTAAGCATCTTGTGCCTAGTGCTAGTCCTTCTGCAAAGCGAAAGAGGACATCATTAACACTTGAAACAAGGTTGGAGATAATTAACAGGGCAGAAGCCAGTGAAGGTGTATCTGCTCTACTACAACTTGGGTGAGTCAACGATTCGTAACATACAGAAGAATGCAGACAAGATTCGCAATGCAGCAATACATTCTTCTCATCTCTCAGCTAAGGTTGCTACAAAGGTGTGTACTCCAATAATGAAGAAAATGTTAAATCTGTACATTGAACATTAAAATAAGAAAAAGTGGGGCTTAAGTAATAACGACATATAATGTAAGGCACTGAAAATTTATTCTCATTTGTGTTCTGAAGGAGGTTGTGATGCATCTAGTGAATCTTTTATTGCTAGCAAAGGATGGTTTGCTAAGTTTGTTAAGTGGCACAATCTCCATAACTTGACCATTCATGGTGAGCAAGCAAGTGCCTACCATGGAGCAGCTGCATCTACCATGTAAACTCACCCACTACTGCAACACCCACTCATCCTCCAGAGCCTACACAGTTGCCATCTTTGGTGAGTACACCCCTATGTTATGTCTTGTTAGGCTTATTATGTCTTAATATTTATACTGATGTAATATAGCATTACTGTTGTCTTGTTGTACTGCATTGGTGTGTTTTTGGTGTGAAAACATGGCAGAATTAAAATGTGTATGTGTGTGTGTGGGGTGGGGGGGGGTCAAAGTAGGTTGTGGAATGCATCCTTATTTTTCCCATTTAACTAAGTACAGTATATATTCAATTTATGCAAATTCTCACTATGCGAGGTTTTTGCAGAACCTAGCCCCAACATAAATCAAAACCCTGGTGTATTCATTTATCAGCTTTGGGGATACTGAAAGATAATTATTCAACAGAGTTCTTAATATTTCCGATACTTTTTTTAGATGATCAGTGAAAACATTGTTTTCATTCTTCAAAGGTTCAATAGTCACATGATTTTTCATCTTCCTTTTTGCAAAATTATAGAAGTATTTGGAATTGCCGTTTCTTGTATTTTCTATTATTTCTCATGTTAAATTCATCAGCTGGAGCTAGCAGCATTTTTGCCTGCTCCTGGTCTTCTTGTGTGCCTACCTTGTCTTGGTTTATACATATATTTCTTCCTATCCTTTTATATTTCATAAATGGGAAATTAAAATCACTGCAGAGAATACCTGGGGTTGGGAAGTGTAGAGCTTTCATCCAGTTCCTGACCTCTGTAATGGTACCCGAGAATTTTGTAGTTGGAGTATTTGGAGGTCTATATATTACAATGTTTAATTTTTCAACTTTTGTTGCTATTAATTCTACATAGTTATTTGAAGTACTTCTAGTCATTTCTGCCATATGTTTTTCCTGTCTATAAACAGCACATCCCCCTTTTTGTCTTATTGTTCTGTCAGCTTGATATATGTTATACTTGTCAATTTGTATTTCTTTTTTGTCAACACAAAACTCAGTTTTCACAGTTCTTCTGGCAGTCCTTCAGAGGAGTCTCCACGAGGCATGTAAAGTCTACTCTTGTTTCTTGCACAAGTCCTTTCAGGTATGTGACCTTGTCCAGGGAATGGTTTGGTTTTAGGCCATATATGTTGGTTATGATTTTTTTTTCCCCAATATATAATAATAATAATAAATAATAAATAATAATAATAATTACTGGACTAGAGTATAACGAAACTGAAGTATTGATAATCTCAGCCCTGCCCGTGATATTTATTGTTAAGATGACTGATGATGAATAGAATGACTGACATTATGCTGCATCTTCTAAATAGGCATACCCAAATTACTGTTTTGTACCAAATGTCTTTATATTCGGTATAAGCCTAATAATAAAATGTGTATACACAGCATGAACATGATGTATAAAATCTTAATTAAAAGGCATTTAAAGCACACTCAGGAGGAAAAGTCATTTAAACTGGAAAAAGTAACATGAAAATTTATCTCTTGTTTATGTGGTAAAATCAAGAAAAATTAATAAGCTAAGTGGCTTCTAGCAAGAAAAGCTGAAAAACTATAAGGCCCTGCATCTCTGCTGCTGCATTTTTTTTTTTTTTTTTTTTTTAACACTTGTACACCTAACTTGTAACACATCTGCTCAATGATGGGCATAGATCTATGATGAGTATGGCCAACAGGATACATCCTCCAGTGCTTGAAATGCATTTCCCAAAGACTTGCTTAGAGTTTAAGTCCCATCTTATCCAAGGTTGGTTGATTTAAATCAGTATATGAATAAAAATAAAAAATTATAAAATGCAAAAACTACTAATTAATCACTAGAGTATAGTTAATACATAAAGAATGGTAACGAACTTTGCTGTTTATTTTTCAATAAAACAAGGTTATAGAATTTACTTATAGCTCTATTGATTATTGTGACAAATTAAGATTTCTATGTTATCCTTTTTTTTTAAACATTCATTAAATCATAATAGCCACTGGCCTAAGGTGAACAAACATTTGTAGAACATATATTAGTATTTTTATAAAGCATCAATACAGCAATCCCTTGCCAACCGAGGGTTTTGCAACTGCGGTTTCAAGTATCCATGCAAAATTTTCTGTATACCATTTTGACTACCGCGGTCTGCAGTTTTCCTTAACCACAGTTTTTTGTGTTCTGCACTGTAGCAATCATTTATTATTTTGTTTATATTTGCATTTATAAGTGTAATCATAGCCTCTAAGCATCGAGTTGATGTTGATAGTGAGGTGAAGGTCATTCCATCATTATCAAAGGTAAATAAAAGTATTCTTATTCACTATTAATATTTAATGTTTTGTTCATTAATGTTATGATAATAAAAACCCACTCTAATAGACAGAGTTTATTTCCACAATGTTTTCGATGCCCACTGGCATCCTCTTCAGGTGGATACAGAAAACCAAATGAACCAAAAACAAGAGGGAAAACAGTCCAGGGACCATTAAGAAATTCGCACCTAGGTTAGATCCTGTTCTCCCGACACTAGAAGGGCATTTTATTAAAGGGTCCTGCTTACAAGTACATTCGCACAAATTTAAAACTATCTTCTTGTTCTATACATACAGATTCTATTATTTTTTTTACATAATTATTACATTTATTATTATATTTATTATTGCATTATTATTTATTACAGAAATTATAAATTTATTATTACATTGATTATTACATTGTTGTTTATTATTATTACAGATATTATAAACCGAAAAATGAATGAAAAAGGTGAGAAGGAAACAATTCAGAGACCATTAAGAAATTCAGGGTCCCGCTTATAAGTACATTCACACAAATTAAAACTATTTTCTTGTTCTATACATACAGATTCTATTATTTTGACATAATTACTACATTTATTATTACATTTATGTTTTTTTAACATTTATTATTATTACCTTTACATTTATTATTACATTTACATTTATTACTATTACGTTTATTATCCCATTTACATTTTACTGAAAAAATGAATGAACCAAAAGCGAGTAAGGAAACAATCCAGAGACCTTTAAGAAATTCACACTTAGGTTAGAACCCATTCACCTGATGCCGTAAGGGATTTTTTGACCAAGAATCTCATTAGAGGGTCCAGCTTATAAGTACCTTCGCACAAATTAAAATTATCCACTTGTTCTATCCATACATATTCTATTATTTTTCTTTTGACATAATTATGGCATTTATAAAGTAACTTACTTGATTCCCAATCTATAGCATGATCATTTTGGCTGGCGGGATAAAAAATTGCATTATTAGTATTACAACTTCTGAAGGCATATTTATGTTCTTTAATACGGGTTTCAATATTTCTTCCAGTTTCTCCTACGTATACTACATCAACTTTTATCATGTAGATGATATTTTCTCATTTTGGCCTGACCACTGGAACAACTTTGACGCTTTCTTTCAGTCATTAAATAATCTTGTTCCCTCTATTAAATTTAAATATGAATGAGAGAATGACAAACAATTACTTTTTCAAGATGTTTTAGTCATTAATGAGAGTGGAAAGCCCAATTTCAGTCTATAGAAAACCTACTCATTGTAATTCATACATTCATTATTTTTCATATCATGATGAAGGGGTTAAAAGCTCAATTATTTCTTCCATGTTTCTAAATTTGTAGCCCACATTTGCTGGACCCGGATAATTCAAAGATTTGGAACATTTTTAGGGATTTAAAATATCCTGAGTGATTTATCAGAAAGGCATATTTTAAAGCCTGAAAATCTTTTTATGCCCGTCGGGAACCTTCAGCTAACCAAAAACAATATGTGAGTTTGCCTTACATTGCCGGCTTAGAAAGAGTAAAACCTCTGATGAAAGATTTTAAGTTTGCTTTGGCATTCAAATATTCATCTACTGTAAAAAATAAATTGGTTAGGAATAACGTTGCAAAACAGGAACAAGCCTGTGTCTACAGCATTCCCTGTAAAAGTTGTGATTTAGTATACCGTACGTAGGAGAAACTGGAAGAAATATTGAAACTTGTATTAAAGAACATAAATATGCCTTCAGAAGTTGTAATACTAATAATGCAATTTTTTATCACGCCAGCCAAAATAATCATACTATAGATTGGGAATCAAGTAAGTTACTTTATAAATGCCATAATTATGTCAAGAGAAAAATAATAGAATCTGTATGGATAGAACAAGTGGATAATTTTAATTTTGCGAAGGTACTTATAAGCTGGACCCTCTAATGAGATTCTTGGTCAAAAAATCCCTTACAGCATTGGGTGAATGGGTTCTAACCTAAGTGTGAATTTCTTAAAGGTCTCTGGATTGTTTCCTTACTCGCTTTTGGTTCATTAATTTTTTCGTAAAATGTAAATGGGATAATAAATGTAATAGTAATAAATGTAAATGTAATAATAAATGTAAAGGTAATAATAATAATAATTATTAAAAAATGTAAATGTAATAATAAATGCAGTAATTACAGGCAGTCCCCAGCTTACGAACGAGTTCTGTTCTCACGATGGTCTTTAAGTTGAATTTGTATGTAAGTCGGAACCCATACAAACTGTTTGTACTTCGTCTTAAAAGGCTTAAAAGTGGGATGTCCGCTGTGGCCATAGGGCGGGAATTTGGTTTGAATGAGTCGTTGGCAGTGGTAGAAAATGATTTCATACAATTTTTTTGTTGTTGTTTCTTTTAATTCTATTTAAAATTTGATTATATAAAAATAATAGACTTCTCAGTAGATGTGTATATCTTAGGCATTTAGTGCACACATACCCACCACAAACATCCCCATATTCTTCGTTCGTATTTCTTATAGGCTTTTAGAGCACACATACCCACCACAATCAACCCCATATTCTTCCTTGCGAGTCTACTGTATACTTAAACACTTTAAACACACTCCCAATTTATAAAAGCTACTAAAACATAGAAAACATAAAAGATAATAATTTGTAACAGTAATTAAAGTGCATCACCAGCACTTGCATCAGATTTTCATTTAGGAGCCATGATAGGGGTTTGCACATTATCAAAAATTGAATATGAATTCACACGAACGTCTTCACAAGTACAAAATCTGACTTAAAATGGTGGCGGCGTAAGTAGTGCGCCAATTCGTTACTACGAACCATTGTAGGTAACTCGGATTTTTAAAATAATAGATTTTACAGCAGTCTGTTCATATGTACGGAATGTCATAAGTCGGACGTTTGTAACCCGGAGACTGCCTATATGTCAAAATAATAGAATCTGTATGTATAGAATGAGAAGATAGTTTTAATTTGTGTGAATGTACTTATAAGCAGGACCCTTTAATAAAATGCCCTTCTGGTGTCGGGAGAACAGGATCTAACCTAGGTGCAAATTTCTTAATGGTCTCTGGATTGCTTCCTTCTCGCCTTTTTCATTCATTTTTTGGTTTATAATTTCTGTAATAATAAACAACAATATAATAATCAATGTAATAATAAATTTATAATTTCTGTAATAAATAATAATGCAATAATAAATGTAATGTAATAACAAATGTAATAATTACCGGTATGTAAAAAATAATAAAATCTGTATGTATAGAACAAGATAGTTTTAAATTTGTGCAAATGTACTTATAAGCAGGACCTTTTAATAAAATGCCCTTCCAGTGTCAGGAGAACGGGATCTAACCTAGGTGTGAATTTCTTAATGGTCCCTGGACTGTTTTCCCTCTTGTTTTTGGTTCATTCATTTTTCTGTATCCACCTGAAGAGGATGCCAGTAGGCATCAAAACTGTTGTGGAAATAAACTCTGTCTATTAGAGTGGGTTTTTATTATCATAATTTGACGTTCACGTAAAAAAGTGAAGTTTTTGCATTCCTTAATGTTCATATATATTATATATATATATATATATATGAAAATTATTTCACGAAAGTAACACGTGAAAAATATTTATGATGAAAAAACCACGAAGGAAAGGAAACACAAAATGGTGCTCAAGCGCTTTCGTCTAATGACATCCTCAGGAACACTGAAGTACATAAAAAGGTTAAGCCTATATATAGGTTACAGAAAGAAAAAAAGAAAAAATAAATAACATACATAACACACACACATATATATATATATACACATAATATCTATATATACAATACATACTACATACATACATATATACAATAAACAGAGAAGTAAAAATAAAAAATTAAAAATTAAAACCTTAAAAGGATTACCAGTGAGGCGTACAGATTTGTAAGGAAAAATATCGATTTTAGCACAAGATCAAATGGATTATAAAATACAAATTTATACTGGAACTCTGCCCGGGTTTAACACACTGCTGCCTATGTCAGGTTTCGATATATATAAAAAAAAAAAAAAATGCAAATTAAAAATTAATCGATTTTAGCACAAGATCAAATGGGTTAAAAATACAAATTTATAATGGAACTCTGCCCGGGTTTTAACACACTGCTGCCTATGGTCAGGTTTCGATATATATAAAAAATAAAATGCAAATTAAAAGTTAATAAAGTAGAAGACAAGTTTACCAAAGATTTAATGTTTTTACCCTTCTTATCTAAATCTGTTTTAAAAGAATTCAAATAACAGGATCGAGTTGAAAAAGACCTTTGCTTATGTTGAAGTTATTTGAAAGTTGGATAATGGCAGTGTGTTAAAACCGGCAGAGTTCCATTATAAATTTGTATTTTTATAAACCCATTTGATCTTGTGCTAAATCGATTAATTTTTAATTTGCATTTTTTTTTTTTTTTTATATATATCGAAACCTGACCATAGCAGCAGTGTGTTAAAACCCGGGCAGAGTTCCAGTATAAATTTGTATTTTTTAATCCATTTGATCTGTGCTAAAAATCGATATTTTTCTTTACAAATCTGTACGCCTCACTGGTAATCCTTTAAGGTTTTAATTTTTATTTTTTATTTTTACTTCTCTGTTTATTGTATATGTATGTATGTATGTATGTATGTATTGTATATATAGATATGTATGTATGTATGTATATATTATATATATATGTGTGTGTGTGTGTGTATGTTATTTTTTTTTCTTTTTTCTTTCTGTAACCTATATATAGGCTTAACCTTTTTATGTACTCAGTGTTCCTGAGGATGTCATTAGACGAAAGCGCTTGAGCACCATTTTGTGTTTCCTTTCCTTCGTGGTTTTATTCATCATATATATATATATATATATATATATATATATATTATATATATATAATATATATATTAATGTTGTTTTGTTCATACAGGTACATATTATATTTCTCATGTTTACCGAGTGAATAGGATGCATAATTAAGGAAAAAAGTGAGTCAATCACAGTCGTGGAACCAAACCCACTATTTTCCATAAGCCTTTAGTTTTACCAACCCCCGTTTTGCCAACTACAGGGGTTTTCAGGAATGTAACCCCCGCAGTTGGCAAGGGATTGCTGTACTTAATTTCAATTTTTATTCCACTGATTTGATATAAAACAAATTTCATTTCTAGAAGATATTTAAGGTCATCTGGTCATGATAGTTTAATTTGCTGACCCAAAGCAAAGAATTATAGAGTTAAAACTTAAATAAAAAATATATATATTTCTAAATTACAAATGAAAAGTACAGTATAGCTCTTGAACCCTAATGCTGATTGAAAGTTTTGAAAAGGAATATATACTAATTTTGCAGCTTTTGCAGCTCAAATTAAATAAATTGATTTTATACAGTGTACTGTAGCTTATTAAATGTATAGTAAAAACTTTTTTTTTAAGATACTATCATTTTATCCTAATTATAAATTGGATCTATATTATAAAAATAAGAAAAGAAAAATTTAGAGGTATAACATCCTTTTCATTCCATATATATAAATTATTATCGTAATATAGTAAGAATACTCTTAACTGTTAGCCTAACCCAAGTGTCACCCTTGGTTTACTCGTACTCACACGGTGCTCATTGCAACAGCTATTGCACTCTAGGCCTAAAATAAATCTTACATATATTCACAAATTGGCACCTTCCACATATTGCAAAGGCGCAATTTCTTATCCAACCTCGAAGATGACTTAGCTGTTTAAATAGCTAATACAATAGTTTACTTCAATTACTTCATGTTATTAATGCTACAGGAACTTATAGGAATGAAAAGGATCTTTTTTGACTTGTTTCAGTCTATCTTGAACATGGAGAAAAAATTCAAATAATCTGATTTAAATCAAATAAATTATTTTTTTTTTTTTAATAAAAAAAAAATCACCAACCCTGATCTTATCCTAAATTAATATTTTTCAGATAATGAGTTGCTTTCACAGAGTTCATAAAATACTGAACAAAACTGCTGTAAATATATTTTAGAAATACTCCCATCAATTGTTTTAGAAATTGTCATAGCTACATTGTAAATAGCATAATCAATTTCAGGGGATTAGCAAATGTACCTATTTATGTACTTATTTATTTTTACAGTCCCTATCCTCATTTTCAAAATGCATGCCTAAAATAGCATCAGTCAGGCCTATCCATTGCTGACATTATTTGGCACAGACTTACATCTTTTTGTAAAGTAAGAGTTATCAGCAGCAGGTGAAGAAAAATATATAACTGCTCTATATAAAAGAATGTAGGGCTATAAGACAGAATGAATGACACTGTCATTAAAAAAGTACTGTAGCCCTAATGCAGAGTACAACAATTTCCCTACATAATCACAACTATCACAGGTACAGTATTACTATGTATTAAAGACTTACCGTTCTTTGTGAGTTACAGCAAGTGATTGAAAACCCCTTTCCTCTTCTATTCAAGAAGCAAAGGGCTTAAGCCCTTATACAAATCTGCAATAAAAAAACAGAACCATAATATTGAATCTATGATAATTATTTCTTGAGACTATGATTTCAAACATCAATCATAAGCAAATAAAATTATGCCCCCCGTCTAACTTTCACACGCAAGTAAGACCACCACTTGTCAAAAATTAATTTTGGTAAGGTAGTTAAAATATGTCTCCATATTTTTCCATAATAAACAAAAAATAAAAGAAGCCTATACCTCAGTTAGATTAAACCAGTCCCAGTCTCATTTTTCATATCGGTCTAGGGCAGTGATGCACAAACCCTGGCCCGCATGCCAAATGTGTCCCCCACGGGTCTTTTCAATTCAATGAAAAAGTTAGAATATAAAAGTGACCCAATTTATGACTTAGATGGAAAGTAAGTAGGCTAATACATTTAGTTATTTTCTTCGCTTGGCCCTCACATCAAAAAAGTTTGTGCACCACTGGTCTAGGGTAATATAAGAAAAGTTAAAGAATAGGAGTGCGTAAATTAATGACACACCTAGACCTTCACTTTAAATTATATTCTAGCTTGAGGATGCAAGGAAACTTTATATGCATGGTACTATTGCTGAATTAAACTCAGTACCACAGAAATCTTTCCTACAGCATCAAATACAAAAATCTGTTGAAATCTGGAACAAACAGGCCTTGGATGCAAAAAACTTCACTTTTTCTACGTGAAGGTCAAAATATGATAATAAAACCCCACTCTAATAGACAGAGTTTATTTCCACAACAGTTTTGATGCCCACTGGCATCCTCTTCGGGTGGATACAGAAAAACAAATGACCTTGGATGCCTATCTCTAAAATGAGAAACAAATGCCTGCTTAGGTTAAATACTAATCTGAGATCAGTACTTCTGGGCTAAAATAGCGAATTTGCCATCACTCTCATTTCATTCAGTATTGTATTTACAAACAATGAATGAATGAATGAATGAATGCATGCATGCATGCATGCATACACACACAGATGCACACACCACTCAAAATTCACCAAATTTTTCAGGCAGTCAGCATCAGAACCCATCCCTCCTCCATCACTTTCTTCAAGCAACTCAGCTGCATCCTTCAGGTAAATATTTTACATTTTAAGGCCTCTCAATATATTTTGTTTTAAATATTTCTAATGTTTAATTATATTTATTATACTTTAAATATTTTACATAAAACAGATATTTCATATAAACCTGAAAACTTTAATGTTATTTCACTTCAAACACAGATGGGACATAAACCCTATTTTCCCCATATGACTAACACATTATAAAAGGGAATATGCAAGAAAATTGTGATACAAGCTAGTGTGTTACTTATCAGGAGCTAATTTTATACAGACCTTCAAATTGACTTATTTATGATTAACTTGGGTTGTTGTTGTTTTTTTGTAGCATTGATGGTGAAAAAATTTACACTACAAGGCCTATCGTGTTTCAGTGATGGTAAACAGGACACCTAATACTGAACCCACTTACTAATTATTTATTTATTTTTTATTGCCATGTGGTACATTTTTTTTTCCGTAAAAGCACCCCTCCCATAGAAGAAGAGAGCCAAAATCAAAGTCTGGGGTTTTCAAGATGGGAGGAAAGATGGATTGAGGAAGATTGTGCCAGAGTTCACCAGCTAAGTAGATGAAAGACTGAAAATACCAATCAACCCTTGCATTAGATAGTTGGACAGAATAGGAATGAGAAAGTGTAGAAAGTCTGGCACTGTGTACTTTCCTTAAAGGAGGAGGCATGCAGTTAGAGCGTTCAGAAGAGCAATGTCCATCATGATAGTGATAGTAAAGATAGAGTGGATAGAGTGAGGCAACATTGCAGTGGAGAGAGAGAGAGATTGAAGGCAATCAGTAAGAGGTGGGGAATTGATGAGATGAAAAGCCTTTGATTCCACCCAGTCAAGTATGGCTGTGTGGGCATGGGCGCCCGCAGGTAGGGGCAAGGGGGGGGGGGCGCTTGCCCCCCCCCTGGAAATGCCAAGAAAATATATTAAATATTTTCTAAGAAAATATTTATATCCTAAACTTGCTGAAAAGTATCCAACTGCCTCCTAAAGGGTGAAAAATTTTATTTGTGTGCATGATAAAAGGTTGCTACCTTTTTATTTGTTCAGAAGTCCCCCCTTAAAATTATCCCGCCAACTCAAGCACCTGGCTGCATGCAGTGCGTGGCAGCCATTGTTTTTGATCAGTTTTTTTCCGACACTCAGAGAGTGAGGACGCGGATTTGTGGTCTGTGTTACATAACTGGATACCCTGTTTTCAGGACTTCTGTGATTATTTTGTAGTGCCTTGCACCACAAGATTATCTTTTATTAGTGAAAATTGCCACAAGTGAAATATTTTAAGTCTAAATAAATAAATACAAGTTAAACATGTCCAGTGATTAATTTTAATTCTTAAGCATTCAGTGTATAGTAATTTAGTTAAAAATTAAAGTGCAATCATTAAAGAAGTTTAAAGCAAATATAAAAATATATTTTGTGCTTTAAACAATGTAAATTTTGGGGGTATGGTGTGACTAGACATGAGTTTGCTTTTAAGGATTATTTTAGCTTGTTGGTAAAATTGTGAAGTAAAAACAAACTTATGTGCAACGACAACACAAGGGACGCCGTTTCCACATTTTATTATTTGAAAGCACGGCGCCAGCAAGCAAAGTTTCTTCGTGGTATGTTCCTATTTATAATGTTTATTTTTTTTACTATTGCATATCTGTATGCAATACCGCATACTGCAGATATTGACAAGCCTTATATTGTTTGTGATTAGTACAAGTCAGACTGGACATCAATAAATAACTGTCTGGGAGAAATAAACTAGAAAGATGAATTAGAAAACCTAGAACCAGAAGAATGCTGGAGTAGAATACAATGCCTGCTATCATCAGCATTATACAAGCACACACCAAAGAAAAACGATATTGCAAAGAAGCACCTGACAAAAGAACAGAGATACAGAAGGACACTTAAATGAGAAAGAGAACAAAGCTATCTAAACAACTGACAAAGCAATTAAGTGATACAAGACAGTAACATCTGGAAACAGATACTGATGATAAAACTTAAAATAATTGAGTCAACCATAAGAGAGAATATTGATAATGAACACAAAGCTATTGTCACTATAAAGGAAAATAGCAAATTCTTCTTTAGCTATGCTAAATGCAAAGCAGTTATCAAAATGAGCATTGGCCCATTGCTTGCTACAGATGGACTCACAGGTAATTCTACGAGAAATAGACAAATGAACTACATGGTAACCTCTTCAAAATTCATGAAACTTGGTGTGAGGGTTGGTTTAGGTCCAAATAACTGAAGTTTTTTGAAAATTGGTCAAGTTGGTCAAATTTTATGGCTTGACCAAATCTTGGTCAAATGAAAAAACCAATAATTTTCAAACGTAAATATCTCAGCTCCTAATTGTGGTAGTGTAGTAAGTCTTAAATGATAAAATATGTAAAATTAACTGTAGTTTCTAAATATGTATCATTTTTTTAGGGTAACAAAAATAAAATTACGATTTTTTGGAAAAAAATTTTTTTTTTTTTTTTGCAATTTGGCAGCGAAGATATCATTTTTCGAAAAAAAGACCAGAAATAAAAAATGTTTATTTGATGTATGTACACCATAATAAATAATAAAAAGTCAGCTTATCGATGATTATTATGAAAAAAAATGACAAAAAAAAAAAATCCTCCAAATTTTAATTTTTTGCTTTCTTTCCAGATTTTCAGTATATACCTAATTTTCTAGTATACATAAATTTACCTAACCCTTAAAATGCCTCAAAACACAAAATTTTGTTGCGATCCTATGAAAAAACACTCAAGAATAATTTTCTGTAACATCAAAAAAGTAAACTGCCATGGCAGCTGCAAGCTATGGAATTTTGGAAGAAAATCAATTACTATGCAGCAATAGGGTGTGTCGAATTTTTCAACTTCAAATTCCAAATATGAGGGATCTACAGATCTACAGAAGCTAAGGCTAACAAAGACCCTAAGATCCACTCTAAGGCTAGCCCGAGAGAAAGGAAAGAGTACGGGGTTAAGAGAAGAGAAGAGAATAAAGGGTTAAGTAAGGAGCAACACCTATCATTCGTGGGTTAACATTCATTCAGAAAAAGAGGAAAAAAGTCTCACCATCATCATCCGCCGGCCACTGCCAACAAGTCAGAAAAATAGTCAGAGAAAATGGGAGAGGGGTGAAAGATGAAAAGAAGTAAAATAAGAACGCTTACAAACCATGCAAACACAGTCTTAACTCACTGTCATACCATGCAAACTACAAACATGCAAGGAAAGAGTTAGAGACATGCAAAGTAAGGAGAGGATAAAAAAAAAAAAAAAGTAGGTAAAGTTAAACAAAAAGTGGGTTAGTTTACACTACGAGCTACATCTACGTTCGTGTTAGTCTAATTTTTTTTTTTTTTTTTTTAATAATAATTTTATTGTTGGCATCACACGCTGGCATGTCACAAGCTGGCATTCATCGTCAACAGACTCATCCTCGAGCACCACCACCAGAGCTCCTGTTGTTAACTTTTTTTAAATTTTAACCCTTTGGATGCCATAGTCGACTGTAGTCGAACGATTTTTTGGTAGTCACAAGTGCCATATTCGACTCTAGTCAATATTCTGTAATAATATTTTTCTTTGGCACACTGCTCGACTGAAGTCTCTGAGTTCATAAGAGTTGCCAATTATTTAATTTTGTCTTAATTTTGAAGCTCACTGACCCCCGACAGTCTGCAGACATCATTGGAAAGGGAAGGTGCGTTGAGGCATCGCTGTTTGTTTGGTTATTTATAAACTCAGCTGTTATTAATTAATGTTAAATAGTTTATGATAATTTATGATATTGCTACAATTTACTATAATTATACCCTCTTTTTTAGTTTATCATGAGTGGCAAAAGGAAGAGAGCAAACGATGCTTTGTCGGAAGAAAGTATTTTACAACTTGTTCTTGCATCAGATTCAGAGGATGATGAAACTGATGATGCTGGTGCTGGTTATGAAGAGGAAGCTCCTGAACATTTTTCAGATGATACTGATTCAAATGATGAGTCATCAACTAGCACTGTTACACCCACAGATACTAATTTTATTTGGTCAAAGGTAGGAAATGTGCTTGTAACTAATCCAGAAAAACTAACAGGAGTAAAGGATTTTGTCGATAAAGATAGAGTAATAGGTGGGAATTTGAATGTTTTTCAATGGTTTCAGAAACTGTTTCCTGATCAGATATATGAGCATGTTAGTAGGGAAACTAATAACTATGCTAAGGTAATGATTGAAAGAATGCAACCTTTACCCCCTCGATCAAGATTTCACAAGTGTTATGATGTAACTTCTGCTGGTATAAAAGCTTTTACTGCAGTTGAGATTGCTATGGGCATGATAAAAAAATCATCACTCCCATCATACTTTTCCAATGAACATTTTTTGCTTCAGAGCCCTGGCTTTTCTTCAGTTTTTAGCAGAAATGATTACGAACTGATACGCTCATTTCTTCATTTAGCTGATAATGAAAATAATGAAAATGATCGACTTTATAAGATCAGGCCTATCATAGATATCACGAAAGATTTATATACTGCTGTATACAATGCCAGTAAAGAAGTTTGTGTGGATGAATCTATGCTAAAATTCAAAGGACGTTTATTTTTCAAGCAGTATTTGCCAAGTAAACCTTCAGCTAAATGGGGAGTGAAACTATGGTCTCTTTGTGATTCTAAAACTGGATATTTGTTGAGGTTCAATGTTTACACAGGAAAAGATACTGAAAACACGCTTGTAGGAGGATTGGGAAGTACAGTTGTTCAAACTCTTCTAAAAGGTTTTGAGAATAAAGGCCATATTGTGTTTCTTGACAATTTCTATTCTAGCGTTAACCTTTATGAAGCCCTTAGACTAAAAGATATAGGTGCTTGTGGCACTGTTAGAGCAAATCGTAAAGGGCTGCCACCTGACATGAAAAGAATGAAAACGAAATGAGGTGACCTTCCAACAATTTGGATAAATCAAAACAAAACTATGTTGGCCTGTACATGGCAAGACACTGGAAAAGTAAATATGATAGCAACTGTAGGAGACTGTGGAATAACAAAAGTAGCAATAAAATCTAAAAAAGGAGATCGGGTTGTTGATAAGCCAAGCATTCAGGTGAATTACAATAAACATATGGGAGGTGTAGATACATTTGACCAGTTGTGTGCAACTTATCCTTTCAACAGGAGAACGAAGAAATGGTATCAAGTAATCTGGCATTTCCTCATTGAGGTAGCACTGATAAATTCAAGGATATGCTTCAACATTCAAAACCCAACCAAAAAATTAAGTCAGAAAATGTTTAGATTGAAAGTTATTGATGGCCTTTTAGATGGGTATGCACGGCATAATACATGTAAACGAGGGCACAGGCTTTCTCAGCCTATCATACAAAATAGACTGAAGGAAAGGCACTTCATCTCCAAATATGAAGGAAACCAAAAGCCAAATTGCATAGTTTGCTCAATTATGCCAGCCCAATGCAAACTGAAAGGCAAGGGCCCGTGTAAGAGAAAGCAAACGTGCTATTACTGTAAAGCATGCAATGGTAATCCACCATTGTGTATAACACCATGTTTTGAAGTTTACCACACGAAAAAAGACTACAAATGGTGTGTAAATGCTGAAACCTCAATGCACTCCAGTAAGGCCTATACCAACATTTGGAAACTTATTTCTAAATATCCATAAACTAGTTGTTTAGTTTGATAAATAAAAAGATGATGAAATGTACTTATTTTACAGTGGATAATTATTTTTGCCTTTTATATTTTGTACTTTTATTGTTTTTTCCCTAGACTAGTTGTTTAGCTTGATAAATAAAAAAATGTGATCAAATGTATTTTATTTTACAGTGGATAAATAATTTTGCCTTTTATATTTTGTAGGCCTACTTTTATTTACTAAATTAGAATAAACTTTGCATACATATATATATTTTTTTATGTAATTTATACCTTTGATAGCAAATCAAACTTGTTTCTATTGTATAAAAAAGTGAGTTATACATTCTGTTAGCGACCTAATACAAATTTGGAATAGATTCTGGAAATACTCTTATATAAATACAAATTTATCTCATTAAATGGTCGATTTATATTATTTTAATGATAATTTAGGAAAGTATATGCTTAAATCTAAAAATGAGAATCATAAAATTTACTATCAAAGAAAATTTGATTTTTTATGGAAAACAGCATTTTTTCGAAAACAAACATTTCCAACCAAATTGGCAGCTTAAGGGTTAAACAACGTTAATATTTTTAAAATGTCTGTCAAGACAGTTCTTAAACATATTAAAGCTGGTAGAATGAACGACTGACGCGGGAAGATTATTCCATTTATCAATTACTTTAAACGTAAAGAAGTTTTTAGCGATATTAGTAATGAAACGTCTGCCACGCAACTTAAATCCGTTATTGCGAGTATTACTATTATCGAAAGTGAACAATTTGTCAAAATTTACGTTATCGATGTTATTAACGATTTTGAAAACTTCAATAAGCTCCCCCCTTAATCTTCTAGTTTCGAGTGAATACAGGTCTAACTCTTTAATCCTATCTTCATAAGGCTTATTGCGCAATGACGGAATAAGTTTTGTGGCACGACGCTGAACCCTTTCTAACCTATCAATATCCTCACGCAAGTACGGGCACCAAAACTGAATGGCATATTCTAAATGAGGCCTGACTAGGGACTTGTAAAGGGGCAATATAATATCCTTCGATTTAAATTCGAAATTACGCGCTATGAAGCCTAACATCCTATTAGCTTTTGCGCAAGACTCCAGGCACTGGTTCCTAACCTTTAAATCTTTAGTTACGCGTACGCCTAAATCTACTTCCTCGTCAATGCTCGCTAACTCCCTATCATCCATCGTGTACGCGTAATTATTGTTGCGAGAACCTATATGCAAAACTTTACATTTATCTACGTTAAATTGCATCTGCCACTTATCTGTCCACTCCATAATCCTATTTACATCGTCTTGGATCCTATTTCTATCGTCCTTGTTAACAACCTTACCGCCTATTTTAGTATCGTCCGCGAATTTTGACACGTTACTAGTCAATCCTACATCTATGTCGTTAATGTAAATTACGAATAGCGATGGGCCTAACACTGAACCCTGTGGGACACCACTACCTACATCTAACCACCCCGATTCACTACCATTAACTACGACCCTCTGCCTCCTAGAACGAAGCCATTCTTCTAACCAGTTAGCTACCTGACCGCGTATACCGTGCGCTTTAACCTTCGCAATTAGTCTCCTATGCGGAACTGTATCGAACGCCTTTTTAAAATCTAAATAAATAACGTCAGCTGCTCTATGCTTATCGTATTCGCGCACTATTTCGTTATCAAATTCTAACAAATTAGTTAAACAAGACCTATGGCGTCGAAACCCATGCTGACTACTATTAATCAAATCTCTACTTTCTAAGTGATCGATAATACGATCCCTAACTACGGATTCCAAAAGTTTACCGACAATTGACGTTAAGCTAATGGGCCTATAATTGCTAGCTACCGCGCGGTCGCCTTTTTTAAAAATAGGCGTGACGTTAGCTAATTTAAAGTCTTCAGGAATAATCCCCGTTTCGAGTGACTGAAAGATCTTTGTTAAGGAGCTTACGATAACTTCTTTCAAATGTCTGGGATAAAAAGCGTCAGGGCCTGGAGCCTTGCTAACTTTTAGCCTATCGATATAATGCGCAATCTCAGCCTCGTAAACAGTTATTTCATCCAAAATAGTCTCGCTACTAAATGGAACGATATCATCCACGTCGGGGACATTATTTACGTCTTCTACGGTAAAAACTGTCGCAAAAAAGTTATTGAAAATACCCGCCACCGCCTGAGCGTCAGAAGCCAAAGCGCCATTATAACATCCACTAGAGGGCCTATGTTATTTTTTACCGGCTTACGATTATTAACGTATTCAAAAAACTTTTTTGGATTATGTTTACTATCCGCAGCTATAAGTATCTCTAAATTATGCTTGGCATTCCTAACTGATCTTTTAACCTGATGTCTAAGCTCGATATATCTATTAAAGTTAGCTACCTGGCCATTACGCTTACTAAGTCTATACGCTCTATTACGCTCGTTTATGAACTCTCCTATTTCCCTACTCCACCACTTCGGTCTACCATGATTACTAGCGCGCTTGGGCCTACGAGGAATAAACTCCCTTTCAATATTCCTAAAACTTTCTTTAAACGCCACCCAACGCAAATTTGTGTCATTACCCATAAGTAAGTTACCCAGTCCACTACTCTCATCCTATCCGCGAAACTATCAAAATTAGCCCTAGGAAAATCAGGGACTTCTATTACGTTACTATCCTGAGTGTTTTCTATCAATAACTTAAACCTAAGAATTTGATGATCGCTACATCCTAAACTCTCGCCTACTTCTAAACCTTCGACTATATTCTCGCCGTTTGTCATCACCAAATTAAAATATTATCACCGCGCGTTGGTTCGGTAACTATCTGTCGTAAAAAGTTATCGTCCATAAACTCAACCAATCTCAAACCCTCTTCATTACCCATAAAATTCTCGTAATTAACATTAGGGCAGTTAAAGTCTCCGACAATTATACTATTCCAATTGTCAATAAAATTACCAAGAAGTGAGTAAAATCTAGTATCTATATCGAGGGTTGAACGGGAGGTCTAAAACAACACAAAAATAAAACTAATACTACGCGCCCTAACTTCAACACAGATCGCATTAATTGCTGCCGGAAAATCTAACTTAACCTCGATAGCCCTAAGGGAATTATGAATGTACAGCAAAACGCCGCCTCCAAATCTATATGTAACCTATCATTAGTAAAGAGTTTAAAACCCGGTATCTCAAGTTCCCCCAACAAGTCCCGAGTCATGGTATTTAACCAAGTTTCAGTGATAGCAACTATATCATAGTTGCCGGAATAAATTACCGCCTTAAATTCATTTAATTTATTTCTAATACTACGCGCGTTGCAATAAAAAACGTTTAAGTTATTTTTTACCAAAGGCCTGCGTTTTAAACTATTTATCACGTCGGGCCCGCGTTTCCCGGACCCACAACGTTTAAAGAAGGCTTCGACCTATACAGCTTTCGCACGCTTTCGTCTATTAACCTACCTTGCCTAGCATTACCTATTTCATTAAAATGCACCCCATCTTTTATAAAAAGGCTAGGATCATTGAATTCGGACCACAGCTTTACGAAGGGTACATTTTCCTCAGCACAAATCTCTTCTAATTTGTTATTCAAAAATATTGTTTTGGACATAATTCTAAGACCCAACCCGTGCCTAAGGGTAATACCTAAAACTAAAGACCTATCTGACCTCACCTTCAGGGACCTAACCCCCTATATCTCTCCAAAAGGTCAGGCACTCTCGTATCGGGCCTATATGAGTCGTTGCCTCCTACCATCATCACCAACATTGAGTGACGAGAAGCAACGTCAACCCTATCCACTTCGTCTCTAACTCTGTCAACCCTGGCCCCTGGGAGACAGACCCCCCTCCTCTTGATTGGATTCCGTTTAATGAATTTTGTCCATGTGGCGCACTAAAGAATCCCCAATTAAAATAGTTTCCCCCTCATTCACGTCCCTTTCCAAATGGGCGAAAGGGTTCGAAACATCGATAGGGGGGGGGGATTCCTATCACCTAATGTACGCGGCCTAGCCCCCTTAACCTCTCTAAATCCCTCGCTATCTACTACTCTCGGACTAACCTTAACCTCTTCCTCAACTCTATCTAACCTTCCCGACAAACTACCTAAACTAGAAACTAAGTTACGCACCTCACCCTTCAAATTACTAACGTCTTCAATGTTAATATTGGTTCGGCTTCCGTCAACCGTAGCCCTAACCCTGCCATCATCAAGCGTTGCAAGTCTATCCGCTACCTCACGTACACTGCGTTTTATGTCCACTAATTCCTCCATGAACTCGCAAAAGAAACAAACTGATCTATCAGTAATCGCCACTGGACCGCCGTTATAATCCTTAAATTCCGAATACCACCGGTTAACCCTACACCTAACACACGACGCTTTCTGCGACAGCATCGCGGAGTTAAAAATTTAAACCATCCCAGAGTCTGGCTGACGAATGAATACAGAGTCTGGCTGACGAATGAGTACAGAGTCTGGCTGACGAATGAAGTACAGAGTCTGGCTGACGAATGAAGTACAGAGTCTGGCTGACGAATGAAGTACAGAGTCTGGCTGACGAATGAAGTACAGAGTCTGGCTGACGAATGAAGTACAGAGTCTGGCTGACGAATGAAGTACAGAGTCTGGCTGACGAATGAAGTACAGAGTCTGGCTGACGAATGAAGTACAGAGTCTGGCTGACGAATGAAGTACAGAGTCTGGCTGACGAATGAAGTACAGAGTCTGGCTGACGAATGAAGTACAGAGTCTGGCTGACGAATGAAGTACAGAGTCTGGCTGACGAATGAAGTACAGAGTCTGGCTGACGAATGAAGTACAGAGTCTGGCTGACGAATGAAGTACAGAGTCTGGCTGACGAATGAAGTACAGAGTCTGGCTGACGAATGAAGTACAGAGTCTGGCTGACGAATGAAGTACAGAGTCTGGCTGACGAATGAAGTACAGAGTCTGGCTGACGAATGAAGTACAGATATTTTTGTTAATTTAATATAATTTAGTTTTGCTTGGTAAGAAGCTACATAAAAATAGTGACTTTTTTGACTTTTTTGTGGAATTATATAATAATTATTATATTAATAATTATATATGCTGTGTATATATAATGCACTGCTGTTTTTGCTTATTTCACAGGTTGAAACATATTCATCAGTGTGCTGAAGATTACTTGTCCATCAGTGCTACCATCCTAACCAGTGGGAATTAACCTACAATGGCTTCTAAAAGGAGGACAAGACTGGGGACATTCACACATATGAGCAACCTAATTGGAACTGGTAGAGAGTTGTTGCCCTCTGAACTCCCAACTCTGCGAGACGTTCTGAAATATGGGCTACTGCTAAGAGAACAAAGTGGTGAGGATGTGAGAAACTACCCAGCAGCCAGTCTTGCAAAGGACATTTACCCTAAAGTGCTTGAAAAGTGGGAACGAGCAAACAGTTCTTTTGTAGCCCCCGTTGTAAATTCACGAGTCACAATCTTAAACAAGATCCAAGAGAGCTGGGAGCAGGCCAAAAACATATCTCTTGGGAGAGGAAAGCTACATGTCAAAGAGGCTTTCATTGCAAAACTTGACAAGCTTTTTGACATCCTCAGTTGCAAGTGTAAAATTGTTCTCTGCTCTGAATTTGGCTGCCTTGCAGATGCTGGTTGCAAAAACGAAACTCACATTAACTGTACATGCCCTAGGGCAATGAAGATCCCTGTGAAGGAACTTGCTTTCATTAAAGGTCAGAGAGACAAGTCTGGTTCTATTGGACCACATCAGATTGGCTTGCCAGATCAACCTGAGCACAACAGACAAGTCAAAAAGCAGAAGCGGCAAGAAGACGAAAGAAGAAGGCTTGCTGAATATAAGCAGACAAGTAAGCAGGATGTTTCAATGCCATCAAATGAAATAATTTCTCTGATGATGAAAATGAAGAACAAATAGCTGATGCTCAAGATGGAAAGGATGGAAGTTATGAAGTGACATTAGAAATACCAAGCACGTCTTCAACTTCCAATAAAAAGCCAGAGTACAACACATTAGAAATACCTAATGTTGCTATGCATAGCATCAGATATGGTGTTGGCCTGCGTGCCACAGCTGCCATCACCACTGCTGCCTTTATGGATGCTGGCTTGATCACTGAAGAAGACAAGAGACTTGTAGTTGATCACAATAAAGTCAAGAGGGCCCAAGAAAAAGTTATGAGATCCCTGGATCAGGAATCTGATGATCTTTATAAGAAGGGTGAAATTGACTGCATCTTCTTTGATGGCCATCAAGATACAACTAAAGTTATGCTGAAAGCAGACAATTCAGATCGTCAGTTCCCCAGCATCATCAAAGAAGAGCATTATTCTGTGTGCAGTGAGCCAGGTGGAAGATATCTCTACCACTTCACTCCTGAGAAAGGTTCAACAAGAAAAAACCTGCTGAAGTTATTGCTGATAATCTTGTAGATTTCATGAAGAAGAAGGGCATTGATAAAAGCCTGCAGGCCATTGGAGGTGATTCTACAAATGTTAACACTGGCTGGGAGGGTGGTTCCATGCAGTGGGTAGAGGTCAAGCTTTGCCGTAAGCTGATCTGGTTGGTTTGTGCCCTCCACACTAATGAGTTACCCCTGCAACACTTGATCACAGCACTGGATGGGAAGACCTTGTCTAACAACAAGTGGACAGGTAACATTGGCAAGATGCTAGACACTGCAACCGAACTTGAAATTGATCCTTCATTCACCAAACTCTCAATTGGAGAGCCTCTTACTTCACTGAGTGACAATGTCGTAAAGGATCTCTCTACTGATCAAGCATACGGGTATAGGATCACACAGGCCATAAGGACAGGAGAACTTCCCACAGATCTAGCCCTTCTTGAAATTGGTCCAGTGAGCCATTCAAGGTGGTTGACAACAGCAAACAGGCTTTGTCACATATGGGTTTCAAAACATGGCCTTAAAGGCAAAACCCTCAGCAACTTAAGACTGATAGTGGAATACATTGTTGGTGTGTACTACCCCTGTTGGTTCAACATCAAAGTAAAACACTCTTGGGTGGAAGGCCCATGCCACATCTTGTTTCAGCTGCGGCTAGTTAGGCTGCAAAAGAAGGCTGTAGTGGATGCTGTTTTGCCAACCATCAAGCACTCAGCATGGTATGCATTCAGTGAAATGATAATCCAGACACTCTTGTGCTCAGATGACAGTGAGGAGAGGAGAGCTGGTGTCCAAAAGATTGTTGACATGAGGGGTGGAGATGATGACACACTTGGAGATCTTTCTGTACGTCCCAGGAAGACACCTTCCATCAACCCCAGTGCTTCTTCCGTGTTGGAGCTGACAGACTGGTCTGACAGGGTATTTGAACCTCCTTTGACATGTAAACTGACTACAGCGGAAGTAAAGAAGTTCTTTGACAAGCCTATGCAAGTTCCACAGTGGCCCTGTCATGCTCAGTCAATAGAGAGGTGTGTGAAACAAGTCACAGAGGCAGCAGGCAGGGTGTATACACATGAGAAATGTGAGGGCTATATCAGAGGCCAAGAAGCAAGTCGGCAGCTGATGTCCAAGAATGAATCAAAGCAAGACTTCATGAAACTTGTTTAAATATTTTTTTTTACTGATGTCATTACTTTCTAATGTTGTTTTATGATTACAAGGATATGTTTTATGATTACTAGGATATGTTTTATGCAGAGAAACTAAAATTTTTATATTACCTGACATTTTGAGAAGCTAAAATTAATAAATGTTGTTTTCCCGAGAGCAATTTATGTGCTTTTTAATCAAACGTAGATTTACCAAGCTAAGTGTTGAGCAATCACAAAAATAATAGCAGATTTGAATTCTTCACATCCAAAAACATTTTTAAAACCCCTCAGTGAAGGAATTGTCAAAAATTAATTTTCACCTCCCAAATTGACACACCCTAATGCAGCAATTGCTATGTCACAATTAAAAAGAAGCCAATTGTATTAGAACATGTTCAACGTTCATCCAGAGAGCCGGAACCTGCACCAATACCTGAGCCAGACATACTTAACGAATGTATGGAGCGAAGCAGTAGCGATTCCACAAATCCACCACCATTGGAAGAATTTGTCGTTCAAGACAGGCAATTCAATAAAGATTTGCTCAGCGACAATATTTTACCTTTATTTGATGAAAGCCCTCTTAAAACAGGTAATAAAACAATAGAGACTCCGTTCAAGACATTTGTTTCTTAATGCCAAATTTGTAGTTTTCCGTTTTTAAATATTAGCATCAGCACTTGAATACATATATACAAAATATTTGATATTTGATTATTTCACGCAACCTAAATTTATGAATTTGTTTTACAGCTGGATTGAAGCCGGGACAAAAACAGATAAAGGCTTCTACAAAATTCAAATCAACAATGGAAAAGGTTAAACAAAGTTTTGAAGCTGCTTATGGGGCTCCTATTGACTATTCTGAAGCTGGTCCATCCAAAAAAAGTTGTTTGGAAGATGATTTAGAGAGGCAAGACTACTTTTCGGACATAGTTATTGAAATTTGACATTTTGAATTAAATTTAATACAGTCATCGAAGTATATACTAAATTAAGTTTTATCTGTTTACATTTTTATAATCAGACAATATAATACATATACATATATTTTATGAAAAGTTTAATTAAAAATATACTAATTAAACTTAATGTCAAATACACTTTATTTCACGTATCAAAAGGTTATGGAAGAATTAAAGGAGAAATTTCAAGCAAGTAACAATCGCAATCTTAGGTTACAAATACTATCATTGTATCCCTATCCCATTGAAAACACTGCTGACTTCTTTGGAGCAACAAAGTATATGGTGCGTAAGAGCCGCAATCTTCAAAAACAGTTTGGGATTCTTCCTAACCATTCCAAACATGACGAAAGGGAAGGTCGTCACAGCTGAAATGAAAAAAATCATTCAGGAGTTTTATGAAAATGACGAATATAGTAGGATGTGCCCAGGAATCAAAGATTATAAGTTTGCAATAAATGAAGAGGGTGAAAAAGTAAAAAAACAAAAAAGACTGGTATTGTGTAACTTGAAAGAGTTATATGCTGAATATGCAAAAAATGATGAAAATCCCAAAACAGGCTTTAGTACCTTTGCTCATCTTCGACCATCGTGGTGCGTGCTTGCGGGACAAAGCGGAACTCACAGTGTCTGTGTATGTACGCATCACCAAAATCCGAAACTACAAATATCAGCGTTAGGCATTAAAGATTTAGACTACAAAAAATTAATGTCTTTATCCATCTGCAGCATGGACAATGAAGATTGTATGATGCACCGATGCAAAAGATGCCCGCGAGAGGTCGGAATCAAAAATTATTTGGAAAGTTTGGACTTCATGGCGATGGAAGAGATAAAATATAAACAATGGGTGTCCGTCAATCACTATGTTAAAAGATATCACCGAAACTCCAGAGGAATACGTGGAATCGCTCACCAAAAAAATTGCACAACTGACAAGACACCACTTCACAAATAAATGTCAGTCGAGTTACTTCAAAAATCTAAAAGAAACTGCCCGAAAATGAAGGTGTTTTGGTGGGCGATTTCGCGGAAAACTTCTCATTCATCGTACAAGATTGTGCCCAGGGGTTTCATTGGGAGAACTCGCAATGTACAGTGCACCCATTCGTTTATTATTCCAAAAACAATGCAGGAAAACTAATTTGCAAAAGTTACTGCTTCGTTTCAAACTGTCGCAGGTATGATACAATTCTGGTTCATAGTTTTCTCAAAAAATTAATCCTGTGCATCCAACAACAAAATTCAAACCTAACTAAAATTCATTATTTCACAGATGGATGCGCAGCTCAGTATAAGAATAAAACAAATTTTCTAAATTTATGCCATCATTTCGAAGACTTCAAAATTCATGCCAAGTGGAATTTTTTCGCGACATTCCACAGGAAGAATGCCTGCGACGGTATTGGCGGAACGGTAAAAAGGGCAGTTACCAGAGAAAGCTTAGAACAGCCTCTTGACCATCAAATCTTAACAGCTGAGGACTTCTACAATTTCTGCTCTCAAGAATTCCTAACTGCTATTGACTTTTTTTACGTCTCTGAGGCAGAAGTTGTAAATGTAGAGCTTTCTTTGCAAAAACGTCTGAGTGAACCTATTACTTCTATCAAAGGTACTCAACAATTACATCGCTTCATCCCAATTTCCAAGAATTCGTTGAAGGTTTATCCACTCTCTCAGAGTGCACAGTCAGTCGAAATAAGAGAGCTCATTAGAGTTTCTGCTTCGGATCAAGAACATAATATAGTCATACCCCGCCTAACGTCGGTAATTGGTTCCAAGGACCCCGACGTAAGTCGAAAAATGACGTAAAGCGAACAGAGGTGCCTAAGTCTACCGAAAACTGATTGTAAACACTGTAAAACACTCCGACGACGGTAGCGATTAGATACAACTATAAATAAACACTTTATGGTTATGTTTTCAATACTATAGATAATAAATATGAAAATAAACGCCTAACATCGGTAATTGGTTCCAAGGACGTAAGTCAAAAAATGACGTAAAGCGATGTAAAGTCGAGTAAAACGACGTAGTGTGAACAAAATCTTGCTCTTGAAAACCGACGTAAAGTCGAATTTGACGTAAAGTGAACCGACGTAAAGCGGGGTATGACTTACTCTCTCTCAACGCAAAATTGAAACAGGCTCTTTTGTGGGTTGTATGTATGAAAATAAACTATGGCTCGGATTAGTCCAGTCCTTTGACTGTGAATATGATGATTTTCTGATAAAATTTCTCCATCCTTCGGGCGTATGTCCCTCATACATTTTTCCTGCGCAAGATGATGTTTGTCACATTCCAACAGAAAATATATTTGGGAGTATTGAAGCAAGTTTACGAGGAGGAACAAGAATACAATACATTTTTCCGCTTCAAGAATTAAATAACTTTTCAAAGATAAAATAAATTCTATCGAATGTATACTATTTAAGATTGTCTATATAATATTTCTAAAATTTTTATCTAAGATTTGTGTATCTACTTAATATCTATAAAAATCTTTTCAAATTCTTTTTTCTTATTATATTATTAGTGTCTAAAATTTGGATTCACTGGATGAGAATACTGTCTCTTAATTCATTCTCAAAGACTTGTGTACATGTAGTATTAGGAAGAGTATTTTATACTCTGATAAGCGCTTTATAAATTAAACATTATTATTGTCAATATATTCTGTCCCTAAATATAAGAGAGGTTATGTATGTACATTGTACATATATTTTAAAAGATTTTTTCGCCTTTGGTTTATCTACATGTATTTTTTATATGATTTGAAAATTGTCTTTTTTTGGACCAACAAGTTGTAATAAATCTTCGTCGTCTGAAAAAAAAATTTATTACTTTATTTCAAACTCAGTTTTGAGCCTTATAATAAACTATAAGCTGACTTTTTATTACTTATTATGGTGTACATACATCAAATAAACATTTTTTATTCTTGGTCTTTTTTTCGAAAAATGATATCTTTGCTGCCAAATCACAAAAAAAAAAAAAAATGACTTTTTCCAAAAAATCATAATTTTATTTTTGTTACCCTAAAAAAATGATACATATTTAGAAACTACAGTTAATTTTATATATTTTATCATTTAAGACTTATTATGCTACCACAATTAGCAGCTGAGATATTTACATTTGAAAATTGTTGGTTTTTTCATTTGACCAAAATTTGGTCAAGCCATAAAATTTGACCAACTTGACCAATTTTCAAAAAAAATTCATGTTTTTGTAATTTGGACCAAAACCAACCCTCACACCAAGTTTCATGAATTTTGGAGATGGTGGAGTGTACATTTGGCACTTTCATTTGTCTATTTGTCCTGGAATTACCCTCACATCTAATCCACTCGAAATGACAAATTCTACAATCTCAATATGCTTAAAGCTGGAGTACCCCTGTAGTAGCTAAGAAAATAAAAACTACAGCATTTTTTGAGAGAAGAAAATGACCAAGACAGACCATTATTGGAAGATATACAAATAACCACTAGAGATGTACATCATGTACAACAGGCAATAACAGAGCTACCAAGGAGTTCAGCCCCTGGTCCAGATGGAATTGGAGCCAAGATTCTTAAGGAATGCAGACATACTTTATCTCTGCCTTTGAAAATCCTGTGGAGATCCTCACTAGACACCAATAGAATACCATCAATCATGAAACAAGCAAATATTACCCCAATCTAAAAGGAGGCAAAAGAAAGGAAGCCAAGAACTACAGATCCATATCCTTGACTTCCCATATCAAAATATTTGAGAAAGTGCTGAAAAGCCACATTGTCAATTTTATAGACAATGAACATCTCTTAAAAGACTTTCAACATGGCTTCAGACAAAAGAGATCCTGCCTTACTGAACTTATAGACCATTGCAATAGAATCCTACAATATTTGGGAGAAAACCACAATGTTGATGTCATCTATCTAGACTTTGCAAAAGCTTTTGACAAGGTTGACCATGGTATATTATTCCATAAACTAAACTAAAAGAACTTGGTATTTGTGAAAAAATAGGAAAATGGATCCATGCCTTTCTCTCTGACAGAAAACAAATAACAATTGTAAATGGAGCAAGATCCACAGAAAAAGAAGTGATTAGTGGAGTGCTGCAAGGTACAGTACTGGGACCAATTCTATTCATAATATTGCTAAACAATATAAACTGTAAAAAATGCAAAAAACTTCACTTTTTTTCTACGTGAAGGTCAAAATATGAAAATAAAAACCCACTCTAATAGACAGAGTTTATTTCCACAACAGTTTCGATGCCCACTGGCATCCTCCTCGGGTGGATACAGAAAAATGAATGAACCAAAACAAGAGGGAAAAACAGTCCAGGGACCGACCGTTAAGAAATTCGCACCTACGTTAGATCCCATTCTCCCGACACCAGAAGGGCATTTTCATTAAGTATATTCGCACAAATTTAAAACTATCTTCCTGTTCTAAACATACAGATTCTATTATTTTTTTATTTTTTTACATAATTATTACATTTATTATTAAATTCATTACATTCAATATTGCATAATTACACTGGTCAACAAAGATTTTTCATCAGAGAAATTTGTGGTGGCTGGATAGCATTTTTCACGCTGATTCCAAAACTGCATTCAGAGTTTTTCTAGCACGTATAGTTTTCAAGATGAAGGCATATATATAACTACACAGATTTAACCATTTTAAATAGGCAAAATACTAATATTTCAACATTTGATTGTGTTTATTTTATTGTGTTTTTTTAGTTTATTCATCTTATTTATTTCAATTATCTTAATTATACATCTTATGTATTTCAGGTGTGAGCTTTTACGTCTAGCAGCATTGTGATTCAGGCAACAACGCTGTGCTTTGTGTGTCAAAAGATCAGTCCAGTCCAAGAACTTGTTGTGTCAAGTTGGTGTACATTTTTTTTTAATTTATAGTTTGCTCAGGTCAGTCAACATGCCTCGACAATGTAAGAATGACCCTGACAAGTTCTGTTTCGTATGCAGCCAGTTGACAACTAAAACACAGCGATGAAGTATTACAACCGACATTAAGAAAATATACAAGCTATACTTGGTTGCATCTAGTGACCAAGATAAACCATGGGCGCCACATCAAATCTGTTCTGGCTGTTCAAATGGATTACGTGATTGGCTTAACAAAAAGAAAGCTTCAATGCCATTTGCCATACCCATGATATGGAGGGAGCCGAGAGATCATCATGAAGACTGTTATTTGTAGTGTGAACTTAATGGGGTTTTCTGCCAAGAACAAACACCAGATTATATCCAAACTTGGATTCAGCACGTAGACCAGAAAAACATGATGAAACATTGCCCATTCCAATTCCCCCCAAGTGATAGGCTAGATTCTATCATAGATGACATGGAAAGTGATGAAGGTGCAACTGGTGTTTCCGGACCATCTACAGAACCAGAGTACACTTTTGAAGGTAGACATTTAGAGCCTAAAAAGTTAACCCAAGGACAGTTGAATGATCTTGTTAGAGACTTATCGCTGTCTAAAGAGAAATCAGAGCTTCTCGCCTCAAGACTAAAGGAGAACAATTTACTTGAGAACAATGTTCGTATTAGTTACTACCGAAAGTGGAATTTTGAATTAACAGCATTCTTTTCAGTAGATGGTCCTCTCTGTTATTGCCATGACATCAATGGACTATTACAGCCATATCTCAGACGTATGTGGCATCTGAGTGGCGCCTCTTTATTGATTCATCGCAGAGAAGCCTGAAAGCAGTTCTTTTGCATAATGGTAATATAATGCCATCCATCCCCATTGCCCATTCCGTCCATCTAAAGAGACATATGACAATATGGATATACTACTTAAGGCAATCAAATACGACAGTCATCAATGGAATGTTTGTGGAGATCTAAAAGTTATAGGAATGCTTATGGGTATGCAGTCAGGATTCACAAAATTTTTTGTTTCCTTTGCCTGTGGGACAGTCGCGCCACTATAGAACATTACACCAAAAGTGACTGGCCACTTAGGTATACATATGTCCCAGGGATAAGCAATGTCCAGTCTGTCCCTTTAGTGGATCCCCAAAAGATCTATCTGCCACCTCTTCACATTAAACTTGGTTTAATGAAGAAATTTGTTAAAGCAATGGGTAAAGTCAATTCTGAAGGGTTCCAATACCTTTCAAGGAAATTTCCGAAGGTTACTGCAGCAAAATTGAAGGAAGGAATTTTTGTTGGGCCACAAATAAGGGAGGTTTTGAATGACACTGAATTTGAAAAAGTCCTAAGTCCACTAGAATTGAAGGCTTGGCTGGCGTTCAAATGGATATGTGAAAACTTTCTTGGAAGCAACAAGTCACCTGCGTAAGGATGGAGTCAAGAACCTCCTTGATGCCTTCAAAGAAATGGAGTGTCGAATGTCGTTAAAAATTCACTTCCTGCATTCCCACTTAGATTTCTTTCCTGAAAACCTTGGTGCAGTGAGTGACGAGCAAGGAGAGCGCTTCCATCAAGATATTCAGATGATGGAGAAGCGCTACCAAGGATATTGGAATGAAAGCATGATGGCAGACCATTGTTGGATGCTGTATCGTGACAATCCAGGCCAAATTTACAAAAGGAAATCACACTCACAGCGCTTTTAATAAAATAATGTATATATTCTTTATTTATAAGTACATTGAATAAGGTATATGATGTATTTGTTGTTTAGCATTCCTAAGTGTGATCTATACATCCATAAATTTTCTTATAGCAATATCAAAAACTTAAAAATATCAAAACCAGTGTATCTATATAACTATATGTGCTAGAAAAATAATAAAACCAGATCCGGAATCAGCGCAGAAAATGGAGTAAGAAAAGTATGATCATGTTTGTGATGAGAAAAAGTTTCATTTTGTTGGCCAGTGTTATTTATTACAGAAATTATCAATTTATTATTACATTGGTTATTACATTGTTGTTTATTATACAGAACTTATAAACCGAAAAACGAATGAAAAAAGCCAATTAGGAAACAATCCAGAGACCATTGAGAAATTCGCGCCTAGGTTAGATACCGTTCTCCTGACACCGGAAGGGCATTTTATTACAGGGTCCACTTATAAATACATTCCCACAAATTAAAACTATCTTCTTCTTCTATACATACAGATTCTAATATTTTGACATAATTACTGCATTTATTATTGCATTTACATTTTTTAACATTTATTATTATTACCTTTACCCTAATTATTAAATTTATAATATTACCTTTATTATTACATCTGTTGCATTTATATTTATTTTAAGAAATTCACACTTAGGTTCAAACACGTTCCCACGACTCCGTAAGGGATTTTTTGACCAAGAATCTCATTAAAGGGTCTAACTTATAAGTACCTTCGCACAAATTAAAATTATCTACTTTTTCTATACACACAGATTCTATTATTTTTCTTTTGACATAATTATTACATTTATAAAGTACCTTACTTGATTCCCAATCCATAGCATGATTATTTTGACTGGCATGATAAAAAGTGGCATTATTAGTATTACAACTTCTGAAGGCATATTTGTGTTCTTTAATACGGGTTTCAATATTTCTTCCAGTTTCTCCTACGTATACTAAATCACAACTTTTACAGGGAATGCTGTAGACACAGGCTTGTTCCTCTTTTGCCACGTTATTCCTAACCAATTTACTTTTCACAGTAGACGAATATTTGAATGCCAAAGCAAACTTAAAATCTTTCATCAACAGTTTTACTCTTTCTAAGCCGGCAATGTAAGGCAAACTCACATATTGTTTTTGGTTAACTGAAGGTTCCCGAGGGGCATAAAAAGATT
Organism: Bathynomus jamesi; assembly: GCA_023014485.1. NCBI lineage: Eukaryota > Metazoa > Arthropoda > Malacostraca > Isopoda > Cirolanidae > Bathynomus > Bathynomus jamesi. The sequence continues at coordinate 882,937 of JAJOZX010000399.1, read as the reverse complement.
TTCTGGCTTTAAAATATGCCTTTCTGATAAACCACTCAGGATATTTTAAATCCTTAAAAATGTTCCAAATCTTTGAATTTTCCGGGTCCAGCAAATGTGGGCTACAAATCCTGAGTGCTCTTAGAAACATGGAAGAAATAATTGAGCTTTTAACCCCTTCATCATGATATGAAAAATAATGAATGTACGAATTACAATGAGTAGGTTTTCTATACACCGTGAAATTGGGCTTTCCACTTTCATTAATGACCAAAACATCTAGAAAAGGTAATTGTTTGTCGTTCTCCCATTCATATTTAAATTTAATAGAGGGAACAAGATTATTTAATGACTGAAAGAAAGTGTCAAAGTTGTTCCAGTGGTCAGGCCAAAATGAGAAAATATCATCTACATAACGAAACCAAATTAGATTCCTGGGACATATTATTTGCAACAATTCCAACTCATAATATTCCATGTATAATGTACTCAATATTGAGGATAAAGGGGACCCCATTCCCATACCAAAATGTTGCAAATAAAATGCTGCAACAATGTAATAACCAATGTAATAATAAATTTATAATAAATAATTATGCAATATTAAATGTAATAATTATATAAAAAAATAATAGAATCTGTATGTTTAGAACAAGAAGATAGTTTTAAATTTGTGCGAATGTACTTAATGAAAATGCTCTTCCGGTGTCGGGAGAATGGGATCTAACCTAGGTGCGAATTTCTTAACGGTCGGTCCCTGGACTGTTTTTCCCTCTTGTTTTGGTTCATTCATTTTTCTGTATCCACCCAAGGAGGATGCCAGTGGGCATCGAAACTGTTGTGGAAATAAACTCTGTCTATTAGAGTGGGTTTTTATTTTAATATAAACTGTAACCTAGGAAACTCTCTCCTGTCATTCGCAGATGATACCAGAATACTAAGACCAATTACAAAAAAAGAAGACTGTGTAGAGCTACAAAAAGATCTACAAACTATATAAAGTATATATACATGGGCAGATGCAAACAATATGGCCTTCAATGAAGACAAATTTGAACTCATTAAGTATGGACCAAATAAATACCTGAAAGAACAATAACAATTACACTGGACCCACAGGAAAAGATATTGTACAAACTGGTCATGTAAGGGATCTAGGGATTATATTATCTGAAGATGCAACATTCAACAGGCACATTGACAAAGTAACCTCATCATACAAACAACTAATAAGATATATACTGAGGACATTCAGAACTAGGGACAGCATGACCATGCTTACCCTGTGGAAATCACTTGTTCTTCCACGCATTGACTACTGCTCTCAATTATGGTTTCCCCACAAACAGAATGAACTGCAAAAAATTGAGGGCCTACAAAGAACCTTTACCTCATATATTAAACAACCTGATGGGCAACATGTGAGTAAAAACAAATTAAACTACTGGGATAGGCTCAGAGACCTTGACCTTTATTCTATAGAGAGAAGGTTTGAGAGAGACATCCTAATCTACACCTGGAAAATTCTAGAAGGGTTTTTGGTTGCCCCCAATACTGAACCAATTGTGCCCACAGTTAATATTTGGCTGGACACAGGGGATAACGAGAAATGAGAGGTTGTGTTTCACTAGCACTATTTTTCATGCTCTTTACGGTGGTACTAATCATTTTTTGTGCTAGTACACGGTTATAAAATTCATTTAATATATAATTTTTACGTGGAGACTGTGTGACTGTGTGTCTGTATGTGTGTATGTGTGTGTGTGTATCCATGTATGTATGTATGTACGGGGCTCCAATAAACCTTAGCCCTCGCATCCATGGCCTAAACCATTAGAGGTACAGTAAAACTAAACATACCTTACAAAAGAGAATTTAATCCTGCATTTAATGAGAAACAATTAAAACTTGGTGTTCCTGCCATTGGTTTCCAAGACAGCCTGAATTTGCTTTGGGTAGCTTGCCAAAAGTGACGTGAATAGATGTTGATCATTAAGCAAATTTGCTAAAACAATTTCAGTGTGTTGCGTCAGTGTATCCTTCGAAAATCGATTTGCTGCAGGTTCTTGAAACAAGAGACATTCAACCTTGTCCTTTATAACTGATCCAATGTGTTCACAGACGTTCAGGTCAGGAGAATTTCCTGGCCATTCTTCATTTCCAAAGAAATCGATCTCATGGTTCTGCAACAACTGTTGAGTGGCTAATGCCTTAAAGCAGGGGCCTTATCGTGCAGAAGTGTGACCTGATCGACATCCATAACATTGTTTGGGTTTCTTAGAAAAGGAATGACATGCTGGGATAGAATAATATCACGAAAATACTGTCCATCCCAACTCTGACCATTTGGCTTCAGCACCCACATGAGCTTCTTTGCAGTGAACAAAACAAACACCCACATGAGCTTCTTTGCAGTGAACAAAACAAACACACTAACACAGTCTGGACTTTTTAATAATTTGTGATAATGTTCATTGTCATCAATTTCATCTGGTGTTGTGGCCCACACTCGATCATTTTGGTAGTTAGGCTGGCGTGTTACATAAACAAAAAATTCATCGGAGACAGCTAAATGCATGAAATCATCCACATCCCAATCTTCAAGATAATGGGCAAACCACATTCTGTCATCGATGTTAAGTTGAGTTTTTCTTGGCTTTGAAAGCTCATGCCAAGGCTTTAAGCCTTGCCTATGATGGTACAGTTGAATGATCTCACCACTAACAATCTTTCCTTTCAACACTTCAATCTCTCTAGAAAGTTTAGCACAGCTGTTTTTCCGCTTATGTGTACCGCTTTCAATGATGTCCTTTGTTTCCTGAGAGAGTGGCAAATTTGGGCACCCAGATTTGGTTGTATCCATTTCACATTCATCCAAAGTTTTATTCCAATTTCTTTTGATGAAGTCCTCACTTCTTCGCAACTTTTTGGCAACCCATGAACGTCCTATAAAGGTGGCTCCAGCATCATGAGCTTCCCGAAATGTTATTGCTCGTATGCGATCTATCACGTTGCCTCTCTAAATCACCAATTAATTGAGAAGCCATTATATTATCACTTTATCAGCTAGAGTAATTTTAATACCTGCAATAAATAATTTTATATATTTTTATAATCACTAAAAACTATTCCGATATAAGTAAACATGTAAGCTGCAAATGGGGAAGCTAAGGTTTTTTGGAACCCCTTATGTTAGTGCTCCGTGTGTTTGTATGTACGGTAATGCGTTTTGTGGATGTATCACTTGTTTTCAGATTGTCACATGGCTGGATTTGGCTAATTAGACACTTTTTGCAATGTGCACCATAGGAATTTCCTTTGCTTCACGCAGTTTGAGGACAATGGCTGAAGCTAGTGAAGGTTTTGAATGTGACAGTTGCGAGATTGAGTATTACTGCGCCATTTCTAAATATTTTAAAAATAATGAAGCAGTGGTGGATTGTTTTAAATGCCAGAGTTCTGCCTGCTTGTGTGCAATGCCCAAAAACCTAACCTATTAGCAGGTTTGGTTAATTTTGCCGTCAAGTTGGTTAATTTTGCCGTCAAGTTGGTTAATTTTGCCGTCAAGTTGGTTAATTTTGCCGTCAAGTTGGTTAATTTTGTCGTCAAGTTGGTTAATTTTGTCGTCAAGTTGGTTAATTTTGTCGTCAAGTTGGTTAATTTTGTCGTCAAGTTGGTTAATTTTGTCGTCAAGTTGGTTAATTTTGTCGTCAAGTTGGTTAATTTTGTCGTCAAGTTGGTTAATTTTGTCGTCAAGTTGGTTAATTTTGTCGTCAAGTTGGTTAATTTTGTCGTCAAGTTGGTTAATTTTGTCGTCAAGTTGGTTAATTTTGTCGTCAAGTTGGTTAATTTTGTCGTCAAGTTGGTTAATTTTGTCGTCAAGTTGGTTAATTTTGTCGTCAAGTTGGTTAATTTTGTCGTCAAGTTGGTTAATTTTGTCGTCAAGTTGGTTAATTTTGTCGTCAAGTTGGTTAATTTTGTTGTCAAGTTGGTTAATTTTGTCGTCAAGTTGGTTAATTTTGTCGTCAAGTTGGTTAATTTTGTCGTCAAGTTGGTTAATTTTGTCGTCAAGTTGGTTAATTTTGTCGTCAAGTTGGTTAATTTTGTCGTCAAGTTGGTTAATTTTGTTATGGTGGTTAAGTTGGTTAAGTTGGTTAATTTTGTTATGTTGGTTAAGTTGGTTATGTTGGTTAATTTTGTTAGGTTGGTTTGGTTAGTTAATTTTGTTAGGTTGGTTTGGTTAGTTAATTTTGTTAGGTTGGTTTGGTTAGGTTGGTTAGGTTAGGCTAGGCTGGTTAGGTTGTTGTTGTTGTCTAGTCTGCGTTTATATGTCCGTAAGTTGGGGTGATGTCCACATCGGAATCATGCTAAGTTAACTCAATCCAATCTGCTCAGGCTGATCTCTGACCTGTTAATGGGTGGTGGCTTCGCACCTAGGACCACATTCAGACTGAGTCGTGTCAGTGCTTTGTGGGTTAGGTGTTGTGTGTGTGTGTGTGTTTTCTGTAGTGTGTGATGTCTGTGGGGCATGGTATGGAATGGAGTATTTGGTTATAATGTCTCTCTGGTGTTACCTTAATGGTGCAAGGTGTTGGTGCATGATTGTACATTAGGGTGGCCCACTTTTCAAATTTTTTTTAACAGTATAGGTTATTGTAGTTTTTCCCATTATTTAGCACTATACTAGCACATTGGTACCATTTTTACAAAAATTGATCAATATTTAGGGGTCTCGCATTGACCTTGAAATTACGAGTTTTTTTTTAAAAATGTGTACTTTTTAACTTTTTACTGAATCAAGATAAATCATTAAGTAGGGATGTTTTCTGAATCCTCTTGATGAGAGAAGTCGTTTATGTGCCTTCCAATGTCATACGACTAATGGTTTAAAATTTGTGCCTGTATACAGGTAATACCAATGTGCTAGTATAGTGCCAAATAATGGGAAAAACCACGATCACCTATACTTTTCAAAAAAATCAGCAAATAGCAGACAAATAAGGAAGAAAGAAACAATAACTTTAACAATCACTTTTGCATTGTATTGACCACTATCACACGTCACTGGCTGCAATGTTGTCCCTCTGTGCTATGTCATCGTGGCGAGTGATGACTTCTTGAAGTCGCCGAGCTCTTTCCGGTTCTTTTCCACCACTTGCAGAAGATCCTGCAGCTGTGCCTCGTCCTTTGTGACTGTGTTCGCATAGTCTTGTATCAGTTGGACTCCTCTTTCAGCAACATCATTGGTGACCTGGAAATTAGAGACCACATCCTTCAGATGACAAAAGTCCTCATTCTCGTCCCACTTATCAGTTGGCAGGGTGAGCCACGAAGACCCATACATCTTCAGACCTGCAAATAAGAACCAGGAGGACTCGTCGATCAGGTTGGGGAGTAGCGTCATCTCGTCGACTGAGACGTTCTCGTATGTGAAGTCTTTGGGTACAGGGAGGTGGGACAGCTTCTCTGCCATCTATTGCTTCACAGTGCCATCCACCTTGTTGCTGCATAGAGTGAAGATGACGGTCTGAGGCCTCAGATACCAGAAGTGCCGCCTCATCACTGCCAGTGATGCTTCTGCCACCTAGCGGTCCATACCTCAGAAAACGCTGGTATAGTACCAGGTCATTCAATGGCGCATCAGCTGCTACAGGGGGCGCCAAACAAGCTGGTACGTACAGAAGAGCGATGAACACCACGATCCTGTGCAGTTTGTCGACCAGCTCGGCGTCGAGCTCCAGCTGCCTACTGAACATCAGCAGTTTTGTGTAGTAGATGACCTGAAACAGAATAGGCACCATTGTAAGTAAGACAGGTTTATTGTTACCAATTACTTTGTTTGCGTTATAATGAAATGTTTATCTTTGAATAACATTTAAACTTATCTCTAGATTATTTTTGTTTGAAAATACTAACTTTAGCCATCCATCTTGCGTGGTGGCAGGCTCCTGGGCGCATGAGGTGAATGCCACGGCGTGGTTGTGTCCCGAGTACCAGGAGCGTGATCTCTGCCACTTCCCAGTAATCATCTCTGACGAAGCTAGAAGCTGTGCTCAGGAAGCTGACTGCCACGTCCCGGAGTTCTATTAGCCACGTACTCTCCGCCAGATTCTCAACCTGCAGCTTGCAGTAGGTCGAGAGATCAAGCTCGTCCCATCTTCAAAACTAATAAACAAGAAAATTGTGTGAGAAAACTCTGAAGTTCTGGTTTGGCTTGCTGTTTTATAAACTAGTGGAATATCATGTGTGTCCTAACTTTACCTTATACAAAAAATGAACTAACCTTCTCTTCAACTGCTGAAACAAAGGATCAGTTGGTGCCATAGTCCTTCTGAGCAGGGTGACGGCTACTGCCCCCACGATAAGCTCTAGGACGTGATGATGGCATCCCAGCTGGAGTAGTGGTCACCCGAGCATGTTTTCCAGCCAGACAACTGCACCCTGCACCCTCCCCATGTTGGTGGAAGTGGTGCCGAAGCAGAGTCTGATGACGCTCTCCTCACATCCCCAATCTTCGAGAGCATGTATGGTTGCCTGCGCCTGCGACAGTCCGGTGCCATCAGCAACAGCTGGGACTGACAGCAACTTTCCTTCTGTGCAATGAGGAGCCCCGGAGATGAGAATTGCTTGGCGGTGCTCCGCCGTTCCAAGGAAGTTCTGAAACACATGCCATATATTTCAATTTCATGGTTGTAAAGTAACCTATTTTTGTTCACATTCAGTTCTCTTTTTAATTGACATTATGCTTCATGAATCTCATTACTAAATTGATAGCTATGAAAACTTAATCAACTGACCTTGACCATTTTGCCATCCCAGTGGACAACAGTGTGCCTCGGTGGCATGAAGGAGTCCTTCACAGCCATCGCCACTTCACAGCGATGTGACACTCTTCCCCGGCGAGCCGTTTCTTTCGAGATGCTGAACTGATTGAGGTCTGCTGGTGGATCCACCGAACGTGTGATAGCAGCCACAATGCTTACTACCTATGTAGAGAATGGAAAGTGGAAAGGAAACTGTCAAGAAAACATGTGGGTTACGGGACACTTTAAAACTGACGCTATCGATGAATACTGTACACAATACGCACCTGATTATTGGACATGCGGAAATGATCAGCCACTTCCATGACAGCAGGTGCATTAAGGATGCGGCGAGGAAGATTGACAGACACACTTGGCTCTTTCGGCATGGGGAATGCTAGTTCTGTCTCCGACTCTCCTGACATGCCAGTATCATCATTCTCCATGGCCTCATCTCCAGTTTCGTAAGCAGTTGAGCTTTGTGATTGTTTTAATGCGGGCCATGTTCCAAAACTTTAAGACGTTGTTTACGGTTTCTTTGAATGCGTCTTTCCTGTTAGCAGTGTACTGGATAACACTGAAGAAGTATTGCAAAACCTGCCATGTTGTTGGCAATTTGCTACCACTGATGGAGGACAACAGTTGGCCAACTAAAAAAATTTCCGAGGCTGATCTTAGAGAAGGTAGCGATGTTATTTTCGCCTTTCCTTTTGATGACTCTCTATTTGTAGCTTCAAGAGTTCTTCCAGTTATGGTTGCCATCGATTTGTCCATGACAAAGGATGAGGAACTCAGACAGAATTTCAAAATGTTATGATCTGCAAAAAAAGAAATAGGTTAGGTACCTGGCACAGGCATAGTGCATTTTCTAATTACCTATATACATTATACATTCCACCCGGGTATGGTGACTCATTTTTTTGAAAAGTATAGGTGATCATGGTTTTTCCCATTATTTGGCACTATACTAGCACATTGGTATTACCTGTATACAGGCACAACCTTTAAACCGTTAGTCGTATGACATTGGAAGGCACACCAAACGACTTCTCTCATTAAGAGGATTCAGAAAACATCCCTACTTAATGATTTATCTTGATTCAGTAAAAAGTTAAAAAGTAAGCATTTTTTTAAAAAAAATAGTAATTTCAAAGTCGATTGCGAGACCCCTAAATATTGATCAATTTTTGTAAAAATGGTACCAATGTGCTAGTATAGTGCCAAATAATGGCAAAAACCACGATCACCTATACTTTTAAAAAAAAATTGAAAAGTGGGCCACCCTATTGTACATATAGTGGCAAGTGTGTTGTGGGTTAGTTGACGCTGCTGCCATGAATTGTGTTCCCCTCATGTCTAAATGTTCCCTAACTTTCAGTACCTATGTGTGCAGTAGGGTGGTCCACAACAGCATTTTTTGGAATTTTAAATTCGGTCACATCTGCCCTTATTCTATTCCCCCACAAGAATAAGCGTGCCAATTATCTTTGCTCTAGGACCTTTTTATGCACTCACTCAAAATGAAACAATTTGAATAATGACTTGACAATTTATGACTGGAACATTTATTGAACAAGGATAATGACTTGACAATTTATGACTATATTATATTATATATTAATATATTATGAAATTATAACAGCGGAACAAATAATGCATACAGTTGAAGATCTTTAAGTCTTCTTGAGACCAGTTTTAGTCGGCTCTTTGAATTCCTTGCGGTGCTGAGCGACTGCGCGGAGAAGGTACTGCATTTGCGCTTCATCCTTCATGATTGTGCTGTTGAAAGCCTTAATGAGCGCAACTCCTCTTTCTGCGCAATCGTTAACCACTGCCATCTTCTCTACACGTTCCTTCATTCCTTGGTAAGCTGGATCTGAGTTCCAATCATTTGGTGTCTTGGACAGGAATGATTGTGCCTGTTCACTTGCGTGCTGCATGACAAGGTTGAAGAAGATTGCTGAATGTTTGATGGTGAAATAGAATTCCAAGGGATTGCTCAAGGAGAACGTTTTTCCGTCCACGCGCTCGAGTCCTTTTCTTTTTTCGGGAACAGCTACGATGTTGTGAGCAATCCTCTCCTTCGTGGATGCGTGAACTCGAAGATCAAAGAGTGCCAAGGGGATTAAGTGCTCAGAAATGAACCACAAATGGCGCTTCATCGTGGCAAATGCCGCTGTGGAGGGTGAACCCTTTCCCCCTGGCCTTGATTATTATTATTTATATATTAAATTTCTTTGATTTTTGAATGAAATACTTGTTATAGATGGGATTTTAATGGTTCTCTCTTTCTTTCCAGCAAAATTAAAAAAAAAAAGAATAAGTACGTTATATGTTAATATGTAAATATTAATATTTTAACAAAAGAAAAGTATAACCAATAAGTCTTAAATACATATAAATAGTAAATGAATAATTATTAAATAAGTAAACAATAAACGTTTTAAACAATAAATAGTAAGAAGTTAATAAATAATAAGTATGTAATATGTTTGTTAAAACAGTTTAGCGAACGAACAAAAAGAATAAACAATAAGTTATATATAAAGAAATGGTAAACTTGTAAACAAGGAATGAGGAATAAAACAGTTTTATTAAATTAGTATGGGAAAAAGAGTGAGAGTTGGACGGTCGCTTGTTAAACCCTGTTAGTAAACGGATAATAAAGTACTTGTTTAATGTTAACATTTTAGCAAACAAAAAAAAAAAAAGAATAAACAAATTTAGTAAAAGACGCTTCTGAGGTTTAAAAGTGTTGGCGTGTGTGTCAAAACTCGAGTTTTGAGAAGTGGGGGGAACCAATTGGCGCACGTGTGGAAATGTAAATAAAAAAAATAGTTTAAGTGTGTAATTTGACAAGAGAAAAAAAGAACATAACAGAAGGAAGCTATTCTGGCAAGACCTGTGAAACAACTGAGAAACTGTTGGCTGCATGAGCCAGGAGTCGTGGAATCAGAGGTCTGGGCGGCGAGCCTGGATCCAACAACCCTTCAAGGTAAGCAGCCTGGTTTCGTAGGGGTCTTAAACAAACAAAAAATTCTTATTCGTGGTGCGGCCATTAGGTTATCCAAATCCCACCACACCGCATCATTCGTCTTTCAGCTGGCGCAAGAAAGTGAGGTCATTCAATGGAGCCATGTATGCAACACTGGCCTCGTTCCAGTAGCGGCTGTAAACGAGCGTGATAAACAGGCTTAGTTCCTCGATGTTCTGTTTCTCAGTCTGAAGCAAGGTGAATTGATCTCTGAATAGGAACACCTTCAGCGTGTAAATGGCCTTGGCCATCCATCGCGCATGGTGCATGGCTCCAGGGCTTTGAATTCTCACAGGACCGTCAAGCTTTCCTCCCAAGAAAAGGAGGCAGAGAAGCATCAGTTCATCATAGTCGTCCCGCTGGCTCTTTTTCTTGACAGCCTCCTTGTAGTAGGAGACCATTTCCTTCCTCTGCTCTGCTGTTTCAATGAACAGGCTGTTGGGTGCACTCTCGAACTTGCTGTGATCAATGAAAACCCAGTGCTGCTTGAAGCGCTTGAATAGGCCAATTTCAGGTCCACTGGATGTTCCGAAACAAGCACCAAAGGCCGCAGCAAGGACAACTTCTACCACGTGGTGTCGGCAAGCGGTCCACACCAGATCAATACCCAACTCCTTTTCAATGAGAGTACAAGCTCCAGCATGAAGTCCCGTGTTGGACGCAGTTGTATCAAAAACAAGACCTCGAACGTTGCCCCTCAAAGACCAGTCGTCCACAAGCTTCAGGCATGCCTGAGCCTGAGATGCTCCAGTTGCAGCAGCTACCATTGCAACTCCAAGGAGTTTCTCTTCCCCGTTACCAGTTACAAGCACAGCCACACGGTCTACCACCTCTAACCCATGGGAGATATCTGTAAGCAGCTTACTATCCCAGTGCAAGAGAAGGGGCTCATGGGTCTTGAAAGTGGCCTGATCTTTGCGGCACACCACTTCACGTGTACATTGTCTCACGCGACGAATGGTGCTGCGTGAAATTGCCACTTCATCCAAGTTGTGTCCCAGTGATTTAATAGTTGCTGCAACCACTGCCATTCCTTTCCTGTCACTGATGTTGTGGCAATCCAAGGCTAAGGAAATGTCAGGCGTGATCACAGACTTCAATCGCTTAGGAGTGGAACATTTTCGTACTGACTCCTTAAAAACTACAGTATCTGAATCCGATGTTTCAGATTTGCTTGAATGAGAAGCCTCCAGTTCTCCCTGGGACCATCTCACATCCGCCTCGTGTTTGGCCTTCTCCTCTCAGTTCATCTCCGCCTCACACCGAATCCTCTTCCTCGTTTGTTGGTCAGCCATTTTCTTGTCAATTGGGCCAAAGCTGGAGGAAGTGGGATTATTGAGCTGAGTGACAAGGAAGTTCTTGTCCTCCTCATTCATCATGGTCTCGAGGGTGTCATGACATGAAAGATCAAACACATCGTCAAGGTCTCCGCGAAATATGTCTTCCTTCATTCTGTAGGATGGGAAATTCTTTGTGCGGTTCTTCTTCAGCCCCTTGTATTGCTCATACAGTTTCAGGAGCTTCTTCTCAGCGTATCTGGTATCCGTCATTGGAACGTTTGCTTTTGTCCAAAACAGGATCAAAGCCTCAATGGTCATCACCGCACTGTTATATTCTGTCTTCCTCTCCTCCAGATGGTGGAACATGAATTTCCTGAGGACTTGAAGCTTGGTAGGGAGTCCTGCCCTAGTTAACTTCTCCTCCACCTTCCCTAGTAACCACACCTCACTGCTAGACCGTGTTTTTGATTGCTTCAGCGGCATTTCTACACATTCCTACAAAAGAAGAAGCCAAATTTAGTCGATCAGTAGGTAATCAGTCATTAGTGAGACACATCATGCATGATTGAGCAACCTCTTAACGACACCATAGACCAACCATACTTCACACAGTTATTCACACTAAGTGTAGGAACAAAAGCAACAATGACCCAAAAGTGAAATCTCAGATGCTAAATTTTCCCTATGCTTGTGAACCACTCTAGTGTGCAGGTGCTCTATTGGTGTTGTTTGAGTATCCTGTAATGATACGAAGTGCGTTGTTTTGTATTGTCTGTAAGGTGTTTGTGTGTGTTTGAGATAATGGGTGCCCAGCATGGGCTAGCATAGTCTATAACTGAGCGAATATATTGTTTGTATACAAGTGATGCTGTTTCCTGCTGGTGTCCAAAGTTTGTGCCTGTTAGTACCCTAAGCGTGTTAAGTCTTGACATACATTTGTTTTTAATGTCCTGAATGTGGTTTGCAAAAGATAATGATGTGTTGTATGTGACCCCAAGTATTTTGGTCCTGTGAGTGTGTGGAATGTTGATGTTGTTTAGTGTAAGCTGTGGAATTACCTGGTGTTCTTTGTGTTGCTTGTAAGCAAGGTGATGGTTGATTTTGTAGGTGCGACTTTGAGTTTATTGTGTGTGAGCCAGTCTTGTATACTGTTTATGTATGTTTGTAGGTTATTTGTAGCTGTGTCAATGTTGTTGTGGGTGGATGTTAGAGTGATGTCATCTGCATATGATGATAAGGTAAGCTTGTTATCTATGGGTGTTGGAATGTCATGCATGTATAAGTTGAAGTGTGTTGGTGAGAGAACAGAGCCTTGAGGGACCTCATTCGGAAAAAGCTTGTTTTTGGATGACTTGCCATTGAATGTGACATGTGAGTATCTTCCTGAAAGATAGTTGCTCAGCCACCTTTTGGTGTTATTGTGCATGTTTGTGTTGAGTATTTTGTTTATGAGAGGGAAGCATGGGATAGCATCAAATGCTTTACTAATGTCTATTGTTGCTAATAGTGTACGTTGAGCTGGTCATCTGGAGTTGATGCCATCCATGATGTGCTGCGTGAGGTTAGTGAGTAATGTTGTGGTTGAGTGGTGAGGTCTGAATCCATGTTGAGTAGGCGATAGTGGAATGTGTGGGTTGGTGATTTGTAAGATTAGTCTTTCTGTTACTTTGGAAGGTGTGCACTGTGCATAGTAAAGTAATGGGTCTATAGGAAGCTGGTTCTGTTGGATTTTTGTTTGGTTTGAGTAGTGTAATAATTTTACCTTGTTTCCATATGTCAGGAATAATACAGTGTTGGTATGAATATGTGCTGATATTTGTGAGAGCTAGTATTCCTTGTGGGCCCAAGTGTTTAAGGTGTATGTTAGATATGTTGTCTGGTCCAGTAGCCTTCAAATTCTTAATGTTTTTGATGATCTTGGTGGTCTGGTCTGTATTGAAGGGTGTAATAGTTGTGTCGAGTCTGTAGGTTTTCTTGTGTCTGGCTGTTTGTCTGTCTGTCTGTCTGCGTGTTTCTGGTTATTGTCTCTGTTTAAGTGACTTATCTTTGCGTAGTGATTAACTAGAATGTTAGCTTGTTGTGTATATGTTGGGATATTATTTTGGCTGTGACAGAGAGCCGCATGTGAGGTGTGAATGCCACTGTTGGAGTGGGTAATGCTGTTTATAGTCTTGCATAGCCTGGATGTATCTGTGGAGTGGTTTAGTGTTGTTATGAATTCCCTGAATGTTTGTGTTTGTTTTTCTTTGAGTTTGTTGTTTATTTCTGTGTTGAGCTGTTGTATCTGCTGTTTTATGGCTTGTGTGTGTGGTGTTTGTGTGTTATATTTGAGGTTGTTAGGTTGGTTAGGTTAGTTAATTTTGTTAGGTTAACTAGTTTATCAGAATTACATTTTCCTGGTGTAGTTTTCTCTGCTTTGTTGAATTTGACACACATTTCTTGTGCAAATGAGTAGAAACACACTGTATTTTAGAATGGAAAAAAAAATAGTTTCTATTCATTTGCACATGAAATGGGTATCAGATTTGAACAAAGCAGAGAAAACTACACTAGAAAAATGTAATTTTGATAAAAAATGTAGCCCCTGTGTCCAGCCAAATATTTACCATGCCCACCTTAACAAGCACTGGCAGAATGTGTCAAAAATATCACCTACCACCAAACAGTCTGAGAAGGATTCAAACCCTTCAATACAATAGTATTTCTAGACACGGTTCTCACCTTTTTAACTCCTTGCCTCAGTACCTTAAAGATATAAGTGCAGTCCCAGTAGATACTTTTAAAAAACACTTGGACATGTTTTTAGCCAATATACCCAACCAACCCACAGTGCCAGGGTATTCCTCTGCCAGACCAGCCCCCACAAATTCAATAAGGGACCAAATTGTATGGCAGGAGCAAGAGAAAAGAAGGGTGGTGACCCCATTGTGGCCCCACCTCAGGAGGTGCTGAGTGGACTTTGTGGGAGCAGCACACCCTTGAGGCAGAAGCGCTTCAAGGTAAATGGCCCAAACACGTATTTCTGTTCATTTGCACAAGAAATGAAGGTTATATTTGAACAGAACACACCGAAATACACTAGAAAAATATTTTTTTTATTTCAACTTCAGGCCATGTCATTTGCGACATAATTACCTATAGTAGTAATTGTTTCAGAATTACATCTCAATTTATGGAATTTTCTCAAAATTTCACACGAGCACACTTTTGATGTTATGCCGTTAGATTTTTATTTAGTTTACTGGGTTTAGTTACAAAAGTACGGTATCACCTATGCCCTGGTGTTTTGGCCTAACTCAACCTTAGCTTGGCAAATTTTTTTCGTCCTTAAATGTTACTTCCCTAGCCTAGACCAAGCCTTTACTCGAGAGGCAAATATTAGGAAACCTTTATATGCCAGACATAATTAAGTGAATGACAATTACGACACCTACCAATAAACATACAGCAGCAAGTCTAGAATATTTCAGAATTTGCCATTAATGCATAACCTTAAATTTTCACAAAACTGTCATTCATATCTAATAGCTTGTTTACTAAGTTCGAGCAAAACTTTTCCCTAATGCAAAGTATGGGTCTTAACAACTCGTATGGTTAGGTTTAAATATTTATAATATTTTCTTAGATAACCATCGAAAGTTAATTGATATTGGATAGACTTGGCGGAGATACAAAAATTTACCACTATTGCAACAAAACAATTTTAGAAATTATAACTTTGCAAAAGGAAAAAGTACTAACGAATTTCGTTTTCTAAGATCGTAGGTGTGGTTATTCTGGTATTCTTTACTGATATGCATACTTTTGTTTCCAACTGAAGAACTACACATAATGCACTGATTTATGCGGCCAGGATTATTTTGCATTGGAAGCCTACGTAATAGGTATAAAATTGTATTTGAATTTGATATAATTTTCTTTGCCAGATTTCATGAAGTATATAATAAATCGTCTAGTTAATTAGTGTGTGTGTGTGTATATATATATATATATATATATATATATATATGTTAAACACAGACCGTGCATGGAACAAGGAACTCTTCTGGGAAAATTAAATCCACTATAGTCCGAATAAGTAATGGTAAATGATAAATACCATAGTTTTTCTTTTTCATGATTTTAGCCCGACGTGGGCAACGGGTCTCTCGCAAAGAGATCCCATAAATATAGCTTCCCTCACCAGCTATCTGCAAAGCAGACAGGATCCAGCTTTGGGACATGGATCTAGGGTTTAAAGCAAGCCTAGATCCCTACATTCAGAACCTCTATATAAGTAAAAGACTCGTTGCATTCACGTCGGGTTGAATAAATCAAAGAAAAAGGGGGTAACTATTGTATTTTTAACCAAAAAAAAACCAAAACTTAAACCTTAACCGGGACATTGAGCGTCCACTTTTCAAGGCACGTAACACGTCCGTTTAATATACACAAATTCAGAATGGTTCCCTGAGACAATTATATGTTAAACACAGACCGTGCATGGAACAAGGAACTCTTCTGGGAAAATTAAATCCACTATAGTCCGAATAAGTAATGGTAAATGATAAATACCATAGTTTTTCTTTTTCAGATTTTAGCCCGACGTGGGCAACGGACGTGTTACGTGCCTTGAAAAGTGGACGCTCAATGTCCCGGTTGAGGTTTAAGTTTTGGTTTTTTTTGGCTAAAAATACAATAGTTACCCCCTTTTTCTTTGATTTATTCAACCCGACGTGAATGCAACGAGTCTTTTACTTATATAGAGGTTCTGAATGTAGGGATCTAGGCTTGCTTTAAACCCTAGATCCATGTCCCAAAGCTGGATCCTGTCTGCTTTGCAGATAGCTGGTGAGGGAAGCTATATTTATGGGATCTCTTTGCGAGAGACCCGTTGCCCACGTCGGGCTAAAATCATGAAAAAGAAAAACTATGGTATTTATCATTTACCATTACTTATTCGGACTATAGTGGATTTAATTTTCCCAGAAGAGTTCCTTGTTCCATGCACGGTCTGTGTTTAACATATAATTGTCTCAGGGAACCATTCTGAATTTGTGTATATATATATATATATATATTATAGTGTCCCGTAAGTCTGGAACCATAGGGCAAAATGATAAAAACGGCAATAAAAACGCCGAAGAGACTTTTGGGGACTTTGTCAAATGAGCGAGGACGGTAGCGGCTGTGTCATCGTCGGTGGATGTCATAAGAACATAAGAAATTTTTATAGTGGGCACACTAGGGGCCACTTCGGCCCATCGAGGTGGCTCCACTGTGTAAAAACTGCCTGCGTGGTTTATCTCCTATGGATCACGTTTCTCTGAACTTTGCTACAAGTTTGCTGACACAGCTGTGTGTTATCGGAGCGCGGTCCAGATGCAATCTGTTAAATTCCTCAGCGACCTCCGTCTGACTCCGATATCCTACGAGCAGAATTACCTCGATGCGTTCTTCCTTACTCAGACATCATGGGCACTTGCATAAACGGAAAAACATGAATTATTATTTTACCCTATGGTTCCAGACTTATGGGACACCCTGTATATATATATATATATATATATATATATATATATATATATATATATATATATATATGCATTTAACTGCAATGACCACGCAGTATATAAGTGAATAGAAACGACATAATATTAAGGAACGTTTCTGCACACGCGGAAGAGAAATAACGAATAAATGAAAAATGAGGCGAACCGCCCGGGAATCGAACCCAAGGCCTTCCAATTGCCGGTTGGATGCGCTACCATTACACCACGGACCTCAATCATTCACAAATCGAAATTTTCCTATGTAGGAGAATTTCGATTTGTGAATGATTGAGGTCTGTGGTGTAATGGTAGCGCATCCAACCGGCAATTGGAAGGCCTTGGGTTCGATTCCCGGGCGGTTCGCCTCATTTTTCATTTATTCGTTATTTCTCTTCCGCGTGTGCAGAAACGTTCCTTAATATTATGTCGTTTCTATTCATATATATATATATATATATATATCCCCGCCTGTGGCCACCTTGTCGTGGTGGGTGGGTATTAGTTACTTTTCAGCCCAGAATGTTTCCCGATAATTTTGAGGGGTTCTACATTAATGTCTCAACAGGTACAAAACATTTAACAATAACATTTCCGTCGCAAATGTTTAGTTTACGAGCTAGTAATTTTGTTTAAAAAAAAATTTTTTGAAGGGGTATTCTATCGCCGCCATAACAGGAGGTGGCACCATCTAACGACGAACTATGTAAACATTTTTGAGGTAGCCAATCACAGGCCTCTATTTCGTCACGTGACTTAATCCAGCAAATCACCGACCGATCTGCTTCCTCCTTCATCTCCTGTTTTCAGTTCAAATTCAGAATCGACATGGCTGTCCAGTGTAACCAGTGCCCTCCCGTTCCAGCTCGCATTTTCACACTTTGTTTTGAAAATAACGAAGCAAGCCTCGATTTTCTTCGCTCGCATGTTCTCCCTTTAAATGTAGTGTGTCCAACATGTGGCCGCGAGTATATTTTGCGAAAAGACAGACATCAGTGGCAGTGTACCGGTAGGTTAGGTTAGGTTAGGTTAGTTAAGTTAGGTTAGGCTAGGTAGGTTAGGTTAGGTTAGGTTTTTCTCATGGTTTTTGATGTTTCGCGACATTCTTACCTTCATTTTCGTTGGAAATGACGAGTTTTTCACCCCCCCCCCCCAAAAAAAAGATTCCCCACAGGTTCCCCAATATTGATGGGGTAGGCCCGGTAGGGGATCGGGTATATTGTGGGGCCGCGCAGTTAATTTTCCGCATTTATATTATTTTTATATTAGTTACCGACAAACCAATTTTGCGCGTACCAAATTGTATATATTTTATCATTGTGTAATTTTAAGAATCATATATAATCTTTATAAATAAGTATTGTACATAAATTTATATATATATATTTAATTAATTCAGCTGTATATAAAATAACAAAATCTTCTGTAAAATAACCTCAGCCAACCAAGAACTCAATAAACTCTGAAAACGACCGGCTTTTCCTTCAAGACGCCAACCCCCCAAACGACAGGGAGAGAAGAGGACACGAGAGGCCCCTAAAAGAGATACCCAACAAAGCGATAGCTTGCCTCTCGTATCCTTCATTCTTCCCGGCAACTACAAGTAGCACCAAGAAGGAACCAGCTACAATTGGTGACCCCGGAGTGACCCGAAGCAGCCAGCGGAAGCAGCATCCTTCAGTCGCCGGGCGGAACAAACCGAAGCCACGCCTCTTCGCCGCCCACCCGTAGTAGCCGGTCGGAACCAAAGCAGCAGCAGACCCGAATTACATTCCCGCAAGATGGAATCTGTTGAATCAGGAGTGCACCATGTCACCATCAAGCCACCCACGTTCTCTGAAGCGTCGGCCGCAGGATGGTTCTCCATCATGGAGGCACAATTCCACATTTCCAGAATAACATCCGAAGAGACCAAATTTTTCCATGTTCTAGCCTCGTTACCCCCCGAAGTCGTCTCACGAATTTCAGCAGCAACTCTCTCCAACAAGTCGTACACCGATTTAAAAGAAGAAATCGTGAGTCATTACGAAAAGACGAAGCCAGAACTCTTCGAACGACTCATCTCCAACACTCCTCTCACTGGAAAGCCCTCCCAATTCCTTCAAGATATCCACCAAACGGCACTGAAGGTGGGCGTCAGCGATGATTTGGTGAAGCATAAATTCATCCAGGCGCTCCCATCCTCAATAGCGCCCGTCGTAGCAGCACAAAAGGAGCTGACGCTAACTCAACTCGGCAAACTAGCCGATGAGTTAATACCGTTCGCTCAACAAAGCTGCTACGCGGCGCCAACGTCAACTCGAGCCAATACAAGCCCAAGAACGAATATCCCCATCGGCCTAAAACCCTTCAGCGAGAATCAGCGGCCGGTGGTGTGCCGCGCGCACCTTTATTATGGCCCCCAAGCAAGGACCTGCAGGCCATGGTGCAAGTGGCCAAATAAAGATGACGCCAAGCTGCTCCCCTCGTCACGCCCAAATTCAAGATCTTCCTCACCATCAAGAGAAACGTCGGAAAACTAGATAAGCAGGCTGTGATTAACGCGACGTCCGGCCTGCCGCTGATCTCAGTCGCAGCTCGCATCGCCAGTCTGAAGGTCAATTTTATCATTGACACAGGAGCGAGCATCTCAATTTTACCACCAACTTGTGTCAATGATTGTCAACTCCACCCAACCGCAGTAAAGATTTCCACCGCAAACGGTCAGCCGCTCGAAATATTCGGAGAAGTAACACTGGACATATCAATTCCTAAATTACGAAGAATATTCAGGTGGCCATTCGTCGTCGCCCAAGTCTCCAGTCCACTTCTCGGCGCCGATTTTCTATCCCATTATGACATCCTTGTGGACTGCAAGCATGGCATTTTGAAGGATAGAGCAACAACTCTTCAAGCCACTACTAAACCTGTGCAATCCAAAGACCTTCACCTCATCAATATTAACCCTACCGACAAATTACCTCAAGAAATCAGGAACCTGCTTGACAAGTACTCCTCACTACTGAAACCAGCTCAACCGCAGAAAGTTTCCACCAACACTGTCAAGCATACCATCGACACTGGCAGCGCACCACCAGTGTTTGCAAGCCCTCGACGTCTTCCACCCGATAAATTATCCTCAGCTAAGGCTACTTTCAACAACTTACTTCAAGATGGAATTATAGAACCCTCAAAATCACCATGGGCCTCACCGTTACACCTCGTTCCGAAGAAGATACCAGGCGAATGGCGGGCGTGTGGTGATTATAGAAGCCTAAACGCTGTCACGAAACCGGACAGATATCCACTTCCTCATATAAGAAGTCTGTCAACATCTCTGCACGGAAAATCATGCTTTAGCAAAATCGATCTAGTCAGAGCATATCACCAAATTCCAGTCCACCCAGAAGATATCGAGAAAACGGCTATAACAACTCCATTTGGTTTATTTCAGTATTTATACATGCCATTTGGTTTAAGAAACGCCCCTGCAACATTTCAACGCTTCATGGATACAATTTTCAGAGGAGTTGACTGCGTATTTGTGTATCTCGACGATATTTTAGTCCATTCAAATAACGCAGTTGACCATTTGAAAGACTTAGAACGCGTATTCAAGATCCTTCAAGAACACAATTTAAGAATTTCCTTAGAAAAATGCATATTTCAGCAATCCAAAATTGAATTTCTGGGTCATGAAGTTTCCCCAGCAGGCATTCGTCCTCCTGTAAACAAAGTCTCCGAAATTCAAGATATTCCCCAACCGCAAGATTACCAAAGCCTCAGAAGATTCCTAGGAATGACGGGATTCTATCGCCATATGATACCCCGTTACGCCGATTTAGTCTCACCTTTAAGTGAAATCGTCAGAACTCAAGTCAAAAGCAAAAGTCTACAGTGGAACGACGAAGCAATTCAAGCCTTTCAAGATGTCAAGGATGCACTACGGAACGCCGTTACGCTTTGTCATCCTCTTCCATCAAGCTCAATCCTTCATTTAGTTACGGACTGCTCACAAATAGCAGCTGGAGCAGTTCTTCATCAAATAATCGACAGCACACCAGTTCCCATCGCCTTCTTTTCCAAGAAATTAACTACAACTCAGCAAGCGTACGCCGCATACGATAGAGAATTACTCGCAGCATACCTAGCCGTCCTGCATTTCCGTCAATTTTTAGAAGGTCGTCAAGTAATACTCTTCACGGATCACAAACCGATGGTTTCTGCCTACAAGAGTCCCTTACGAGCCAAGACAGACCGACAACAACGTCATTGGTCTGCCATCACGGAATACGTATGCGATGTAATACATATCTGTGGATCCGAAAACGTCGTAGCGGACTGCCTTTCACGCAACGTAAACGCAGTACATATCGACGCTTTCGATTTATCAGCAATCGCGGAATCTCAACAAAAAGATCAAGAAACGCAAGAATTTCTCCCACGTCTCAAGCCGTTCCCGTTTCCAGAAAATACAACTTTATATTGCGATACATCCACGCCATATCCCCGTCCTTTTGTTCCCAAGCAGCATCGATCTTCCATCTTCAATCAATTTCATAATATTTCTCATCCAGGCATCAAGCAATCACTTCGTATCATTAAATCAAGATACTTTTGGCCCTCAATGAATAAGGATATTCGAACTTGGTCCCGAAATTGTGAATCATGTCAATCCTCAAAAATTTCTCGCCATACAAAATCAGAAATAACCCCTTCGATTTACCAAGTTCAAGATTTGAAACGGTACATATCGACATCGTCGGTCCCTTACCGCCAACCACTTTGCCCGGTCAAACATATCCTTCCCCATATAGATATCTCCTAACCTGCATCGATCGTGCCACAAGATGGATAGAAGCATATCCTCTGATTGATACTACAGCCACATCAATAGCACACGCATTTCTCGATGTATGGATTTCAAGATTTGGTGTACCACTGCAAGTCATAACGGACCGCGGATCCCAATTCGAATCCGAACTCTTTAGGGAACTCTCAGCTCTCATCGGATTTCACCGACTAAGAACTTTGTCGTATCGCCCTCAGACCAACGGAATAATTGAAAGATCTCATCGCACCATCAAGACAGCAATCATCGCTCGAAAACAAGATTGGCTCCCCGCTTTACCCATAGTTCTCCTTGGTTTACGCAGTCTCCCCAACGAATCGGGTTATTCACCGTTCACCACCGTCACCGGAACCACCCTATTATGCCCGAGGCCAATGATCGCCAATTCGTCGTCAAAATCCAATTCAAAATTCATCTCCGAATTAGCCAAGAAAATGACGCAAATCGATTTCGCCCAACTCTCTCAAGGAAACATTCACTCAGCCCCCAAATCATTCATTCCATCGGAACTCCACAAATCAAGCCACGTATGGGTACGCATCGACGCGTTCGAAAACCATTCGAGGCACCATATCAAGGACCTTTCCGTGTTCTCGAACGCCACGATAAGTACTTCGTAATAGAAAAAACTAACGGATCGTCAGAAGCCATTTCAATTAATCGTTTAAAACCGGCGTATATAGTTTCGGTCCCACACAGGTACCGGGCGCACAATCGGACGACATCGGATCGGAGAAAAAGCACGCAAGGAAAAAGGACGATGGAGGAAGCACCTCGGAGGTAGCAAATACAGACCTCAGGACGGGCGCGCAGGACAACGCAACAACCGGAAACGAGGCCGACCGAGGATCAACGCGAGCTGGACGAAGGATCCGATTCAAATCAAGACCGAATATTTCTACTTTTGATATACGTGCTCCACTTCTCGGGGTGGGCAGTAGTGTGGGGCCGCGCAGTTAATTTTCCGCATTTATATTATTTTTATATTAGTTACCGACAAACCAATTTTGCGCGTACCAAATTGTATATATTTTATCATGTGTAATTTTAAGAATCATATATAATCTTTATAAATAAGTATTGTACATAAATTTATATATATATATTTAATTAATTCAGCTGTATATAAAATAACAAAATCTTCTGTAAAATAACCTCAGCCAACCAAGAACTCAATAAACTCTGAAAACGACCGGCTTTTCCTTCAAGACGCCAACCCCCCAAACGACAGAGAGAGAAGAGGACACGAGAGGCCCCTAAAAGAGATACCCAACAAAGCGATAGCTTGCCTCTCGTATCCTTCATTCTTCCCGGCAACTACAAGTAGAGCCAAGAAGGAACCAGCTACAATATCTTAACAACTGGTCATTTCCGACGGAAATGAAGGTCAGATTCGCATGAATCACATCAGAAACCATGAGAAAAACCTAGGTTTCATGGGAAATAGCAGTGTGGGCTGAAAAGTAACAATTACCGGTGGGTGGGCTCCCGTGTTGACCCAGTGGGCTACGTCGGCGGGGGCTTATCCCCCGGAAGGGTCACGGTCACCCATGCCGGACAGGCTACTGGGTAGACCGGGCTAAGATCCACTAAAGTCTTTGGTTCACAGTACGGGTCTCCAGTGCTATCCTCCAGATGTGACGCCCTTAGAGCGTCACTGTGGAGGATGGTTGGGTGTCCGGGCCAGTGGGATTGGGAATCTCGGGTCTTTGCGCCGTTTGGGGACAACCTTTCGCATCACGGGGCCCCGTTTTTAAACCGATGGTGTGTTCCCTGGGGACGAGTACCCCGTCCCCGGCGGTTTGCGCTTGGCCTCCCTTTCTCACCGGTAGGCAGTTTCTCGCGGCTCCTGGGTCCGTTTTTATCTAACTAATAACGTATGGATACTTCTACTTCTTGCCCTAGAACTCGGGTGGTGGGCGACCAGGCCCTCGAGTCCTCTACCACTGGAAGACCACGTCGTGAGGGGGTCGCCCCTCCTCTGGCTACGGAACACTCGCATTCTCCTCCCTCTTCACCAACCGCAATCTGTACCTCGAACATGCCTTTGGACACACCTCCTCTAGAGCAGGGGTCCCACCCCAGCTCCCCTCAGCCAGCTCCGGGCAAGACAACAGGGTCCACGACAGCCTCGCCTCGAAAACCAGGCCTCTCGCTCTCTCCTTATGCCCGTCTCACCCGTCATCGACCCGCCTTTCTTTCCACGGAGAGAGCCACGTGACGGACGGGGAAGTCGGCGCCCACGTTCGTCCTATCAACCACTAGATGTCCCAGTCCACTTCGAACCAACAGCTTCCCTATCCCTACCCAGTACTCACAAATTTTTAGTTATTCGCCCTACTTCTGGGTCCCTACCGTCCAACTCTGAAAGAACATTTCAGGCCATTCGCGCAGCAACTCTAGCCGTTATGACGTCCAACCAGAGAGGGACATTTCTCTCCTTATGAAATTCTCGAACAGCGGCAGAAACGAATGCCCTACTCTCCCTCACAGAAGTCCTCGGATGCTCGGTGACCGTTTCCCTTCACCTTCGCCTGAACCAGAGTCAGGGCACTATCTTCGCTACTCGTTTATTGATGATACCCGAGAACGAGTTATTAGAAGACCTCACACCCAGAGATGGACAAAGATACTTAGAAATGTATCTAAGATACAAGATACTTTATAAAATGTTTCTAAGATACACAGATACAAGATACATTAAAAAATGTATCTTAAAGATACAGATACAAGATACATTTCAAAGATACATTTTTAAGATACAAGATACTTTGAGAACAATATTTTTCTTCACCCGAGTCCTATAAATCCCTTACTTTATATATATGCACCATATTTATGTACATAATGAATGTACCATATTAATCATTTTAAAAAACTATAATTCTAGCAAATGTGTAGTGAAAATACATAGGGCATATTTTTAACATCATTTACTGTGTGCAAGGCTACATAACTTGTACAGGCTAAGCTAGTTTATAACTAATTATATCTTGACTGACTTGACACTGGTGTAATTTGTAATGTATTAGTTAGGACCATTAGTCAGCATAAAAAGGGTCGAGATATAGTACAGCTTCACTTATATTATAAAGACGTCAGAAATAACCATAAAAAAAAATAATGTAGGCCTATATAGAAAATGTATCTTAATATTAAGATTCTTGAAGAAATGTATCTAAGATACTGCCCAAGATACTAAGAAAAAAATGTATCTTAGATACGTATCTAAGATAGTCTACGTATCTTGTATCTTAAGATACTGCCCATCTCTGCTCACACCCCAGTGTGTTATTAAGGTTCATCGATTCACATCTCGTCAAGGAGGTACCTCCTGCCCCACCCGCACATCGTCCTCACGTTCAACACCCTAGTCCCTCCCGATGTGTGTGGGGCATGGGAGACCGCGCGTCATGCGAGTTCTCGGTCCGCCATAACATTCCAGACCCGACCCGTTGCTTTAAGTGCAATAAGTTTGGGCATGTCAATTCGGTATGCCGACAGCCACAACAACTGTGCGTACGTTTCACCCAGAACGATGTCCCATCTCGCCTAAATGCTCAAACTGCGCCGGCACACATCCTTCTTCGTCTCGTGAATGTATTTTTTTTAAGTTTGAGAAGGGCCTTGCGGGTGGCAGACTTCATCAGCCTTCGAGAGGCGCGAGGTGAGGCCGGGGGTCTCTTATGCTGCAGCCCCCGGCACAGTTCCCTCGACTCGCCGTCCAGATCCGCCACTCAAACACCCATCGACTACTAATCCCCTTCCCAATCGGACCCCACGCTGGGCCCGGCAGCCGCCTGTCCCCCTCCCATGCCTACCCACCATGAATCTCCAAAGCTACACACTTCCCAGACCTCTGGAATCGGGACTCTCGGTTCCCGCCTCCCAGGAACCCCGCTCTCACCGCACTCTGAGAGCACACCCAGACCTAGCGCCCGGGGTAAATCAACGAGGCGGAGATGCCGGAGTGAGTCCCCAGACTCACCGGCCATCCAACAAGCTTCCCTCTCTTCTCCTAAATCTAAAAGGAGAACTTGAGCACCTACACCCTTAACCTCGCCTACGATGACCCTCTCACCCTCGCACTCACCCCTGCAGAAGTTGACAGTCGTTGCTGATGTGCACAAGCCACCACCTAGGGTGAGACACGGGGCAAATCACCCTACATCTGAGGATCCAGTGGACGCGGCACTGGCACGCATATATGGTGTGACCAGAGTACCCTCGGCCGCACCCTCGAGCCTCATGGGTCTACCCTTACCCCCTGGTGCCATCTTCTCCACCCCACCACGGGAACATCCTGGCTCATCCCCCTGTACCCCCACTGACCCGGCCCTTCTCATACTTCCGGCTCTTCCCTCATTGGCCACCCAGACTTTGTCATCTCCCCAACCCGCTCAGTCTTACTGGTATCCCCTGTCGTCACCCCGGGTGACCCGGGAAACCACAGACAAACAGGAAGGTGCCAATATGGGCAACGGAACCCTCCCCCTTTGCATGACCACTGAACCCTGCCGAGAGACTCCTCACCCTCTGAGCCCGCGACGGTCCCCGGGCTGCCGCGATCCACGCCTCCGGTCCCGTTCGGTCGACTCGACCCCACAGTCCACGAAGGGGTTGGCTGGTCAGCCGATTCCCTCCTTGGTGAACAGCAGGTGACCCGACAGGCCCCCGACTTACCCCCCGCCATCATGAACCTAGATCTCCATCCACAGTCTAACTCCCTAGCACCTTCACCCTCTCCACTTCTCCCTCGCCAAACAATGGCCCCTCCAAAAGCGACGATCCTACAATGGAACTGTAGGGGAATCTTCGCAAATTACGAAGGCCTAAATTCCCTGATTGCCTCTGCTCGTCCGGTATGTGTCTGTCTCCAGGAGCTAATCCTGGGGACCAGACCAATGCCCTGCCCTACTGGATATTCTAGCACTACCTCTCCGTCTCCTACCTGCACACGAAGGGGGCTGCCAACCTCGTCCACCGTACAGTCCCCTTTCACAACCTCCCAATCAGATCCCCGTTACAGGTGGTTGCTGCCAGGATTTTCCTGGAGAAGCAATACACAGTCTGCTCGATCTACCTCCCCCCTCACTCCCAAGTTTCCCGCGATGACCTGGTTGAGGTTGTTCAACAACTCCCCAGGCCCTTCCTACTCTTGGGTGATTTCAATAGTCGCCACCCACTGTGGGGAGATACGACCTCCACTCTTGTGGCTCCGACCCTGATTACCCTCATGGCTGAACTCTCCTTCGAGTGCCTCAACGACGGCTCTCCCACACACTACCACGCCACCAGATGCACCCCCGTCCTGTATAGATCTATCGTTCATCTCGACGGACGGCCTCCTGGACTTCACTTGGTAAGTGCTTCGGGACGACCACGGCAGTGACCACTTCTCTGTCTGCCTCACACTAAATCGACACGACCAAACCATTCGAGTACCGGAGAAGTGGATAACGGCCAGAGCTAATTGGCCCCTTTTCCGAGCAACACTTCCACACGTTGTACGACGGCCCAGTTTCCATCCTCCGATGAATGCATTGCGTACTTTGAGGCGACTGTTGTCGCAGTAGCAAGCACCAGCATTCCAGATCTTCTGCCTACCCCCGAGCCCGACGAGTACCCTGGTGGAACCCAGAGTGCGCGGAGGCTACTCGAGCCAAGAAGAGGGCTACCAGACGATTTTATCGTACGCAAACCCCTACCCATCGCATGGAGGTGCAGCGGGCCAGAGCGGTTGCTCGCCGTGCGATGAAGAAAGCGCGCCGAGCTTCCTGGCGTACCTTTTACCACGTATCACTTCCTCCATACCATCTGCTACCATCTGGAAGAAGGTACGGAGTGTCGAGAGACGACATGCCCCCTCCCGACCCCCGGTCCTCCGAACTAATGACGGGCTTCTCTATGACCCTAGGTCGGTGGCAAATCTTCTCGCATCTACCTTCGCTGCCGTCTCCTCCACAGACAGCCCCCACGCGCTGGCCCCTAACAAGAGCTGCTCACCATCCCTCGAGAACTCTTACAATCGGTTGTTCACCATGCGAGACCTACAGGCGGCACTGGCCTCTAGACGGTCTCCTTCCCCTGGCCCGGATGGCATCCCCTACTGTATGATCCAACACACCCATCCTACTATGCAACTGTTTCTACTATATCTCTACAACGTATATGGATTGAGGGCACTTTCCCCTCCGGTGGAAAGAGGCCCCCGTAATACCAATCCCCAAACCCAGCAAAGACCCCCTTAACCCCACTAATTATAGACCAATCGCATTAGCATGCTGTGCCTGTAAAATCTTTGAGAAAATGATCGCCGTGCAACTCTTTTTTCCTTGAAAACAATGACTCCCTCCCGGCTACCCAGTCTGGCTTTAGACAGTTTCGCTCCACTACAGACCCCCTCCTGCTCCTCAGCGGAGATATTCAGAACGCCTTCAATAGGGGGCAGTTTGTCCTGTCCACTTTCTTCGACATCCAGAAGGCCTACGACACCACTCATCGACGTATAATCCTCAGTGAGCTCCAAAATTTGGGTTTCGTCGGAGCCCTGCCGACCTTCATCAGGCGCTTCCTCTCCTCCCGGACCTTTCAAGTACGGGTGGGCTCAGTCCTCTCTGACACCTTTGAGCAAGAGGACGGGAGTCCCACAGGGAAGCATCCTCAGTGTCATATGCTTTTCATTAGTAATGAACACAGTAGCACAATCCCTTCCACCCACCGTCCGCTCCTCCATCTACGCAGACGACCTTGCGATATGATTCGGGGCGGGAACTGCCCGTCGTCCAACGACAAATTCAGCTCGCCATCCATCGGGTGGAGAGGTGGGCGACGTCAGTTGGTTTCCGCCTGTCCACCTCTAAAACCAAAAGAATGGTCTTCAGCAGAAGATCCACAGCCATATCTGTCCCCTCGGTCACGCTATACGGCGAGCCCCTCGAAATGGTGCCCACCGCGAGGTTTCTGAGCATGACCTTCGACCGACGGCTCAACTGGGTTCCCCAGCTCAGGCACCTGAAACACACACTCCAGCGTCCCCTCGCTCTCCTAGACCATCTTTCCTACACCACGTAGGACGGTGACCACCCTCGCTCCTCCATCTTTACACTTCCGTGATCTAGTCAAAGCTGGACTATGGGAGTGTTGTATACGGATCTACCTCCAGCACTTCCCTCCGAATCTTGGACCCGGTACTTTACAGGGGCCTCCGCCTCTCCACCGATGCCTTCCGATCCTCCCCAGCTTCTAGCCTCTAGGCAGGTCATCCCATAAGTAATGTTTTTTAGATCGGAATTTGAAGGACAAAAAAAAACTCAACTGAAACTTTTTAATCTAGTATATATTTTCCATCGGAATCAATGACACTCTGCCAACGTCCTACAAGCTTTTCAATGTCATGTTTAGAAAATTCAGGCGGTTTTGAGGCAAAAAACGTACAAAGACTGGTGTGCAGGTCATCTAAAGAAGTATACTGTTTCTCGTCAAGATAGTTTTGCAGACTCATGAAGAGATGATAATATGAAGGCGCAAGGTCTGGAGAATATGGAGGATGTGGACGTTTTTCCCACCCAAGCTCCTCAATTTTTGCAGAAGTGATCCGAGCGGTATGAGGACGTGCGTTGTCGTGGTGGAACACGATTCCCTTCCGATTAACCAAAGAAGGTCTCTTTTCTTTTAGTGCAGTGTTCAATCGATCCAGTTGTTGACAATAGACTTGAGCGGTGATTGTTTAGTTGTGTGGTAAGGTTTCAAAGTGTATTACACCACCTTTACCCCACCAAACACTAAGCAACACCTTCCGAGGGTGAAGATTTGGTTTTGGCTGTGGTGTCGCTGGTTCTCCGGCACAAACCCACTGTCGACGGCGCTTAACATTCTGGTACAGTATCCACTTTTCATCACCAGTCACTAAACGGTGCAAAAACGGATCTTGGAGTTCATGGGAATGAAGAGCTGTGCTAATGTTTACCCGCACCCTCAGATTGTCGACCGACAATTCATGTGGCACCCATTTTCCTAACTTAGGCACTTTCCCGAGTTGTTGCAAATGTCGATGGATGGTGGACGGGGATGAATTGAGTTTCTGGGCCAATTCTTCGACAGTTGTTGAACAGTCTTCTTCAAGTGCGGCTAACAGCAGGTCATCATCAAACTCAGCAGGGCGTCCAGAGCGTGCTGCATCTGTCAAACAGCAGTCACCATTCCTAAACTTTTGAAACCATCTTTGCATTTCCTCACATGCAGAATATCGTTGCCATAAACGTCCTGAATGTTTCGCGTTGCTTCAGTAGCACTATTCCCTTTTTTGAACTCTTAAAGCATTATATGCCTGATATGCTCTTCTGATACCACCATGTTTATGAGGGGTTCACATAAAGCAAAACACATGTCTTCACTGGTCAAGGTCTGTAAAGTATGTAGCGAAACACGATAGATCTCCTCTTAGATATAACCTTCGGAAAATTTATGCTTAAACCGAGGAGGACTAGTTTAAACTTAATCTATCGTAAAAAAGCGACATTACTTATGGGATGACCTGATAACTACCTCCCTCTCACCCACCGATGGGGTCTTCTCCTCATGAGGACCCTACCTTCGTGCGCAGAGGCTGCCCTCGTCACTTCTGTACGTGGCAATTTTAGAACCTCCACCCCAGGGTCAGAGCTGGCACTTCACGGAAGCGGTCCGCTATTTCCTGGATCTTTCCAACATTCCCCCTCCCTCAGTCACCCCCACCTTGTATCATATCCATCCTCCCTGACTCCTCACCCCTATCAAGTTTTGCAGGGACTTATGTGCCCTGCCAAAAGCTATCACGACCGCTTCAGTATATAAGTCGCTCTTCCAGGAACACGTAACCCAACACCTGAACACTGTCCCTATCTATACGGATGGTTCCTGATCGGACGTTGGTGTGGCTGCCTCAGCGGTGATAGCGACCCAACCGCTGTCTAGAGCTGTTCTCCTTCCCCGTGAGGCCTCTCGCTGTCTTTTCGGCTGAACTCTTCGCTATTCTGGAAACCCTCGACATTATAAGCACCCACTCCGCCAACTCCTATGTCATCTACTCAGATTCCCAAAGCGCACTGCTCTCCCTTGAAAAATTTAACCCCCCCTCACCCACTTGTCCGTATTATCCAACAAACTTTCCACTCCTTAACGGCATCCCAACACAAGACGGTTATCTTCTGCTGGGTCCCGGCACATGTCGGTATCTGGGTTAATGAGGCGGCGGAACATAAGGCGAAATCCGCTTGCACATTGCGTCTTCACCCGGCCCCTCCCTTTCACGGATTTTTTCCCCGACTCTCCGCTTCCACTTCCGTTCCATCTGACAACGGAAATGGGACCAGGCTATACACAACAAATTCTAGCAGATAAAACCTCAACTTGGCTATTGGGCTTCCTCGTTCCACAGGTCCCGTCATAAAGAGGTGATTCTAGCCAGTCTCCGCCTAGGGAACACACGAAGCACACACGGTCACCTTATGGCTAAATTGCCAGCCCTGCTCTGCCCTACCCCCATCACCGTCGTCCACCTCCTGGTCGAATGCCCGAATCTGTCTGGCCTCCACCACAGCTGTTTTCCCTACCTGTCCCGCATCCCTACGTCCGTACGTCTCCAGCCCATACTCGCCGAAGGCCCCTACTCAGCGGAAGCGATTTCCTCATACCTCACCAACTCTCAACTACTTCACCGCATCTAATTTCCTACCCCCCTCCCACATATTCAATAACTAACCCTTCTCATTCCCTCAGTCTAATACTCCCACCCCAACGACATTACCCACCCTCTGTCTCGCCGAGATATGTACCACTCTAGGTACGAATCGGCGGTTAAGCAACTAAATAAAAAAAAATATATATATATATATATACATGTGCATTGAAATTTCTCTCAAGTTCTTGCAGACCAAAAACTAAACTAGTAGTTCATATATCCTGGCTAACTGAAATTGAGTTACGTAATCCATTTCACTAGTTCGTAGCTGTTCTGGATTATAGCTTTCACAGTTTCGCTAGAGCAAAGTTATTCGCACACTTACCTCGCTACTAATAGAAACCCCTGTAAAAACCGTCGTTTGAATGTGGTGGGACTTCGATTACTATATAGAATTTCTAATTTATACCCCTTCGTTGACAAGCGAAATATTTTTTTTTATCCTGTTAAACGAACTGCAAATAAAAGATCAAGTACTGGATCTGCAACTAGTGCAAATTATTTTCTTTGATGAAAAATTTATATGGTGAACACTGAAAAAAGTAAATTTTCATTAGGAAAAAAGAAAAATCCTGCCTCTCTTCTTACACCCTATCAAATTCGTTGAGTGAAAGGGTATAGAGTTAAATTATGATTTGCTATCCTATTTATAAGTGTTAGTAAGAGAAATTCTATAACGACTGCTTGCGCAAAAAGGGCATTGGAATCTGTTGTAAACAAAGTTTGTCAAATTAGACACGAACTGTAATTAGTCCATGAAGTCGATTAAATTACTGTAGTTAATATACAGTATGCAATTTTAGAGAAAATTGCATAAACTCTTTTTTTTTTTTTTTTCTCAACGCCATCATTTCTTACTATTTTCATTCACTTTATAAAAATTGTCCAATCTTTGGATAAATTTCTTTTCCTCGACATTTTATTTACAGTACAACTTGTCAAAATAATAAGAGAACCAGTAAATAAATTTTCAGCGAATCAGCTATAGAAATCCGTTATGGTTTGTTCACAATGGAAGCTTCACGAAGCCTCCCTCTCACTTTCTAAAAAGTTACTTAAATTTTACAAAAACCGATTCCTTATTCGCTCGTTGAGTTCTTGTGGGTCAAAAGAATAAGCACTGAAACACAGGGCTGGCAAAAACCCAAAAACCCAACTAGCCAGCAAAAAACCAGTTGGGTTTTTGCTGGGCTTTTGCCAACCCTGCCTGAGTGAAACAGCGATCGAAGACCATACGACAATGCGTTAACGATATTGGTATTCAGTCTTGAATTTGCTCAAATTCCCGTGAGAGCACAGTTTTGAGCAAAATATATATATATATAATAAAGAAATAAAAAAATTGTAAAAGTATATAACGAATTAAAATGTGTACATTAATAAAAATAACAATCGTGTATCAGGCCTCAGCATAGGTCGAGGCAGTGTGGCATTATGTTGCCATGACCTTCAAAGAGGTAAGCAACAGTAGCAGAAGTAATAGGAAGTAACAGTATGAAAAAAAATTGTCTTACTTGTTTTGACAAGGAGTTCTAATAGTTCTCACAATTACAAAAGGAATTTTATATAAAACGATGACAAATGTAAAAGCGGTGTAAATGAAAAAATGAAGGAAAATATATTTAGACCTCGAAAATTTTAAAAATATATTTATTGATAATTTATTCGTTATTTATTTACACAGGATAATTATGTATGATTCAATTTATAATTCTGATCCAAGATGGCTTTGCCCTAATGCGCATTTAATATGAACATTAACATTATACTTATTACATAAAGACACTGTACATTGTAGAAAAATAGATTTCTTTTAAACATTTAAATATGCAATTTCAAGTTTCCTTTTAAATAAGTCACGGGTTAATATGGACTTTTTACCAGAATGCAGTACGGGCATCTTCGGTTCTTAAACACACCTTTTCTCCGAATACCCAAACTAAAAAGAAACTGTCCGTGGACATAGCCACAATTTTAGAAATTTATTCTTCAAAGATCACTCCTTTGAGCACAGACAATGAAAAGAGACTTAGCAGCAGGAATAAGAAGTGTATTTGAGAAACACAATTTTAGACTTTCAGTAAAGAGTAAAATTAAATGTACTAAATGAAGAAGAAATGGTCTCATGAAATGATTACTTTATCAAATATTAAAATATAATAAATAAAAGACTTAAAGGGGACCTCCGATAAAAGGAAATTAAAATTAATGGGATGTTAAAAGTTCACATGCTGCAACCACAGTCTTATCTAGTCATGAGCCCCATTGGGGCATTTAAAATATGCAGCTAACACTTCTAAATCATAAAATACAAATTTCGTACCACGAGTAATATTTTCATTCAATCAAGGACTGAGAGAAGAGAGATGGGGTGGGGGAGCTTAGGATACTAAGATAAACGGGGTAACCAAAATATATATTTTGAAAATGCTGCTTACTGCTACAGTCCCAAGTCCCAGGTTTATTTTTCATCTGTAAAATATTCACGGAGAAACAGACTCTTTTACCACCTACCCTACTATTGGCTATGCCAACGCTAATTTACTGAAATATAATTCTATCTTCAATACTCAACAAAGTAGAAGAACATTATATGATTAGTACTATACTGAAATAAAATACGAAACAAGTAACTCAAAAAGAATTTTAAAAATGACAATTTTCAAGCAGATGACTGACAATAATTTTTAGTATCTAATATTTTCTTTCCACACATAGCACAAATGCCTTTCTTGTACGCGCAACCTTGACAATAATGAGATCCATGTTGGTGAACTTTAGTTCGGCATATTCTGCACTCTTCAAACTTCCCCTGAAATTAGAATTACACTTCTTACTTCATGTACAAATGGTTTGAAAATTTGTTAGTTAATAAAGTTACTGTATTGTAACATATAAGAAGCTTCAAGTCAGGAACAATGACACTGTGTGCACCAAGATATATCCAGTCACTTGCAATATTTACACTTACTGTATATGGACTGAATCGATTTTTCTTTGATGTTAATAATTTGTTTTCATTAATTTTACGACCCCCACTTTCTGTTGTATTCTTGGCACCTTCTTTCCATTTGTCTGGAGTGATGACCTGTTGAATAAAACAATCTGTTATCTCAAATAAATTCAAGTAAACAACATTAAAACAAATTGACTTTTATAATCATTAGCGTTTGAATCGATTCTTAATATTTTCAAACTTATTTCTCTAATTCTTAAGCCAAATAAAAGCAAATACATTAAGGTAAGTTCAGTAAGCTTTCCTACTTCACTAAAAAGCTTTAACATTAATTGACATGTATGAGTTAACAACACAATGTAGGTGACTGAAGCCAGGGTATTACAAGGTAGTTACTGGTAAAGTTAATTTATGAGCAAATATTACGAGAGTACTAAGCTGACAAACGAAAATTGTTATAGTTACTGATAGACTAAGTACTTCTAAAAAATTTAACTATTTTCCTGGCTTTTTTAAAAACATAAAAAATCTCTAACATTACCAATGAAGTACATACCCTAGAGTCCAGTTGCACAGGGTGGGAACCCTGCATTGTTTGTTATAAAGCAAATCTTGACATATTTTGAAAGCTTATACCACCCCATTCAAGAATCCATCGGGTGTACACCTGAACCCCGCTTGGCTTTTTCAATATGGCCACCATTTTCAAAGATGGCTGGTGAAACTGAAAAATCCCATATCCTGGTCAATACTTGATGGATTTTGATAATCTTGGTGTCATTTCTAGGGGTTTTTAGGATGATGAGTCGATCTGGAGGGGTTGCAGATACTTTGCGAGTCGTTTTGACCCACATTCGTCAATACTCAAGGTCATTGGAGGTCAAACACCCCTTGAAATAAGAAATATCCCATATCCTGGGCAGTCGTGGAGATATTTTGGTGATCTTACTGTTGTTTTTATGGTTTTGGGCGAGACTGAGTAGTTCTGTAGGTACATGATAACAGTAGGATATCATTTTGTAACTCCATGGGTCAAGTCAAGGTCATTTGAGGTTAAAGTTTGGCCTTGAAATATGATAATGCCACAGTTGACATCACTGTATTTGCTTTATTTCAGTGACAATTTCTACAATCTAGCTAAGTCTGAGCACTTAACATCTTTTCTGCAAATAAAACCAGATCATAATGCTTAAATGACATAACCCACATTATATGGATATGGATATTCGGATATAAACCACAATTTATGCTGAAGTGCAGGGCACATGCATTCTATGAAAGGTTGCAAAGCTACAAGATATGACCTCATAAGCAAAACAAAGCTCACACCTGGATGGGGGATTGGCATTGACAACTTTGATGCAGTTATTCACATTAGGTAACCATTTATTGGGGGCAAATATCAAAAGACATGGTTGTGTCAGGATCGTCAGGATCATCAGTCTGCTCTTTGTTTGCATTTTGGGTCAATGGATTGTTGCAATCCAAGCCGCTGCCACATGCACAGAACATTGTGCAAGGGATTCTGCGTCCCATGCAGCCACAGCGACTCCCCCTGCATGCTGATTGTGATTCATACCCACATCTGATTAGCTTCAGAACTTCATCTGGTGCTAAACACACTCCTTCACCAACTGTTTTTGGGATGAGAACTCTGTTTCATCTCTCTCCCACCCATAATGCACAGGATCAAGTGGTGGTGGGTCACACTTTAGTGCATCGAGCCAGTTCGCCACAGTGTAGTGGGATCTGAGCACAATTTGATGGAAAGCTTCAGTTGTTGGTGGTGGAGAACATAGTTTGGGTGCAGCAGTTCCCGACTTCCCTGTCTTCTGAGCCCATACTCGCTGATGACACTCATTAAGAGATGAGGATTTCTTATCCCCATAGCATGCAACAATGAACGCTGTTGCCTCTTTCTCAATATGGTCAAAGCATGCATCAAGGTACCCCAGCTTGTCTAGCTTCCGACCCTTCTTGGCTGTGGCAATGGCAGTGGCTTTGCCGATGCCATGTATTGCTGCAACTGTGTCACAACCACTCAAAGCGTGTAGTTTGAGGATTTGTGGGATGATGTCTTTGTGCTGGGTTACAGTTGCTTGGATGTCCACTGATTTCCTGCCACGCACTGGAGACTCCATAATCATGGGACAGCCTAGTTTCTTAAATTCATAGAAGTGAGTCAGCATGGCAAACATGTCTGTCTCATCACAAATGATGGAGATGCGGGCATCAGAATCTTTCTCAGCTTGTGCGATAGCGTGTTGTGTTGTTATCACGTCAGCCTCTTCATGAGATGATGAGAGCTCCAATGCTCCTTGACTCCTGCCTCACACAATGGAAGTTGGTATGGTCTGCCATTCTGCAAGCACTAGCTCATGGTCTTGGGTTACAGTAGTGAGATACTCACTGTCAGAAAGGATTTGCTCACAGAACAGCCTGTTTAGTTGCTCCTTGTTCGTGATGCACATGAGAACAGTGTCTCTTGTAGGCATTGTAGGCAATGGGGTGTTGAGGTCCAGCTTGTGAACTCTGCTGCTCTTGCTTCTCATTGCCCGAGTGCTTGATTTCGGAGACAAATCATAGTAGGGATCAAAAGCTAGTACTACAGATGCATGAGAAAGATGTTTTGGTAGCCATACTTTGAAGGTTTGGATAAATGTAGCAACTGTGCCACTAGCAGTCCAGTCGACTGTCCCCAAAACAGCTGACACATCCATGATGATAACTGTTGGTTGACAACCATGTTCAAGAGGATGTTTCCACTCCCAAGTTCTGCTTCAATGCGGACTTAGCTGCAGTTCTCATTAAGCCATCTGGTTGGAACAGTGCGGGTGGGTATGCTGCAAGCTCTGTTGAGAATATATGGGTCAAGTCAAGTTTGCGTTCACTCATCAGCAAACCAATGACGTTTGCATAAATCACTTCTTGGTCCATAACCAAGTGGGCATCCACTTGATATGTTTCATTTTACTTGCAAAGGTGATATGTTTGGAAATGGTGCCATAAAAGCCTTGTGGCCATGATCACTCGTACTATGCCAGTTGTCTCTTTCCAATACTAACAGTTCTATCGGTATTGGCATCTGGAGATGCAAGCTGCCCTGATTTCATTTTAAACCCAATAGAACTATTCAGTTTCACCCAAAACATAAAAATGACAGTAAGATCACCAAAATATCTCCACGACTGCCTGGGATATGGGATATTCCTTATTTCTGGGGGTGTTTGACCTCCAATGACATTGAGTATTGACGAAAGTGGGTCAAAATGATTCCCAAAGTATCTGCAACCCCTCCAGATCGACTCATCATCCTAAAAACCCCTAGAAATGACACCAAGATTATCAAAATCCATCAAGTATTGACCAGGACATGGGATTTTTCAGTTTCGCTGGCCATCTTTGAAAATGGTGGCCATATTGAAAAAGCCAACAATGCAGGGTTCCAGTAAAATCAGGGTCTGTGCTACCGAACTACCTACTATTGTATAGCAGTTTAAAGCTAGTCAGCTGCCTAATAATAAAAATTTTAAATAGTAGCATGACTTAGGGGCACAATGTGTGTGTACCCTCAACTTTTAAATATGTAAAATTCATATTTTTATTAATTATCTTTATGGAGTGTAAAAAAGATGCTTTCTAATTCAAGTTATATAAATTATTAAAAAAAACACTTTATGGGATAAAACAAAACTATCTAATTCATAGTACTGTACTGCCATGTAGAAAGTTTATATACAGGGTGGGCAGAAAGTAGCTCCCTAATTTAAATTACATATAAATTATGTATAAATTGTGATTGTATTGTTATATTGTTATGGTTTGTTCTCTAAAGTGGTACAATTGTAACGTTCATTTTTTTTTTTCATTTCAGATTGAAGGGTAACATGGCTGAGCGTTTAACTCTGCAGGAGCGTGCCCAGTTGGCGGCACGGTACGAAGTTTGGCAATCTGTCGTTCGAGTTCAACGATGGTGGCGGGCCATTCACGGACCACGTGCCCAAGTGGACCCGAAAACAATCAAGAACTGCCACTCGAAGCTCATGACCACGGGGTCTGTGGCAGATGTTCGAAGATGTGGTCGCCTTCGACATCCAGGGCCCAGGAGACGGTGCAGGCAGTTCAGGAAATGTTCGCACGGAGTCCACGAAAGTCAACTCGCCAGGCAGCTCGGGAAAGTGGACTCTCCCGCTACTCAGTGCGAACTGTGCTGAAGAAGGAGCTGAACTGGCGTGCGTGGAAGCCGCATTACTGCCAATCTCTCTCGGACGAGGACTGCGACATTCGCATGGAGTTCGGGGAAATCATGCTGGCTTGGCATGAAGACTGGCCCCATCTCTTCCGCAACATCCTCTGGAGCGACGAGGCGGTGTTCCACGTCGGAGGCTTTGTCAACCGCCACAATTGCCACTACTGGGCAGGAGAGGATCCCATGGTTACCGCTGAAAAACGGCAGAATCGGTTCAGTGTAACGGTGTGGTGTGGTATGACCTCAGATCAGGTTGTGGGCCCGTTCCTTCTGCGCAACACCATGAATGCTGAGCGGTACCTTGCTATGTTGCGAAACGAGGTCTGGCCGGTTGTCAGCACATGGGAGAACATCGACGATCTGATATTTATGCAAGATGGCGCCCCTCCGCACTTCGCTCTTGTTGTCCGTGAGTGGCTGGATGCCCACTTCCCTGGGCGTTG
The DNA here is from genome assembly GCA_023014485.1 of Bathynomus jamesi. Classification (NCBI taxonomy): domain Eukaryota; kingdom Metazoa; phylum Arthropoda; class Malacostraca; order Isopoda; family Cirolanidae; genus Bathynomus; species Bathynomus jamesi. Next base: position 844,113 of record JAJOZX010000399.1, on the reverse strand, counting down.
GATGGGTCGTCGTGGTTCACATCAATGGCCAGCCAGGAGCCCCGACTTGACACCGTGCGACTTCTTTCTTTGGGGGTGGGTAAAGGAAGAAGTCTACCGCACCAAACCGAGGACATTGGAAGAACTGGAGGACCGAATTCGGGAAGTCATGTCCTCCATCCCGCCGGAGTTCCTGCTAAAGTCAGTGGACGCCATTCCTGGGCAGCTCCAGAAGCTGGTGGAAAGAGTTGGAGCCCACATTGAATTTTAAAGAAAACCTACCATGTATGCCTACCTTTTCATATTATTTCTTCTGAAATAAATCGATAATATACGTATTTTTTTACCAATCCAAAATAGGGAGCTACTTTCCGCCCACCCTGTATATATATATATATATATATATATGTTAAACACAGACCGTGCATGGAACAAGGAACTCTTCTGGGAAAATTAAATCCACTATAGTCCGAATAAGTAATGGTAAGTGACAAATACCATAGTTTTTTTCCTTTTTCATGATTTTAGCCCGACGTGGGCAACGGGTCTCTCGCAAAGAGATCCCATAAATATAGCTTCCCTCACCAGCTATCTGCAAAGCAGACAGGATCCAGCTTTGGGACGTGGATCTAGGGTTTAAAGCAAGCCTAGATCCCTACACTCAGAACCTCTATATAAGTAAAAGACTCGTTGCATTCACGTCGTGTTGAATAAATCAAAGAAAAAGGGGGTAACTATTGTATTTTTAGCCAACAAAACCAAAACTTAAACCTCAACCGGGACATTGAGCGTCCACTTTTCAAGGCACGAAACACGTCCGTTTAGTATACACAAACTCAGAATGGTTCCCTGAGAACATTATATGTTAAACACAGACCGTGCATGGAACAAGGAACTCTTCTGGGAAAATTAAATCCACTATAGTCCGAATAAGTAATGGTAAGTGACAAATACCATAGTTTTTTTCCTTTTTCATGATTTTAGCCCGACGTGGGCAACGTGTCTCTCGCAAAGAGATCCCATAAATATAGCTTCCCTCACCAGCTATCTGCAAAGCAGACAGGATCCAGCTTTGGGTCTGTGTTTAACATATAATGTTCTCAGGGAACCATTCTGAGTTTGTGTATACTAAACGGACGTGTTTCGTGCCTTGAAAAGTGGACGCTCAATGTCCCGGTTGAGGTTTAAGTTTTGGTTTTGTTGGCTAAAAATACAATAGTTACCCCCTTTTTCTTTGATTTATTCAACACGACGTGAATGCAACGAGTCTTTTACTTATATAGAGGTTCTGAGTGTAGGGATCTAGGCTTGCTTTAAACCCTAGATCCACGTCCCAAAGCTGGATCCTGTCTGCTTTGCAGATAGCTGGTGAGGGAAGCTATATTTATGGGATCTCTTTGCGAGAGACCCGTTGCCCACATCGGGCAAAATCATGAAAAAGGAAAAAAACTATGGTATTTGTCACTTACCATTACTTATTCGGACTATAGTGGATTTAATTTTCCCAGAAGAGTTCCTTGTTCCATGCACGGTCTGTGTTTAACATATAATGTTCTCAGGGAACCATTCTGAGTTTGTGTATATATATATATATATATATCATGCAAACCCACAAGGAAAAGGAAAAATGATTCCAAGGCCTTTCATGTATTCAGAAGTACACCTCATCAGGGAATGAAGGGAGAAGGTGAAATGACAAAGATATATACATATGTACAACAGGACAGAAAAATAAAAAGATTAGCACATGATTAACAAGAGTTAATTTAATTAGAGGCAAAAGGTATTTTAACAGGATATTGTCAATTTTATACATTCCTGCACTGTTATTGAAATTAATTTTAAAATGGATAAATGCACATTCTAGAATATTCCTTTCAATTATATATCTGTTTTTAATGAATGCTTTAGAACTATCCCACTTGATTCTATGATTACATCTATACATATGGTTAAACAATGCACTATAATTATTTGCCATTCTACGCATATTTGTGCTGTTTTACCCTGATATCTAACGTTTTTCCTGTTTGGCCTATATAAACTGAGTTACATTGTGTACATCTGATCAAATACTATCATACCTCTTTTAATGAAGCCTCAGCCAACAGATTTTCGTTTAACAGACATGAAAAAAATATTCATTTGCAGAAGATATTGAGCCAGAAAAATTCCTCAGTAAAAAGAATTTTTGGAGCTATTGAAGAATAGGGACCCCAGCCTTCTTTAGTTAGCTTTATAATGCTAACTAACGAAAATATCATGACCTAACCTAACCAATCATCAAGGGCGTACAGTTAACCTAATGATTGGTTAGGTTAGGTCATGATATTTTCGTTAGTTAGCCTTATAAGCCTAACTAAAGAAGGCTGGGGTCCCTATTCTTCAATAGCTCCAAAGATTTTAAGTGATTCCTACCAGATGATGTGTAATGCCCAAGAACTCATTACCGAAAATGACCCTGATATGGAGCGAAGCACAGGAATGAAGAGAAACATCTTAAATGAATTTGCCCCCTATGAGATGCTTTATGAGAAGAAATGGAAGGCAAGACAGTCAACCCTTGATGCCTTCTTTGTAAAGGAGGAGGCTGGGCCACAACCTGGCCCCATCTTCCCAGGAGTAGCTGCTGTCTCTTGTCTTCCACTGCTGCCAGGAAGGAGTAGGTGTGCAGTAGGAGCAAGACAGCAGTGGTAAACCACAGAGCAGGCTCCGAAAAAATTAAATGGTGAGTGTTATTAAATTTAGTTTCATCTATTATTGATGTTAACAAAGTCTTCATATGAATTGTACAAGCTTAAGCATTATCACCTATACTAATTGTGGCAGCCATTTTTACTGTTTTATTATCGTTGCACTGGAGCCATTGGCTTGCCGCTTAATGTTTACTTTTCATAGAGAGATGGTGGTGGAAAATCACATATGTATTTCTAAGTAACCAACCCTGCATTATCCGGGTTATTCTTTATTGGGCATGATTTAACAGTATTATTATACTTAAAGTCTATGTTGATACCAATTGCTTCAAGTAAAGTTGGAAGATATTGAAAATTAACATGGTAAGGTGGGCTAAGGATATTTTTACACTCAAATTCCTTAACAGTTACGCTATTATAATACCTATTCTTGGCTTTCCTAAGGCAGTTATGTAGAAATGAAATAGGATAACAATTTAGTACCAAGAGAATTTTGCTACCGTACTATTGTTAATTTTAACCTTGTTTGATACCAGTAAATAGATGATATTTTATGCCTTTGGCCTAACAATTTGGATGATGACTTATTTCTTGGTAGGCTCAACAATTTAGTCCCATCTATTAAGTTCATGGTTGGAAAAGAAAATGATGGAAGCTTATCTTTTCTGCATCTAAAAAATTCAGAGATGTTTGAATCAGTTCAAATGAAGTTTTTTGTAAGCCTACTAATAATAACTCAGTGCACCTAAAACAAAAGCACCCCCTGTGTAATTTCTTTATTTATGGTCAGATTTTTATGAAACTTTCAATATAGAGGTTTTCAAATACTAACTGGGCCTTCAATTGGTTAGATTAAGTTGTGTTATTTTCATTAGTTTCAACAAAAATAACACTACTTAACCTAACCAATTTTCAACAGCATACAGTTGACCAAACAGGGCCTTCAATGGCAGACATTGGAATAACACTGAAGGCCCAAAATTTTTTTTTTAAATTGTGTGTTATTCCGATGTCCACCTTGAAAACCTCTACATTAAAAAATTTCATAAAAATCTGACCATAAATAAAGAAATTACACAGGGGGTGCTTTTGCTTCAGGTGCACCAATAACTCTTACTTGCATTTTTATTCTGACCATCATCCCTTGATTAAATCTTCTATTTTCTCTGCTATGTTTCTTACAGCATTGAGAGTTGTCAGTCCTGAATTTTTAGATTCTGAGTTATGCAATATCATGAATATTGCTACTAAATTATGTTATCCTATTTCACATCTAGATAACTGCCTTAGGAAAGCCAAGAATAGCTATTATAATAGTGTAACTGTAAAGGAATTTGAGCGTAAAAGTATTCTTAGCAGTGGCATGCGGTCCATGGAAGCAAGGGAAGCAATGCTTCCCTATTCAAAGAAAGAAGAAAATGCTGTATTATACTTTAAAGTTTAAACAGTTCAATATGTGTTAATAATTTGTACAAAATCATTTTATTATACTATTTATAGCATTTGATTGGTAATCAGGTGGATACATAGTATATATACTGTACATTGGTTGCCGTTCGTGCAAGAACCTTTGAGAAAGCTGACGCAAAAAATCTCGAGTTGGACAACAACTGACGAAATGCATCCTTTTTCCCCAATGACTTTCGCTTTTTTTTTTACTGTTACAAATTGTTTCTTTCCATTCTAAAAACTCATTTAATGTTTAATAATGTAGTATTTATTGAATACAACAAGTTTCATATATAGTTTTTCTACTAAAAAATTCCATGGCCATGTTAAGCGAAAAAGAATATATATTTATCGTTATTTTATCCTTCCCTATGTCAAAAAGGAAGCAATTTAGATTTCGCTGTCCAGATCTTATAGTTAATTTTCTTGAAATATCTGGCAACTTATACGTGCTGTAAAAAGAAAGAAGAATAGAATTAACCTATAAGTACCGTAAAGTAAGTAGATGATTGTGTGTGTTTTGTTTTTATTATATACGAGTATTTTAAAGTTTTATTTTTATTTTATATAATCTTTGTTGTTTTTGCTTGAATTGCTTCCCCTTGACGAAAAATCACCGCACGCCACTGATTCTTAGCCTACTTTACCATGTTAATTTTCAATATCTTCCAACTTTACTTAAAGCAATTAGTATCAATGTAGTCTTTAAATATAATAATACTGTTAAATCATGCCCAATAAAGAATATCCCAGATAATGCGGTTGGCTGTGTGTATTCAATTGGATGTACACAATGTAACTCAGCTTATATAGGCCAAACATTAAAAACGTTAGATATCAGGGTAAAACAGCATAAATATGCATGTACAACAGCAAATAATTCTAATGCATTGTTTAACCATATGTATAGATGTAATCATAGTATCAAGTGGGATAGTTCTAAAGTGCTTGTTAAAAACAGATATAATTGAAAAGAATATTCTAGAATGTGCATTTATCCATTTTAAAAATAATTTCAATAACAGTGCAGGAATGTATAAAATTGACAATATCCTGTTAAAATACTTTGCCTCTAATTAATTCTTGTTAATCATGTGCTAATCTTTTTATTTTTCTGTCTCATTATACATATGTATAATCTTCATCATCTCACCTTCTCCCTTCATTCCCTGATGAGGTGTACTTCTGAATACACGAAAGACCTTGGAATCATTTCTCCTTTTCCCTGTGGGTTTGCATCATTCATTCATTTCATGTGTTTAATTGTGAAATTCATCCCAAATATATACAGTGGGCCCTCATTGTTCATGAGGCTCACTGTTTGCAATTTTGCAAATTTGTGATGACCCATTTTACTACAGTGTTTCAGTAAATTTGCAACTGACTCCGCAAATTTGTGATTTTGTCATGTGGCATCTGCAACGCTGCCCATGCAAGTTGATGCAGGCTCAGTCATACTGTCTCTTTCACTGAGTGAGGTTGTGTCATTTTGTGCTCTTCAATGCCAGTGTACTATATTTAGGGTGTTATTTAGTTGTTTGTAAAATATTATTGCTTTACATAATTGTTTATGTAATAATATTGCTTTATATTACATACAGTAAAAAGTTTTATTTATGTAAAATATCATTGGTTATGTAATATTACAGTAATGTTATTGGTTTTTATTAGTGTTTGATGCAAATCATTGCTTAATAATACATATTGCTTTAGTATATACTGTATTTATTTTATTAAAATAAAACTTTTTTGGCATTTTAAGGTTATTTTACACTGCCATCCTTCAGCTTTTGGAACCATTTAACCATTTTACATTGAAAATGGATCGCGTTGTTTGCGATTTTGTAATTCGTGACATTTTTCTTGGTCCCACTGTGTGTGTGTGTGTGTGTGTGTGTGTATACACAGTCGACCCTCGTTGAATGTCATTGATTCGTTCTGGGAAAAGTGACGTTAACCGAAAGTGACGTTAACCGAAAGTGACGTTAACCGAAAGTGACGTTAACCGAAAGTGACGTTAACCGAAAGTGACGTTAACCGAAAGTGACGTTAACCGAAAGTGACGTTAACCGAAAGTGACGTTAACCGAAAGTGACGTTAACCGAAAGTGACGTTAACCGAAAGTGACGTTAACCGAAAGTGACGTTAACCGAAAGTGACGTTAACCGAAAGTGACGTTAACCGAAAGTGACGTTAACCGAAAGTGACGTTAACCGAAAGTGACGTTAACCGAAAGTGACGTTAACCGAAAGTGACGTTAACCGAAAGTGACGTTAACCGAAAGTGACGTTAACCGAAAGTGACGTTAACCGAAAGTGACGTTAAACGAAGTACATGTTCAATGGGGTTTTAGGTAATCCACTCCAGAGATTCAGATTCAGATTCCTTTGCCATCTCTTGGAGGTCTGTTGCATTTAACTCCCTCTCATGCTCTTGAAGAAGTTCTTGCACATCATCATCAACAACTTCCAGTCCCATTGCCTGCCCAAGGTGGAGAATTTCAGTTTCAGGATTGCTTTGTTCCTCAAAGCCCACAAAATGATAGATCACAGAGGGCCACAGTTTCTTCCACGCAGAGTTCATAGTGGTTGTGGTTACCTCTTTCCATGCCTTTACAACAATTCTAACAGCTGGTAAACAGGGTAAGTGACGTAGAACGAATGCATGTACGCCAATGGAGGCTTTGACACTAAACGAAAAGACGTAAACCGAGTGTGACATTAAACGAGGTTCGACTGTATATATATATATATATAAAACTGTCTACAGGGATAGTGCTCAACTCCTACTTTGAGGTAACAGGTAGCATCTGGGATTCCAGTTTTCCCACACAAAAGGGGGTGGGCATAAACTTCAAGAATCACCTAATTCTGAGCAATTACAAAGTAGGTGACATGCTCAACTCCAAGCATGACAATGGTGGGAGTCAAACCTGATCAAGCTTTTGCAGCTAAAGTCCAATCTTCAACCAATTGAACCAATGTTTGAACGCTAAACCAAAAACACACACATCAATTTACACACACAAGGATACATAGGGGATCTCCAACCTTACAGATCTAGGGTTACCTTTCCTGAAAGGTTGGGGTACATAAGGTGAGACCAAAGTTCCCATTTACCTCACAAACCTAGTCTATTCTTATCTGTTCAGTAACTCTTGTGCCACATTTATATGAATTCATCATTTATTCACACATTTAATAACTATATTCTTTAACCTTTTACACATTTTTCCTCTACTTTTCACAATTATACTGTACACCTTTTTCATACTTTTATCATTCTTCATTCTCTCCACATGACCATACAAATGCAGCACTTTCTTTTATTCTTTCTCCAATGACTTTTTTACTATACACCTTTCCTGAACCTCCTCATTTTTCATACAGCCTGCGTTTTGCAGCTTCTTAAATTATTGAACTAAACTGCTTCCACTTTTGATAGGAAGCTATTATGTCATACAAGCATCTCGCATCCATACATAAGTTTTAGCACCAACACACTTTCATGTAAATCTCTTGCTGTATTTACACTCAATCACCTCCTTTCTACTCTAACTTTTTATCACACACATGACTTGCTTGACATTACTTTCACCTTCCAACAACCTCCTTTGTTAATCAAGCTCCCCATATATTTAAATTCTTTTAAACCTAAATTCTTTCCATTCACCAAATTACATGCTGACTCTCCTCCTCTCTCACTGTCAAAAACCTTACTTTTATTTACATTCACTTTCAATAACCTTCATTCACAAACATCAACAAAACTTGTTACTGTTTTCCTTAATTCATTCCTTGATTCACCCAGAAGCCTCAAATCATCATCATTTGAAGGAGGATATTGTAGACACTAACTGACCAGGAAAGTACTCCTGGGGTGGACATCAGGTAGGAGGTGAAGTGCTGGAACTCTCCATTTCTCCTGTCACTGTCCTCCTTAGCCAATTTTTTTTCTGCATCTCATTTACCCTATGAGCAGTTCAGCATGCTCTCAAACACACACTTCTCCCTCTGTTCCTCACTACATCCACAATTTTTTATTTTTTTTGGCATGGGTGGTGTTGCTGGGGTGGGAGTATTGGACTGGGGGGTTCAGAAGGTTCAGTTATTGAATATGTGGGAGGAGGGGAGTATGGATTTAGATGTGGTGAAGTAGTTGAGTGGGTGAGGTATGAGAAAATTACCTGTTGAAAAGTGGGGGCCTTCAGCAAGTATGGACTGGAGACACTTGGACGTGGGAATGTGGGACAGGTAGGGGGAAACGGCTGTGGCTGAGGTCAGACAGATTTGGGCATTCAACCAGGTGGATGACAGTGATGGGGGTATGGCAGGTGGGGCAGAATGGGGGCTGGCAATTTATCCATAAGATGACTGTGTGTACTTTGTGTGTGTCCTAGGTGGAGATGGGCTAAAATTACTTCTTTATGACTGGACCTATTGAACAAGGAGGCCCAATATCCAAGTTGTGGTTTTATCCAATGAAGTTTGTTGTTTGTGGCCTGGTCCCATACCTATTGCAAGATGGAACATAAGTGGGAGTGGAGAGTCGGCAAGAAATCAGTGAAAGGGAAGGGCCTGGTGGAGACTGGCAATAAGCAAGCAGATTTCGTCTTGCCATCCACCTCATTACCCCAGATACTGACATGTGCCAGGACCCAGCAGAAGGCAACCACCTTGTGTTAGAATGCCATTAAGGAGTGGAAGGTTTGTTGGATGGTGCAGATGAGTGGGTGAAGGGGGTTTAAATTTTCAAGCACTAAGGGAAGTGCTGGAGGCAGACCCGTATACAACACTTCCACAGTGCAGCTTTGACTGGACCATGGAAGTGTAAAGACAGAGGAGGGAACATCAAAGGGGTCTTTGCTGGGTTTGGGGATAGGTATTACATGGGCCTCTTTCCACCAGGAGAGGAGAGTGCCATCAATCCATATACAGTTGTAGAGGTCTAGTAGGAACAATTGCATAGTAGGATGGATGTGTTGTATCATAGAGTAGGCACCATGGGAAGACCATCTAGAGTCCAGTGCTGCCTGTAGCTCTCGCATGGTGAACAGCCAATTGTAGGGGTTGCCGAGGGATGGTGAGCAGCTCTTGTTAGGGGTTGGAGTGTGGGGTCTGTCTGTGGAGGAGGAGACAGCAGTGAAGGTAGATGCTAGAAGATTTGCCACTGACCTAGGTTCATAGAGAAGTTCGTCATTAGTTCCACCATGGTACTTGTCAGGCTCAGGGGTAGGCAGAAGATTGTGGAATGCTGGTACTTGCTGCTGCAATAACAGTCCCCTCAAAGTATGCAATGCATTCATCGGAGGATGGAAACTGGGCCATCGTACAATGTGTGGAAGTGTTGCTCCGGAAAAGGGGCCAATTAGCTCTGGCCATTATCCACTTCTCTGGTACCTGAATGGTCTGGTCATGCCAATTTAGTGAGAGGCAGACAGGGAAGTGGTCACTGCCATAGTTGTCCCAAAGCAATTGCCAGGTGAAGTCTAGCAGGCTGGCCATCGAGATGAATGACACATCTATATAGGATGGGGTGCATCTGGTGGCGTGGTAGTGTGTGGGAGAGCTGTCACTGAGGAACTTGAAGGAGAGTTCAGCCATGAGGGCAATCAGGGTCAGAGCCATAAAAGTGAAGGTCGTATCTCCTGACAGGGGGTGGCAACTATTGAAATTGCCCAAGAGTAGGAAGGGCCTGGGGGAGTTGTTGAACAACCTCAACCAGATCATCACAGGAGACTTGGAGGTGAGGGGAGAGGTAGATCGAGCAGGATGTGTATTGTTTGTCCAGGAAAATCCTAGCAGCAATCACCTGTAACAGGGAAAGGGGACTGTGTGGTGGACAAGGATGGCAGCCCCCTTTGTGTGCATGTAGGAGACAGGGAGGTAGTGCTAGAATACCTGCTGGGGCAGGGCATTGGTGTGGTCCCCAGGATTAGCTCCTGGAGACAGATTCATACCGGATGAGCAGGGGCAATCAGGGGATTTAGGCCTTCATGATTTGCAAAGATTCTCCTGCAGTTCCATTGCAGGATTGTCACTTTTGGAGGGTCCATTGTTTGATGAGGTAAAAGTGGAGAGGGTAAAGGTGCTTGGGAGTTGGATTGTGGGTAGAGATCTAGGCTCATGATGGCAGGGGGTAAGTCAGGGGCCTCTCAGGTCAGCTGCTGTTCACCAAAGAGGGAATTGGGCTGACCTACCAACCCCAACAGGTACTGTGGGGCTGAGTCAACCAAACGGGACCAGAGGCATAGATTGTGGCAGCTCGGGGACCATCATAGGCTCAAAGGGTGAGGAGTCTCTAGGCAGGGTTCAGTGGTCAGGCAAGGGGTAAGGGCTCTCTTGTCCATATTGGCACCTCCCTGTCTGTCTGTGGTCTCCCAGCATACCCGGGGTGATGACAGGGGGTACCAGTAAAACCATGTGGGTGGGGGAGAGGACAAAGTCAGGGTGGCCAATGAGGGAAGGGCCGGAGGTATGGGAGGGGCTGGTTCAGTGGGGGTACAGGGAGATGAACCAGGGTGTTCTCATGTTGGGGTGGGGAAGATGGCACCAGGGGGTAAGGGTAGATTCATGAGGCTCGGGGGTGTGGCCAAGGTTACCCTGGTCACACCATGTAGGTGTGCCAGTGCTGTGTCCACTGGATCCTCAGATGTGGGGTTATCTGCCGCATGTCTTGCCCTAGGTGGTGGCTCATGTAAGTCAGCTACAACTGTCAACATCTACAAGGGTGAGTGAGAGGGTGAGAGGGTCATCTTAGGTAGGGTAATGGGTGTAGGAACTCAAGTTCTTTTTCTAGATTTAGGAGAAGAGGGGGAGGCTTGTTGGATGGTCAGTGAGTCTGGAGACTCACTCCAGCATCTCCATCTCATTGATTTACCCCAGGCACTAGGTTTGGGTGTTCTTAGAGTGTGGCGAGAGCAGGGCTGTTGGGGGATGGGAACGGAGATTCCCGATTCCAGAGTTTGAGAAGTTTGTAGCTTTGAAAATGCATGGTGGGGAGGCATGGTAGGAGGACAGGTGGTTGCCAGGCCCATCATGGGGCCTGATCGGGAAAGGGGATAAGTAATCAAAGGGGGGTTTGAGTGGCAGATCTGGATGGTGTGCTGAGGGCAGAGTGGCATAAGAGACCCCTGGCTTCACCTCCCAACTGCGCACCCTGTCTCAAGCCTCTCGGACCTCCTTCTCAAACTTAAAAAAGATACATTCACGAGATGAAGAAGGATGTATGCCAGCGCAGTTTGAGCATTTTGGTGAGTTGGGACATCATTCTGGGTGGGTGATATCCCTGCAATGTATGCACAGTTGTTGTGGCTGTTGGCATACTGAACTGACATGCCCAAACTTATTGCATTTAAAGCAATGGGTCAGGTCTGGAATGTATGGGCAGACTGAGAACTTGCATGATGCATGGTCTCCCATACCCCACACAATATGACTGGGAGGGACTAGGGTGTTGAAAGTGAGGAGGAGGTGCAGGGTTGGGGGGGGGGGGGGGGGGGGGGGGGATGTTACTCCTCGATGAGATGCGAATTGATGAACCTCAATGATAGCCTGGGGTGTGAGGTCTTCTAGTAACTCATTCTCTGGTATCATCAATAAACGAGTAGCAAAGATAGTGCTCTGACTCTGCTTCAGGCAAGGGTGCAGGGAAATGGTCACCAAGTATCCGAGGACTTCTGTGAGGGAGAGTAGGGCATTCGTTTCTTCTGCTGATCACAATTTTATAAGAGAACCATCCTTCTGTGATCAAATGTCATAATGGCTAGAGTTGCTGCATGTACAGATTGCCTGAAATGTCCTTTCAGAGTTGGATGGTAGGGACCCAGAAGTAGAGCGAATAACTAAAAATTTGTGAATACTGGGTAGGGATAGGGAAGCTGTTGATTTGAGGTGGACTATGACATCTAGTGGTTGATAGGATGGATGTGAATGCCAACTTCCCCATCCATTGCAAGGCTCTCTCTGTGGAGAGGAGGGTCAATGATGGGTGAGAGGCCTGGTTTTGGGAGAGTCTTTCATGGAACCTGTTGGCTTGCCCATAGCTGGCTGAGGGGAGCTGGGGTGGGACCCCCACTCCAGAGGAGGTGTGTCCAAAGGCATGTTCGAGGTACAGGTTGCAGTTGGTAATGAGGGAGGAGAACATGAGTGTTCTGCAGCCAGAGGCGGGGCAACCCCTCAAGACAGTCTTCCAGTGGTAGAGGACTTTGGGGCCTGGTTGCCCGCCACCCGAGTTCTAGGACAAGAAGTAGAAGTATCTATATGCTAATAGTTAGAGAAAAAGGACCCAGGGGATGTGAGGAACTGCCTACTAGTGAGCAAGGGAGGCTGAGTGTAAACTGCAGGGGGCGGGGTACCTCATCCCCAGGGGACACACCATCGGTTTAAAAATGTGACCCCATGATGCGAAAGTTTGCCCCCAAACAGCGTAAAGACCCCAGCTCCCAAAGCCCAGACACTCAACCAGCCAACACAGTGATGCCCTAAGGGCATCACCTCCAGAAGACAGCTCTGGAGACCCATACTGAGAGCAAGGTGATAGGTGATCCTTCTTGGGGGGGGGGGCTAAACCCCCACTGATGTAGCCCACTGGGTCAACACAGGAGTCCACCTACCATGACAAAGTAGCCACCAGTGGGAGGACACACACACAATATACAGGGTGTTTGAAAACTTTCTGTACAAATTGTAATGGGGATAGGCAACACCAAGACAAACCCTTTTCGTCTATAAGTGTATGTCCGCTGACATCACCATTCGGCGCAAGAGGGCGCCGCTGCAATTGGCTAAAAGGTGAAGTTGGCTAGACTCGCACTTCATGACTGCTGAGATGGCTGACATGCATATGGTGTATGGGGCTGCCAATGGAAATGGAAGAGCTGCTGTGAGGTTGTACCGACAGCGCTTCCTAAACAGATGTGTGCCAAACCACCAAACATTTGCGCATTTGCGATGCAAATGCGCAAATGTTTGGTGGTTTGGCACACGTCTGTTTAGGAAGCGCTGTCGTACAACCTCACAGCAGCTCTTCCGTTTCCATTGGCAGCCCCATACACCATATGCATGTCAGCCATCTCAGCAGTCATGAAGCGCGAGTCTAGCCCACTTCACCTTTTAGCCAATTGCAGCGGCGCCCTCTCGCGCCGAATGGTGACATCAGCAGACATACACTTATATAGACGAAAAGGGTTTGTCTTGGTGTTGCCTATCCCCATTACAATTTGTACAGAAGTTTCGTGAAATAATTTTCATATATATATATATATTATATATATATATATATATATATATATATATATATATATGATACACACAGACCGTGCATGGAACAAGGAACTCTTCTGGAATAATTAAATCCACTATAGTCCGAATAAGTAATGGTAAATGACAAATACCATAGTTTTTCGGACTATAGTGGATTTAATTATTCCAGAAGAGTTCCTTGTTCCATGCACGGTCTGTGTGTATCATAAAAACTCAGGGGACCATTCTGAGTTCATTCCCATATATATATATATATATATATATATATATATATATATATATATATATATATATATATTTATTATTATATATATATATATATATATATATATATATATATATATATCCCCGCAAGGGGGTTCTAAGCTCGTGCTCTTGAGTGCTCTTTGTGCTCGTTTGTACGTGCTTGTTCCTGGAGGTTTCACGTGCGCCCTCCCGGCCCTAGCACCCAAGGATGATGGGGCTCAACCCTGCAGTCCTTGTCATCCTTGGTCTTTTTCCACTTCGACTGTCCCCTCCACCCTTTCTTTTTCCTCTGTCTTTCCTCTCACTTTTTCTTTGTTTTTCCGCTGAGATATGCCCTTTAAATAGAGGCGAATCGGTTCTTCCTGAACTAAAAAAAAAAAAAAAAAAAAAAAAAAAAAAAAATATATATATATATATATATATATATATATATATATATATATGGGCTGAATTTCACAATTAAACGTGAAATGAATGATGATGCAAACCCACAAGGAAAAAGAAAAAATTCAAAGGCTTTTCGTGTATATACAAAAGGCCTTGGAATCATTTTTTTTTCCTTGTGGGTTTGCATTATATATAGGTATATATATATATAAATATATATATATATATATTACACACTACACAATCTTTCCAAAATTAAAAAAAATTAGGTATTATTTATATTTTGGCTTTCTCTTCTCTTTCTCTGGTTTTTTTTTTGTGGGCATTCACCCTTGGCCTCTTTCCTGCATACAAAAAACATCAGATGTGACAAGCACTACTCATTTTCTTCTAAATTCAGAATTAGGCCTTTTTCTCTCTTCCATTCTTGCCTTCAACTCACATTTTACTACATCCAAAATAAGGCTGTACATTAAAGTAGCAACATCACACAACCCTGTCATACATTAATGTTTGTACCAAACCAATCTCTCAACTCACTCTTAACCCTTACACAATCACTGCTATCCATGTAAAAACTTAATACATTTAATGGTTCACCACTAACACTATACATTCTAAGCACTTGCCCAAAGTAAATCTATTCATTTTATCATGCACTTTCTCAAATTCCATAATGCTAATGATGTACCAGAAGCTGGAGAGCCAGTTCTTACTATTTTAAAATCTTAATAATTTTGGAGAGAAGCGGGAGGTTCAGGCTGGAGCTTGTACATGATCCAGTTTGAAGAGTTTGTCTGAACTTTACATTATGTTGTTATGTTCTATTACATTTGGAAAACACAAAGCCACTTGGACCTATTGAGATTATCAGTTATAAATGATCTTAAGCTATATTTTATAATAAATATTTTTCAAAATGTCAATTTCAATTCAGTTAATTAACATAACACTATTTAAACATTTCAAATGTTCTGTGCAATGATTCCTCATTTCAGGAAGGTCAAGCTTGTCACCCCTCCTCTCTCATTAGCTACCAAAATAGCCTACCTAACCAGCTAAAATATATACATACACTATTTACACATTTTATAAAATCCCCCTTTCATTCATGGAAGTGCCCAATTTTTTCTTAAAACTAACTAAGGAGTTACTATTTACCACATCATATGGAAAGTAACTCCAAAAATCTACTACTCTATGACTGAAAAAGTATCTTCATGATCCATTCTACAAGTCTTTTTCTAATTTTCTTATGCCTTGAGTTCTTCTGTCAGACTGCTGTAAGAAAATGTTACTGATATCTAATTGTCCAAACCTGAAAACATTTTGAACATCTGTATCATATCTCTCCACAACCTCTCTCAAAACTAAACATGCCTAATTCCTTTAATCTTTCACTGTATTCCAATCTTCTTAAGCTAGGGATAGGCTTGGTTGCCCTACATTGCACACCTTCAAGTATATCTATATTGTGCCTATGGTGAGGGGGAGGGGTGGCCAAACTTGAATGCAGTAAATTCTAAGTAATAATACCAAGCATTTTATTTGCTTTATTTTAAGCACTACAGCTCATCCTGCTATAACACACCATGTTACAATGTGTGTTTGGCATTACACACAATTTTTTGACACAATAACCTGTTATTCAGCACAAAAGATTCAGAGTTATGCACTATTTTAAAATTTTAAAATATGAAAACTTTTCAAAATGAAATAAAATACAAGTGTAACTGACATTTACTTAGCAAATGCTGTTCCCACATGTTATTGTACTGTACTGCAGTTGTTGTACCGCATTTGTGCTGCTGGCTGCACACGCAGCTGCTACACTCTGAGCATCAGTTCAGTTTGTTGTTGCCTTTGAATCAATGTGCATCTATCAAGTATTTCTCTTGTATTTTATATGCATCTACAGTATTGTGGGGGTTGTGAAGTTTCTCACCCCCCCACCCCCACCCCCCGATTTTCAATTCCCCCTTTTGGGGTTGTGGAGTTTTTCACAAAAAACCCACCCTAATTTTCAAGTCCTATCTGGTTCTCCTTAAGTTTTTCTCTCCCCACAGGAGTCTAGTTAGTAAGCCTGTTAACTGTAAAAATACTAACTGTGCTAGCCTGTATTTGATCTTGGAAGCCTATTAAAAAGTTATGAAACCCAAATAGATTGCCAGATAGACAGGCTGAGATTAATACAGATGTGTCCTGTTGGAAACCAAGGGAGTTTGGAAAGCCTTTAAAACAGTGGTGCACAAACTTTTTTGATGTGAGGGCCAAACGAAGAAAATAACTAAATGTATTAGCCTACTTACTTTCCATCTAAGTCATAAATTGGGTCACTTTTATATTCTAACTTTTTCATTGAATTGAAAAGACCCGTGGGGCCACTGAAAAGACCCGTGGGGGACACATTTGGCCCGCGGGCCAGGGTTTGTGCATCACTGCTTTAAAGGTATGATGTTAAGTGCTCTGGCTTGTAAGCCTTGGCCAGTGTACAATAGGAATAAAGACTTGTTCATAATCCTTATTCCTAGTTATTGTGGTGTTGTCATTTGTATTTCACCATCATTATTAGTATTAATTATTATTATTAAAAGTAGATACATATATAGGTTGTTGAAACTGTAACTGAGTATAGATAGGTGTAATAAATCCAGCCAGGTTAGAATCAGACATTAGACCTTTACTTATTGCCTAGTTTGCAGTGCATGTGGGAGCCCTGGCGTTTCCTTTAGCCAAATCCAGTCATCTGTGATCCCATCATGTAACTAGCTAGAGGACTGATTATTATCATTATTATAGGTCACCAGTCACATTATTCCAGAGTTAGGTTTTTGCCCATGCTTGTTTGGTACTGATTATAGGTTGATTAACTCATGTGAGATAGGTTTGCCATAATTGTCAATGTTTGTAGTTATTATTTTTTATGTTGGTTATTTATTATTTATGTGCTTTGATTTCATGAGTAAATTATGTTTTCCAGTGATCAATTATGAAGTCATGATTCCAGTTAATGTTTGTTGATTAATTGCCTGTCATATTATTGTGATTAATGGTGCCTGGTGCATGTAACTAATAATCTTGTGTTGTCTAGGCCAGTGGTCTCCAAACTTTTTTGATCACGCACCCTTTAATCAGCAAAAATAAATAACACGCACCCCTAATGAACATGAAGATTATATATATATATAATATATATATATATATATATATATATATATATATATATATATATATATATATCCTTTCATTATTTACTAGTAAGTTAATAGTATACAACAGAAATATGATAGGGTGAAGATATACTTACCAATATAATTTAATGAGAACAATGTGGCTGATTGTGCTTCATAATTTCTGAAAATCTTGGTTTGACACTTTGTCATACAGCGATTCGAAGGTCTGGTTCCAAGTTCAGTTTATTTTGATTCTTGGTTTTAATACCTATCATAGCAGAAAAAGACCCCTCACTCATATGTAGATCCAAATGGAAGGGGTGCATCGTTCGCTGCACTTACTAAATCTGGGTACTCATTTTTTAATCCAATCCACCAGTTGTGCACAGTTTTCTGTTGAAATTAGGTTCATAAACTTATATCTTCCCTGATGTCAATCAACTGTTATTTTACAAAATAATGCGGTGATCTCGAAATGTGATATTTAGTTTGCTAAATTTTAATCGCAAGTAAGCGATATCGCGGATTCTATCTTGCAAATTCCTAGGAATGACTGTGTGTTAGCAAGTATTTTCTTTCTCGGTCATCTTCTTGAAATGTAAAAACTTTCTAGGAAAAAACAATGATAAATCAGAATCATCAAGTTTTCTTCACGCACCCCACTTTGGAGACCACTGGTCTAGGCAGCCAGTTGGGATTCAACTCACGTGGTCTACATTAATCAGGCTTGGATTGTGGATCCAATCCAGTGGGAGCTACGCAGTCCACTGAGGTTGTGTCAACCGCTGTTGGCCACTGGGATCTGCCCTGGAATCAGGTTGGTAACCCCAACCCTACTAACTAGCCAGTGTATAAAGTGTCTAAGTGTATAAAGTGTCTAAGTGTATAAAGAAATTGAAACTCAGGTCATAAGAGGGGGTCAAGTTTGCGGGATGGGACGATTCATCACCACCAACTCAACTCAATTAAAAGGTTCAGATTTTAATTAGTGGTAATTGTAGGCAATTCCAAGTAAATATTCTAATGGTGATCATTGCTCAAAGCTTAAAACTAGTTTTAATATATGGTCATCAGCATCACAATATTTTTTTAACTTTGAAGGTGGAGCATGACCTCCTACAAGTTGTTTGAGATACATATCTTGACTCTTTTGTATTTTGTATAAGGCATCTATAAATTTCCAGATAGTATTTTTGTTCCTGGTACCCAGCCATGGTGGGCACATACATTAATACCAGTGGCAGATCTAGCTAGGTGCAGGCGGTGCAGTGCACCGGGGCCCGGACCTTTGGGGGGCCCTGGTTGGTTGATATTTGATAACACCTTGGCAAGGAAAAATAATAATTTTCAAGTATTTCATATAAAAATTAGATCTAAATGTGCATGAAAATATAAGAGTCCTTTAAACTTGTTTAATGTATTTAAATGCATTTATAAACATGGTTATTCTTTTGACTACGGGCCCCTTTCTGGTAAAACTGTATACTATATATGTTAAATACATAATTGGTCATCTGAAATGATGTCTGCAATAGATAAAAATAAATGGGGTGTTGAAGCTAAATTTCAGCAAAAATGTGTTAAGAAAGTAAAAAGACATTTTGATGAGCTGTGTGAAGACCAGAGGCTTAGTGACAATGAAAGTAATTTTAAAGTAAATGTATTCTATAGAAGCCTAGATGTCATAATCAATCAGTTGAGAAATAGGTTTGGTGGTCTTAAGGATGTAGCAGATCATTTCAGCATTTTGTATCCTGTAAATCTAGTTTCAACAAGTGATGAAAAGTTATTTGCGAGAGCAACAAAGCTAGGAAATAAATATGAAAATTATATATATCTTCTGGATTTCCCAGTCAATTACTCTCTTTTCGAATGTGCTTAAAACAAGACATCGAAAAAATGACGATGGTCCATGATCTGTATTCATTTTTAATTAAAGACAACAGTACTTTGTGCTCAAGTTTTCCCGAAGTTGTGACTGCCATAACATTGTTCCTCACAATACCTGTGACAGTTTCAAGTGCAGAAAGCTCTTTTTCAAAACAAACTAATAAAAAACTATCTTCGAAATACTATGAGTGAAGAAAGATTGAGCAGACTCTCAATTATATCAATTGAAAACAGGAAAGCTAGAAGTATTAACTTGGATGAATTAATTAATGAATTTGCTGAAAGAAAGGCAAGAAAAGCCAATTTCTGATGTAATCGTAAGTAAGCTTTTATTTTGCAGTATCCTTTTTAGTTTTTAAAGTTCAATAGTCAATACTTTGCCTTCTATGACCCATGCAACCCTTGGTCTTAAGACTAAGAGAAGTTGATAATTATCATCATAGTACTATTATACGTTAGCAATAGCCTTGAGGTGAATTAGAATAGATAGAAAACACAAATTGATTGGAACCAGTTTTAAGGGCCACCTTGAGTGGATCGAAAGGTTTTTGTGGTTCATATGTATAAACTAAACTAAAATCTAAATTTTGTGGGGCCCATAAATAATTTTTGCACCAGGGCCTGTGACACTCTTGCTCCGCCACTGGTTAATACATTATCATCTGTATAATTTAGGTCTCGGGGTACGGGGGCAGAGCCCACGTAAAGATCACCTACCACAAACTGTTCAGTATTGTTTTTTTTGCATCCATTGGGTTCATGGCAGCCTGAAATTAACGCAAGGAAACTATCCAACATTATTTGGCAATGGTGCATTCGGAGTTGAGTTGGCTGGAGTTGAGTCAGTGGAATTGAGTTGGCGGTGATGAATCATACCCTACCCTCAAGTTTGGAGGGTAGCTAGGCTGGGACAGGGGTTAACATTCTGTGAAAGTCATTTCTGGTACTTGTCTCCCACTTGCTTTCTATCCTTTCTGCCAAATCTCACTAAGTGTTATTGGTTTTCCAGAGGTTTTGTTAATTGTGATTCTTTGCCAGTCTTTTTGTTATGTTTATACTTTCATACTGGATAATTATTTATTTCAGATATAATAAAGAGAAAAACAATTTAAACAAACATAGTAGTTTACTTCTATTAGGTCTACCTTTGAATTCCAGCCCTTTCTTGGACTCTGAGTGGTTGGTTCTCCTACTCATTGGAGAGTTGGATTTAGACACCTGAACTGGGGGAAGTCCTTTACAGTTAACGTGCAAGTTGGACCTGAATAATTTCCTGGAAATAAACCACTGACAAGAGAGGCATTCCTAGATACCAGAGGAGACTACATCTTTGCCCAGTCTCTTGACTATCACGAACCCAGAAACGTGAAAAGGTGCTGGGTGGTTCGACAATACAGATACTTGGGGACTATGGCCTACGCAGCCACTGCAGCAGTATCAAATATTTCTCTCATATCTAACTGCCCTTATATAAAAACAATGAGTGCAAAAAGAAAAAGTGATAGTGCTAAAAGTAGTGTTCCAAAGAAAAGGAAAGCACTAACCATTGATGTTAAAATGGAAATTTTAAAAAATTTGAAGAATGTTTTCAAACAGCTGATCACCTTACCAAATTAATTTCTGACATGGATCCCAATATGGAATGAAGCAGTAAGTTTGGAAGAAAATTGGATGACCTTACGAGCTGTTACAGGCAAATTTTTCAAGAAAAAAAGAAATGGGCAAAGCAAAAAACTTTGTACTCCTATTTTAAAAAGACTGAAGCAGTTACTCCTATCGAAGAAGAAGCCCTGATTGAAAAAGAAGCCCTGATCAAAATTGGTGATGATACAGAATAAAAAAAATTTTTATCATGCATTTTTTTCTGAATTAAAAACCTTTGTTAAATAAATTGCATCTTTTAAATTTTTTTATTTCTCCATTACAAAGTAATATTGGTAAAAAATATCTTCAAAACAGAGGTTAATAAATTTTTAGAAATTAAAAATAATTTTTGTGAAACCAATCTCCTACTTATAACATTGTTTCTATGGGAAAATGAGCATGCTATAATGGGCATTTCTACAACATGCCATTTTTCCAGAATGCATCTTGTGCATTATAGCAGCATGAGCTCTACTTGGAAAACTTTAGGGTTAGTATTCATTTTAGCACATGACCTGGACTTTGGGATGACAATAGGTTTTTCTTATGTAGAATTTAAATCTAAATCTATTTTCTTTGATGGTATTTCTTGTGCAAATTAAAATCAAATGAAATCGTATGGTTTGTCAACTGTGATGTGTGGGAGGACTGCGAGAGTTTCTTCCCACATGTGGAGATGCATTTTCCAGGAAGAAAATGACATTGAGCTCCAAATTCAAATTTATCATGGCTGTTGTGTGTACTGGTTGTGACCTCTCCTATTTAGTGATGTTAAAAAATGGTTTTTTTTATGTCCATGTTTTTTTTTTGTCATTTTTTATTGTTTTTTATTGTTTTTTTGTTTTTTTAATAATTAATATAGATATTACCAATTTAATTATAAGGTATACTTTTGCAATGATATATATTATAAAAATAAATAAATAAATAATAAAATAGGCCATATGGTACCAGTATAGAATGTCCTTTTCAGCCTATTTACAGAAAAAAACTGGCCTCTTTCTTGCACTGAAAGTCTTGTATCTTGAGATCCGTTAAACTTGCGAGAACACTGGCTGGGAGCTGACTGCCCATTGTCCAACCTTTCCAGGACTCTCCCATCCATGCCTCAGATTTTGAATCTCCCACTTAACTATCCTTTAGACCCGCGATGACATATTTTCCCCCCGAGACCATCCATATATATACATACACATACACCCATATACATATATACCAATATATACATAAATACTTATATACACATATTTATATCTATTATATACCCCATACACACGCATACATCCAGAATTCCAGATACATACGCACGCATACTCACATATATACCTACACAAACTCATACACCTCTATTTCATTACCTCCGAGATCATTTAGCACATACAGTAATATCCATACAGCCAAACGAAACCAATTAAGCACAGACAGAGCAGCAAAGCTAGTATTTATATCCCAAAATGCAAAATTCCAAGAAAGTGAAATAAAACATGGTGCTACATTGGCTTTGTCAACATCCAAATCTGCAATAAGTACTAGTACCTGTGATATTGAAACTATATGCTCTAATCAATCTAGTGATAATGATTCTTCAATGGAAATAGAATCAGATAATGAAAGTTAAACAGCATTAGGTTAACACAAAGGTTAAAGAAAGAGATGAATATTTTTATTTTTTTTATTTTTCTATTTGGAATATATA
The DNA here is from genome assembly GCA_023014485.1 of Bathynomus jamesi. Lineage (NCBI taxonomy): Eukaryota > Metazoa > Arthropoda > Malacostraca > Isopoda > Cirolanidae > Bathynomus > Bathynomus jamesi. Next base: position 821,690 of record JAJOZX010000399.1, on the reverse strand, counting down.
TAATATATATACACACTGGTATTCTTGCCAATCACAATTATATACAAATTATATATACAAACAGTTTGTACGTACTACCCTAACTTACGCTGCCCCCGCCTGGTCCCCGTCCATCTCCCACACAAACCAGAAAAAGATACAGACCACACAAAACAGAGGTCTCAGAAGCATTACTGGCTGCCTCCGAACCACACCCATCCCACATCTACATGCAGATACGAAAATACTCCCCATCAAACACCACATGAACATGACAGGGACTCAATTCTTCTCCAGAGCACTGGCCCCAGACCACCCCTGTCACCATCTCACATTACACAATCCCCCACCCCGCAACAAAAAACGTACTCCTGCTGCTCACTATTCGCTGCTACTGAACAATATCCCCCCTCCTCCCCTAAACATCAACCCCATTAAACATCTCCACACCACACAGAATTTACCCGGAAATACCTACTCGACCAACCACACAACACTGTCCTTCACGATACTCCCCCTGTAGTCCATCAGAGCGAACAAACCCTCCCAAGGACATGACTCCAGATTCCTGGGATCTTGGGAGCATTGCTCCAGTAAATTTGACCATGAGAAAAAGTAAATTTGGGTTTGGGTTTTGTTCATCCGCTAGATGTTATGCAATTTTTTTGCGTATACGTTCTTGTACAAACCAATTTTTTTAAATTACAAATTTAGTTATTTTAAGTTTAGTTGGTAATTCCATATTTAACAATTATTTTTATTTTTTGTTAAGCTTCAATGTTTTGATAATTAAAATTTTATTAAAACGTATATTTTTTTAATATAAAATTATCAGGATTGGACTATGTTCCATTGATCTCGGCCAGGTTTGATAAATTGGCCAGATAATTACTTGTGCGGTTTTAAGTAATCCACCATGACTAGAATTGAAAAGTTTAGTTAAGTTTAAACTTACTTTAACTTACCTACTTTTACTTACTCTTCCTTACTTTTACTAAGTTTAAAGCACTTACTTTTACTTACTTTCATTGTACTATATTTACTTACTTTTACTCACTTTTACCATACTATATTTACTAACTTTTACTTATTTTGTATTTTTTCAGGTAGTCAATAATCAATAATGGATCCTAATATTGATGAAGTTGGAGAGAAAAGTGAGGGTGTTAAAAGGGGTTACTTTTGTGGTCAATGCAAGAACAAATATTCAAAGAAGCAAAACTGGGAGGAACATTTAATTCCAAAAAAAATATTTGTTACAATACAAGAGGTCCCAGAGTTTGGGCCCACAGCTTAGATATTGCAGTAAAGAAATACCAGGATGAAGTGCAGCAAAGAGATACGGCAAAGCAGTCATTTAGTTTGTTCACAAAATGTGCTAGTGCTAGACCTCAGAAAAATGAACCAACTTCATCAACTGCTAATCTAGAAAATGAAACTTTTTCACTAGATGTTTCACAGACTGAAGAAAGTGCTTCTCCCCCACCTAAAACAAAAGGTAAGTGAGGAATCTGCGCATCAGACTAACAAAACTGCTTTAGAGGAATTTGAAAATTCCCAAATCCAGAAGACATTGAATGCAATTTTGCGCCTAACAAAAGAAACTCACCAAGCTGTTGTGGTTAATAAAGAGAAGAGTCAAAATATGCCTTCAAGTTCAAGTGTTGCATCCAAATCTAATAAAGCAAAAAGCAACAAATTTGACATTTCCATAGCCCATCTAAGCAAGTGTAAATCAATACAAGAAATCCTGAACAATGATTTGATCAAATCTACATTCAAATTGGTGGAAAAGAAGGATCTAGGGCATGCTGATGATTCATTTTCAGTACCAAGTGATATAATGGAAAACATTGCAAATAGTGACACTAATATGCCTGATGTAGATATAGCTGTTGAGGATGAAGATGATGATAATCAAGAAGATATTGATGATGCTTCTGATGATAAAATGTTTACATTATATTGCATAGCTTGCACAGACCCCAAAGCATGTGCTTCAGACAAACATTCTAACATAAAAGGTTACTTCAATGTTAAAGATTTAACCTATGTATGCAAACAAGGAGAAAATCAAGAGAGATGGTTTAGAAATCTGAAAACCCACCTCAAGAGACATTTAATTAAACTTCAGCATCATCAGAGAGCTGCTGTTTATGAAGTGATGAAAACATCTTCTCGGAACACTACTAAACGCATAGAAGACTTATGTGGCAACATCTTATACTACATAATGAAAACAAACACTGCATGGGCTCTATATCCAGTACTTCTAGCTGTATTACATAGGTCAGGTTGTGAGGTTGGAAATTTGAATCATAGCACACATGCGTGCGAGACAATTTGTGAGCTATTAGATAATCAACTTAAAGAACAAACTGTAAAGTGGTTCTTAGAACAAACTTCAGTAACAATAACAGCTGACATTGGAACAATTTTGGGATTAAGCATGCTAGTTGTATTAGTTATGAGTGAAGAAGATAAGACTGTAAAACTTGCTGGGATAAATTTAGTACGCAACAAATCAGTTTATTTGGCCAATGAAATTTTTGATGTGTTGAAGTCTCCTAATCACTTGAAACTATCTGAAGAAGCAATTAAATCCAAGGTATCTGGAATGGTTGGAGATGGGGCTTTTGTAAGGACAACGAGCCATTTAAAAACGAAATGAAAAAGTTGTTTGGAGAAAATTTCAAATTTCGATGGGACTTAATGCATCTTGTGAACAGAGCCCACGTTGATGCATTGAAGAAAATTTGTAAACTAAGTGAGCTTTTAGACTTTATTCAGAATCACTCTTCAAATCTGAGATCAGGCCTTGACTATACCAATATGGTTCTTGACAATATCATTGGTTTTAAGAGACCAAAACTCAAATCTGATACTCGCATGGTTAATTACGAATTTGATCAATTTGACAGATTTGTGGAAAATTGTGTTTTTTGATCATCCACAAGAGAAAGAAATTAGTGCCAAGTTCTATGTATTGATTTCCTATGTAACAAAGATTATGTTGCAAGTAGCTCAAAAAACCACAGTTGTGCAGAATTTGTAGAAAATATATTTTATAAAGGAGGGAAAGAGGGAAACCTGTTATGTTAAGAGTGATAGAAACAATTTCCAAATTAGCTAATGGAGGAAATGCAAATGATGTAGTTTCTGAATTTAAGCACGATACCACAGGGCAGCAAAAGGAACTAACAGCTGAGGATTACATCCTAAATGAAGTTTACAAATACATCAAGAAACGTTCTGATTACTACCAGGTTGCTGAAGTTGCTAGACCATCCAGAACCAGATCTGAAAGTAGTTTTACAAAAGACTCAGTGATAAATTGGCTGACAGAATATATAGAACAGCTGTGGAAAGGAATCACAGAGAGATTAAAGCATTTTGATAAAGATGGATCAACTGCCTGGAGTGAAGCACCAGCTGAAGGGACATTCTCCATTCTTGGTTACATTGTTGAACACAAAGGATCCATTAAGCCATCTCATTTGACTAAGCTGTGCAGAATTGTGAAGGAGGGTCCAGCTCCAGGCACTAGATCTGCTGTAATGATCACACAGAAAGCCATTGATCAGTGGCCAAGCATACATGGCGGTAAATTCACAACAAATGCCTACATGCAAGGTCTAACATCGTCCACTGTTGCTGCTGCAATGAATAAATAAACTTAAGGTGAGTTATAAACTGTACATTATTGTATTATTATGTTTAGCTAAAACAATTTGTAATTGGTATGTCGTCAATTCAAGAGTTTACTATCATTAACCTATCTAGTGGTGTAAGGGGAAAAAAAGTAAATTTAGAGCTGTGCTCCAGTAAATTTTTTCAAATCTGGAGTCATGCCCAAGGAAAACAAGAGTTACTCTGGCCAGGCTCCGTTCAGGCCACCACCCCTCCCTCCAACAATACAGACACAGACTCCACCTAGCTGACACCTCCACCTGTCAAAAATGCTACCTCCACCCTGAGGACACAGAACACCTACTCTTACACTGCCACACTCTCTCTCAACAAAGACACAACTCCAACATTACCTCTCTACGAGACCTATGGACCCGTCCCACGGTGGTCGCGGGATACCTGAGTGCCACTGGGTTCGCATAAGAGAACCCGGGGGCTACGAAGTCCTACCAGTACCTGTGATATTGAAACTAGCATATATGCTCTACCCAATCTAGTGATGATTCTTCCATGGAAATGAAGGTTAAACAACATTAGGTTAACAAAATGGTTCAAAAAAAGGTGAATATTTTTTTTTTCTATCTGGAATATATATACTGGTACTCTTGCCAATCACAATTATGTATATTGTTTGAAACGAGGAAGAATGTTTTATGTTCTAGTTAAAAAATATAGGTATATACATATAAAAAATGAGGGTTTGTTTTTCCTTTCTATTATATACTTTTTGTGTGATTCATTTTTTCTAAAAGATGACTATATACATATACTAGGTATAACCGTATAAGCATGGTAGTATAGTAAATTATAGGTAATACTAATATACTTATTAGATTAAAGGAAGAAAAATATGGAATAAGTTTAAAACAATAAAAAACAAAAAAAACAGACTATCTTCATTTTAAACAAAAAAAATGACAAAAAAAACAAACAAAAATGACAATAAAAAACGACTCACATCACTACTCCTATTACAATGAAAAAAATTTTCTGGTGTATTTCACTGTTATTTGTGCATTTCTCACCTTCAAATATCCCCACAGGGGGGTCTGGGGGGGTGATGCCTCCAGCTAGGAGCACGGTGTTAGGCCTAGGTTAGTTTGGTTTTTTTTAGGTTTGATAGTGCCACTATGGATGGCTAGGAGCATGCCCTCTTTTACCCCCCACTTTCCCTCTACTTCAAAGCCCTGCCCACTTCCAGGGACTTCAAAATCATAGGATTAGGAGAGGGGGTGTCATATCTCCACAACCGCTCATTTGCACAAGAAATGAAGGTCAGATTCACACAAAATGCAGTGAAATATACCAAAAAAACAATTTTCATGCAGAAGTCCAGGTCAAGTGCTAAAACAAATATTTACCTAGATCACAACTAACTAAAATGCCAAGATCTTTTTCCTGACTAACATCCTCTAACCAGTTTCCTTGCATTTCATAACTAAAGTTTTCATTATTGTGCCAAAACAGAGGAATTTGCATTTTTTAACATTAAATTCCATCTGCCAGTTAGTAACCCAAGCAACTAATCTATCAAGATCTTTTTGCAGCTTATAAAAATGTCCAATATTTGTAACTGGAGCAACTACTTTAGTTATCTACAAATTTAGATACGGTACTTTACTACCTAATCCCTTAGAACTCTAAATCATTTAGATATATAATGAAGAATAATGGACCAAACACTGAACCCTGTAGTACCCCACTTTTCATTTTCTACCACCCTACTTTATGACCATTTAAAAGTAATCCATTTTCTGTCTTCTAACCATTTTTTTTATCCAATTTATTACTGACACCAATATCCCATGTGTTTTTAATGTATATATTAGGTCATCCCATAAGTAATGCGGCATTTTTAAATTTTTTTTTTTTTCCATTTTTATCATTATTTTACGGATAGAAATCAAACAACTCTTTGAAGTTATTTATATTTAAATAAATATTTATTTAAATAGGCATAAATAACTTCAAAAAGTTGTTTGATTTCTATCCGTAAAATAATGATAAAAATGGAAAAAAAAAAAAAATTTAAAAATGCCGCATTACTTATGGGATGACCTAATAGAAGTCTTCCATGCATACTAAAATCCAAATAAATATCATCTACATCATGTTCATCATCTACCTGATCAGTTACAATCTCTAAAAAGTCTAAGAGGTTAAAAACAAACAAGACCTTCCTGACCTAAATCCATGCTGGGAACTTGAAATAAGATTAAAACTGTCCAAATGATCTTGAATATAATTCTTTCTAGTATCTTTCCTGACAGTGATGTTAAACTAAGAGGCCTATAATTTCCTACCTCCTTTTTACTACTCATTTTGTGAATAGCTATGGTATTACATTTGCTTTTTTGCCATTCATCAGATACCTCTGCAAAATTAATAGATCTAGCAAACAAAATAAAATCAAAGTTATTCAAATTTTCTCCAGTAAAATCAGAGCAAAAATAATAATCATTAAAAATACTAACACTGCCTGATCTTTTTTAAATATCTTATCATCATGTTCTATTGGGTCAATCCTATCCTGCTTTTTATTGTATTTATAAAAATTGAAGAATTTCTTTGGATCCTTATTGCTATTTCCAGCTAGATTTATTCACTATGCATTTTGCTCTTCCTTATCAAACTATTTAATTTATTTCTTAACTGCTTATAATTATTTAAATCTACAAGGCTATTACTGCTTTTAAACTCTGAATGGCACTTTCTTATTTTTAATAATTTCAGCTGTTTGCTGATCCTACCACAAAGGTTTCCTAATCTTATCCCTAATAGTTCTGAAAAGAATACATCTATGTTGTATATCCTCTAAAATTTCTTTGAATCCATACTGAGTCTCAATAGCATTTTTAATCGCAAATTCATTATTCCACATTACTAAACATAACTCTAATCCAGGTTTCCAAAATTATGAATGGGTTTGATAACGTAGATAGAGATAGCTTTTTTGAAATATCTCAATATAATAGGACTAGAAATAATGGGTGTAAGTTGACAAGTAGAAGGTTCGAGACAGCAGTTGGCAAAAACTTTTTTATGCATAGAATAGTAAATAGCTGGAATAGTTTGCTGGTAGAAGTAATTAGTAGCACGTCTATAAACATGTTTAAAAATAGATTAGACGCATATGTTGATAGATTGGGTATAGTTTAAGGTAGTAAAATTAAGGGTTGGATAAGATAGATTTTGATTCTCTTTTCACTAAAGATCACAATAACCAGACTAGAGGTCATAGTATGAAATTATTTAAGCCAAGATGTAGAACAAATTTAAGAAAACATAGTTTTACAAACAGAGTAATTAAGTTTTGGAACAGTCTGACAGAAGAAGTGGTGACTTCAGATACAAATGATTCTTTCAAAAGAAGGTTGGGTAGTTTGATGCCTGCAAGGGACATCTGGTGATAGTGTTTAAGCCCATTTTTATTGCATGAATGGTACTAGTTTATTTCATATATATTATGTACATTTAGGTGATAGATCCTACAGCTCAACACAAGTGTTGTGGGATATAGGGAGGCAGCATCTTGGGTTAGGGGATTAGGGCGGGTCGTACTCAGGTGACAACATGAATCTGAAGGAAATCCTACCATCAGGGGTGTCTAAATTGTGTTTTTTACATGGGGAATTCAAATATGAGCTTATTTTTTGGATAGAATAACTCTAACCTACATCATTTTGTATTTCTAAATTGCCAATTTTACCCTTTTGAACCCTTTATAATATATTAAAAGATATAAGGTAAATCATTTATATTGACAAGGCCAAATCAACTTTACATATATTTATTAATAGGTGAACTGCATGTATATCACTGGATATAATTACAAAGATCATTCTCCTGACATCTTGAACTTTGCCAGGTTGCACAAATCCTGCTTTGACTCAGACGTGGACATCAGCTTCCTGCTGGTCTCCTGAGCCCTGATCCCTCCATCCCTCTTTCCTGTGAGAAGTACTTAGCAGAAGCCTCAGTCACCATTTTAACAACCCTCTCAATGCTTTGTGTGTGGCAAGGCCAGTTGCGCACCTCCATGGGGGTGTTGATGAAGTTTTTCACCTCTGAGGTGCTTAGAGAGCAGGTGAGAGGTGGCTCTGACACACCTTCTGACCAGCTGATCAAGTCACCAATGCTGGAAGCATCACAATTGATGTCAAGTGTCCTTCTGCTCCTAACAGAGGAGACCCCCAGCTGAGTGTCCGGGTCCCCCTCTCCCCTGATGGCCAGGATTCTCTCCACCCCTTCAATCCTCTCCTTCTGATCCTCAGAGCAGAGTAGTGTTTGGAGGATGACTTCACTGTGGGCATACCAAGCAGATCTTCTCACAGTTGGCATCACAATATCCAGCACCTGGGTCATTCTCTGTCAGATCAACCAAAAAAAATTGAAATTAACACCCTCATCTCTCATATTTTGCTGAAATTTGGTTTATAGGGAGTTTGTGAGCCCTGAATCCATTTCTGAAATTATAAGGTCAATCCGACCAACGGTTCAAGAGATATGACCTCGGGCAATTTGAGGTCACTCGCGAGGTTACTAACATTTGGCGAGCCATAACTTGGGTAATAATTGTCATAATTATATAAAAGTATATATATTTAGAATCAGAAAATGACAAGGAATCCAAATATGCAAGTTTTAGAACTCTAGGTTGAAAAATAAAAAAGTTACACTGTAACCAAAATTTGAGGTCACGATTTGACCTCTGGGGTATCAAATGAGAATTTTTTTTTTAAATGTAAAAAATGAAGGCATAGGCATTGGCTATTAGAATCAGCAAAAAAAGTTTGTTTATGTTAGTATTTTTCATGTAACTAACATATAAGTGAACACCATATTCATAAGTTGTGCGTCAATTCTACCTATTTTTTCACACTTAAGCTCATAATTTGACCTATAGAAATTAAAATTACATTTTTTATAGATATAAAAAACAAAGTCAGAGTTCTTGACTAATAGAAACAATCATAAAAAGTTTGTTATGTTGGTACTTTTCATGTAACTAACTTATAAGTGAACACCATATTTATAAATTGCTTGTCATTTCAAGGAATTTTATATCTTAGCTATCAATTTGACCTCAAGCTCCAAGAATTTAATAAAAATTGTATTTCACTGCTAATCTACACTGGCAATAATAGTTATAATAGTGAAAGGGGAAGACTAAGCTCACATGTAGCCTAAACAAACCTGTTGAAACATGTTGCTACTTGTCTAAGTGCAGAATCAACACAGATAGTTGCAAAATTCCTTGTCTACAGGTTAGTACAGTTCCAGCCAGCACTGTGGGTGGCTGGTGGGTATGGTGTTTTAATGAGCCTCAGAGACTATCAAGGCCTAAAATATTAAGTGTGTATAGCTATATATTTTCTAAAAAATATATATTACCTAATTGTAAATCCTATATCTTTACAGATCAAAATACAATGGTTCGGCACTTGAAATACTGCCCGGACCCTATTCAAAAACACAAGAAACGCATAACAATCAATCTTAGAAAAGTGACTGATGTACTTGTTGAAAAATGTGCTGGAAGAGTGAAAAAGACTCATTGTTTGTTGTGAACTGCTGGACACTGATAATGAAAAACCCCGCTATACTTAATACCACTGAAAACAATGAGTCTGAGCAGGATTCAAATGAATCATCACTATCAGTGGCTTGAGTAACATCTCTTCAATTCAAGATCTGGACAATGACAGTGATTGCTTGATAAAGGAAAATCCTTCAACTTCAGTTGAACCAGTTCTAGCATTTCTGGACCAAAACCAGTTAAAAAAAGTAAGTAATAAATTAATATAATAACTTATACTTTACTACAAGGTCTGTTTGATCTACTATATAGCCAATTATATAGCATTTAAGGTACTATAATTAATATTTAATTACTATTTCAGGTGTGTGAAACCTTTTTTTCTGTTCTTTTCAGAAGGGCTGTCATTAAGCCAGAAAAAGCGCAAGGCTCGTGGTAAGCTATCATCTGCTCAGAAACACCTGAAGGAGAGGCTAGAACTCAGTTATGGTGTTCAAATTACCGAGGAGGTAAGTGATACTTCAAAACCTGAAACTAAATCTGAAAAACATCTAGACAAATTAATGAATGAATTGAAACAGTCATTCCTGGAGAGCAAATGTCACCATCACAAACTACAAATATTGACACTCTCACCATACACAATTGAAAAAAAGCTAGTTTCTTCAAACTACAACATACATGGTGAAAAGAAGCCATTCACTTAAATCAGAACATGGAATCCTTCCAAGATTCCACTAATGAGCAAAGGAAAAGTGATATCTGAAGAACACAAAGATATAGTTAGAAGATTCTATGAGTCAGAAGAGGTTAGTCGTATGTGTCCTGGCCAAAAGGATTGCGTGAAAGTTATCAGTGCTGAAGTGCAATGAAGGTGCAAAAACGATTGGTCCTCGGGAATTTAAGAGAGATGTTTGAACTATATAAAAATGATGAAAAGAATCCCAAAATAGGATTTTCCACATTTGCAAAATTACGGCCATCATATTGTGTGCTTGCCGGTAGTGGTGGGACTCATTCTGTCTGTGTCTGCACATACCATCAAAATCCAAAATTGCAGCTGGCTGCATTGGGAGAAAGAGGTCTTTCATACAAGGATCTTATGGATTACAGTGTCTGCAGTACAGAAAGAGAGACTTGCATGATGCAACTTTGCAATGATTGCCCAAGAGAAGAGGGTGTCCTGGATTTTCTTGAGTTACTTGACAGTGTGAAATCAGCTCCAAATGAAATATCTTACAAGCAATGGGTGACTGTTGACCATTGTACAATGGTTGATAAGGTGGAGCCACTTCATGAATACTTATCATCCCTAAGCATGAAAATATCCCGCATGGTTCGTCATCACTTTGTTGCTCAGCAACAATCACAGTACTTCAAGCAGTTGAAAGAAACACTACCACCTCAGAGCGAGGTAGTTATAGTAGGTGATTTCTCTGAGAATTATTCTTTCATTGTCCAGGATGCTGCCCAAGGGTTTCACTGGGACAATTCACAGTGTACAGTTCACCCTTTTGTCATCTATTATAGATCATCTGCAGACCAGGAACTTAGCCATTTTAGTGTCTGTTTCTTATCTGCATCACTAAAACACAACACTATAATGGTTTACTCATTCATATTGAAGCTTATGACATATATTAAATTCAGATGCCTACAATTGAAGAAGGTGCACTATTTCTCAGATGGATGTGCTGGCCAATATAAGAACAGATACAACTTCACAAATCTCTGTTACCATGAAGAGGATTTTGGTCTGTCTTGTGAATGGCACTTCTTTGCTACATCCCATGGCAAAAATGCATGTGATGGGATTGGAGGAACAGTGAAAAGAGCTACTGCTCGTGCCAGTTTGCAGAGAACTACAGAGAGGCAAATTCTTACACCAGAACACGTGTTTCAGTTTTGTGAAGAAAACTTGAGCAAGAAGATAAATTTTTTCTTTGTAACTACAGCTGATTTGAAAGATGCAGAAGAACGGTTGGAACATCGATTCAAGGATAGTAGGGCTATTCCTGGAACTCAGAAATATCATAGATTTGTTCCCCTAAACAAGGAAGAACTGATGGTGTATCCCATTTCAAGTGGCATTGGAGAAAAGAAAAGAATAAGGAAAAGTCATTTTACTAATGAACCTGCAATGCTTGGTAACCTAAAATGTGTCAAACCAGGAGAGTATGTTGGCTGCATTTATGACATGCAAGTTTGGTATGGAATTGTGGAGGAATATTGTGAAGAGTTTGATGATTTCACTGTGAACTTTCTACATCCCTCTGGGTCATCAGGATCAAGTGCATATTATTATCCATCAAACAAGGATTCATGTGCAGTGCCAGGACATCATATATTAACTGTAATGAGTTGTCCTACCCTAAGAGGAGGCAGCAGAATTCAATACATTTTTCCACAAAAAGAAATTGATGAGAGCATCGAGCATGCAAAAATTGTATTAGGCTAGCACATGAATCCTCTAAGTAGGTCTTCCCCTTTCACTATTATAACTATTATTGCCAGTGTAGATTAGCAGTGAAATACAATTTTACATTTTTTGCCTTTGTTTTATATCTATAAAAAAATGTAATTTTAATTTCTATAGGTCAAATTATGAGCTTAAGTGTGAAAAAATAGGTAGAATTGACGCACAACTTATGAATATGGTGTTCACTTATATGTTAGTTACATGAAAAATACTAACATAAACAAACTTTTTTTTGCTGATTCTAATAGCCAATGCCTATGCCTTCATTTTTTACATTTAAAAAAAAAATTCTCATTTGATACCCCAGAGGTCAAATCGTGACCTCAAATTTTGGTTACAGTGTAACTTTTTATTTTTCAACCTAGAGTTCTAAAACCTGCATATTTGGATTCCTTGTCGTTTTCTGATTCTAAATATATATACTTTTATATAATTGTGACCATTATTACCCAAGTTATGGGTCGCCAAATGTTAGTGACCTCGCAAGTGACCTCAAATTTCCCGAGGTCATATCTCTTGAACCGTTGGTCAGATTGACCTTATAATTTCAGAAATGGATACAGGGCCCACAAACTCACTATAAACCAAATTTCAGCAAAATCTGAGAGATGAGGGTGTTAGGCACTGGTTGATCTGACAGAGAATGACCCACCTCCTTTCTCTGGGACTTGAGGCAGTCCAGCTGAAAGAGGATGTGCCTAGGCCCTTCAATCCAGGAGTGCTTGACCTTCACGTTGAACCAACATGGGTAATACACTCCAATGATGAATTCCACAATGAATTGCAGAATCTTCAGGTTCTTTCCTTTAAGTCCGTGCTTTGACACCCAGAGCCTGAGAAGTCTGTTCGCTGTGGTGAGCCAGCGGCTGTGGTTTACTGGTCCTATCTCTAACAGAGCCAGCCCTGCAGGAAGTACTCCATCCCTGACTGTACAGACAATTTTATAACCATAGTATTGATCAGTTGAGAGATCTTGAATGACCTTGTCAGGAAGCTTGATCAGTGGAGGGCCAACAGAGATTCGGGTGAAGTTTGGATTGATATCAAAGTCTGTAGCAGAATCAAGGAGCTTTCCTATTGGCCCGGATAATTTTTTGTCTGACAGAGTAGGGCCATCAAGGTCAACAATGAGATGGCGCAGGGGAAGTTCAACAGTGTGCAGGTTGCACACCAACCAGACCAGCTTTTTCCCCAGGTGCAGCTCCAGCTTCCGCATTACTCCAGCTTTCACACCAGTCTTGACATTTGTTGAGTCTCCTCCAATGGCCAACAAGGTCTTATCATAACCCCTCTCTTTCAGCCAGGCAAACAGGACCTTAGCAATCTTCTCCGCATGTGACTCCTCTTTAGTTGCTTTCTCTGGGGTAAAGTGGAACAGATGATAGCTGCCAGGCTCACTAACAACACTATAGTGTTCTTCCTTGATCTTTGCGGGAAAAGATTGGTCACTGCCCTCAGCTTCCATCATCACATTGGTCAGGTCAATCCACCCATCAAAGAGGATGCAAGAGATCCCCCCCTCATCCCTGCACTTCTTCTCGAACTGTTCCCCCAGCTCTCTCATCAACTTCCCCTGTGCTCTCTTGACCTTGCTCTTATCAATCACTTTACTTGTATTGTCTTCTGTGATGATTCCTGCATCAATCAGAGCTGCTGTTGCTATCGCTGCAATTGGCCTCAGCCCTATGCCATACCTTACACTAGCAAGGGCAATGTTTTGAATCTCATCATAGTTTTTCTGTACCTTTGCCGAAGCTGCTGGCTCAGGGTCAGTTTGAGGGAAGAGCTCAACTTCAGGAACAAACTCATCTTCATCACCACTTCTCTCCAATTCCAGATCCTCATCACCATCTGCCAAAAATCTCTTAACATCCTTCCTGGCTGCCTTCTCTGCTACTGCAGCACTTTCCTCCTTGCTCCTTCTCCTTTTCTCTGCCTTCCTTTCCATCCACTGCCTTTTCAATGTCCTCACCTGTCTCTTGTGCTCTGGTAGATCAGGACCCCCTATTTGGTGGGGTCCCTTACTTCCAACCTTCTCTTTCTCACATGTGAACAGTAACAAAAAAAATATCAGTAGATAATCACTAAATCTATCCCCTCACTGCAAGCCGAGGTGGTAAAATAGCTTCATAAATCATGAGTCACTTCAAATATTTCACAAAACGTTTTAGAATGTTCTGAAACGTTACATTCTAGCCTCTGAGAAAGGTGGCTCAGAAAATGGCCTTATACACGCCAGAAAACTGTCAAAATATTTCATATACCAAACTGTATGATAATTACAATTAAGTGGAATGGCACACCTTTTTATTTGAGTATTTAAATATTATTATTATTATATGAATTACATTATATGTGTTTATATGAATTAGTTAGAACAATGCTCTATGAGAGATAACGTGAGCAGCCATGATAGGAAACGTGAGAAGACATATTCTGGGGTAACTACAATAGTAAAATAATCAACAATTTAATAATAATCAACTGCAAAATGATGTAGGTTAGGGTTATCAGAATTAAATATTTTCTTCAGAATTGTGTTCTATACACCAAAATATGTCATTTGAACACCCCTCTCCATTGACTTAAAAAAAATGCATAGTATGACCCGCCCTATTAGGGGATACTCTCTGTCCTTACACACCCCATTTAAAGAGATTCCTCTGCCGAGCGGTAGGGTGTGACAGTTGCCCCAACTTTGTCCTACAATGCTGTTCAAAATTTTGGTGTTGCATATTGACATAAAAAATACCCACGTGCAATTTTTTGAAGATTCATGCATATTCGAGTGAGCACCAGCAATTTGAAAAATAGCGATTTTGCTTATACGGCATACGCGCCTATATATGAGATTACACAACCATCATAAGGGATATTAACACCAAAGCTGGGCACTTACGTTTTTTTTTGCGGTACTGCGGTACTGCGGTACTACCGCACTACCAAACCGGTACCACATAACGCAGTACCGCAAAGGATCGCTGAAAGTACAGCAGTACCACTACCACATTTTTTGTGGTACTGCGTTATGCGGTACCGGTTTGGTAGTGCGGTAGTACCGCAGTACCGCAAAAAAAAACGCAAGTGCCCAGCTTTGATTAACACAAATCATTTGCCTGTCTTAATTAAAAGCTGTTATCACTAACACAAAAAAGTTAATCATTCTTATTCTCTCATGGTACATTACGGGATTTTATCATATATTCACAAGGTATTATTTCTCTAGAGCAAGAAACCATGATTTCTGTTCGGAAACAGATGATCGTTTGCGCTGATTAGGAATGCGGAGTCTGTCATTTTCAACTACTTGAAGGACTTCTTGAAAGCGCTCCTCATCCCTGGCAACATTAAGAAAGTCATGGCAAAGTTTTACACCACGCTCTGCAGCCTCATTGACGACCTGAAGCTTGTCCACAACCCGTTTCATGTTCAGGTAGTCGTCATGATCCGCCCATTCACTGGCTGGACTGTGGAGAAACTGATAGGGCATTCCTAAAATGGTGAAGAACCGGCTTGAGTCAGGCCCAATTAGGTCCACCAGGGCAGTGCCACTTTCTGGGACAGGGGGAAGATATGGTTTTCCATAGCCCCCATGATTGAGCCCCACTCTCTTAGTAACTTCAGTGCCTTCATGGCAAAGAAGGGCCTTCCTCATCTCCTCTTTTGTCCTTTCTTGTACTTGGGACGAGAACAAAGCCAGTGGGGCCAACTCCTCAGTTAGGTACCAAGTGTGTCTACCGAGTGCCACACATGCTTTGTCAACTATTGTGGCGTCATATGGGGCAAATTCAGCCAAGGTTTCGACCAAATTCAAGTCATTCAGTGGCGCACTTGCTGGAACGGGGCAAACAATCCACCATGGGACATAAACAGCGACTGTGAACACAGCAAACCATTCTAACTTGCTGATTTGACTTTTAGTCACAACCTCGGCTTTGGGAAACTGCTCTTTGATCTGGCCTGACAAAAGAACAATCTTGAGGGTATAGAGCAGTTTAGCCATCCACCTTGCTTTGTGAAGTGCGCCGGGGTAGACCATTGTGAAGTTCACTGGCTCGGATCTTTTAGTTACAAGCAGCAGACAAAGCTCTACCAGCTCCTTGTAGTCGCCACGTGTAAATGGTTGGGCTAGAGATTCATGGAAGAAGTCAGCCATCTCCTGCTGGCGCTCCTCAAACACTCCAGGCATTGCGGGGTAGTAGTATTTCTTTTTTTCATTGTACGCCAGTTGAGAGAAATGGTTCTTGAACCTAGAAATGCAATTATTGGGATTATTGTATTTCGTACTAATCTATAATATTGTTTTAGGGGTATTAAGATTGATATGATCGATCATTTGCTTGGTGTTAGTATATCTTATAAGTCTAATAAAAGAAATTCCACTAAATTTGTTCATTAGATAATAATATTCC
This sequence comes from Bathynomus jamesi, assembly GCA_023014485.1. Lineage (NCBI taxonomy): Eukaryota > Metazoa > Arthropoda > Malacostraca > Isopoda > Cirolanidae > Bathynomus > Bathynomus jamesi. Next base: position 805,591 of record JAJOZX010000399.1, on the reverse strand, counting down.
TTGTTATTTTGTAAAGCTTATGACTCACCTCTGGAAAACCATTATGTTTGGACTTGAAGAGCCCTCCACTTTCAAGCAATCCCAGCAAACACCTAGGATGACTTCGCCCACATGCCTGCGACAGGCGCACCAGAATACGGCACGCTCTAATTCCTTTTGGAGGGAGACGCAAGCAGCTGTTTTTTGTCCTGAAAAAAAAATGTAATTGTAGTTTAAGGCCACCATTTCAGGCATGTGCTTTTTGCAGATTTCTGTTAAATCATTCACTGTATTTTGGTATTAATGTCGTGATAAATTCACGCTGATGTTTGAAATAGGTTTACCTGTATTGGATGAAGTTGTGTCGAAAACCATACCAACGACATTCTGTTCACACTCCCAATCGACCAGAAGTTGTTTGGTTGCTGTTGATATCAAGTCTCCTTGAACCAGGCCAGCTTTTTGAGTCAAATGCGGAAGAGGTGGGACTCCAAGAAGCTTTGTGCCATTGACACCAGACACAAGAATGGGCAGGCGGTCATCAGTGCCTTTGGAATCCAGCGTGTCCATAAGTTTACCATCCCAGTGCACCAGTACTTTGTCTGATGGTTGCCATTCATCCATGATTTTTAAACTTATTTCTGACACGATGGAAGCTTGGTATCGGTGGGCCGTCCCTGCATTTAGACTCAGCTTTGATGTATCTCCACCACATGCAGATACAAGGGAGTACACAATTGCACTCAGCTGGGTTGGCGAGATGTTGTTTCGAACACTGCATGAAACAAGTTCTGCCGACTTCAGAATATCATGGGGCACAAAAATTGAAACTCCCTCTTTCACTGTTCTCCGATGTTTTCTCTTTGGTTCAGCAGTGCTGGCTTCATCAATGTCATCGTCCTCATCAGAGCTAATAGGTGAATCAATATCAGCCTGTACATTCTCAGCATGATCACATTGCTCTCTCTCTCTTGTCGCTTCTCTTCTCGCATCTGCCTTTTCTGTCGCTTCTGAACCTTTTCTGTGAGTACTTTGTTTACCCAAGAGTAGGTAGCGACTCTGTCACTTAGCATGCTTTTCATAAAGAGTATGTCAGTATCGATGGCATCTTGTTCGGCCTGAGTTTTCCCCTTTTTCGCAGCGGCCATGTCTTTCAACACTGTGTTCTTATAAAATTTCATCGTCAGGCTCAATTCTGATTTAAACTTCATAATTCCAGGATCATCAGCCCATCTTCTATCCTCATTCTTTTTCATAAGCATCATGTAGTCTTTGTCATAGTAAGTTTTAATCACTCGGCCAATATTGTTCCTGCCTGTAATGGTCGGGACATTCGCCTTCTGGTAATGCAAAAGCACATTGTCAATGGTGGCAGATAAAGCCTGGTCCCAATGCATATCCCGAAGGTTTGCTAACAGACATAGTAAGACCTGCCTATTAGTTGGCAGTTTGCAGCCCTTTATTTCCTTTTCTTCTTCTCGGGTACGGTGCCCAATAACATTCTGACATATTCATCATCTTGGCGTGTATCCATGATTAAATTCTCTATTCACAGCATCAAATCACTGTCAAGGGAAAAGAAAAGAGCATCATTAAAATTAAATGCAATAAAATAATACGTGGAAAATTTGTGGGTCAGCGTTCCAGACCCGGAAATGAAAATCTGATAAAATGTGCTATTTTCACACTTATTTATGAAGTTCATAAGCTGAAATAGCAATACTTGCTGGTACGATGGTGCTAGCTCAAACATGCACCGATCTCCAAGAAAATTTACACGGGTGTTTCCTAGATAAATACACAACACTAAAACTTTGAACAGCATTGTAGGACCATTTTTTTATTTTTGGAGGGCAATGGTCACACCCTACCGAGCGGTGCCACCCATAGTACTGTGAGGTATTGAAAAATTCATGATCTTCACTTGCCCCACAAACACCTTTAAATGGGAGACCCAAAATGGGTGCACACACACATTTCTACATTACTGTACAGTCTTTACAGCCACACCTACACTTTTCCTCCTAAGTATATATATTGTAATGTATATGGTTGTAAATTGTGACTTGGTCCATAATTGATATGGACCATGACTTATTTTTGGCTGGCAAGGTACTGGTATGATGGATACCATAATGAAATTGACTGGATTCTTTGGATCTGATATATTTGCATGTTGGTTATAAATAGATATAGAGTGTAATATATTTGTGGATAGTAGTCTGTTATGACTTGATCCTCTGGATCCAGAGATTCTATCTTTATTTTTAAACTGATAATTATTTAGTTTGGTAAAAATTGGTCATTACCAATGTACAGGCAGTTTTTACATAGTGGAGCCACCTCGATGGGCCGAAGTGGCCCCTAGTGTGCCCACTATAAAAGTTTCTTATGCTCTTGTGGTTTGGAACCCACATAAAATTGTAGGTCCCCTCTGCCACCACGGAGGACATGCACAATACACAATTACGAACACAGTTAGGTAGACCAGCCATGAGTGGATCCTAGGGTCTTTGTTGGTCTGAAACATTATATTATTATAACTCCCTAAATTTACCATCATCACCCCCAGAGAAGCAAGGAACTAAATTATCATTGTTGACTAGATCCATATTTAACCCTGTCTCAAAACATATGCTATAATGGTCACTATTCCCTAACAACTCTCTTACTGCAAATTTCCTTGTAAACTCATAATCATTGGATAGAACCAAATCTAAAATTGCTTGATCCCTAGTTGGCTTGTCAACAAACTGAATTAGAAAGCTATTATTACAACACCCAATAAACAAGTTACCTTCCCTAATGTTTTCTTCTAAAAAGTTCATCTATATGAGGCAGGTTAAAATCTCTCATAAGTAATATTCTTGCATTACATCCTCCTTTTATTTCCTGAACCATACCGTACTATCATCAACTTCCTGTGTTCAATTTGGAGGTCTATAAAATGCACCTCTCCAAATGTACTCTTCACTCAATAAACAAATATCAACTCAAACTAATTCTATGTTGTCTAACTTAATACTATCATTCTGAATTGAAGTTAAATCATTCTTCTTAATGTATAAGACCAAACCACCCTTCTGCCTAGATCCATTCTCTGAAAAATATACCTTATGTTGTGTAGCCATTCAACTTGTACCCTGCTCTTGTGTCACTGAATACTGCATCACTAATACATATAATATCCATATTTTCACTAATCATATAACTAAACAGTTAACTTTTCTTATTTCTAAACTCTGTGCATTTGCTCAAAAAACTCTCAACCCCTCAGTTTTAACTTTTACTTTTGCCTTGATTGCTAATATGCCTAACCTTGATATAATTTATCTTTAGAGCCTCAACAGGATTGCTAACCTTACATATACCTTGATGATTTACATCCTCTATTAATATAAAGCAGTTCCCTTTCTACTGAGATGCAATCCATCCTAACTGTAAAGCTCTCTTCTGTCACTGAAATTATCTGACAAATCTCTATACATTCATTTAACTTCTGAATTTCTATTTAATTTAATTTACCATCTTTATCCTTGCTTGTCAAATCATTTATACTTACCATACATGTACAATAATTTCACCTCAGCTTTCAGGCAACTTCTTCACTATCTCATTGACATTAGAAATATTACCTCTTGGAATACATCTTCCCCTATGGGTTTTCCTTCCCTTATCGCAAAACTCATTGTCCTAATTCCTAATGAGAGTCCCAAACCAAAGTAAATTCACAATTTATCACCATCCAAATTATGAAGTATTTGAAACATTATTAGTTGCTACCACATGATTATAATTATTATTCTCTCTAATCCTATTCCTTGACTGACCTATGACTTTATGCCATTCATTAGGCCTAACTTTACTTGGACCTGCATCCCTATCACTAACATTAGGCTTAGGCTCAACCTTACTTGGGCCTGCATCCCTGTCATGTAAAAACTATACATGCCTACAATATGGTATCATATGTGGTACCTTTATTTCTTAATAAAATACAAATTAATTTATTGAATTAAATAACTACAAAATTGCCTCAGAATTGGTGACATAGCCTATTGGGAATGGAAATAATTGCCATACATAGGACCCAATATGGAGGCATTGGGTCCAGGGTCATTCCACATCAAGCGGACCAATTTTGGAAAAGTACCCCACCTCACCATGTCAGATTTTGTTCTAACTTTGCTCACAGATTCCTTTAAGCCTTAAAGGAAGTTCTGCAAAGTGTTAGTTCCATATCTCTTGTGGTTCTGTCACTAGGGCTCCAAGAGCATGGGTTACTTTGTCCATCACATTGAGTGCCGAATTATTTGTGCCATTTTTAGCTAGTCAGCATTCCACAGTAACAAATCCTTCTGCTCTGAAAATTTGCTCCTAGGGTCAAAATTTACTGTAGATTTCAAAACTCACATTACTAGAGCTCTAGGAAGTATAGATTTTCAATAAAATATCCCCAAAGTAGGCTTCAAATTACATTTTGATTTCTGGGAAGCCACTTTTAGAAAATTATAGCTCTGGATCTACTTGACTCTGTGAGCTTTTGTTAGAAACCAAGAAAGTACTGCCCATATGCTACAAAATGTTTCAATCCAGATCTTCCTACCTGTTCTAGTTGCTGAGTTATAAGGCATCAAAAATGGCTAAAATTAATTTATGTGACAAAAATGTCCCATGTTTAAAGCTCAAAATGATCATGTGGGACGGCTTGCACCATACTCTAACAAAAACCAATGAAAAGAGCATGTCTTGAAATACTAGGGCCTAGTTTTTTATTTTGGTGTCTTGCTTTTTTGTAGGTCTAGTAGAGCTTTGAAATTTTGTTCTGTGTGATGTTTCTAGCGTTATAATTGTTATTTCATTGGCACAATGTTTTATTTTTTGTTCTTATTACCGATTATAGAGTGCAGGACTAGGTGCTATGTGCTAGGCTATACATAATACTTTTATTTATGTTCAACATGTAATACATGACTATTATTATTTTCAGATCAAAACTGAAAATGGCCACATCATCAGATACTAGTAGTGTTCATTAAGGTGCTCCAGTTGCCCCAATGTCACCAAATATTGCTGAAGGTCCCTGTGGTATTGCTGAAGGTCCCTGTGGTATTGCAGTTGGGTCAAATGAACATGTCCCTGAAGTTTGGCTCATTTCCAACAAGATTTACCTTCATCGCAAACACTATTTATGAAGGAACCCTTTTGCGAAATATTAAGTTTTTGCTGAAGGTCATCTACAAGTATGATCAGCTGATCCAAACCAGTTGGAACTGGTTCATTTCATTAGACCCAACTGCAATACCACAGGGACCTTCAGCAATATTTGGTGACATTGGGGCAACTGGAGCCACCCTACTGTATGTGCTTTATGTTGTTGTATATGTGTCAGTTGCTAATTTAACTAATAACTGTAATAATCTTATTTTTCACTTATTTTTTATGTGCTTTATGTTGTTGTGTATGTGTCAGTTGCTAATTTAACTAATAACTGTAATAATCTTATTTTTCACTTATTTTTATGTGCTTTATGTTGTTGTATATGTGTCAGTTGCTAATTTAACTAATAACTGTAATAATCTTATTTTTCACTTAGTTTTATGTGCTTTATGTTGTTGTATATGTGTCAGTTGCTAATTTAACTAATAACTGTAATAATCTTATTTTTCACTTATTTTTCTCTTTTCAGATAGATAGTTCATACAATAAGAAAGTTTTAAAGAATGGCGACCAGAAGCTCAGACTCCCGGCTTGATGTTTTAATAGAAAGTCCAGGAGAAGAGCATCTGAAAATTACTGGTTCAAAGTTACCAACATACAATCAGGTGCTACTCTGCTACTTGGCTAAAGTTGATGAACTTAGAAGGCAAGATGCTTCCAAAAACATGAAATTGTCACGCATGGCATCGAAGTATGTGGTGAGCGAGATTCTTCCTCACTATTTGAAAGCACGCATCCCAACAATTCATGAGATTACCATGGCTGAGAGAATTGAGGAGTTCCACAACAAGGACTATATTGGCTGCATGAAGATTCCTCCTGAAAGGCGATCAAAAAGTCCTAAGATTGCAGCTTTCCAGGACAAACTTCATAAAACTATGCCATTCTATCCAGGTAATGCAGAGAAAAGGATGGTTGAAAGCAAGAAGGGTAAGGCAGAGAATGAAAAGAAAATTATTGAGTATGACATAGCATTTCTGAGAAATATGATGACAGACAGGACTTTTACCTATGGAGGAAAGGACAAAGTTTGTGCTCAGATAGAAATTAAGCGCCAAGAGGGGGCTGAACAGGCTGCTGTGCGATCAGAGAAAGAGGAGGAGAGAAGAGATCAGACATCATCAGTGGAGGAGATTTCCTCAGATTGTGATGTGTCAGATGATGAGGAAGCAGAAATGGTCAAATCAGCTGATGCCTCCTTTGAGCCTGAAGTAATGCCAAAATGATCACATAAGCGTTTAGTGAAAACCGGCTCCTCTGCATTTTCGCCTCATGATGTTCTTAAATCGCCAGAAGTGGTTGAAACTGCAGTTAGAAACAATGTTTCCTCAGCTGCTTTAGCACAGATCACTTTTTCCCTTATTAAGGCTACACCTGGTGATCCATCAAAAGTAAATGTGTTACAGATCTGCTTATAATTATCGTGTGGAAGCTGTCAATAGTATTGCACAGAAAATCAGAGCATCATGGAAGCCACCTCTTGTGGCAACCATCCATTGGGATGGCAAATTGATGGACACTCTTGGAAATGAGTCTGCACAGGAGGAGAGGCTTCCCATACTTGTGTCTGGAGTTGGAAGTGTAAAATTGCTAGGTGTTCCACCCTTGCAACACAAGACTGACAGACTATCAGGGCCAAAAATTGCTAATGCCACCATAGAAGAACTGGATGTCTGGAACTGCAAAGATAATGTTGCTGCGATGGTCTTTGACACAACATCCTCAAACACGGGTGCAATAACAGCTGCCTGCATTAGTAGTCAGGAGTCTCTCAAGCGTGAGTTGCTGTGGTTAGCATGCAGGCACCACATTGGAGAAAGGTTTCTTGTCCATACATGGGATGCCTTGAAAATTGAGGTCTCAAAGAGCCCAGACATTTCCCTTTTCATACGATTCAAGGAACATTTTGAGAAGTTGTCTTACCGCAACCTAGAGAATCTGTCCATCCCTGACATTCCAGAGGATCTGGCTGAGCAGAGAACTGCCATCATTGCTTTGTGTCAGGAAGCTCTCAAGTCAGACTTTGCTCGAGGGGACTACAAAGAACTGGTGCAACTTACCTTGGTCTACCTCAATGCTGTGCCAGATAACTTTACTGGGTTTCAAAGGCCAGGAGCTCTTCATAAAGCCTGTTGGATGGCAAAAATTCTTTACTCCATCAAAATAGTACTTCTTTGTGATCAAATTGCTGAGCTGCTAACTGGGACCATACTAGCTAAAGGACAATTACCCAAACTTATGCAGTACGTACAGTTTGTCGTGTATTGCTACATCCCATGGTGGATTGCTGCCCCAGTGTCTTCAGCTGCACCAATGAATGATCTCAGTCTAATCAATTCCTTTCTAGACTACAGGAAAGTTAATCCAACAATTGCAGGAGCTGCACTCAAGGCAATTGGTTTACATATGTGGTATCTCACAGAGGAATTGGTGCCACTTTCTTTATTCAGCAGCTCTCTCAGTGATGCAGTGAAGGAGAAAATAGCAAAGAAGCTTCTTGGAGCTGAACACCTGGCTTCATGCGTTAAAAGAGATGGGTCTGGGTTTGGCAAGCCAAAATTTCCAGAAGTTCCAAAGGAATCAAGTGATGACCTTTCAGAATTTGTTGGAAGTGATTCCTGGGCATTTTTCAGAATCCTTAACATCAATTCAGAATTCTTAAATCTGCCTGTTAATGAGTGGCCATCAAGTGAAGCATTTCTCTATGGAAAGGAAATAGTAGCAAATCTTTGTGTTGTTAATGATGCTGCCGAGAGGGGAGTTAAGCTTTGCCATGATTTCCTGGGCACTTCCAAAAAGGAATCCAATCTGCAAAATACACTACAAATTAGAAAATTGTCGCAACCACCTCCCAAATCAGAGAAAGCGCAAGGTGGAATCTAAGAACTGGTTTCTTAAATTAGAATAGGTAAGGTAGCTGTTTGTTTTATTGATAATGTTTGTATGTTAATCAGTATTTTGTTTATCTTACATGTATGTGAAAATCTATCTTTTTGAGTATTAATACAAAAACATAAACATAGTCTAAGTTTGTAGTCTTTAAAGACCTTGTCTGAGTTTTTTTTTGTACACTTGCTTCTTTGGAAATAAATTCTTGACTGTTGGAACTTCTATTGAGATCTATCCATTATCCATCCACAAATACACCAGCTAGCATATCCAGAGCTCAACTTTGCATAAAATACCTGAAAAAATCATGAATTTGACTCATTTTTAGCATTTTTTATCATTAATATGTAGATTATTTGAATCAAAACCTCAAAAATTGAGTTACCCACCACCTAAGACTGTCCCATAGGTTTTTTGATCATAATAGTAAGATGTTACAAAGCAAAAATGTGTCATTTTTAGTGTTTTTCTATAAAAATGCCTTTTGTAAAAAGGTTCCTACAGAAAATGTTAATGTGATGAAGGTAAATCTTGTTGGAATTCAATCAAACTTCACAGGCATATTTACTAGACCCAACTGCAATACCACAGAGACCTTCACCAGCTTATTCCAAATTTTAAGATTTTATGGGGCTGCTGGAGCACCCTAGTGTTCATGTGGGAGAAACCATGGAAACAAACAAAACTGGAAGCTTGTACTATTGGAAATAAAGAGGGAACAGTGTGTCACCTGAAAACATATTCCAGAAAATGTGGTTTGAAACTGTTCACAGAGCTGACAGTTCAGGAAAGACAACTACTTTTTCTTCGAACAGGAATAGAAGTAGTCCAATTTAAGGAAGATGCATGCATATGCTTGCAACATAAACAGCTTCTTTTGACCAGATATGAGTCTGCAGAAGCACTGTTGCAACCCATTTGAATATCATAAATCAACATTACCCAAAAAATCACTTCGGGCAATTGACATTGCAACAGCTCAACTGTTGAAGGAAGACTGGCAAAGACATCAAGCCTGGACAGAAACTTTGTCCTGATTGCAGGAAACAGAGGGCTGAAATACAAAAAATCAGTTCTACATCATCAAGTGAATCATTTGATCCACCAGAAGCACAAAAGCAGAAACTAGACACCAGCTGTTCAGCACTTGACATTTCCCCTGTAAAGCCACAAAAAGTGAGCGAGAGAGATTTACCAGGATATGTCAAAAGAAAGACAAGACAAGAACAAGAAGCTATTGGTCGGAAAATGGCAGCTCTTACAGGGATTGATGTGGGTGAAATGGAAGCTAGCACAAGTCAGCAGAGGTGCAGAAATTGTGAAGATTATAAAATACTGTTGAAAGAATTGAAAAGCCAAATGGAATTATCAGACAAAGAAAGGAAACTGCAGATTCTAACTCTGGAGCCTTACAGCTGGTCTATACAACAAACAGCAGAAGAATTTGGAATTTCTCTTCAAATGGTTAAAACAGTCAGGTATTCTTGCAATACCAGGAAAAAAGAAAGGAAAAACACTGCCTGAGGAAGTAGTAGTAAAAGTTCAAAAGTTTTATGATGATGAATTCAGCCAGATGTGCCCAGGGAAGAAAGATTGGGTGTCTGTCAGGATTGATGGAAAAAAGCTTCAAAAACAAAAGACTGCTGCTCAGCAATTTGAAAGAAATGTACATTGCTTACAAAGATCAAAATGGCCCTGAAATTGGCTTCTCTAAGTTCTGTGAACTTCAACCAAAGTGGTGTGTGACAGTTGGTGTAGCAGGGGTACACAGTGTTTGTGTATGTACAATTCACCAAAATGTGAAACTGATGTTGGCTGGAGCTGATATTCATGAGGATTACAAAATGCTGATGCAAAAATGTGTTTGCAATTTGGAGTCAAAAGACTGTATGCTACAACGATGTGAACTGTGCCCTGGAGCACCAGCACTAGATCACCTTTCAGCTATTTCTACAGAACAAGCAGAAATGGATCCACAAGAAATGATTGAATATAAATAATGGGTTCACACTGACAGGGACACCTGGATTATAAAACAGTTGTCAGTAGAGGATTTTATCACAGAATTGACTTCAAAAATTATCTTCCTTTGCGGTCATCATTACGTTCCACACCAAAGTGCTCACCTGAAGTTCCTAGAGGAGGAAATAAAACCTGAAGAAGCAATGATCTTAATGGATTTTGCAGAGAACTATTCTTTTGTTGTACAAGATGCAGTGCAAGGTTTTCACTGGGACAACAGCCAAGCAACACTGCATCCTTTTGTAATGTATCACAAAGTTTCAGATGAAATTAGAAGTGAATGTTTTTGTGTCATCAGTGACTGTCTGAAGCATGATACTGTTGCAGTACATGTCTTTCTGAAGAAGTTGATTGGATTTGTGAAAGGAAATTTTGAAGTAATCAAGCACATTCATTACTTCAGTGATGATGCTACAGGCCAGTACAAAAACTACAAAAATCTCATGAACCTTTGTTGGCACAGCAAAGATTTTGGTGGGATAACAGCAGAATGGAACTTTTTTGCTACCAGCCATGGAAAATCAGCATGTGATGGTGTAGGGGGCACTGTGAAAAGATTGGCAGCTCGTGCCAGCTTGCAAAGACCAGTAACTGGTCAGATTCTCACACCTACCGATCTCTCTGAATTTTGCCAAAAAGATGAGCATGGAATTACATTCTTTTTTGTTTCAACTGATGAAATAGAAGTAGAGAGAGAAGCACAGGAAATAAGATTTAATCATGCGCATACAGTAGCTGGAACTCGAGAAAATAATCATTTTGTTCCCATAAATGATAAACAGATTCAAATTAGCCGAGTTTCAAGATCTACATGTTATTTTGTGGCCAATGTTGGAATATACAGTGACATTGATCAACAACAGTTGAAACTGCAACCAGGTCAATATGTGGCATGCATTTATGATGATTTATGGTGGCTTGGAAACATTTGTGAAGTCTGAGGAAGAAAAAGATTCATTAAATACATTTATGCACCCTCATGGGCCAGCACGACAGTTTCAGTGGCCATCTAGAAAAGACACTTGTTGGATTCCAGAGCAGCATATCTTGACAACTATTCCTGCTCCTACACCGAGTGCCATGGGAAGAGGGTACATGCTGCCAGGGAATACCTTGTCTACTATAGAAAATTTGTTTGAAAGCTTTGAAAAGGAGTTGCACAGTTCTGGATCCAGTTAGAAAGTCAAGGAAAGATGAGTTGGTGGGTGGGTGGGACCTGTGGCTGGACCTGCAAAGCTATCAGGCATGGCCCCTTGGCGATGGGGTTGCCAATTTCTTGAAAAACTGAAACAGACTCCTTTGTATTAATAAATTATCTTTATCTTTAATAGTTATCAATAAGAGAAATTCGCAGTGGCTTAGCCACCATGGACCAATGCAGGAGTGCAAATAAATTAACAAATATAATGCTAAAAACATCACACAGAACAAAATTTCAAAGCTCTACTAGACCTACAAAAAAGCAACACACCAAAATAAAAAACTAGGCCCTAGTATTTCAGGACATGCTCTTTTCATTGGTTTTTGTTAGAGTATGGTGTGAGCCGTCCCACATGATCATTTTGAACTTTAAAGCTGGGATGTTTTTGTCACACAAATTAATTTTGGCCATTTTTGATGCCTTATATCTTAGCAACTAGAACAGGTAGGAAGATCCGGATTGAAACATTTTGTAGCATATGGGCAATACTTTCTTGGTTTCTAACAAAAGCTCATAGAGTCAAGTAGATCCAGAGCTATAATTTTCTAAAAGTGGCTTCCCAGGAATCAAAATGTAATTTGAAGCCTAATTTGTGGATATTTTATGGAAAATCTATACTTCCTAGAGCTCTAGTAATGTGAGTTTTGAAATCTACAGTAAATTTTGACCCTAGGAGCAAATTTTCAGAGCAGAAGGATTTGTTACTGTGGAATGCTGAATAGCTAAAAATGGCACAAATAATTTGGTGCTCAATGTGATGGACAAAGTAGCCCATGCTCTTGGAGCCCTAGTGACAGAACCACAAGAGATATGGAACTAAAACATTGCAGAACTTTCTTTAAGGCTTAAAGGGATCTGTGAGCAAAGTTAGAACAAAATCTGACATGGTGAGGTGGGGACCACAGGTGCACTTGACGTGGAATGACCCTCCACATAACAAGAAAAATGTATTTTGTATCAAAATTTTCCATCACTGACATGAAAACTACTTCAAGAGAAGAAATAATGAAAACAAAAATTAGTCTGGTGACTTTGTAAAGTCAGTGAAATTGAAGACAAAGAAATATATTAGCAGCTCAGAGCTGCTTAGTTAGAGCGATGCTTTAAGCAAGAGAGATGTACTTAATCTTCCTATAAGTTCTGAGTGAATACCTCATAATATAAAATTAATAACTCAAAAGGATAGGCCTATTCCTTCAGGTATTTAAGTGTACATTAATTAAACTGAATAAACTCATTGCGTAACTCCATTGCCTATGTTGAAAGAGCTGCGTGCCCTAAAACAGGAAGCAAGGCTCAACAAAATAATAAGGTATGGTCTCTCTATTTCATCACTTATTACCAAAAACCCAGTACAAGCCAGTTTTAAAACTGCAAATATAACTTTAACTCTTGATGGAACATTTAAAACCCTTAAGGTTGTTGTTGTTGTGGACAAAGTAGAACAAGAAAAATTACAAATAGCTAGGTTAAAACAAACTTTGCTGCAACTTCAAAACAAATACACGATAGCTGACAAAACCCTTAATACAGATGTAGTTGATGACATACACATGCTCATGGGGCTAACTATCTTCATCTTGTCCATAGAGTTATCATTAAAATTGGGGATGGAATAGCCATACAAATTCCCACAGGTATTGCACCTTTGGGTGGCATAACTAAATACAATCTTACTACTGATGTTGGTGTCCATAGAAAACACAGAACAGGAACAAAATTGTCACAAAACAAAATCACCACATTCACAAATTTCTGACTGTGTAACAAACTCAAACAACAAAAACACTGTAGTAATCCCACATCATCTGAATGATAATGACTCAACATTTGATAAAGGGTTACAGCAGTTGTGATTATTAAAATCAGTTGGCATAAAGGACAATACAATTACATATGAAGACCAATTGATGAGAGAACAATTTAAGGATACATTACAACACAGAGACAATCAATACTATGTGGAGCTGCCTTGGAAAACACTTTGTCCAGAAATAATGGACAATCTGAAAGTAGCTGAGACATCTGTATAAAAATTACAGAAAACTTAAAAATGACAGTCTTTTAGAACAATACAACAATGTATTCAAAGAACAGTTAGAAAGGGGCTTCATTGAAGAAGTTACTGATGAACCCTTTAAAAAAAGAGGTCGTCATTATTTAACACACAGAGGAGTTTACAAAGAAGACTCATCCACAACTAAACTAAACATAGTATACAATTGTAGTTTAAAGGATACAAATTCTGTTAGTTTAAATGCTTGTCTCATAGAAGGCCCAAATCTTGTCTCAGATCTTGTAAAAATTCTCCTTTGCTTCCATTTAGACATTTTTGCGGTACAGAGTGACATAGAAAAGCATTCCTCTGTATAAATTTGAAGCTTGAGTATGATAAAAATCATCAGGTTTTTGTGGTTTAATGATCCACATGACTTTAATAAAGGTTTCAAAACCTACAGATTTAAAGTAATTATTTTTGGAGCAAATTGTTCTTTAACAATTAAAAACCACCTAAACTTAGTTCAAGTGAACTTAACAGTTCAGTTTTTAAAACAAAACTTTTATGTAGATAACCTCATTGGTTCCACAGTAACTGAAGAGGAATTGCTTGAAATTTACGAAATGTCACAACCCATAATGAAGCAAGAAAATTTTGGAATGAGAGAGTGGGTTTCTAATTCTCCTAAATTTAATGAACAGATAACAAAAGATGACAAAGGGAACACTGAACCTAAAAATTACACAAAAACACTTGAAAAGCTCTGATTTTTAAAACAGAATTCCAAACAGAATGACACTCTTTGCACAGAGTGCTATAATTTAAACCCAAATGCCAATACAAGAAGACAAGTCCCTTCAGAGTCATCCAAAATTTTTGACCCCATTGGATTATATTTACCACCAACCATAAGATCCAAAATCCTTTTGCAGGACTTATGGAAAAAGAAAATTGATTGGGATGAACCACTTTCAGTGGAAGACTAACTTCATTGGAAAAAATTGGCCACAGACTTAAAGTTCAAAACATCTACGTACCAAGATGTGCTGGTTACAGATTGAAACCCCCAAACACTACACATTTTTACAGATGCCAGTACCTAAGTTCATGGGTGTTTTGTCTATTTAACAAATGGAAATGAAAGTAACTTGGTCTATTCAAAGGCAAAAGTGGCACCCTTAAGCCAAAAGAAAACTGTACCACAATTTGAATTATTGGCTATCTCACTGGGAGTCAAGACAGCAGACTTTTTCTCACTAGTCTATAAAGAAGTTGACATAACTGACATTTATGGACAAACAGTCAAATTTGTCTAACATGGGTGACAAACAGATACAACAGAAATCAAAACTGCAAACACATTCCTTCGTATCAAATTTAGGTACATACAAACAAAACAAAATTCTGCAGACTTTTTGACAAGAGGGGTCTCTTACAAACTGTTGAAAACAAACAAACAGTTTGATATGATGGGCATGAATAGCTAAAATGTGAGGATCTTTGGCCAGCTGAAGTAGTTAACCTAACACTCAACTCTTACAACTGAAGAGATCACCGAGAACAAACCTATTTTTTATTATAAACATTATTCAGACCTCAACAAACTCTCGAGAATTACAGCCTATTGCTGCAAGTTTGTCAATAGTTACCTTCTCAAACACTGTCCTCAGAAGGCCTTTTCTAACTTAAGAGAAACTGCAACCAAATACTGGCTCAAACACATACAAGCTTCAGAATTCAACTTGGAGCTGAAGTATCTTAGGTCCAGTAAAACATTAAATAAAGGCATTCCTTCACTTGTCATGGATCTAAATCTGTACCTGGATACAGCAGGTCTGATAAGATGTAAAAAAAGACTCAACAAGTCAACTCTGAGTTACAATTCTAAGCACTCAATTCTTCTTCCAAGGAGGAATCACTTCACAAATCTCATCATCAGGGATACCCACAACAAAATACACCACATGGGGGTCCCACAAACCCTGACAGAGATGAGAAAAACTTACTGGCTACCAAAGGGTAGAACTGAAACAAAGAAATTTTTAAACACATGCATTCCTTGTAAACATATGCATTCACAACCCTTTAAGACCCCAAGCCCTCCAGACCTACCTGTGGAATGAGTAAAATTTACTCAGCCATTTGAAACCATGGGTATTGACTACACTGGAGCAGTAAATACAAGTTTTGGAGACAAAATGGATTCAAAGGAATACAAGGTGTACATTGTACTCTTCACCTGTGCTTCAACACATGCCATATGTCTAGACATAGTAGACCTGACAGCAGAGGCTTTTATTGCTGCTTTCAGACAATTTTGTGTACACAATTCTGTACCCAAAACTGTATGGTCAGACAATGCCACATACTTCAAATCTGGTGAAAGAATTATTCAGCAGATTTGTGACAATGAAACAGTGCAAACTCATTTAATCAATAAGGTGGAGTGAAAAAATCATAAGTGCCAGATCAAAATTGAGGGGGTCTAGATAGTTGTCTTTTGTCCAGGATTAAACTTTAAAACTGGTTTTAGGTGGTTGAATACAAAACTGACTGCTGCCAGCCAATTTATACAAATCGTATGTGCGTGTGACCAAAATTTGAACCCAGTGACCTATCGCAGGTCCTAGACATGATAGAAAGACAATTTAAAAACTGTTTATGATGTATTTTTTATCTCTGAAACATATTAAAACATTTGCAAAGGGCTGCAGGATCAATAATGCATTAAAAAATCCATATTTATATTATTTCTGGCTAAAAATTGCAATTTTCACTATTACATATAACACACACAACACACATTCAATCTATCACTCATTAAACAAAGTAATAAAAAATAATCATCTAAACAGCTTCAGAATATTGCATTTTTGTATTGAACACTTTCATCAGTTTTCTTGATTTTATCTTTTGTTGAATAATGCCATCACAATGTTCAAATCCTACCATAGTTGAGGAAGCCTCTGTTACAAGTTTAATGTGCCTCTCTACAGCCTGATTATGACAAGGCTGGTTGAGTTTCAGTGCCTCCTTTCTTATGTTTATGAGTTCTTCATTGGTTTGAGATGCTATGATAGGGGGGATCATGAATGTCAGGTGAATTTAAGTTTATCATTTTGAGATACCCTCAAGCTTTGTCATCAATTTTAGGCACCATGAATCTCTTGACACTACCATCTTTCACAACACTCAAGTCAGGCTGTAATCCTCCCACCATAAGCCGAGGAGTAAGTCTTTGAAAGAGGCAGACTGGCTATGCCCCAGCGATCTTAAAGGTGAGAACCCAGTTTCAAATTGGTAGGAGCCGCCTATCTGACATAATCTCAACCATACTAAAATTGGGAACTTGCTCACCTCATTTCTCTCATTCTTAGCAATGCGGGTGGTGCTGAGGTCAAAGGATTTATTTTTATTCAATTGAAGGCCCTCTGGGTGGTCCTCACTGGCAGCTCAATCTCCCATCTCAGCAACCAGCAGCAGCTGCCATGCCCAACTAACAGAGTATCCGGTAGGTGAGTAACGCAAACTCATCTTTACACAAACTGCTTGCCAGCATCGCGCCCCCATTTCAGTGTCCCACAAAAAATATTTTTTAAGCAAATTTTTTAGGGATGAATTGATTTAGAATTTCAATATTATGTATAATAATTTCAATTTACCCACGATGTTTAATTGTTAAATATTATTGTAATAAAATTTTTCTAATTTTGTTTGTTGTAACCAGCGAAGAAATCGTTTCAATTTGAAAAAAAATTTGGTCTTAAAAAAAACCTCAGAAAAAATTTGAAAAATCTGGCAACCCTAAGCTACACTATCACTCATAAGGCCAACTAACTTCAGCCCACTAGACTCTGATCAGTGATCCAGCAGCTTTTTAAAACTTGTCTTAAGCATGTCCTTAACC
The DNA here is from genome assembly GCA_023014485.1 of Bathynomus jamesi. NCBI lineage: Eukaryota > Metazoa > Arthropoda > Malacostraca > Isopoda > Cirolanidae > Bathynomus > Bathynomus jamesi. The sequence goes on along the minus strand of JAJOZX010000399.1, from coordinate 788,374 downwards.
TCATCTAAACACTTACTGCAAAACCACAAAATATTTGGTGACTTCATACCTCTGTACACTTGCTCTATAGTTTTAATGTAGGCTGTATAATATCAATCGTCACAACTCTCACATGCCACAGCCTTATCCTTAAGCTTAACTTCCTTCTTACAAACCTTAGTCACAGTCAAAAGAATTTTTGACAAATTGTTTAAGAATTTATTTTTGATTCTGTAGATTTTTCTTTATAGGGATTATTAAAGTATAAATAGCTCTATTCCTAAGCTTTAAGCTTAATTTAACTTAGTATTTAGAGAGATCTTGGGGTTCATTCAGTGCAAGCCCAACATTTTGGTTGATTAGCCTAGGCCCCCATTAGCCATTCCATCCAGGGGATAGCCTAACTTAGACCTTAAAGCTTTTAACCGAGTTGAAGAATAGTATTTAAGATGACCAGACTGTGACTGTAAGGTTTGTAAGAAGGAAGTAAGGGAAGGGGATAAGGCTGTAGCATGTAAGAGTTGTGATGATTGGTATCACTCAGCCTGCAGAAAAATTACAGAACAAGGGTACAGGGGTATGAAGTCACCAAATATTTTGTGGTTTTGCAATAAGTGTTTAGATGAGGTTAACCAAGTCTAATGCAAGATGCGAGGTTGAGCCTAAGCCTAACCCTAGTGTTAGAGACATGGATGCAGGGCCAAATAAAGCCTAAGCAAAGTGTTAGTAATAAGGATGCAGGTCCAAACAAAGTTAGGCATGATGAATGGCACAAAGTCAAAAGTCATTCACAAAATAGGATGAGAGAGAATAGTAATCATGTTGTACAGGGTTTGTATGGATTATAGAGAAAATAAATCAAGGAGTTTCAAGTAGTTTATTTTGCCTTTTCAAGGATGATTTTCTACATTTTCAAGGAGCTGCTAATTAAACAAACAAATTACCTTCTTTCCATACAGAAACATAACATATACAAAAATAAGACATATGCAACATAAGTATAACAGAAATCACATTGTATTACATGCTCCAAATAAACAAATTCTTTTCTATATATAAAGAAAACATATAAAAATGAAAATAATACATTATCACTAGGCATATTAGCGCATGTTTTACAATGCCTCTAAGACATTCCTGCTGTTGCTTAATGTCCCCCTCTATTTTTGCCAAATTTGCTTCTTTCTCTTTCGCCTTTCTCCGTAAAACATTTGATTCAGTCACTAAAATCAACTGCCCTTTCCTCTCTACTTCTTCAGCAAGTCTGTCTGCGGTCTTTCTAAGATGCACTATATCTCCCTCAACCCTCTTTTTCTTAGTCTTCATAGCTGAGACTTTCTCCATAATATCTCTTCTTTTTCCTACACATTTTGACTCACTTTCTGCTTTTCTAAAATCTTCAAAATGCTGTAGATATTTCTGTCTTGCACCTGCAGCAGCTACAAGCATTATTTGTAATCTGTACATTCATTATTCCTCCTGCCATTCTGCAGTAATCAACAATCTGGTGCCGGGCAATTACACTTTCCTTCTTCAAATTTTCAGCAGTCACTCCCTTATATTCAAATAATACATATCTCTTATACACTACCGTACATATATTCTCACATAAATTTAAATTAAGCATATCTATTTATATAAGATATATATCTCCACACAAATTCAAGTGATTATACACTTCATAACTCCAAACAGATTCCAATTATAACTTTCTCCTTTATACTACATATGGTATATCTCCACACAAATATATAGTTTATTTCAGAATTTAATAAGTAAAAAATATTGCCATATATATATATATTATATATATATATATTATATATATATATATATATATATATATATATATATATATATATACAAATTCCAAACACAGACTCAAACATAATTCTTATAATATAAAAGTTTTGTAAACAAATTTGCGAAATTTTTATATGAAAAACATTTATTTTGATATAAAATATTGCCCCATATATAGCATATATCACCACACAGATTTAAATTATATATATCTCTTTATACACTACAATATATCTCCACACAAATTTAAATAATCAATATCTCATACACTAAACATATCCCCACAAAAATTCAAACCATAACCAAATAAATTCAAACCTTTTGTACATAATATATAAACCTCTTATACACAATGTATATCATCACATAAATTCAAATAATCAATATATCTTATACACTAAATAAATTAGTGACACAAATTGTTTACTAAAATGCAGAAATGTACAAGAATGCAAAAAAATTGGATCAAGTCAGGAAAAGAACCTGGCTTCAAAGTATGGCTATAAACATAATTCAATAATTATTTTCATTGAAAAATTCAAATTCCTTATACTCTTATATACTGTACTTTCTGTTGGAGACTTAAAAGTAATTCAAGTATTCAAGTACTTTCCCAACTCCAGTAGTAATTCAAGGATAGAAATAATTTTTTAAGGAGTTTCAAGGTTCTTGAATGAGTTTGTCAAAATTAAAGGAGCTTCAAAGAGCGTACGAACCCAGGTTGTAGGAACTAGTGACAGGTTTCAGATACAGTGGGCCCTCATTGTTTGTGATTAATTGGGACTGAGAAAAACATCACGAATTACGAAATCGCAAACAACAACATCCATTTTCAATGTAAAATGGCTAATTGGTTCCAAAAACTCAAGGATGGCAGTGTAAAATATCCTTAAAACACCAAAAAAATTTGATTTTAATAAAAAAAACAGAATATACTAAAGCAATACGTATTATTAGACAATGATTCATATCAAACACTAATAAAAACCAATAACGTTACTGTAATATTATATAAACAATATTTTACATAAATAAAAGTTTTTACTGTATGTAATATAAGCAATATTATTACATAAACAATTATGTAAAGCATTAATATTTTATAAACTAAATAACACTAAATTAGTATACTGGCAATGATGAGCACAAAATGACACAACCTCACTCAGTGAAAGAGAGAGTGTGACTGAGCCTGCATCAACCTACATGGGCAGCATTGCAGATGCCACATGACAAAATCATGAATTTGCGGAGTCAGTCACAAATTTACTTAAACATGCTAGTAAAATGGGTAATCACGAATTTGCGAAATCATGAACAGAGAGCCTCTCAAACAATGAGGGCCCACTGTACTAGGGAATTTAGATGAAGCAGTACAATGTAAATTTACTATGGTTGGGGACTATTATTAGGAATCAGGACAATGAATTTTGCAATAAGGGAAGGAAAACCCATAGAAGAATATGTATTCCAGGAGGTAATACAGTACTTCTAGTCAATGAGGTAGTGAAGAAGTTGCCTGAAAACCAAGGTAATAATATAATTCATGTAGGTATAAATGATTTAACAAGCAAGGATAAAGATGGTAGATTTAAGTTGAACAGAAACCAAGTAGTAATTAAACAGAGGTACAGGTATCCCTCATTTAACTATCATTTACTCAATAATCACTCACTTTTGCGATCTATTTTTTTTAACACCTTTTCTTGTACAATGATTGGCCAAAATTCAGCTTAATGATCACTACAATGGGCAAAATTTGGTTTCTGGTACTCCATGGGTGCATCTCTAACTTCACATCTAATCAAAATGGCCATCATGAACAGAAATGGATTTATCCTCCTCTGCACAGCTTGCCTGACCCACACACCCTTAAGCAGCTACCCTCTGCACTTCCTTCTTGCCCTGCCAGTGTTTTGAGTCACTCATGCTTCTGCATCACTCTGCATCATTGTGTAAGATTGCACATGATTATGATCATTGTGTTATTCGCTGCCTTTGTGGAGTGCAAAGCAACATGTGCAGACTGTTTGGTGCTAATTTCGACTGTGTTAGGTGACTGTGAATATTGAGAATGACAGGTAAGCATGTGGCTGCTTCCCCTGCATCATCGGGTACGCTCTCTTGTAAGTCCTTGACTTTGGAGGTTAAGCTGGACATTATTAAGTGCAATGAGAGTGGTGAAGGGGCAAACTCCATCGCAAGAGTGCTTGGCCTAGCCCAGTTAACCATCTCAACCATCATCATGAAGGCTCCTAAGTTGAAGTTCTTGGCAGAAAATGTGACTTCAAGGCTGCAAAGAGCTGTCTCACCCTGATGCTGGGAGGTAATGCTGAGGGAGACCTGAAGCCACTCCTGACCTAACACTCTGAGAACCCCAGAGCGCAAAAGGGCTACATCTGGTGCTCAAACCCAAAGGCATGGATGATGATGATGTGTTGTGCCAGAGCTACATGGTTGGCTACCTCTCCAAGCAATGCAAGGAGTACACTGAGGCCAGCAACCTTGCCAACCAATTTCTCCTGATCCTGGATAATACTGGGGGCAGAGGCGTACCGAAGAGGAGGGTGACAGGGGCAAGCTCCCTTGAGCTAATAAATTATATTGATATTTTCCCAGTAAAATTGCTAGGTTACAACAGGATGAGAATGAAAGTGAAAAAATTTCAGCACCTTCAGCGCTAGCTCTTACTTCTGGTACTACTAAAAATCTAAAATGACTTAGGATCCTGGAAACACTTAATCCAGCCCTGAGAATAATTTTCTTTTATAAAGGTAACAGTCCAAGGAAATGCTTAATCTCGAAATTATAACTTTTTATTCTTATGTTAATACAAATCTGAGCATCCTAATTGCGGTTTGCATTGAATATTGTTACTAATCAGATTTTTATCATAATTTTTATATTTTTAATATAATAATTATATTTTTATTCATAATGTGTTTTAGCAGTAGCTAGTTAATCATCTCTAACTGAATGATAAGCTCATCATGAATGTACATAAAAATTATTTCTCTCTATTTCAATTATACTTCTACAATTAGTTCCAAGTTTGCCCCCCTTCCCCTTGGCAAATTTCTGGGTATGCCCCAGGCTGGGGGTGGGGGAATCTAACATCTTTTTCAGGATGAGTGGTTTCTATGACCACTTTGGCTGCTGAATATGAATCTGGCTAGTTCTTGTACTTGAAATGAATTTTTGACCTGGTTAAGTGGTTTTTTTTCAAAATGGCAGCAAAAAAAAAAATAATTGTTTTAATGATAAAAAAACCTGCTACCGTTCACATGTACTATGTCTTTTCAAATGTTTTCATGGTCGCTGAACTCAAAAATGAACAAATGAGACACATTATGAGTGTTGTTATGCAAATAGATGACAAAAATTTTGTAAAAATACCTGATCCATATCAAACATAAAGCATGAATGAGTAGGGTGTGTCAATTTTATCAACTTTTTTCAAATCAATTTTGGTAGTGAAAATATAGTCTTTTCATGTCAAAACTTGAAATTGGCCAACCAAAATGAAATAAAATAACCCTTACCTACATCAATTTTACCTTAAAGTTTCAGAAATTGACTCTTTTACTAAATAATAGGACATAAATTGATTAACTATTCATCTGTCACAGAATTATCCCACTGATCACATATGGAGTGTTTTCAAGGTCATATAGTTGTTGTACAATGTACAAGTCACAACATGAATAGAACTGTCCCTCACTCTCAGTCCTCAGTTGCCTCTTAGATATCATAGATGGTGGTTTGCTGTTATAGCTCTTGTACCTACTTCATAGTTATTCTACTACACGAATACTACAGTTTAACTGTAAGTATGGATTATTGATTATTACAGTTATTTATTATCATAATATTCTTCTGTCTAATTATGTTGTAATCCCATGAAATATTTTTTTATTGAATTTTAGAACATCAAATGACTAAACTTTGAAACATCGTAATTGATATAAAATACTTAAATGTTTTTCTTTCTTTTCAGATATTCCTAAGATGCCAAAATTGAAAAAAAGAGGTCAGTCGTCATGCCACTTGAGCCTGTTAGTTGGTACAGGCAAGGAGCTTCCCGTATCAGAACTACCAACAGTGCGAGACATGCTGAGACTAGGGTTACTCCTTCGTGAACAAAATACAAAGGATAGAAGGAACTACACAGAGAAAGAGCTCATAAGGGACATGATTCCCCCTCTTCTGCATCAGTGGAAAAAGGCTAATGTGTTATTCAAACCACTTGTATTCAATCAGTATAGGACTAGTGAGCTAAAATTAACAAAGCTGTGGCACAAAGCAGTTGAGACATCACTTGGTAAAGGAAAACTAGCAAAGAAAAATAAATTTCTGCACACACTTGATACTCTTCTTGCCATTTTCAATTGCCAGTGTCCCATAGAGTTGTGTTCTGAAGCCAATTGTTCTCCCTCATGCAGAAGAGAACCTCACCCTGACATTGATTGTTGCTGTCCTCGTGAGAAGAAGATCCGTTTTGGAGCTGGCTTTCATAAAGGCGGAGAGAACAAAGGCAGGAGGCCAAGGAAGTATGCAGATTGGTTCGGCAGATTATTCAGAAACCAAAAAACAGATTGTTATTGCTAAGAAAAAAGAGAAAATCCGAGAGAGGAAAGAAAGGAAGAAAAAGAAGAGTGAAGAAGCCACCCAAAGAGGTGAAGAGCTCTATCAAGAGGATTCTCACTTCTTTGAAAGCTCTTCAGATGAACAGAAAGAAGCAACATCAGATGATAGCTCCAAAATGATATCTGAACCTTCGCCGAAGAAAATGAAATACAACACTAAAGACATCTCAAACATTGCCCTTGCCAGTATTTGCAACCATACGGGGCTATGAGAGACTGCAGAGATTGCCACTGCCACTTGGATAGATGCAGGCCTCATCAGCCGAGAGGATACATCCTTAGTGATAGATCATAATAAGATAAGAAGAGCACAAGAAAAAATTATGAAGGAAATATCTGATCAGCATGAAAAAGATTTGGAGGAGGAAGGTCTCTCTTGCCTTTTGTTTGATGGAAGAAGAGATGACACAAAAGTTCTCCTAGAGGTAGAGGGAATGGACAGAAAGTTTCCCGGTCTCATCAAAGAAGAACACTACTCTGTGTGTTCCGAACCTGGTGGCCGCTATTTGTTTCACTTTGTTCCTGAAGCAGAAGTAGAAGGCAAGAAACATGCAGAGGCAATTGCTGATCAAATAATATGTTGGCTTCAAGAAAGAAGACTTGACAGTTCACTGCAGGCCATTGGGGGAGACTCAACTGCGGTGAACACTGGATGGCAGGGCGGTGTTATGACGCATTTTGAGAAAAAACTTGGAAGAAGGCTTGTTTGGATTGTATGTGATTTGCACACAGGGGAACTACCTCTTCGTCGTCTCATCCAGGAACTTGATGGTCCTACAAAGAGCAACAACAAGTGGTCAGGCTCCCTTCGCAACATGCTAGATGAAGCAACAGAATTAGAAATAAATACAAAATTTCCAAAGGTCGAAATAGGCCCTCCCCTTCAAGCAATCAGATCAGGAGAGTTGCCTCAAAATCTGGCTATCTTGGAGATTGGACCCGTAAGTCACAGTCGTTGGTTAACTACAGCAATTCGTTTCTGCAGGATTTGTGTTTCCAAACATGCACTGAAGGGCAAAATGCTACAGAATTTGATGTTGATTGTTGAATTTATTATTGGGTTTTATCTTCCTCACTGGTTCAATGTAAAACTTAATCCAATGTGGATGGAGGGGCCCAACCACATCTTATTTCAATTACAGCTACTGAGAACCCAAAGGAAAGTAGTGGTGGACACTGGACATCGTGTTACCTGTGGTGAGAAGGTCCGCTTGGTATGCTAGGCCAGAGGCAGTTTTGCAAGCAATACTCTGCAGCCAATGTACCAAAGAGCGAACTGAGGCTGTGGAAATCATTCTAAAGCTTAGAGGAACATCACTAGATGATGACCAGCTGGGAGACTGCTCTGTTCAGACAAGGAAGGTACCTCCGATAAATGTCAATGCCACGAAATTGTCAGAATTAGTTAACTTGAGTTCGGAAGTTTTGGAGCCACAACTGACAACATGTATAACAATCAAAGATTTAACACAACTTAGAGAGACCCCAATGCAAGTGTCAAAGTGGCTACATCAAAGCGCAAGTAGCAAGCCGAATGCTGATGTCAAGGAACTGCAGCAAAAAGGACATGACTGCATTGGTTACTTTCAAATAAAGACTGAATGATATCTTATTGCCACTTTAAATGTTGATAGGATGTTTGCACACATTTGTTATTTTGTTACAAATTTATGGAAAAATGGAATTTTTTAATTAAAATTGATGTAGGTACGAGTTATTTTTTATTGTTTTTGAAGCAAAGATATTATTTTGTATGCCAAATGATTACATTAAATTGCTACCAAATCACATGATTTTCAATTTAGTCATTTCACCCCGAAAATTGACACACCCTAATAACTATTTCGTAGGTACATTTTATTTTAGTTATAAACTGAATGTAATTCTCCACCTTGGAATACTCAAGTGCTCAGTTCCTTATGAGTTATGATATTTTATTTTCAGGTATTTGCTATATGCACTGATAATGAAAACAAAATGATAAGAATGAGAGAAATTCTTGAGGAGGACAACTACAGTCTTATTACTTTTAGCTGTTCAGCACACCATCTAAACTTGGTAGAAAAAGATGTCTCCCCAAAACCAGTTCTCAAGCATGTTGTAGAAATTAACAAATATTTCCGAAACCATCACCAACCTCATGTAAGCTAAAAAGAAATCCAATAAATTAGCTACTGTCAACTTTACTTTTATGCATTAGCACTGTCACCAGTGTGAATCCTAAATTCATGACTCATTAATAAGTTGCATAGGCTATTTATTTATACTGTCAAATCCAGCAATATTTGTAATAAAAATTTATATTTTAGGGTTGGTTAATGGAGAAAGGAGGTATGATGCTGCAACTACCAAATGAAACCAGATGGAATTCTCAATAGAATGCATAAAAACCTACCATATTTGTCAAATTACTCTCTATATATAGAAATAAGAGGAGAGCATATTGAAGACATTGATCACAACATCGGAAAATTGCTAAATAACTTATCTATACAGAGAGAGGCACTCAATTTACAGTCACAACTCTTACTTGTTGGAAATGCTCTAGATAAGGTGTGTTTATATTATGCAGTTAAAATTACTTAACTTTAAATACCAATATTAATTTCAAGATATTTTATAGACTTATAGTGCACATTTTATTTATAGAATCCTGTACTAAAGTACTACTAATAAATAATTAAAATACACTTCATTTTATGTGTGTTGTAACTTGTAACACCAAAAAATAAATTCTAACAATGCATAATTCTAAATGTTTACAGATGTTTTCATTCAGCCATATATAACTTTATAGTTTTTATTTTTTCTGCTACAGTTGCAGGCTGATAATACATTATCTGATGCTGTTGAAATTTGGCTCAATTTAATCCAAGATGAAAAATTAGCTCCATACAAAGAAAATATTAAGAGATTTAAAAAAGCTATGGAGCCATGTCATCTTTTGGCAAATATAACTGACCCAAAGTATGAAGGTAAATAGGACCTAAATGCTTAACTACTATCAATATATAAAACATAGGTAACTCAACTGTATGGGCAGAAGAGTTTTCTCTAATCTGAATCAAATCATCTGGCATTGCCATATTAGATAATAATTAGCATAAATTAGATACCATAACATAAATTATATAATCTATATTATTAGCTTTATTTTTGTTTCCACACAGTTCTATTATTTTTCAGGACAAAAACTGAATAGAGTACAAGAGAGAGGCTGAAGAATGGCTGATTGAAATAAATTCAGAATACATGGCAGGAAATTATGCATTCCACTTAAAAGATGCACTAATTTTTCCTCCTTATTTATTCAAAGATAGTATAAGTGAGCTCTACATCAGCTAGTAATTGGCGGAAAATTGTTGAAATGAAAAAAAAAAAAAGAGACCAAGTTACCGTTAGGTTTTGCTAAATTTATGAGATCTATTCATAGTTGTTTGACCAGTTCCGGATCATTGGAAAGATTTTTTTCAACGTTTGGCTTCGTATGGAGTAAAATGCGAAATAGGTTAGGGAAAGAAAAGGCAGAAATGATGGTTCGAATATACCGCCACCTAAGGTCAAAAGATGCTGAACATACCGATCAATAACACTGGTCTGCATGAAAATCGATTTCTTTATTTTGAGTTGTGATTCTGAAGCAGTTCGCTGCACTGAATTAAAAAATGCTACCAGTTTTTTTCTATCACCCACAGTTTTAAAGTTATTAGCAAAACAATTTTGGGGCATTTTGTAATTTTTTACCTTTTTTTTCTTTAATTAATTTTGTTTTTTCATATTTTTCAGATAGATAATTCTAACATTACGTCTTTAAAATTTTAATAATGGCTTCTAGAGGATGTACCCATAGTCCAGACATATTTTGTTATATTTGTGGTTGGTATGTTGTTGTAAAACAAAGGACAAATGTAACGACCTTCATTAAGAGAGCTTATCACGTTTATTTTGGAATTAAATTAGATCATCAAGACAAAAGTTGGGGTCCACACAAGGTTTGTCTTACGTGTGTTGCGGCACTAAGGAATTGGAGCAAAGGTAAAAAGAAAAGTTTGCCATTTGGGATCCCTATGGTATGGTGCGAGCCTAGAAACCATACCGACGACTGCTACTTCTGTTCTTGCAATGTTAAAGGTTATAATGCAAAGAATAAAGAGAGCCTTCAATACCAAAGTCTTCCATCTGCAATAAGGCCGGTACCCCATGGTCCAGAAGTTCCTATTCCCCACCCACCCGAGAGTCTGGATCAATACAATTCAGATTCTGATTCAGCTCCAAATCCAGACAATGATGATGTTTATGAACAGCCAACAGCTGACCGAGATCCTCCTAAACCATTAACCCAAGCCGAACTAAATGACTTAGTCAGGGATTTGAATCTGCCTAAGGACTCTGCAGAACTTTTGGGGTCTAGATTGCAGGAGAACAATTTATTGGCATCCGACACATACTTAAGTCTTTGGAATAAGTCCTGAAATGTTTGCAAGTAAAGAAGGTAAATATATTTTGTTTCTTTCAGTTATTTTTTTATTCTTTCATAAACAAGCAATATGCTTGTCCAAGAGCTAGGAGCTATTTAATTCTGCTTTAATTAGGTCTTACTCTATCACCTAAAGATTTTGTGCTACAAGGGGTGTTGTAATACCTCATCTGTCCCCAAATGTTAACCACCCATTGATGGGAGGGGAGAGAGTATTTTGCTGGGAATGGGACTGGTTGTTATATATATTTACCCTACATTATTATGTAAGCGTTACTGTAGTCTATAACAACAAAATTTATGGTTTAGCATGTGCAATCCAATGTTGGTCTCAATAAGATGATTCACATTTGGGGATAAATGGGGGATTTATGACACACCCTGTAGTAAGAAAACCATACATGATAGGGAAAACCTAACTATATTTTTTAGATCAGCGCACTCAAATTATATAGAATCACCAACTAATTTGTAAAAATTGATCAACAAGTTTTCAAATGTGTACTGGGTGTAATCCATATTAGGTACCACTTAAATCATTTAAATTATAAAGCTGAAAAGAAACATGATTTATTTTTAGATATAGGTAGCCAATTAGAAGATAGATAAATTAGATACAGTATTAGATATAAGGTTCATAATGAAACATGTCAAATAAATAGTTTCTGGAAATTTTAGTTTATATTGGCCTTATCACATTAATTATAGTTTATGAGAAGTAAATTGATGTGGGTTTTTAGGTTGGGTTTTTGCTGGGTTTTTGGGTTTGGGTACCAACCCTGGTGAGACAAGGGTGCATACAGCCAAAAGTGAAATTTTTATTTTGAAATTTTACCCTATTATCTTGGACCACCCTAATAGTACACAAAACAAGCCAACAAACCAGTTTTAAACATTAAAATACTGACTAGCTTAAATTTAGTTACAGGGTCATTCTCTGTCAGATCAACCAAAAAAAATTGAAATTAACACCCTCATCTCTCATATTTTGCTGAAATTTGGTTTATAGGGAGTTTGTGAGCCCTGAATCCATTTCTGAAATTATAAGGTCAATCCGACCAACGGTTCAAGAGATATGACCTCGGGCAATTTGAGGTCACTCGCGAGGTTACTAACATTTGGCGAGCCATAACTTGGGTAATAATTGTCATAATTATATAAAAGTATAGATATTTAGAATCAGAAAACGACAAGGAATCCAAATATGCAGGTTTTAGAACTCTAGGTTGAAAAATAAAAAAGTTACACTGTAACCAAAATTTGAGGTCACGATTTGACCTCTGGGGTATCAAATGAGAATTTTTTTTTTAAATGTAAAAAATGAAGGCATAGGCATTGGCTATTAGAATCAGCAAAAAAAAGTTTGTTTATGTTAGTATTTTTCATGTAACTAACATATAAGTGAACACCATATTCATAAGTTGTGCGTCAATTCTACCTATTTTTTCACACTTAAGCTCATAATTTGACCTATAGAAATTAAAATTACATTTTTTATAGATATAAAAAACAAAGTCAGAGTTCTTGACTAATAGAAACAATCATAAAAAGTTTGTTTATGTTGGTACTTTTCATGTAACTAACTTATAAGTGAACACCATATTTATAAATTGCTTGTCATTTCAAGGAATTTTTATATCTTAGCTATCAATTTGACCTCAAGCTCCAAGAATTTAATAAAAATTGTATCATGTTCACTGCAATAATAGTTATAATAGTGAAAGGGGAAGACTAAGCTCACATGTAGCCTAAACAAACCTGTTGAAACATGTTGCTACTTGTCTAAGTGCAGAATCAACACAGATAGTTGCAAAATTCCTTGTCTACAGGTTAGTACAGTTCCAGCCAGCACTGTGGGTGGCTGGTGGGTATGGTGTTTTAATGAGCCTCAGAGACTATCAAGGCCTAAAATATTAAGTGTGTATAGCTATATATTTTCTAAAAAATATATATTACCTAATTGTAAATCCTATATCTTTACAGATCAAAATACAATGGTTCGGCACTTGAAATACTGCCAGGACCCTATTCAAAAACACAAGAAACGCATAACAATCAATCTTAGAAAAGTGACTGATGTACTTGTTGAAAAATGTGCTGGAAGAGTGAAAAAAGACTCATTGTTGTGTGTGAACTGCTGGACACTGATAATGAAAAACCCTACTATACTTAGTACCACTGAAAACAACGAGTCTGAGCAGGATTCAAATGAATCATCTACTATCAGTGGCTTGAGTAACATCTCTTCAATTCAAGATCTGGACAATGACAGTGATTGCTTGATAAAGGAAAATCCTTCAACTTCAGTTGAACCAGTTCTAGCATTTCTGGACCAAACACCAGTTAAAAAAGTAAGTAATAAATTAATATAATAACTTATACTTTACTACAAGGTCTGTTTGATCTACTATATAGCCAATTATATAGCATTTAAGGTACTATAATTAATATTTAATTACTAATATTCAGGTGTGTGAAACCTTTTTTTCTGTTCTTTTCAGAAGGGCTGTCATTAAGCCAGAAAAAGCGCAAGGCTCGTGGTAAGCTATCATCTGCTCAGAAACACCTGAAGGAGAGGCTAGAACTCAGTTATGGTATTCAAATTACCGAGGAGGTAAGTGATACTTCAAAACCTGAAACTAAATCTGAAAAACATCTAGACAAATTAATGAATGAATTGAAACAGTCATTCCTGGAGAGCAAATGTCACCATCACAAACTACAAATATTGACACACTCACCATACACAATTGAAAAAACAGCTAGTTTCTTTCAAACTACAACATACATGGTGAAAAGAAGCCGTTCACTTAAATCAGAACATGGAATCCTTCTGAAGATTCCACTAATGAGCAAAGGAAAAGTGATATCTGAAGAACACAAAGATATAGTTAGAAGATTCTATGAGTCAGAAGAGGTTAGTCGTATGTGTCCTGGCCAAAAGGATTGCGTGAAAGTTATCAGTGCTGAAGGTGCAATGAAGGTGCAAAAACGATTGGTCCTCAGGAATTTAAGAGAGATGTTTGAACTATATAAAAATGATGAAAAGAATCCCAAAATAGGATTTTCCACATTTGCAAAATTACGGCCATCATATTGTGTGCTTGCCGGTAGTGGTGGGACTCATTCTGTCTGTGTCTGCACATACCATCAAAATCCAAAATTGCAGCTGGCTGCATTGGGAGAAAGAGGTCTTTCATACAAGGATCTTATGGATTACAGTGTCTGCAGTACAGAAAGAGAGACTTGCATGATGCAACTTTGCAATGATTGCCCAAGAGAAGAGGGTGTCCTGGATTTTCTTGAGTTACTTGACAGTGTGAAATCAGCTCCAAATGAAATATCTTACAAGCAATGGGTGACTGTTGACCGTTGTACAATGGTTGATAAGGTGGAGCCACTTCATGAATATTTATCATCCCTAAGCATGAAAATATCCCGCATGGTTCGTCATCACTTTGTTGCTCAGCAACAATCACAGTACTTCAAGCAGTTGAAAGAAACACTACCACCTCAGAGCGAGGTAGTTATAGTAGGTGATTTCTCTGAGAATTATTCTTTCATTGTCCAGGATGCTGCCCAAGGGTTTCACTGGGACAATTCACAGTGTACAGTTCACCCTTTTGTCATCTATTATAGATCATCTGCAGACCAGGAACTTAGCCATTTTAGTGTCTGTTTCTTATCTGCATCACTAAAACACAACACTATAATGGTTTACTCATTCATATTGAAGCTTATGACATATGTTAAATTCAGATGCCCACAATTGAAGAAGGTGCACTATTTCTCAGACGGATGTGCTGGCCAATATAAGAACAGATACAACTTCACAAATCTCTGTTACCATGAAGAGGATTTTGGTCTGTCTTGTGAATGGCACTTCTTTGCTACATCCCATGGCAAAAATGCATGTGATGGGATTGGAGGAACAGTGAAAAGAGCTACTGCTCGTGCCAGTTTGCAGAGAACTACAGAGAGGCAAATTCTTACACCAGAACACATGTTTCAGTTTTGTGAAGAAAACTTGAGCAAGAAGATAAATTTTTTCTTTGTAACTACAGCTGATTTGAAAGATGCAGAAGAACGGTTGGAACATCGATTCAAGGATAGTAGGGCTATTCCTGGAACTCAGAAATATCATAGATTTGTTCCCCTAAACAAGGAAGAACTGATGGTGTATCCCATTTCAAGTGGCATTGGAGAAAAGAAAAGAATAAGGAAAAGTCATTTTACTAATGAACCTGCAATGCTTGGTAACCTAAAATGTGTCAAACCAGGAGAGTATGTTGGCTGCATTTATGACATGCAAGTTTGGTATGGAATTGTGGAGGAATATTGTGAAGAGTTTGATGATTTCACTGTGAACTTTCTACATCCCTCTGGGTCATCAGGATCAAGTGCATATTATTATCCATCAAACAAGGATTCATGTGCAGTGCCAGGACATCATATATTAACTGTAATGAGTTGTCCTACCCTAAGAGGAGGCAGCAGAATTCAATACATTTTTCCACAAAAAGAAATTGATGAGAGCATCGAGCATGCAAAAATTGTATTAGGCTAGCACATGAATCCTCTAAGTAGGTCTTCCCCTTTCACTATTATAACTATTATTGCCAGTGTAGATTAGCAGTGAAATACAATTTTACATTTTTTGCCTTTGTTTTTATATCTATAAAAAAATGTAATTTTAATTTCTATAGGTCAAATTATGAGCTTAAGTGTGAAAAAATAGGTAGAATTGACGCACAACTTATGAATATGGTGTTCACTTATATGTTAGTTACATGAAAAATACTAACATAAACAAACTTTTTTTTGCTGATTCTAATAGCCAATGCCTATGCCTTCATTTTTTACATTTAAAAAAAAAATTCTCATTTGATACCCCAGAGGTCAAATCGTGACCTCAAATTTTGGTTACAGTGTAACTTTTTTATTTTTCAACCTAGAGTTCTAAAACTTGCATATTTGGATTCCTTGTCATTTTCTGATTCTAAATATATATACTTTTATATAATTGTGACCATTATTACCCAAGTTATGGGTCGCCAAATGTTAGTGACCTCGCAAGTGACCTCAAATTTCCCGAGGTCATATCTCTTGAACCGTTGGTCGGATTGACCTTATAATTTCAGAAATGGATTCAGGGCCCACAAACTCCCTATAAACCAAATTTCAGCAAAATCTGAGAGATGAGGGTGTTAGGCACTGGTTGATCTGACAGAGAATGACCCTACAGCAGACTAAGTGTACTATTCATTATAGATAAATAATACTAACTTTTTGCAGTTCAATCAGTATATTTTCTATTTTGGGGACTATCAATTATTAGGCTAGATTATAATGTTAAACTGTAAGCAGGGTTGGCAAAAACCCAGCAAAAAACCAGTTGGGTTTTTGCCAACCTTGACTGTAAGCCTAAGTAAACTGGTTTGATTTGCTTCGATAGAATTATTTTTAGTAAGATAGTTTACATATCACTAAAACTACCATAATAATAAACCATGGCTGTATAAAAAATAAATTAAAGACAGCTTCAGATCAGAAGCCTAGGCTAGATATAGGAAAGTTCTGACAAGTACAACATTCTACAATAATAAACCTATTCTCAGTACTTTCAACACATGCTAATCACTCAGTACTTAAAGGTTTGCAATTCATGCTAAAAAATAATTTATCTTACTGACCTTCCCTAATTTCTCTTGACATTTTTCACAAACCATGATAAAATTAAGTTTATTTAACACTCAGGTACTGTACTACAGGTGAAACACTTTCAGACAATGGTCCAGTTCCAAACAGCTGTAGAACTCACCTAAAAATAAAATAAAAACTTAATGAATTGGCTATATACATTTGGCTACATATATTTCCTATAAGGTTATAAACTACGGGCACACCACTAAAAGAGGTACTAACCCAAAACATAATTTAATAACCATACCAATCTTTCAATAAAATAATCCAAAACTAAAATACTAATCTCAATACTGTATCCAGTCTAATTCTTTATTCTTACTTTCTTTATGCTAGGGTCTACTTCTTCTGAAGAGAAAATCTAACAATCACTTTGTACTTTGTATTCACTAAAGAAAATTTCCTTTCTTACAATGCAATAGATCTCTGCTAACAAATAACTTGCTACACACACTATGGTGTCAGTGTAACTATTTTATGCGCAAGATCTACGGTAATTTATCAAATAAGGGGTTAGAAAATGGTTAGTCCTATTTTTAACATTAGTCTATCCATATAAAACCTATTGGTAATTTTTGAGAATTTATAAAAATATTAGGGAACACCATCATTTTGGTTTATTTAACCTGACCTTATCTTACATGGCCTCTTCATTATATCATAAATAGAGCCTACAGTGAAACAGGCCAAATGCTCAATGAAGAAGGGGATTAAAGATGGCTAATTAACATTAAAATATTAGTCCTGAAAAGCCAACCAGTAAATTTATATCTTTTGATATTTAAATAGTCATTAATGTCAGTGTCAGTGTCAGAATGTCATCAAAGCAAAAGGACAGATTATCAAATATTAAATGGTACCTATTTATATAATATTTATATAATGTTTATTTAGGTTTTTGTTAGAAAAACAAAAAACTAAAAAAAGGACCAGAGTCTAAAACTCTTTGTGGACACTGTACTTAAAAATATATGCGCTTTCAAGTAAAATATTAAAAGTACTGTAGCTACTACCTACTAGGGTAGGGTGATTTTGGAACTGTGATCTTGGACTAGTCTAGATAGAAAGGTATTAATGTATAAAAAATGTTGCACCAACTCATATTTGTGAAAATGATTGTATTTTTTGAGAATTGTTAATTATTTTTAAGTTGTAAAATTGCTGAATTTTACGCGTAAAATCGCGCGCGCGGCATTCACGCAATGTAAACAAACAAAATATCAGACCTTATTCATCAAAATAATCAATTAAAATTCGGCTTTTTTAACAAAATGATGCTTGAAACTTATTGTAAATGCACTATAGATGTTTATTAGTGTATTATTTTGTATTTTTTAATGAGATTTACCTATAAAATGTGTATTAAATTAAGTTATTTTATGATACGTTCATTTAATTGTGTTTATTTTCAGATATTTCATAAAAATGGGTAAAAAACGGAAGTCTGCAGTGTTAACTCGAAGTGATAGTGCCAAAAAATTCAGTGGCCAGCCTTCCCCTTTGGATAAAACAGAGCCTCCTACCCTCCACCAAGTTATTCAGTACAGTTATTTCCTCCAAAACAGCCACCCGGACTTGAAAGACTATGATATTGCTAAAATGATAGCAAAGGATGTGATTGAGATCTGGCAGGCAGTGAACCCACGGCTGCCCCTGTATGAGGAATATTATGTAGTGAAATTGGTGGATAAAGTGTGCTTTAAGAAAGCAAAAAAGATAAACAGGAAATCTCTTTCTACAGTCCAGGAGCAGAATCTGGAGGAAAAGCTGGATAAACTTTTTGACATTTCTGCTTGCACCTGTAAGCTACCTGTTCGTCCCTGTGATGACAATGCTGTGAAGTGCAAGAAAGAAAATTGTCAAACACAGCACATAATCTGCACTTGTACTCCCAGTAAGAAGGTAATGCTATTGTTTTTTAACTTTTAACTGGCCTAGCTTAGTGCGATTAGGTGCCTTTTAAATGGAAGGAAATTCAATGCTTGTAATTGAAAAATATCTGCATTTTCCTCCTGTAATCTTCCTTTTCCCCCCCCTGGTAATAGAAATTAATAATAAATTTTTTTTCAGGATTTTATCTCTTATTTTAGATCCGCTATTTAATATACTTTAATATTTCAGGTTCCAGTAGAGGAGAGGGAATACTTGAGAGAGCAGAGGGCCAAAATAGTACCCAAGGGCTCTTTCCAGCTGGGATCTGTGGATAAAGCTGCTGTGAAGAGAGACCAGAGGGCTGCAGCTGAAGCAGAAAGATTACAGAGCCAGATTCAACAGCAGCAGGAAGTGGATTTGGCCACTTTTGCCTCCACACCTTCACAAGATATTTCTTTTGAATCCAGCTCAGGAGAGGTAATATATATTTTTTTCTTATATCTTATCCCATTTTTACTCAAATTTATCCCTACTTTTTGTCCCTATTTCCCCCCTTTTTGCTTTAGTAATTTATTTTTTTTTCGCCCATTTTTGCCAACTTTTTACCTGAATTTTTATCCATTTTTCCCCCCTATTTTCCCCCATTTTCATTTAAGTAATTTATTCTTATTTCCACCCATTTTTGTCGATTTTTACCCATATTTTTCCCTACTTTTTCCCCTATTTTCGCTTTAGTAATTCATTTTTTATTTTCATTTCAGCCATCTGGTGGTGAAGCTGAAGAGTTCCAAGCCAAGAAGGCACCCAAGTGTAGGTTACAGCTTTTTGAAAACCCCCAGATATGCCATGGAACTGATCAGGGGTGATGTTTCTTCCAATCTTTGGGCAAGTCTTGCTAATGCCTTCCTCCTGGACTTACAAGCTATGGACCTGCTTAAGCCTGGCCTTGATGTGAAACAGATAATAGTTGATAAATCGAAAATGGACAGGGAAAAAGCTAGAATGAAAGTGAAAAGTGATGAAAAGCACAATGAGGGTCTGGAAAAGTTAGTCTGTATTGGGGTTGATGGGAAGGACACTTTGCTGTACAGAGAAGTTAAGGATGAAAATGGGGAGACTAAGCTGAAGAAAGGAAAGGGACAAGAGCACCATTTGACTTTCACAAAGGAGCCAGGAACTGAAAGTGCAACATATCTTACTCACAGAGTCAACCCAATTAAAGGTGCGACTGGAGTTCTTCTTGGTGAAGAAGTTGCTAGTGTCTTGGAGGAGTTTAACAGTGTTCATACCCTGAAAGCTGTCCTCCTTGACAACACAAATACAAACACTGGCTGGGAGGAAGGCCTTGTAACAGCTCTGGAAAATAAAATTGAGCGGAAATTGCACACCATTGGCTGTTCACTCCATCAGAATGAGCTTCCTTTCAGAGCTGTTTTCAAGCATCTTGATGGCAGTACCAAAAGTCCCACTACTTTCACTGGTCCACTGGGAAAACTCTGTGAAATTGACTACCAAGATCTGCCACAAGTGGAATTCACCAAACTCAGTGGCCCCCTGGATGACATGGAATTTGCTGAGGAGACACTGAGTGATCTCAGTAGTGACCAGAGGCTTCTTTTGGAGTATGTGCTTGGAATTTCCAGGGGCAAAGTCAACCCAAGATTTGCTGCCTGGAAAATTAGACCATTAAACCATGCAAGATGGTTGACTTTGGCAATTAGATTGATGTGTCTGTGGACCAGAGGTGCTTACCCTCCAGAACTACAGGATAAGCTTTACCAGGCCATCAAGTTCATTGTGGAAGTGTATGCAGTCAGTTGGTTTGAGATCAAAAGGGACAGCAAGTTCCACAATCAGCAGCTGTACATCTTCAACATGATCCAGAGGATCAAGCAGCAGTCTGAAGAAATCCAGGGTATTGCTTTCAAGAACCTGAAGTACAATGCTTTTGCCTTGCTGCCCGAGAATGTGCTGTACTCCATGATGAAGTCTGATGACTTGGAAGTGAGAGAAGCTGCTCTCAAGAAAATTCTGTCCATCAGGTAAGCATTTATTAATTTAAAAAAATGTGAAAAAAATATTTGATTATGGGGATTTATTTAATAAAAAAAAGGCCTGAGTTCTATAAATCCCCATAATCAAATTTTTTTTCACATTTTCTTATCCCAATTCACCCCTTCCCCTCTGATAATGGAAATAATCTTACCTTCTTTCTGAAAAAAAATTCAATTATGGGGATTTATAGAACTCATTTTTTTTTTTTTAATTTTTTTTTTTATCAGCAATTCTGAGACTAATAGGGATTAAATCTTAAACTGGAATAAAAAATAAATAAATTATTATTCTTTCAGAAGTGGGAAGCCAGCCAAAAAGAGGCTGAAGAAGCTCACAGCCATCAACATTGAAGCTACCCACTGGTCAGAACTAATCAACCTTTCTCAAAGTGGCATCTGTGAACCTGCTCTCACAGAAGACTTTTCTGACAAGGAGCTTCAAGAAGCATTGCTGAATGGCACCAAGCTGGAGCTGCCTGATCTGCCTTCACATTCTCAGTGTTGAAAGGGCCGTGAAGCTGACATCTGAAGCTTCCCATACTGTTTATGGACTCGAATCAAGGCACAAACACATTCTGGCCAAAGCCCTAAGCCGCCAGATGAGGCCTTCCTTTGCTTCTAAGGGCTCTTACAGTGAAAATTATGATGATCTTGGGATCTAAATGTGTCTATTTGACTCTGTACATTTTTTTCACTTTTTTTCAATAAAATTGTAACTTTTTTCAGGATTTTTTTATGAAAATAGCATGTTTTTTTCGGCTGAAAATTGCGAAAGTGGTATTTTTCGGTACGATTTTTTGATGATTTTTGAAACGGTTTCCTCAAAAAACGTTTAAAGGTAGGGATCTGAATTTTTTTGTCAGTTATCATCATATTAAGCCCTGACTATCTCAACTAGTCCAAAGTTGATATCTAAAAAAATGCGGAAAATCAACCTACCTTACTCCCTACTGGTCAGTGTTTGACATGTTACTAGAAAAAGTAATGATGTTACTTAGTGTTACCCAAATTGTTACTTATTTAAAAATGTAACAAGTAATGATTTATTACTGGTTATTTTTCAAATACTGTACATACCTGTATTCTGTATATAACATGTACACTGTATATTATTACTATTATATATACTGTATATGTATACAGAATTGAACTCAAGACAAAAACACATACATTATACATTGTGGTTGAACACACACACACAGATACTCCCTGAGTTACGACCACCCAACTTACGTCCATCCGGACTTACGACGATGACTGTCGTATTAAATACGTAAATAAAATAAAATAATAGACGATGAAAAATTCGAATTCCGATCAGTTTATTTACTACTATTATTTACTATTATTTGTATAATTTGTGTTTTGTTATTTTACTTTGATTGAACTACGTATATATTAATGCACATCACTACCATTGTGGTTATTTTCGACTTACGACCATTTTGACTTATGACAGGTTTGTCGGAACGTAACCCTGTCGTAAGTTGGGGAGTACCTGTATATACAATCGCCCCTCGCTGTTTGTGCTTCACGGATTTCACTTCTTGGCAGCTGCCCATTTGTGACCCTTTTCACGGTTTATGGGTGCAAATTTTGCATTTTCGCAGATTGTGCAATGAGATGAAATTTTGTGCACATGGCCGCAAAGGTGCAAAACAGCAACTAACCTCACTCATCTGACCATTTATGGACTTCTAGGTACCTTAGGGGGCCCCCCCCTTCTGTCATTACTGAAATTATGTACAATGTCTGGGTTCAAAATACTATATTTCTTTCCCAGTACTGTTCAGTAGTTAGACACTATACAGTAGGCCGGGTCGAAAAGGGGTCAAGATCAAGATTTTGCTTAGGTACATATTGTGAGGTTGATCATTTTGTAATAGTAGTACCCACACCAAAAATCAAGGCTGTGGGACCTTCGCCACCCCCCCTACCGATACTCACTTTTTTCCATATGAATTTGTATGGGAAAGAGGCCAAAAATCGAAAATCCTAAAAATCGCCCATAAATATTAATTTTTGTGCTTTCAGATGGCCAAAATCGGGTTTCCCGGCACGAATTACATCAGAATAGACCATTCACCAGCTTTTTTTGAGATCAGGGGGTAGTGGGTAGGGTCTTAAATCCGGTGCTGACTCATAGCACCAGATATAAGACCTAATATTACATTATTTTTGTTTTTTCTTTCCAGATTCCTATTTAGGTACCTAGAATGTTAAAAGTTTGTATTAAAATACGTTATTTAATTTTAAAATATCAGTAATAAATAAAATATAGTTAAAATCTTATTAAATTAAATTATGGCTACTAGAAAAAGAAGCCACAATGCAGCCTTCGGATGTCCAGCAAAATTTTCATCTGCCATGATGCCATCAAAAGCTGATGTTGTAAGGCACTTCCATTTTATTGTTAGAGGAAGAATCTAAAGCACAGGGTAAAATAAGTAAAAATGATTGCTATAACGTAGTTGTTCAAGATATAAAAGAAATTTTGCAAAAATTTTCTTTCCCAATAACTGATACAAAGGGAATTTATGTTAGAGTTACTAGACTTATAGAAGATGCTGATAAGTTAACTAAATGCCCTATGATAAAAAGAAATTAAAAATATTATGAAAAATTAAAGAAATATGACAAGATGTTTGACATATCTCCATGCCACTGTTACGATAAAGGCATAAGGGATAGAAAACTTTGTAGGTGTGATCATAAAATACCTATTATAGAATGGGAAGCTTTTATTGGTCAAAAAGAAAAAGCCAGTTAGGAAAAATTGATAAAAAAACTACTTCAAGTAATTTGAGAAAGTTGGGCAAACTCCAAAAAGCACAGGAAAGGAAAAAGAAATCAAAAGAAAAATTAAGAGAAGCAAGGGAATTTGTATCATCAGAAGTGATAGATGATGATAATGAAAATGAAGATGCTGATTTTCGAGACAGAGAGGACTTAGGAAAGAATTGGTTATATTAATCGGCATAAATTTATTTTAAATACTTTAGTCTAGAAAAGAACTGCCTACTTTTGAGTGGAAAGGTCAATGGAAGGAATAAAAAAAAAATCAATTTTAGGTAAAAAAAATTTACTGAATTTCTCTCTTAATTTCTAAATTTCTACCAATAATAGCTAAAAATTTATGTATTAAATTTTTTTTTCATGCAATTTTGTATTTTTAACATTTTTTTTCATTAAAAAATAAATATAACAGCGTTTTATAAGCGAACTTTTGTAATAATAAAAAAATTTCGCAGTAAATCGCAAATTATCTCAAATTTTACAATATTTTACCAAGGTGTTACTATGATTGATTGAACCACCTCACACTATGTACCTAAGAAGTAAAAAATTTCGACCCACCCAGTGATCCCCTGACCTGCATGAGATCCAACAAGGACATTTCACTACCTTTTTTTGATCTGCACAAGCTGTTTCAAAGATAGATCAGCATGAATTTTTAAAATTGTGGTAAATACTAAAAAATTACTTGTTAACACTTTCTCACGTATGAGTATGATACTTATGCGTACAATATATGATATGATACTTGCATGTATCATATGATACTTTAGCATTTGCAGCTGGCAGCAACATGCCCAGTAGGGTGTTCATTGTATGACTGGCTAGTTTGTATGAAGTCATCTTTCTCACACTCCTCTGGATTATTACATTATTTTTATAGTGATGTTTTTTAAATTTATTTTTTACAAGTTTTTAATATTTATACTTGTTGTTATACTCATATACTATTTTACATGCATTATTATTTATATACAATACGAATATATCAGAGCAACACCAGAACTTTACAGCCACAATTGGGAGCAAGTCCTGTGTATATTAGGGTGGTTCAAATAAATGAAAATTAAAAATTCAAGCAAGCATGTACTTTTTTTTTTATTAGACTTAAGAAATAAAACTCTGAGACGAATTTGAGTGGAATCTGAGAGTATTTACTCGGTGCTCAAGCATTAGAATATGTATAGTGGGTGAATTGGATAAATAACATTTAGATAACCAATGAATTCGCACAATATAACATTCAGTGATGGCACAAATGCATTGATATCACCTTAATATCATGCGTGAAATCTAGTCACCTGAACATTTACCGGTGGCCAATGTCGATTTATTGTGGTCAGGAAATTAGTGCTGGTGCATTTTCACTATGTGTAAGAGGAATTGCTTTTGAGTCTCGGCTTTGGTAATGGTTGCATTGAAATTCTTTATCATGGACACGCCCCTTTCAGCACTGTTGTTGATAACATTGAGTCTTTACATGGATAGGAGGGAGCATCTGTTGTCTTGGTGATTTTTTGACTCATCAGATGTCCCAAGAACCCTCAGCTGATCTTGAAAGTATGAAATAACTTGAATGATGCTGAATCGACAAAGTCTGAGCGATCCATCCTCTCAACTGAAATGTTTCCTTTGTATTTTCTCCAATTTTTCTTTAGTGTTCCTCTCTGTAATAAACTTGCTGCCTTAACCATTTTCATCTTTGTTTTCCAACAAGGTTTCAAATGAAACAAAGCCAAACCAGGGGGAGATTGTAGACACCAATCGACCAGGGAAGAACTCCAAGGGGGACATTAGGCAGGAGACAGGGAATGCTGGAACTCCCATTTCTCCTGTCACTGTCCTCCTTAGCTGATCTTTTTCCATGTCTCATGAGCTTGAGCACCCACTAAGAGTTTTGCTACCAAGTAGAAATTTGCCATGAAGATTTTTGTAAACAAGTAGAATTAAAAAATCCACATGCTCAGTGAGATACCTGCAATAAAATTTTTTACCCCAATTGCATGAACTGCCCTAGTAAGTATACAGTAATACCTTGAACAGTGCGGTAATGATTAGCGCGGGTTTTGATGTAGCACGGTTTGTATTTTCGTCAATTTTTTTCAATTTAGCGCACAATTTTCCTATTGTTTTCTAATTTCTTTTCGGTACTATTTCATTCGATGAACTTTTGGACAGCGCAGACAAATTCCAGAACCAATTAACCACACTGTGCAAGGTATTGCTGTATATATATATATATATATATATTAGGGTGTCCCAGCCTCACATGTGAAAATAAAAATTTGCAAGAGTCAAATCGCACACCCCTTTAATTAATTACACTTGAAGAAAGGAAAAAATGGGCGAAATTTCATTGGCCTATTAGGAGGGGAAGGGTCCCCTCATTGACCTTGTTTATTCGACCCTATATGAACAAACGTAAATGCTCAGCATTAATCATTCTAGAATGGAAGAATGAAATGTAAATTCTTTCTAATGACTAAATTAAAGGAAATGGAAATTCTTCCTAATGGCACATTTCATTTCGGGGGACAGAGGATCTTTTTGTCTGCTGAGGGGAACTGCTGGCGGTGGTATTCAACGACTTGGTACACGAGCTGCCATTCCTCCTCATTTTTTGTCAGGCCCTCGTTGAAATCTTCCGCCAGTTTCACCGCCCGTTCTGCCGCGTCATTCACAGACTTCAACGATGGTGCACATCCTTTGAGATCTTTGGGGTTTTTGGAACCAGCAGCTTCAGGCAATGAAAAAGGTTTTGAGTCCTTTTCGTGACCAAGGTGCTCAAATCCGACCATCTCACGGTCAAGACACTCTTTCCCTCCAGCCGACACAGATCTTTTGGGTTTTCGGTCTTCTTGTGCAGGTTTTGGAGCATGGCCGTCTTCTCTGCATCGGTGGTTTTGGAGAACATAGCGAGTCCGGCTAAATCTTCGCTTAGGTACCAGAGGTGGCCCCGAAATTTCGTCAATGCGGCAATACCTACATCATGATCCACCGCCTTGTACCGCTCTAGGTCCTCCAACAGCTCCAGGTCATTGACGGGCGCGTCCGCCGTCAATGGAGCCTTGAACCACCTCTGGAGGTAGATGGTGATGGCAAAGACGTTTATCCTGCGTAGTGACCGGACCTCGTGAGCGGTCAGGTGGAATTGGCTTTGGAAGATGAACATCTTAAGACAGTAAATGCCTTTGGCCATCCACCTGGCCTGGTGGTATGCTCCAGGACAATTGTACTGGAGATCTCGTTTGCCATGACCATCGAGGAAGACCAGAGCGAGGATCAGGAACTCCCGGTAATCATCTCTTGGGTGGCCAACTTCAAGCTGGTCTTCAATGAAGTGGACAATCTGCTCTTTTTTCAACGCCACCCATTCCGAAAGGATGTTGCTTGGGCCATCGCCGTTGAACGGAGAAGCCTGCTTCTGGTCGATGAACTCCCATTGGGATTTGAAGCGAGCGAACAGCGCAATTTCGGGGCCAGAAGACCTGAAGAACAGGTCAAAGACTGAGGTGATTACCAATTCCATCATGTGGTGTCTGCAAGCCAGGAAAAGAACGTGGCGGTCCATTTGGTCCTGGATAATCGTACAAGCGCCGCTGTGAATACCAGTATTCGCTGCTGTTGTGTTGAAGCAGAGACCGGCAATCCATGGTTGAACTTGCGGCCAATCGTCCAGCACCTTCAGAACAGCTCCAGCCATCCGCTGTCCCATGCTGTCAGGGATTTTTGGGATCGCCAACAACTTCTCAAGATTCTTCCCGCTGACCAGCACTGGTATGCGATCCGATTTCCCTCCATCCGAATCAGGGGGAGTTTGCCATCAAAGTGGACGACAAGCGGCGTATCAGGATTGAACTCGGTCTTGATTCCTGGCTGCCAAGTTCTTCCTGGACTTCTGCCGTGAACAGTGAAGACTTGATTTGGACAAGGTGACCGAGGATAACTCAACTCCCGCAGCAGCGAGTGCTGGAGCCACAATGTGCATCGCTTGGCATACTGAGGTTCCAGTTCGATCCAGGGCTGCAGCAAAATTGGGATATTGGATGATCCTCCTTGCCGACACTTGGCCGTCCTTGGGAGCGGATTGAGGAGCCGAAGGACCAGGAGAGGAATATTGGACATCATCATTGGATGCTTCGGCCATGGACTCCGAAGAAGAAGAAGAAGAAGACCCACTTTTCACCGTTCCTTTTGCTTGCAGTGAGTCCATCTCTTCGCGGCTTTTCGTCTTCCTCTTCTCTTCAGCTGCTCGGCGTTTCTCCCGCTCCGCTGCCCTGCGAGCAAACTCCAGGTCCTCTCCTCCGATGTACATCTTCCGCACAGTTCGCTGGTCATTCAGAAAGTCTCGATCTTCAGGGACTTTGATGAGTTTCATGGCGTTGGCATGAGCTGTTTCGAACAGTGTATTCAGGTTGGCTTGGAATCCCTTTTCCCGCTCCAGTTGCTTCTCTCCCTCACGGTTTTGGTTTCTGGCAACCTTCTCGTAGTCCGTGGAGAGGGCCTTGATCCTCTCGACACACTTGGGCTTGTGGGAGGTCGGAATAGATGCCTGAGCCCACACCGCCATAACCTCATCAGCTACCACATTGGCAGCTTCCGCCGTGGACGTTTTTTTCTTCCGAGTGAAGAACAACAGACATCGAAGAACATCTCCCACTGTCGGGAGTTGACACAGCGTTTCCAGGGGTTCATTTCGCAACACCCCCACCAACCACACAGTCTCCTGCTTTCTTGTATCCATAACCTGAAAAGAAATATGCTACAATTAGTATAAGGTAGAGAGTAGCCATTCAGCAATAGTAACACATGGTTTGAGGGGACCCTTAAAATTAAAGAACATGAATGAAATTCATCTTGCTGGCATGTTTTCATGAGTGGAAGAAATTAGGGGGGTGTGCATGACAAACTTCAGGAACAAAAAAAATTGGGACACTCTAAATTATATATATACACCTTACCTTACCTTACCTTTCAACCTTACAAAGGTTCTGCGCGATGATTCCTCATTTTGCAAAGGTCAAGCTTGTCACCCCTCCTCTCAAGTTGGCCTGGTGAAATAGTGAGTTGGTTTCTTGTGCTCTCCACCTCACATAGCCAGGTACACCTGGCTCATCGGGGATTGTTCTGAGCCAGGCATCTAATCTTCTTTTGAAGATGTCCACTGCAACTCCCTTCGTGTTTCTTAGGTGTTTGGGCAGCTCATTAAACAGTGGTCCTCTCACAACAAAACTATTTTCTTTCAGGGTTAAGGATGCTCCCTGTCTCACCTTTAATTTGAGAATATGAAACAGTCTACCATTTCTTTTTTCCACTGTTGTTTGGGGAGTTATAGGGTTCAGAGTAAGATTAGGGACTAGTTTCTCCATTATTTTCAGTGTAAATAATGGTGTATCTCTCCTCTTCTCCTTTCCAGTGAATATAGGTCTAGTTTGCATAACCTTTCCCAGTAATTTAGTTCTTTGCACCCATTAATCTTGGCTGTGAAGCTTCTCTGGATCCCTTCCAGCTGCCCAATATCTTCTTTTTTATATGGGGATGTTAGGACTGAGCAGTATTCCAATTTGGGTATGATCAGGGTTTTCAGTAGAGGAATCATTACATTCCTATCCCTTCATTTGGGGCATTCTATGACAGATCAACCAAAAAAATAAAAAGACACCACTCTGACTCAGATTTGGGTGAAAATTGGTACCTATATAGGGTTAGTTTGTGTTCCAAATCCACTGGTTCAAACAAAAAAGCTCTACGACTAATGGTTTTTAAGTTATTTAATATCTCAAAAAACTATTCTTTTTCAGGCAACTACTTTTTTCCAGTTTGAAATAATTAAAACACAAATCTAATTCCTATTTGTAATATATCTCATTATTACATATGAATTATGGTCATCTCGGGTGAAAAAAAACATAGGCTATGTTGGGGTGAAAACAAACAGGCCCCTTAAAATCATTTTTAATATAAAGAAAATTTTCAAGAAATCTTTTTCAGGTAGCTCACTATATCCTTCAAAAGTGCTGGTAAAATGATGTCTTTATGTTTGTTCATTTCCAAGAAATGAGCACTGGAAAAAAAGTGTCAAAAATATGTAAAGAAAACTTTTTTGCATTTATTTTTTATTTGCTTGGCACTGAATTATTTTTCACTGTAGAATATTTATACTTACGTTGAAAAGTGTGAAGATGTGTATCTTGTAATGCATGAGGAGAAATAAAACAGTCTGTGGCATAAGCCTTATGAAGCTGTTTTTTTTAACCCCATGCAGGTGAAGCCTCTTTGGAGTTAAAAAGAACCTGTTTTATGTAGTAGTATGGGCAAAAAATGGGAGAGTGCAGGAATGTTGAAATGCAATTACAAATGTTGTGTAATGTTGCAAAGGGGTTATGTAACATCGATGTTGCAAGGCATATGCACCATCAATGCTGCAAAGGGGGAGGGTTATGCAACAAATCAATGCTGCAAAGGGGGAGAGGGGAGGGAGCTTTGGGGGGAGAAGGGAGGATGACCTCCCCCAAAAGGGGTAGCTGTAAACTAAGAGAGGAAGAGAAAGGAGACAGAGGTGGTTTCAATTTACTTTACAAGTGTAACCAATATATTCTGCAGGTTTATTATATCTCTGTAATTCCATTGACACCAATATTGTATGTTTTGAGGACCATATATCAGAGTTAATGCTTTTTTTTTTTTCACCCCAAGCACGGTTCGTTTTCACCCCTTTCCATCGGGTGAAAAAAAAAAATTTATTTTTATTTTACCAATTAAATATTTTGCAGGAAAAAAAATTCTATTGCCATGTTATTATGACACCTGGCCTTTATAATGTGAACATACAGGTTTGTGTCCATCCCTAATAATAAAGTCTGTAGGCCTAAGTTAAGGCAAATTATTTTTTTTCACCCCAGATGACCATATACCTCAGTCTGTTTGCAGCATTCATAATGTAAACATGTCATTGAGTACAAGATTACCTGTGTAATAAAGTGAAGCACTTTAAAATGCTTGTCAAGGCAAACTATCACCAAATATAATATTGTGTTCTAACTGTCGTAAACTACTAACCAAGACTCCAGAATTATTATTTACAACGGAAGTACACCAATCATCACATATTGACAGTACAAGTGAAAATACAAGAGAAACAGATTTGTCATGTGAAGATGCAATAGCAGACATTTCACATGTTGTAATAAATCTTGATGTGACTCCAGTTAAAACCTGTAAGTATTTTTTAGTTATTTTAATCACTCACTAATTCTCAATTTTTAAGAGTTTTATTTAAATTTTAATTTAATGGCTGTAATGTCAATAAAAATGACAATGTATACCGTATATGGTAGCTATTATACAGTATTTCAATATTTCAGATGGTTTGAGTACCTCAAGAAAACAATTAAAGGGTCTGCAAGCATTGGAAAAGGCACATAGTTCTCTGAAGAGAAAGCTTGAAGTGAGTTTATCAACAGAGATTCAAAGCCCAACAAAGACTGTAAAACTTGATTCCAAAGTGAAAAGAAAAGGTAAGTATATATGAAGAACTTTGCATGTACACTTGTCACATTAATTTCATAATTATAAGTTCATTGTAGCACATTTCTTAACAAGTATCTTGGTTTTTATTTTGAATTCTGCTTCTATTTAGATTCTCTCTAATTCATCATTTTTGTAGACATAGCATTAAATACTTCTATATATTTTTCAGATACCATCATCTCATGCAAGAATTGGTGGAGGCTTTTTATTCTACCAATAGTTATGATCAAAAACTTCAAATACTGAGCATTTCTCCACATACTATTGCAGAAATGTGCAAACATTTCAAACAACAAAATATTTAGTCAAAAAGAGCAGAAGTTTGAAAAAGAAGTATGGGATTATTCCAGAAGTTCCAGCTATGTCAAAAGGGAAAGTTGTCACAAAATCCACCAAAGAGCTAGTTAGATCATTCTATGAATCAGATGAGATCAGCTGTATTTGTCCAGGAAAAAAAGACTGCCTGAGAATGAGAGACTATAATAGTGGAGAAATGGTAAGTGTCCAAAAAAGACTTGTGCTAATGAATTTAAGAGAATCATATAACATCTACAAGAAAAACCCAGAGAACCCTCCAATAGGATTTTCAACTTTTGCATGTATTCAACCCAAACACTGTGCTTTAGCTGGATCAGGGGGAAAGGGGGAACACACTCGGTGTGTGTTTGCACTTATCATCAGAATGCTAAGCTCCAGTTCTCTGCTATGGGTATCAAAGGGCTTGATTATAAAGTTTTGATGGAAAAAAGTGTGTGTGACATCAGCAATAGTTAAACTGCATGATGCACAAATGTAATTTATGCCCCAAAGAACAAGGAGTTACAGAGTTCCTAATAAACGTTGAAAATATACATGAGATAGAATATGACATGATTAAATATAAACAGGTTTCTAGCAACTGTTGCACTTTGGTGGAAAAAGTAGAATCAATTGAAGATTTTATTGGTTCTTTAAGCACAAAAATAGCAAATTTAACTCATCATCATTATGTGGCCAAATCTCAAAATGATTTTCTCAAGTTTAAAAAATAGTTTACCCTACAATAAAGCAATAGTTTTATGTGATTTTTCAGAAAACTATTCTTTCATTGTACAAGATGTAGCACAAGGCTTCCACTGGGAAAATAGTCAATGTACAGTGCATCCATTTGTAATTTACTGGAAGAATACTACAACTAACAAAACTATGCACACAAGCTACTGCTTTCTTTCACCTGACACCAAACATAATACAACCATGGTCTACTCATTTTTAAATGCCCTCATTCCAGACAAAGAAGTTTCATCCTCACATTAACAAGTTACATTATTTTACTGATGGATGTGCAGGCCAATATAAGAAGCAATTCAACTTTGTCAATATATGCAGACACATAGATGACTTTGGGCTCGAGTGTGAGTGGCATTTTTTTGCCACAAGTCATGGCAAAAGTGCTTGTGATGGAATTGGTGGAACAGTCAAAAGAACTGTAGCCAGAGGAAGCTTGCAAAGAACTTTCAATGATCAAATCGTAACACCAGAGGCAATGTTTCATTTTTGCTATGAAAATTTGGAGAATATCAAATTCTTTTTAATTAAACCTGAAGAAATAGAAAAAGCAGAGGTGGGGAGTCGGAGTCAGGCTTTTTTGAAGAGTCGGGAGTCAGAGTCGGAGTCGGAGTCGGGAGTCAGTAAAAATGACCGACTCCTCTTTGATTCAATTTCTATATGCCAACAATTTACCAGAATACTACTCTGCCCTAAATAAATATCTTCCTGAACTAATTCTAGATTCACATTTCCACATTTGATTTATTGTTCTGGTAAATCTTAGCAAATGAATTTCATATTTCTATTTTAAGATACTAGGTACCATATAAAAATTAGCAATATATTAATTATTAATTTAATTAGCCCCTATTAGTAATGAGTCATGGGCCTAGTAGAAAATCAGCAGTCTTTCAATATTTTAAGCTAAATGAGGATGAAAGTATTTTTATTTGTCAAGTAGAAAAGGATAGTAAAGAGTGTAATGCAAAAATTAGTGCTTACACTGGGAAACATGCTAATGCTCCAACTAGAGCCTCAAACTTGAAACGCCATCTACGAAACAAACATCCCAATATTTATAAGGTTGTAGATCAGCATGATAAGGAAAGAGTCGGGAGTCGGAGTCAGTTTTTAAAAATACCGACTCAGGAGTCGGGAGTCGGTTGTTTTTGGTCGACTCCCCATCCCTGAGAAAAAGTGGCAAAATTCCTAAGAAAAGGTTTGAAAATAGTATCCAACTAATTGGAACCCAAAAGTTTCACTGATTTGTGCCAGTTAGTGCCACAAAAATTAAAGCCTTTGAATTATTTTCTGATCAGGAAGGTGAGGAGAGGTTAGTTGTGAAGTGTGCCACAAATGCAAATAAAAATAAAGATTCAATCATTCTGAACCCCAAAATTGGGGAATACATAGTTTGCTCCTACAATAACTCTCGGTGGCTGGGGCTTGTACTAGAGCACAATGAAGAGTTTCATGATGATAAGATAGATTTTTTAAATCCATCTGGATTTAGCAGATATTATTATTTCCTACAAATAAGAGACATCAGGTGTATTTCAAGACATGATATTTTGGGTATTCTAAGTACCCCAACTTTGAAGGCTGGAATGCTACGTATCCAATAAGTTTTTGGAGAAGGAGAATTCAAAAAGTTCATGTAATGCCACCAAGTTTTATTTGAGTGTATATTCACAAGTTTTAATATGAATATAACGTCACCAAGTTTTTTATTGAAAGAAATTAGTCACTGTTTATTTGATGTATCATAATACCATGAGCACAAATGACATGAAAATGTAAATTACAATATATGTGTAATTGTCCTTATTTGAATATAGCTGTATATGTTTCTAGTACAATATGGGATTGCAAACATTTAAGTGATTTAAGTTATTTGATTAGCTGACTTGGTAAGCCACGAAAGATAGTCTTTATAATTAGGTTTCAAAAGGTACTAACTTTTTATTGAATAAAAAAGGATTAAAAGGATTCACCATTTGAATAAAGATGTTAGTATTCACTTTTGATTCTGTTATACAGTGAGGCCTTGCATAACGAATGCCTTAAATAGTGAATTTTTGCTTAACAAATTACCTCCATAAGGCTCCATTGATTTAAATAATGATTTTACCTTGCAGAACGAATTTGGTAACGAAAAACGTAATAACACGTTTTCTGTTCAGTTGGAGGTTGGTAGCTGTCGTGAGCAGTTGTGTACAACACAATTGCTCACTATTAAATTTTAATTTATTAGCTTTATAAATGTATAAAACGTGTAGTCATGGCCCCTAAAAGACCTTCATCATGTGCTAATTGCTCCAAAGAAATCCAGGAAAACTATCAGTCTCCAGATGAAGCAGGACATTATTAAAA
This sequence comes from Bathynomus jamesi, assembly GCA_023014485.1. Taxonomy (NCBI): domain Eukaryota; kingdom Metazoa; phylum Arthropoda; class Malacostraca; order Isopoda; family Cirolanidae; genus Bathynomus; species Bathynomus jamesi. Next base: position 754,112 of record JAJOZX010000399.1, on the reverse strand, counting down.
AAGTGAATCTGGAACGAGCACCAAAGATCTTGCTGCTGAATATGGATTGTCTGCCAGTACAATTTCAACGATTTTTAAGAAGGCAGAAATCATGAAAACTAAAGTAAGTGATGCTACAAGCCTACAAGTAGACTTATTAAAGGAAGGGAAGCTATTGCTGAAATGGAGTGTGTTTTACTGATATGGATTAGAGAAAAGGAAATGAAGGGGGAATCCATTACTAAGGCATTCATTAGTGACAAGGCAGTGCAAATATATGAACAAATTAAGGAATCCCTTCCAGCATCAGTTGAAAGATATGAATCATTCAATGCAAGTCGTGGGTGGCAGGGCCGTAGCCAGACCAAATCAGTAGGAGGGGCAGAGAAATTGACAGGGGGGACAATGAAAAAATTTAATGTCATTTTTTGTGAATATCGAAATATACTGCAGAAAATTACATTCAAAACTATAACAAGTAAAACACCGTAGGCTAAATTAAAAAAAATGATCAAACCAATACATATAGATAGGCATATTGGGTTATAGAATACAATATTTAGTCTAAATTTAGTGTAAATAAAAGTCTTTGTAAGTTTTTTTAATTTTAGAATAACTGTATGCGGCAAGTTTTTTTAGCGAAATTCTTTAGGAATTCAAACATGTCTATTTGCTTCATTCTCTTATTTTCAAAGGCAAGTAAAACAAGTTGGCTTTGGCGTTTTTGTAGCATGGAACGCCGTTGCAGTTGGTTTTCCCGTGGTTTGAAAATTTCAAGAGAAGGTCAGGAATTAAGAACATTATAAGGCATGGTGAGGCTGCAAGTGCTGATACTGAGGGAGCAAAGGAATTTAAAATAGAATTTGCAGAACTTGTTGAGGAGGAGGATTATTTGCCTCAACAAGTTTTTAATGCCGACAAAACTGGCCTATTTTGGAAAAAGCTACCGAACAGAACCTACATTACTAGAGAAGAGTCCAAACTGCCTGGCCATAAACCAATGAAAGACCAGTTTACTTTACTTATGGCTGGGAATGCATCAGGGGACCTGAAGATTAAGCCTATGCTTGGTGTATCATTCCCAAAATCCCAGGATATTCAAGCAGGAGGAGGTGAACCCATTTAAAAAATGGGTAAACAAGCGCAAAAAGGGTCAAAATTTGGGCTCTGGAACGAATTACTGAAAATCCCATTGAACTAATGCATTGCATAATGAATTTTTCAGTTAATGAATGACCTTCTGGAATGAATTAAATTAGTTATGCAAGGCCTCACTGTATATGTATTCTTTAAAATTTAAACTTTGAATAAATAAATGCTGAAAAATGTTCAAACACTACTAGCAGTAATTTTAATTGGTAATGAACAACATAATTTTAGCTTGTATAAAAGCTGCAAAAAATTGTTCAAAATAAATTTTTGGTTGATTTTTAAAATTTATTTATAACATGATACCCACCCTAATAGACAGAGTTTATTTCCACAACAGTTTCGATGCCCACTGGCATCCTCCTCGGGTGGATACAGAAAAACGAATGAACCAAAACAAGAGGGAAAAATGGTCAAGGGACCGACTGTTAAGAAATTCGCACCTAGGTTAGATCCCATTCTCCCGACACCAGAAGGGCATTTTCATTAAAGGGACCCGCTTATAAGTACATTCGCACAAATTTAAAACTATCTTCCTGTTCTAAACATACAGATTCTATTATTATTTTTTTACATAATTATTACATTTATTATTAAATTTATTACATTTAATACTGCATATTATTTATTACAGAAATTATAAATTTATTATTACATTGGTTATTACATTGTTGTTTATTATACAGAACTTATAAACCAAAAAACGAATGAAAAAGGCGAGAAGGAAACAATCCAGAGACCATTGAGAAATTCGCACCTAGGTTAGATCCCATTCTCCCGACACCAGAAGGGCATTTTCATTAAAGGGACCCGCTTATAAGTACATTCGCACAAATTAAAACTATCTTCTTGTTCTATACATACAGATTCTAATATTTGACATAATTACTGCATTTATTATTGCATTTACATTTTTTAACATTTATTATTATTACCTTTACCCTAATTATTAAATTTATAATATTACCCTTATTATTACATCTGTTGCATTTATATTTATTTCCACATTTATTACTTCCATTATTACATTTACTGTACTAAAAGCGAGTAAGGAAACAATCCAGAGACCTTTAAGAAATTCACACTTAGGTTAGAACACATTCCCCCGACTCTGTAAGGGATTTTTTGACCAAGAATCTCATTAAAGGGTCTAACTTATAAGTACCTTCACACAAATTAAAATTATCTACTTTTTCTATACATACAGATTCTATTATTTTTCTTTTGACATAATTATTGCATTTATAAAGTACCTTACTTGATTCCCAATCTATAGCATGATTATTTTGGCTGGCGTGATAAAAAATGGCATTATTAGTATTACAACTTCTGAAGGCATATTTGTGTTCTTTAATATGGGTTTCAATATTTCTTCCAGTTTCTCCCATGTATACTAAATCACAACTTTTACAGCCCTGGAATGCTGTACACACAGGCTTGTTCCTCTTTTGCAATATTATTCCTAACCAATTTACTTTTCACGGTAGATGAATATTTGAATGCCAAATTGTTGTGGAAATAAATTCTGTCTATTAGAGTGGGTTTTTATTTTCATATTTTGACCTTCACATAGAAAAAAGTGAAGTTTTTTGCATTTATGATACCCACCCTTTTTATTGTTTTTATTTATCAACCATAATATGACGTTTAATATTCATAAAAAAATTGGGTGGTTTTAATGTCTAGGGAGGTAGGGGGTCAAGCAAATGGGGGAGATGGGGAGTAAAATTTTGAAAATTGCTTTACAAAGCTAAAATTATTATCATTGGATAGATCTAGTCTTGTTGGTTCCTGAAATGTATAATATGTTCGGTTTATGATTAACTGGATGGGAGATATTGCGTGTCAAAGTGGGCATGGTAAAGGGGGGCCCCTAAGTTTTGGGGGCCAATAACTTAAAAACCATTAGTCAGAGTTTTTTTGTAAACCAGTAGATTTGGAACATAAACTAATCCTATATACCAATTTTCACCCAAATCCGAGTTAGTGGTGTTTTGCATTGGTTGATCTGTCCTGGAATGTCTCATTTAAAGGTTCTCAATATCTGCCCTGTTATTCTCTTTGCTCTGTTTACTGCTATCTTATTTTGTGTTTCAAATTTTGCATTATCTGTCATTATAACCGCTAAATCTTTTGCTCTAGAATTTCTCTGAATTTCCTGTCCATTTGGGATATACAGTAATATTCCATGGATTTTAGGTCTTCTCTTTTTCCATACTGTAACAGCTGAAATTTGTCAGTGTTAAACTTCATATTGCTGTCTTCCATCCACTTGTAGATTCTGTTCATGTTGGTTTGTAGAGCTCCTATATCTTCTGGGTTTCTTATTTTTCTACTGATATTTGTGTCATCCGCAAAGGATGTTACTGTGCTGTCTCTAGTAACATCCTCATCTAGTCTTGTTGGTTCCTGAAATGTATAATATGTTCGGTTTATGATTAACTGGATGGGAGATATTGCGTGTCAAAGTGGGCATGGTAAAGGGGGGGCCCTAAGTTTTGGGGGCCAATAACTTAAAAACCATTAGTCATAGAGTTTTTTTGTTTAAACCAGTAGATTTGGAACACAAACTAACCCTATATACCAATTTTCACCCAAATCCGAGTTGGAGTGGTGTTTTGCATTGGTTGATCTGTCCTGGAATGTCTCATTTAAAGGTTCTCAATATCTGCCCTGTTATTCTCTTTGCTCTGTTTACTGCTATCTTATTTTCAGTTAGCATGATTATGATCAGTTAGCATGATTATGAAGAGTAGTGGAGCTAATACTGTTCCTTGTGGTACTGAGCTGAGGACCTCTGATTCTGATAAAGATACTCTTTGTACTGTAACAACTTACCACCACTCACTAAGGAAATTATATATCCATTTCCCTACTTTTCTTGTTATTCCCATGTATTTCAGTTCATGTATTATGATTCCATGGTCACACTTGTTGAACGCTTTAACAAAGTCTGTGTATAGTACATCATAGTTTTCATTACTTTCAAGTGCATCAATAATGTTGTTGTAGTGTTCCATTAGTTGTGATAAGCATGATCTGCCTGACCGAAACCCATGTTAGTTATCATTTAATGTTTTCTGAGTTTCCAAAAAGTCATAGATTTTCTGTCTAACTATTCTTTCAAATATTTTAGTGAGATGGGATGTAAGCGATACTGGCCTATAGTTTTTGGCCTCGGATCGCTCTCCTCCTTTATATACGGTAATGGGACTATGTTCACGCGCTTCAGGATGCCCGGTATTTCTCCCGTGTCTAGTGATCATCTCCATATCCAGTATAGGGGCTCAGTGATTGCATTCTTGCAGTTTTTGATCAGTGTAGCATTCCATTTATCCAGTCCTGCCACTGAGTGTGTTTTTAGTTTCCCTATGGCTTGTGTAATATCATCCATCATAAAGTTGAAGTCCATTATACTTTCCCCTTGTAGTTCTTCTTCAAAGAACGCATTTCTATTGCATATCAATTTGTCAGTTTCTGGGATACTGAAAGATAATTCATACTGAGCTCCTAATATTTCAGATACTTCTATTAGATCATCAGATAAAGCACTTCTCACGTGGTTTTTCACTTTCTTTTTGCGAAATTACAGAAGTACTGTACTTTGAGTTAACCTTTATTGCTTCTCTCGTGTCGTCGTCATCTTTTTCTGTATGCTTCTCAATTAGTTCCTGTATGATGTCATTGATACTTTGCAGTTTATCATTTAATATTTCTCTGATGTTATCATCTTTACAGTTACTTAATTTTGCAGTCACTCTTTTTCTCTTTCGAAACAATATTGTCTCTCGAACCTGCTTCTCTTTCCTCTTTGTTGTATTTTTGGGACATGTTTTTCCACAATTTCAAACATCATCTCAAAAGTCATTAGCATCTCCTGTGTTGTCTTGGTCTCAAAAATAGTTTTCCATTCCATATATATATATATATATATACAGGGTGTACATAAAGTCAGGATCAATTTTTGTGAAGCACTTGGAAATTATATGGAATTCAATCATAAAATGATAAAGTGGTAACATTTATGAAATAATTAAGAGTAGGATTCGATGTGACGCCCATCAGTATCCCTGCACAGCTCAAATCATTCCGCAGCATTTCTAAACACATTCTGGAGCATTTGCGGGGTTATGTTATCTGCAGCAGTTCGTATACGTGTACGTAAGTTTTCAAGACTCATAATCTTCGTCTGATAGACGTGCGATTTGATAAAGCCCCATGCAAAGAAATCTAAAGGGGTTAAATCTGGTGATCTCCCTGGCCAAGGTCTGTTGCTTCCGCGTCCGATCCAGCGATTTGGAAAACATCCATTTAGATAATCCTGAACAATTTTGGCATAGTGACAAGGAGCACCATCATGTTGATAGATGACGGGGATAGGATTGTTAGTACCGTCGTCTATCAACATGATGGTGCTCCTTGTCACTATGCCAAAATTGTTCAGGATTATCTAAATGGACGTTTTCCAAATCGCTGGATCGGACGCGGAAGCAACAGACCTTGGCCAGCGAGATCACCAGATTTAACCCCTTTAGATTTCTTTGCATGGGGCTTTATCAAATCGCACGTCTATCAGGCGAAGATTACGAGTCTTGAAAACTTACGTACATGTATACGAACTACTGCAGATAACATAACCCCGCAAATGCTCCAGAATGTGTTTAGAAATGCTGCGGAATGATTTGAGCTGTGCAGGGATACTGATGGGCATCACGTCGAATCCTACTCTTAATTATTTAATAAATGTTACCACTTTATCATTTTATGATTGAATTCCATATAATTTCCAAGTGCTTCACAAAAATAGATCTTGACTTTATGTACACCCTGTATTATATATAAAACCTCATTGCTGTTCCATACATAGGTCTCTTTTCACACGAAGTTCAAGCTAGTGCACCTGCCTCTAGGTCTGACTTGGTGGAGGAGTGAGTTGCTTTCTTACACTCTCCACCATACATAGCCAGGTACACCTGGCTCATTTGGTACCATACCATCCAGAGCCAGGCATCTAGTCTTCTCTTGAAGACTTCAACTTTGACCCCTGTAACGTTTCTGAAGTCCTTTGGAAGCTGGTTAAAAAGTCTTGGCCCCTGACAACCAAGCTATTTTCCTTCAGTGTTGAGGAGGTCCCTTGTCTGGCCTTTAATATGGGAACACTACACATTTTGCCTTTCCTATTTTCCAGTGTTGTTTGAATGGTAATTGGTTTTAGTTAGGTTTGGTACCATATATATTAGGCTGGGTCGAAATTTTATATTGAAAAGGTACATATTATGAGGGGTTTGAATGGAATACAGGAACCCCCTCATAAATTATTTTTGCTGTTTAAAGCCTCCTACCCCTGGCACAATTCAATTTTTCACTTTTTTACCTATATTGAAGAATATTCCATTTATACGAGACTTACTCAACATTCAGGTTTTTTTGATAACACATATCTTTATTAATGTATAATATTTTATTTAATAATGTACAGTATTTGGAAAATTAATTAAGTACAACAATATATTCAGAAGAAAAAATTAGAGGCATAATAAATGTGCTAAAATTCAATTCACTTTTTCATTGTTCCTTATCACATCAAAAGGGAAGAAATTTTCAATATCATTAGGAAATTTTATTTCATACGTTTCTTACTCATTCCACTGGGCCTTCCATTCAAACTTGGGCAGTTTTCGCCTTGATTCTAATGTGTTTAAGATAAACTTTTGATGGTTGTCATATCCTATTCTTTTCTGACATGCCTTTGTTACTAGGTTCACTACCCTTTCCACACTTTGACTGTGGCATAGAAAAGAAGCTATCTCCAGTGGCTTACATCGAGCCTGTAGTAGCTCATCGTCGCAAAAATTGTTTAGCAGCAGTGTAGTAGTAATGATCTCTTTTTGCTAATCGATCATCTCAGTCGGTGTAGTCAGTAGATTGGAAATTGAAGGTTCAAGGCAACCAAAGTTTCTGGTACCTGAAAATCCTGTTCTTGAAAGGATGATTTTCTGAATAGCTTGCTCCCTAATTTCTAGTCTCTTGTCAGTTACCAATGATACGAGTATATTTTCTGGGTGGGCAAAGTAGGCATTATTCTTTAATACTGGTTCTATGATTGATCTATGTTGTTCATCTAAATTTCGAAGCAAGCACATTAAATGCCAAGTTATATGCACCATCAGTTGCATTAGGATGAGATTTTATCCAAAACCACCCTGGAGCATTAGGGCGGGTCGTACTCAGGCGACAACATGAATCTGAAGGAAATCCTACCATCAGGGGTGTCTAAATTGTGTGTTTTTACATGGGGAATTCAAATATGAGCTTATTTTTTGGATAGGATAACTCTAACCTACATCATTTTGTATTTCTAAATTGCCAATTTTACCCTTTTGAACCCCTTTATAATATATTAAAAGATATAAGGTAAATCATTTATATTGACAAGGCCAAATCAACTTTACATATATTTATTAATAGGTGAACTGCATGTATATCACTGGATATAATTACAAAGATCATTCTCCTGACATCTTGAACTTTGCCAGGTTGCACAAATCCTGCTTTGACTCAGACTTGGACATCAGCTTCCTGCTGGTCTCCTGAGCCCTGATCCCTCCATCCCTCTTTTCCTGTGAGAAGTACTTAGCAGAAGCCTCAGTCACCATCTTAACAACCCTCTCAATGCTGTGTGTGTGGCAAGGCCAGTTGCGCACCTCCATGGGGGTGTTGATGAAGTTTTTCACCTCTGAGGTGCTTAGAGAGCAGGTGAGAGGTGGCTCTGACACACCTTCTGACCAGCTGATCAAGTCACCGATGCTGGAAGCATCACAATTGATGTCAGGTGTCCTTCTGCTCCTAACAGAGGAGTCCCCCAGCTGAGTATCCGGGTCCCCCTCTCCCCTGATGGCCAGGATTCTCTCCACCCCTTCAATCCTCTCCTTCTGATCCTCAGAGCAGAGTAGTGTTTTTGGAGGATGACTTCACTGTGGGCATACCAAGCAAATCTTCTCACAGTTGGCATCACAATATCCAGCACCTCCTTTCTCTGGGACTTGAGGCAGTCCAGCTGAAAGAGGATGTGCTAGGCCCTTCGATTCAGGAGTGCTTGACCTTCACGTTGAACCAACATGGGTAATACCTCCAATGATGAATTCCACAATGAATTGCAGAATCTTCAGGTTCTTTCCTTTAAGTCCGTGCTTTGACACCCAGAGCCTGAGAAGTCTGTTCGCTGTGGTGAGCCAGCAGCTGTGGTTTACTGGTCCTATCTCTAACAGAGCCAGCCCTGCAGGAAGTACTCCATCCCTGACTGCACAGACAATTTTATAGCCATAGTATTGATAGTTGAGAGATCTTGAATGACTTGTCAGGAAGCTTGATCAGTGGAGGGCCAACAGAGATTCAGGTGAAGTTTGGATTGATATCAAAGTCTGTAGCAGAATCAAGGAGCTTTCCTATTGGCCCGGATAATTTTTTGTCTGACAGAGTAGGGCCATCAAGGTCAACAATGAGATGGTGCAGGGGAAGTTCAACAGTGTGCAGGTTGCACACAACCAGACCAGCTTTCCTCCCCAGGTGCAGCTCCAGCTTCCGCATTACTCCAGCTTCACACCAGTCTTGACATTTGTTGAGTCTCCTCCAATGGCCAACAAGGTCTTATCATAACCCCTCTCTTTCAGCCAGGCAAACAGGAACCTTAGCAATCTTCTCCGCATGTGACTCCTCTTTAGTTGCTTTCTCTGGGTAAAGTGGAACAGATAGTAGCTGCCAGGCTCACTAACAACACTATAGTGTTCTTCCTGATCTTTGCGGGAAAAGATTGGTCACTGCCCTCAGCTCCATCATCACATTGGTCAGGTCAATCCGCCCATCAAAGAGGATGCAAGAGATCCCCCCCTCCTCCCTGCACTTCTTCTCGAACTGTTCCCCCAGCTCTCTCATCAACTTCTCTGTGCTCTCTTGACCTTGCTCTTATCAATCACTTTACTTGTATTGTCTTCTGTGATGATTCCTGCGTCAATCAGAGCTGCTGTTGCTATCGCTGCAGTTGGCCTCAGCCCTATGCCATATCTTACACTAGCAAGGGCAATGTTTTGAATCTCATCATAGTTTTTCTGTACCTTTGCCAAAGCTGCTGGCTCAGGGTCAGTTTGAGGGAAGAGCTCAACTTCAGGAACAAACTCATCTTCATCACCACTTTCTCTCCAATTCCAGATCCTCATCACCATCTGCCAAAAAACCTCTTAAATCTTCCTGGCTGCCTTCTCTGCTACTGCAGCACTTTCCTCCTTGCTCCTCCTCCTTTTCTCTGCCTTCCTTTCCATCCACTGCCTTTTCAATGTCCTCACCTCACGTTTTAGAATGTTCTGAAACGTTACATTCTAGCCTCTGAGAAAGGTGGCTCAGAAAATGGCCTTATGCGTGCCAGAAAACCGTCAAAATATTTCATATACCAAACTGTATGATAATTACAATTAAGTGGAATGGCACACCTTTTTATTTGAGTATTTAAATATTATTATTATTATATGAATTACATTATATGTGTTTATATGAATTAGTTAGAACAATGCTCTATGAGAGATAACGTGAGCAGCCATGATAGAAAATGTGAGGAGACATATTCTGGGGTAACTACAATAGTAAAATAATCAACAATTTAATAATCAACTGCAAAATGATGTAGGTTAGGGTTATCAGAATTAAATATTTTCTTCAGAATTGTGTTCTATACACCAAAATATGTCATTTGAACACCCCTCTCCATTGATTTAAAAAAAATGCATAGTATGACCCGCCCTACTGGAGCATAGAACTGCATAATAATCTTGACTATATCCTGAAGGTTTTTATCAGGATTTGGCATTGAGATTTATGTTCAATTTTGAGGCTTCTTATGATAATAAAAACCCACTCTAATAGACAGAGTTTATTTCCACAACAGTTTCAATGCCCACTGGCATCCTCTTCCGGTGGATACAGAAAAACAAATGAATGAAAAACAAAGAGGGAAAACAGTCCAGTGACCATTAAGAAATTCGCACCTAGGTTAGATCCCATTCTCCCAACACTGGAAGGGCATTTTTATTAAAGGAACCCGCTTATAAGTACATGTGCACAAATTTAAAACTATCTTCTTCTATACATACAGATTCTATTTTTTTTTTTTTACATACCGTAAAATTCGGTGTACAAGTCGATGTTTAAAGCCTTAAAAAATATCTTTAAATTTTAAGGTCGACTTATACAACAAGTATGAAATCAGAACCTTAATCCAAGAGAGGTAAACTGGTGCACATGATCAAGAATGAGCTCAAATACAGATATTGAATTACACTTTATTTATTAAAAACACAGTTAAAAGGTTAAAAGACAATAAAAAACTTTAAAAATTTAGTTAGTATTAGGATCAAGGTCGCCATATGTATCTGAATCGGAATCGCTTAAATTGTTTACTGCATCTTCTTCGTTATCAATATCTCTCCACAACAAATCATCTTCCATCCCATCCATTTGATTACTAATCCCACATTTTTTGAATGAATGGTTGGTTGGTTAATGGAGGAGTGGGGGATCGACTTATACAAAGGATATATCTTGAAACACGAATTTCTTAACCAAAATCTTGGGTCGACTTATACACCACGTCGACTTGTACACCGAATTTTACGGTAATTATTACATTTATTATTAAATTTATTACATTTAATATTGCATTATTATTTATTACAGAAATGATAAATTTATTATTACATTGTTGTTTATTATACACAAATTATAAACCGAAAAACAAATGAAAAAGGCGAGAAGGAAACAATCCAGAAACCATTAAGGAATTTGTACCTAGGCTAGATCCCGTTCCCCCGACCCCAGAAGGGCATTTTTATTAAAGGGTCCCGCTTATAAGTACATTTGCACAAATTAAAACTATCTTCTTGTTCTATACATACAGATTCTATTATTTTGACATAATTACTGCATTTATTATTGCATTTACAGTTTTTAACATTTATTATTATTACCTTTACACTAATTATTACATTCATTTTATTACCTTTATTATTATATTTATTACTTCCATTATTACATTTACATTGTGGAGGGTGAACCCTTTCCCCCTTTAGTTGTCAGCCCTTTGCCCCTGGCCTTGATTATTATTATTTATGGATTAAATTTATTTATTTTTTGATTGAAATATACTTGTATAGATAGGATTTTAATGGTTCTCTCTTTCTTTCCAGAGGAATAAACAACAAATATTAGAAGTAAATAAATAAAGAATAAATAATTATTTTAGCAAATAAAGATAAAGTAAAGAATAAACAATTTAAACAATAAACATTAAAGAGTAAATAAGAAGGAAAGTTAAAGATTGAGTAAATGTTATAAATATTGTAAACAAGGAATGAGGAATAAAGATAAATGTTTGATAATATTGTAAGAAAAAGAATAAGAATCAAGATAATCCAATAACTCTATAGGAAGGCAATTTATTAGTAGTATTAGTATGAAAGATCTCCGCCCAAAAATGGCTCTTGCTTGTTAAACCCTGTTTAGTAAATAGAAAATAAGTACTTTTTTTGTTAAAACATTTTAGCAAAAGGAATAAACAATTTAGTAAAAGAGACGCTTCTGATGTTTAAAAGTGTTTAACAGTTAATAAATTCTGAGAATTGGCGCGTGTGTCAAAACTCGAGTTTTGAGAAGTGGGGGAACCAATCGGCACGTGTGTGGAAATGTAAAGAAATATAAAAATAAATAGCTTAAATATTTAATTTAAGAGAATAAAGAACATAAAGGAGGAAACTAAATTCAACCTGTAAACGAGTGAGAAACTGTTGGCAGCACGAGCCAGCAGTCGTGGAATCAGAGGTCTGGGTAGCAAGCCTGGATCCAACAACCCTTCAAGGTAAGCACTAAGCAGCCTGGTTTCATGGAGGCCTTAAATTAAAAAAAATTCTCATTTTCTGGTGCAGCCGTTAGGGTAACCGAATCCCACCACATAAAATAAGTGGCACCCAAACAGAGACTTCCACTCAGAAAAGTGGGTTGTTTCCTGGTTGGGTTGTATAGAGGGAGAGTGAAAGGGTAGTTGTAGGTTGGGTGTAGCAGTGTATGGTGAAGGTGTAGTAGTTAATAGAATAGAAGTAAAGTAGGGTAGCATCTTTAGAGATGCCTACCAAGGAGGAGTTAGAAAGGAGGTTGAGGGAGATGGAGGAGGCATTGGAGGTAGAAAGGGCTAAGAACCATCAGTTAGAGTTACAGAAGGCAGAATTAGAGAATGTTTTGGGGAAATTGCAAAGTAGATTAGAGGAACAGAGTAAGGAATTGGTAGTTTGTCATCAAGAGATGGAAGAAAGGATGATTGCGAATAGGAAAGAGATGGATGATGGGTTAAAGGCAATGGTTAAGAGAATGAGTGAGTTGGAGGGCAAGCTTGATGGGAAAGAGAAAAAGGAAGGGAAGGGGGGTTTTGAAGGGGAAAATAGTAAGGGTGTTGGTAATAAGAAAGGGGCACGTCCAAAAGATGTAGCAGTAAAGGGCCTGGAAGGAGAAGAGAACGAAAGTATGAGTGAGGGGAAAGAAGAAAGACCTTACAAGAGGATGGTGCATTCCACTCCTAAGGAGGGTAAAAAGAAGCTTGAGGGTGAGGATCAGGGAGAAAGGTAAGAGGATGGAAGGGCAAGCTAAGAGGGGCAAGGCGGGAATGAGGGGGGCTCAGAAGGTTCAACGCTGCATTAGCGCAGATGACTCCCTCTATTCCAGCATTGCGGATAGTATGTATGAGTGAGAGAGTGAGACTGAAATGGAGAGTGATATGAGTGAGGGTGTAAGAGTACATAAGGGAATCTTAATTAGGGAGATTCCAAAGGTTGCAAAATTTAACGTTTATAGTGGGAGAGATGTAGAAGAGTTTTTGAAAGAGTATGAACATTATTGTAAGAGCAAGTATCCAGACGCGCCTGAGTATTGGGTGAAAGAAATGGGTGATGGTTTGGAAGGTAGGTTGCTAGAGTTTTACAATGTTGTTGTAAATTCAGGAGTGCCTGTGAAGTATGAGGTGTTAAGGGAGAGATTGGTGGAGCAAGTGTTAAGAATAAGAGGGGGTGTGAAATATCGAAAGGATGATGATTTTGAGAGAGCAAGGATGCAGAAGGGAGAGAGTATTGATTTGTATGCATATAGACTTGAAACTTTGGCGAGAAAGAAATTTGGAGATGATGGGATAGATGAGAATAAAAGGTTGGTAAGAAAGTTGATTGAGACAGTGCCTGAGAGTGTGAGGGTTTTTGAATGTTAAGAGGAAAGAGTGTGTAAGAGTGAGTGTGACACGTTTGAAGTGGCATGAAATCTTGGAATTGTTAGAGGGCCGAGTATATGAGAGTGGGATTGGGCGTAATAGGGAAGTAGATGTGCGAATGGGGACAGCGATGAGGGAGGAACAAGTACCTGTGTTTCCTAGTTATGTGGAAGCATTAAGAAATACTAGGCCATGGCAACCTCCAGTTAGCCAAGCATCCAGGGCCCAAAACCCAATGGAAATGCTGGCTAACTTTGTGAATGAATTCACAAGGGTGTATGGAGAGTCAGCCATGCAACAACCAGGTCCTCCTCCCACATCAGGTCCCAGAATGAATGGTCAAATGCTGGGGCAAATGTATAGAAGGCAAGGGCCTCAAGGCCAGTCAAGAATGAATGAGCAAAGAGGGCCAGTGAATGGAGGGAATATGGGGAATGTAAGAGGGTGTGCATATTGCGGTAGAGGGGGACATAGCATAGATAGAGACATGTAGAAGAAGAATGGGTGCGTGTTTTGCATGTGGGCAGATGGGACACATGGCGTATGAATGTAGGGCATGTGGGAACTTTGGGCATATTGCCCGGTTCTGTCAAGCCGACAGCAGGGTGCTCTGGCACCAGTGGGAGGGAGTCCTGTCTCTCATGCAGGAAATCAGCCAGTGTCAGCCATGCCAGCTCCTCAACCTCAGAGGCAGGGCCCTCAAGGGGGTGCTGCCACTGGAAATGGTGAAGCTGGTCCCAGTATGGGAAACGCATAGGGCAGGGGCCTCATGTTGGGGTTGGGGTCCCTGCTTCTGTGAGTGATGAATGTGTATTTGAGGCATTAGCAGGATGGTGTCAAGTGAATAAGGAAGTGAGAGTGAGTGAGAAAAAGGCAGAGTGTATGGTCATTCCTGTTGAATGGGGAGGGAGTGTATGGAGGGCATTAGTGGATATGGGATGTTCACCTAATTTAATAAGTAAGCAAGGAATTGAATGTTTGTGTAAAGAGAGTGAATTAGGAAGAGTGAATTGGGGAGTAACTGGGGAAATTAAAGAGGTTGGGAACATCCCAGTATGAGTGTTGGGAGAGGTGCAGATTAAAGTGAAGCTGATGGGGTGTGAAATGAAAGAATGTGTGCTTTATGTGGTTGATAAGGAGAGTGAAAAGTATGACATGATTCTGGGGTATGAGTTTTTGAAAAAGAATCGATTGGTGGGAAGTGAATTGGGAAGAAGTGAATCAGATTGGATGAGGGTAATAAAAGGGTATGAGGTGAGAGCATCTGAGAGTGTAAATCTGGAAAAGGGAACCCCAGCATTGGTGCATGTTGTGTGGCCAGTGAGTGATGATAGAAAAAAAAAGCAGGGAGGCATGATTTTTGTGAATGGTATGGATGCATCGTATAGAGTGAAAAGAGTTGGGCATGTGTATGATGGTATAAGTGATGAGAGTAACCCATGGATTTGTGTGCAAGCTAGGGAAGATGGGGGTGCATGGCAAAAGAGAATAAATGAGGGGGATGTGATAGGGAGAGCGTATACAGTGATTGAGGAAGTATGTGAGGAGGGAGAAAATGGAATACAAATGGATGAGCAGGGCAAGAATGTGGGGAGGAATGGACGACTGAACAAATCAGAAAGGAGGTGATTGTTGGTGAACAGTTGAGTGAGAGTGAGCGAATGCAGGTGTGGCAGTTGGCAGGGGAGAAAAGGAGCGTATTGGCCCGAGGAGATGATGATCTCCATTTAACAAAACTACCTCCCTTCAGGATCCAGTTAACGGATGAGACTCTGATCTACCAAAGGCCAAGACAGTTCTCCCCGCCAGTAATGAATGAGATAGAAGAGCAGTGTGAGGAATTAGAGAGAATGGGAGTGATTGAACAGAGCACAAGTCCGTGGAATAGTAGAATAGTGCCTGTGCAGAAACCTGATGGAAGGATTCACTTGTGTGTGGACTATCGAATGGTGAATGAAAGGACAGTGAAAGACAGGTTTCCGATGTGCTTGATAAATGAAAGTGTATACTCTTTGCATGGAAAGAGGGTGTTTAGTAAATTGGATCTATTGAGGGGCTATTACAGATGCCGGTTGAGCTAGAGTCTCGTCCTATAACTGCTTTCTCCACAGCCAGGAATCATTATATGTTCCGTGCTCTCTTGTTCGGACTTACAGCTGCACCTGCTGCATTTCAGAGAGCAATGAATCGTGTTCTTGGTAAGTTTACAAGGGAAAATGTCATCTGTTTCATAGATGACATTTTGATTATGACAGAGACATTTGAGGAGCACCTGAAGATAATGAGAGAGGTACTGCAAGTATTGGCTGAAGTTGGACTACGAGTGAAACCAAGTAAGTGTGAGTGGTTCAGGGAAAGTGTGGCATTTCTCGGGCACAAGGTGAGTTCGAGTGGTATACGAAAGAGTGGGGAGTATATGGAAAAAGTCAGGGAGTTCCTGAAACCTCAGACAGTCCATGAACTTAGATCTTTTCTGGGACTTGTAGAGTTTCAGAGGAAGTTTATAGCGGGCTGCTCTGGGATTTCGAAACCCCTGACTGAAGTGACTGGAATGAAAGGTAGTACTCAATTGGTGTGGACTGAGAAGATGAATGAAGCATTTGAACAATTGAGAGTGGAAGCAGCGAAAGATGTGGAGTTGGCTTATCCGGACCTGAGTGAAGGAGCGAGTTTGCTAGAATTGTACACAGATGCGAGTGGATTTTGTATGGGAGGATGCTTGTGCCAGTTGCAGGGAGAGGAAGGACAGGAAGGAAGGAGAGTAATTGGGTATGTATCTAAAGCATTCAGTAAGGCAGAGTGAAAGTACAGTACAATTGAGAGAGAACTTGCGGCAATGAGGTTTTGTGTGAAAGCTTTCAAGTCATTTTTGTATGGAATGAAATTTATTTTAAAGACTGATCATCAGCCCTTGGTATATATGGAGAGAATGAAAGTTGTGGATGGAAGAATTGCTAGAACTTTGCTTGAATTGAGTGAGTTTGATTACAAGATTGAGTATGTGCCAGGGGAAAGGAATTGTATGGCTGACCTTATGTCAAGAATACCTGGGGTGAATGAAAGATGTGAGAAAGAGGTGGTTGACCCTGAGTATTTGCCAGTGGGAATAGTAAAGTTGCATGAAAGTAGAGGGGGGGGGGGGGCGACAATTTGTTTGAAAGTGTATGGTATGGGTTGAAAGATTTGGAATTGGATGGATTAAAAGTGAGAATACCAGGGAGTGTGAATGAATTGCGGACCTTGGTTATGAATGAAGCGATTCAGAAACCTGAAAAGATGGGTGTTTGTAAGGTCCACAATTATGTACGTGAGCTGAAAGCCATGAGGAGCCCGGGTGTTTTTCCTTTCCAAGAGGTCCTCATGGTGGTCAGCTCATTGTTTAGTATTGAAGTGTATGTGCATTATGGTAGTCATCGTCCAATTGTGTTAAAGATGAAAGGATCGAGGAGAAAGGAGCCCTGATTTTGCATTTGCAGTGTATTAGTGGTGTACATTACAATTGGGTGAGTGAAAGGAAGAGGTATAAAAGTATAGTGCCAGGTGAAAATTTGGAAAGGGTTTTGGATGATGTTAGAGCTGCAGAGAGAGAGTCAGAGGGAGAGGGTTGTATGGAAGTAGGTATGTTAGAGGGGCTATGGATGATACGTGACTGTGTGGATGAGGTAGAGCTCAGCCTTTCTGTTGTACCTGTAAGGGTTCCAGAAGGTCCTATTGAGCTCTACAGGGGTCTTGTGGATACAGGTGCCCAAATCAGTCTGGTGAATGAGCAAGTGTTGTGTGATTTAGATGAAGAGAATGTGCCTGTATCCCGAGAAAGAGTGGGTGTGAGAATACATGGTATAGGAGGGGGAACAGTCATGTCACATGAAGCTGTGCAGTTGAGGGTGGGATTAGTTGCATGTAAAGAGGTATGGGAGCACAAGTTCATAGTCTTGAAAGGGGAATCAATGCCTTAGGATTTTCTACTGGGAATTGATTTCCTTGAGAATATGAACTTGAGTGTGGATGTTGGTCAGGGCTCAGTAATGAGAGAAGGAGAACATGTGGTCAGTATGGGAATGTTTCCAAGCACAGGTATAGATGCTGTGTGGGGAGCAATTGAGTTAGAGGTGGAAGACCAGTGTGAAGTGTTGAGAGATGAAGATATTTTAGATATGCAAGAGGGAGATGAGGTGATATGCAAGTTGAGAGAATATGTGTATAATGGTACAGATGTGAGAGCATGGTCAAAAGAGGTGGAAGAGTATAAAAGGTATGCGAAAAAGTTGGCTGTATGGATGGGAGTGCTATATTATATGAGAGTAAATAAGGTAGGTGAGACAGTGTGTGTGCCAGTGATGACATTTGAGGGTATGGTAGGATTGGTTATTATTACACATAGGATGTATGGGCATGTGGGGAAAAAGCCAGTTGAGGGGGGACAAGCAAGTTGAGGGGGGGACAAGCAGTTGAGGGGGGGACAAGCAAGTTGAGGGGGGGACAAGCAAGTTGAGGGGGGGACAAGCAAGTTGAGGGGGGGGGGACAAGCAAGTTGAGGGGGGGGGGACAAGCAAGTTGAGGGGGGGGACAAGCAAGTTGAGGGGGGGGGACAAGCAAGTTGAGGGGGGGGACAAGCAAGTTGAGGGGGGGGGGACAAGCAAGTGAGGGGGGGGGGACAAGCAAGTTGAGGGGGGACAAGCAAGTTGAGGGGGGGCAAAGCAAGTTGAGGGGGCAAAGCAAGTTGAGGGGGGGGGAGCAAGTTGAGAGGGGGGGGGGAGGGGGGGGAGCAAGTTGAGGGGGGGAAGCAAGTTGAGGGGGGGGGAGCAAGTTGAGGGGGGGGGAGCAAGTTGAGGGGGGGGAAGCAAGTTGAGGGGGGGAAGCAAGTTGAGGGGGGGGAAGCAAGTTGAGGGGGGGAAGCAAGTTGAGGGGGGGGGAGCAAGTTGAGGGGGGGGGGGGGGGGAGCAAGTTGAGGGGGGAGAGCAAGTTGAGGGGGGAAGCAAGTTGAGGGGGGGGGAAGCAAGTTGAGGGGGGGGGAAGCAAGTTGAGGGGGGGGGGAAGCAAGTTGAGGGGGGGGGAAGCAAGTTGAGGGGGGGAAGCAAGTTGAGGGGGGGAAGCAAGTTGAGGGGGGAAAAAGCAAGTTGAGGGGGAAAAAAAAAGCAAGTTGAGGGGAAAAAAAAAAGCAAGTTGAGGGGGAACAAAAAAAAGCAAATTGAGGGGGAAAAAAAAGCAAGTTGTGGGGGAAAAAACAAGCAAGTTGGGGGAAAAAAAAAGCAAGTTGTGGGGGAAAAAACAAGCAAGTTGTGGGGGAAAAAACAAGCAAGTTGTGGGGGAAAAAACAAAAGTTGTGGGGGAAAAAACAAAAGTTGTGGGGAAAAAACAAGTGGTGAGAGTTAATGAAAGGAATGGTTTTCCACCCTAGGCTGGGACTGGTGCAGTGGCGGTTCCTCATATGGGCAATATGGGCAGCCGCACAGGGCGGCATTTGTGGAGGGGCAGCATGAGCGCCTGCAAAAAAAATAAAAATAAAAATAAGAATAAATAAATAAAGAAATAAATAAAAAATAAAATAAAATAAATAATAAAAGATCAATAAATATATTTTTATTAATAAAAAACCATCTATTGCATTTTCCATAAACCTTCCCATAAAAGACCTAAACAATGCAAAATGCTTCCAGATTAATATTATTGGGAATAAAGGCCCATACTTTAACATATGTAATGTTATTTTTCTGGGTTTGGTTAAATAGTAAATATATATTATTTATTACAGAACGAATCTTCACACTAAGCCACTAAGGTCTGTCAAATAACCGCAAATGGATAAGAAGAGGTCAAAGCTATCAGGTGCTCAGTTTAGAAAAAAGAGGAAAGAAGAAGAGGAGAAACGAGCAAAAGATAAAGGTATAGAGCTATGTCATCTACTCTTCACTGCTATATTGCACTGCTATTTTGTGATATAGCTTTCTGAGTCATTTGAAGTGTACTATTATGTATATAATTAGCCATTAACCAAGGAGGTTGTATTATTCATTTGTTTCCTATTCTAAAAGTTTAATAAATTGTGCTTAATAACATGTTAAATTAATTGTACTAGCCTATTCATGCATTGGTCTGTTATGTTCTATTTTACTATTTGCAGGGGCACTTTTGAAATATTTTGGAACACCCTCTGCCACTAGCCAGGATGAGAAGCCATCTACTTCTGCCATTATTGAGGCTGAGGAGCCATCTACCTCCTCAGCCTCACATATGTCTCCACAAATGCAGTCTGATCCTGAGGATGAAGACCCATTTGCTTCTACTTCTCCCCGGCAGGACTCTTCAGGTGAGTTTGTGTGCACATATGTCTGTGAGTGTGTGCGTGTGTGTGTATGTGTATGTGTGTGCATCCCTGCAAAGCATTTTGCAAACAGTTATAAATTATAATGTTATTATCACTGGGTCTGGGTTACTGGGTATGTGTGGTGTTTCACCACCATAATTCCATAACCACCACCATAACAAAGTGCTGTAAATAATGTGTTATCTAACTTAGGTGTGTATACTAATGAGTAATGCTCTTGTTCTTTCTATTAGAAAGGCCTGGAGCAGAATCGCCTCCTGAGGATGAGTCTCTGTCCACCGACCCTGCTAACTGGCCTTCAGTTCTGACTGAGAGAATTCGGACACAACTGGTTTCCAGGGGACCAAGTCAAGTACCATCTGACTTTGTATTCCCTAGAAACGACAGTGATGGAAGAAGTTTCCACCATCAATACTTCAGGAAGTCATTGGTTAGTGGGGAAAATATAACCAGAAGTTGGTTGGTCTATTCCTTAAAAAACAACAGCCTTTTCTGTTTCTGTTGTACATTATTTTCCAAGAGGAAAATAAATTTAACAAGTTTGGGACTCTCGGACTGGAAGCATGCAAGCTCATTGCTCACATCACATGACAACAGTTCAGAACACCTAAATTCTATGAAAATCTGGAAAGAACTGGCAGTGAGGATGAGAAAGGGGGAGACCATTGACAAGCAGGGGATGGCACTTCTGGAGGCTGAGAAGTTGAGATGGAGAGCGGTGCTGACACGTCTCACTGCTATTGTGCATTCTCTGGCAGTTAGGAATTTGGCACTAAGGGGACATACAGAAAAATTGTTCTCACCATCAAATGGCAATTTTCTGAAAGAAGTTGAACTGATGGCACAATTTGATCCTATAATGCAAGAGCACATTAACCGTGTCCAAAAAGGGACCTCCAGTCACACCAGCTACCTCGGCCACCACATACAAAACGAACTCATTGATTTGTCGAGCAGCAAGACCATTTCAGCAATGGTGAGCGACATCAAACAATCAAAGTTTTTTTCAATAATTCTAGATTGCACTCCAGATATCAGCCACACTGAACAGTTGTCAGTTGTGATTCGGGTTGTGTCACTGGAGGGGAAGCCCCATATAAAGGAACATTTCATGGGGTTTTTGGAGGCAGAGGAGTCCACTGGTCAACATTTGGCATCTCTGATTCTGAAGAGACTGGAGGAGCTAAAAGTTCCTTTCATGGACTGTAGAGGACAATCATACGACAACGGGGCCAACATGAGGGGAAAAAACAAGGGTGTTCAATCCAGGCTCCTAGAAATTAATCCCAGAGCTCTGTTTGTTCCATGTGGGGCTCATTCTCTGAATTTGCTTGTGGCCGATGCTGCTAAGGGATCTATTGATGCCACAAGTTACTTTGGGATCTATTGATGCCACAAGTTACTTTGGCATCTTGCAGAAGCTTTACAACTTGTTTTCAGCCTCCACACAACGATGGGCCATTTTGAAAAAACATGTGAACATCACATTGAAGATGTGGTCTGATACAAGGTGGGAAAGCAAGATCAAGAGTGTGGAGCCCCTGAGATATCAGGCAGCTGCAGTGAGAGATGCACTGATCGAGGTGAGGGACCACACCAAAGACTCTGTAATAAAGGTCGAGGCTCAATCTCTGTCAGAGGAGGTTGGGTCATACCGCTTCGCCATTTGTTCAGTGGTGTGGCATGACCTGTTGTGCCAAATTCAGCATGTCAGCAAGCAGATGCAGTCTCCTAGCATGCACGTTGATGTTGCAGTAAATCTCCTAAAAAAAACAGAGAGAGGTCTCCGCAATTACAGGGCAACAGGTTTTGTGGCTGCACAAATGGCAGCCACAGATATCTGTGAACAAATGAATGTGGAGGCTGTGTTAAAACAAAAACGGCTGAGGTCCACAAAGTGGCACTTCTCCTATGAAGCATCTGATGAGCCCTTGATTGATGCTTTGAAGAAGCTGGAGGTGACATTTTTCAATGCAGTGGTTGATGCTGCAACATCAGCCATTCAGGAAAGATTTTCCACGTTGGAAATTGTGGGAGAGAAGTTTGGAGTGCTGACACATTTCCAAAATCTCACATTTGAGGAGCTGACAGAACAATGTGTGAACCTTAGTACTACACTACACTTTAAGGGACAATCTGACTTGGATGGCAGAGAGCTTGCACAGGAGCTGAAGAACTTGCCTGACTTGCCATCAAAGACCATATCCTTGCTTGAACTGCTGACATTTATCCATGAAAGGGAGCTCTCTGAAATATATCCAAATTTGTGGACTGCTCTCAGAATTGGTCTTACTCTTCCAGTCACTGTTGCTGAAGCAGAGAGGAGCTTTTCAAAGCTGAAGCTCATCAAATCCTACCTGAGGTCAACTATGTCACAGGAATGCCTTACCGGTCTGGCCATCATCAGTATAAATCATACAATTGCTGAGCAGATTTCATATGATGATTTAATTCATGACTTTGCATCAAGGAAGGTAAGAAGAGTCAGGCTTTAGATGACAGTTGTGCTGTGGTGCAATTTATTTTGTTTCTTGTTCAAAGTGTAGCATAATAATTACCCTCTCTTAAGTGTCTTATTCTATTTGTGATAGAGCATTTGTACAATTTAGAAATTTGATTCTCTAGTTTATTTATGGCAGTTGTGCAATTTAATTTGTATTTTTCCTGTTCATAGTATCATAATTACATTCTCTTAAGTGAGTTATTCTATTTACATGATGAAGGATTTGTAAAATTCAGAAATTTGAGTCTTTGTTTTGGTTCTGAAGTTCCAACAATTAGTCCAATAAAAAGTTATTTTGTGAAAGAGTTATGTCTGTCCTTTATTTTGGGGGGATTCGAATGTGTGTGTGTTGGCGAACGGGGGGGGGGGGGGGGGGGGGGGGGGGGCTGAAGGTGAGGTTCGCCCAGGGCGTCATGTAAGCTAGGACCGCCACTGGACTGGTGGTTGCGGAAGTGGCAACTACTTGTGAGAGTTGCCAAAAGCAAAAATACCAGTCCCAGTATAGCTGCCCCCCAGTGCAAAAGATTGAAGTGAAAGAACCCTGGGAGCTTGTGGTGTTTGATAATGTGAGTATGCTGAGAACGAGTAGAGGGAAAGTTGGAATATTAGTAGGGGTCGATCACAAGAGTAAGTTTGTGTATGTTGCTGCGTTAGAGAATAAAACAAGTGAGCATGTTGCAAGAGTGATGAGAGATAGTATGTTGCACCAATGATGCTTGGAAGGCAGCGTAAGTGTTTAAAAGATAATGGGCCAGAGTTTAGGGGTGCTAGTTTTGAAGTTGGTGCAAAAGTTTGAGGGTCTATTTGTGGTGAAAAAGGTATGGGAGAATGGGGTAACGTATGTGATTGAGAGGGAGCAAGAGAATGGACAGTGTGAAGAAGTAAGCGCACATCATCGGCAGTTGCGCAAATGGCAAATACCTCCGGAGTACATCGTATGTCACCCAATGTATGATATGTGTGAGAGGATGGAACAAAAGAAAGTGCTAGAAACCAAGAACATGATAGGAATCCAGGGTGAATGGATTGATGCAGATCTTGAGTTCTCGATTGTGTCAAAGCGGGCAAAAAGGAAGAAAAAGGTGAGAAGAAAGGGAATGAGAGATGAGAAAGCCAGGCAGATAGGTGAAGTACATGAGCTGAAGGATTCCCAGTTGGACTCTGGAACAGCCGCGGGTGAGGTGGAGTTAGAATAGGATGTTCGGGATTTTGGTGGTTCATGGTGCCAGCCTGGTCCATCCAGGGAATTCTTGTTTGAGGGTTTTGGGGTCCCAGACCTTGAGGGCATTTCTTTTCCTGGATTTTCTGAGGGTGGAGGAGAACAGCAGAACAAGGGAAATCTTCTTCACTCGGAAGTGAAAAGATTGTGTCAGGGAGGGGGCATTAAGAGTGGGATTTGCAATTCTTGAGAGTGAGAGTGAAAGGGAAAATGTATGAGAGAGAAAGGAGTGTAACTGAGCAAAGTATTGTAACCTTAATGGAAAGTGTGAGAGATGAATGGGTGAAGGAAGTATAAATGAAAGAATGAGGAAGAGAATGAATGTGATTGATTTTTGTGAGGAAGTGAGAATGTTATTGCTTGAGATAGAAGAAAATGTGCTGAATAAAAGCTTAGATGTAGAATTAACTAGTAGTATTAGGGAAGATATTAGAAGTAGATGGGTTAGAACGATAGAGAAAGTGCAACAGTGTTCAGGGAGTGGTGATGGTAATGTAGTATAAAGTACTGGTGTAGTGTTCTGTAGAAAAAATTAGTAGTATTGTATGATGTGAGAGGGTGAGTGGTTGGAAATTCAACCAGGTGGCAGCCTACATTTTGGGGCCAGAAGCTGGGCTGTGCTTGGAGGAGGAAGGTGTCTGGGCGAGTTCCCCAGACCTTCTGATCCCCGGCTCTGGTGACTTGCCGCCTTGCAGGTTTCAACCTCATTCCTTGTATTGTAAATAACTTAAAAAATGAAATTGTAGAGATATTTTTTTTGTATTACGGTACATAAATTATTAAGGAGAAAGTAATTGTTAGCCAGCTGTTAGTCCTAAATATTGAATGTTTACTGTATTTGTTAAATATAAAGATTATTAAATAACTGAATTATAATTTAAATAAATAAATGAATGAATTATAAAGTTAAATTTGTAAATATCTGTTATTCTTATGATAGCCATGTATCTAATTAATGATTTAAATATAAAAAAAAAAAAAAAAAATTAATTTTGCAAAAAAAAATAAATAAAAAATAATAAAAAATGTATCTATGTAATTAATTAAGTTAAGGAATATTTTGCATAAAGATTGTAAAGGAAAGGAAGCGAGAACCATATTTAGGATAATATAGTAGGTGTGTAGGCTGTATGGCAAGACAGGTGGAAAGGAGCTGGGGGGGGGGGGTGAACTCTTTCTCCTTTTAGTTGTCAACCCTTTGCCCCTGATTATTATTATTTATGGATTAAATTTATTTATTTTTTGATTGAAATATACTTGTATAGATAGGATTTTAATGGTTCTCTCTTTCTTTCCAGAGGAATAAACAACAAATATTAGAAGTAAATAAATAAAGAATAAATCATTATTTTAGCAAATAAAGATAAAGTAAAGAATAAACAATTTAAACAATAAACATTAAAGAGTAAATAAGAAGGAAAGTTAAAGATTGAGTAAATGTTGTAAATATTGTAAAGGAATGAGGAATAAAGATAAATATTTGATAATATTGTAAGAAAAAGAAGAATCAAGATAATCCAATAACTCTATAGGAAGGCAATTTATTAGTAGTATTAGTATGAAAGATCTCCGCGCAAAAATGGCTTTAAAATAGTGTTTAAATGGTCTCTGTAAGTGCAATAGGAGCCAAGATATTTCATATTGAAATATGGTATGACCTTGGAAATTGACCTTTTTTTTACAAAATTTGAAGGGCCATATCTCTGGAACCATATGACCTAGTGTTGAAACAAGCGTCATTCTGTTTTTCTCACAGAGATCTATAAGTGTGCCAATTTTCAAAAAAATCGGTGATGGTCACGTTTTTTTTGCCGTTGAACTGACATGGAATGACCCAGATTTAAGATGAACAGAAATTCAGTACTGGTAGTTAAACAGAGGTACAGAGAATTGATAGAAACTTTAAAAAATAGGCAGAGCAAGTGTAACGTAGTGGGCATTTTACCAAAGGTTGAGGTAAGCATGGAGTTTACAAGTAGAATTCTAGCCTTAAATGATAAAGTTAGGATGCTATGTAGTGAAGGGGTTGAGTTCATAGATTTGTGGGATAATTTTTATGAAAGGAAGGAGCTTTACAGTAAGGATGGATTACATCTTAGTAAAAAGAGAAGTGCTTTATATGGGAGACTTCAAGAGAAAAATTGACTTCTTTAGGATTTTGAAAGATACCTTTAGATCAATAGCAGGTATGGAGCATCAGTGTATAGGTAAATACTGTTAAAGCCTTAACCCTTTCGATCATGAATTATGACATAGGGTAAAAAAGAAATTTGCCTTTATGTGTGGGTATATAAGAACCAATATGGTTTATTTTTCAGCTACCAAATTGGGTACCCAGTGACTGAAAGGGTTAAATACAGATTATGTCAGGAACAGGCATATCAGCTATCTAGCCAAAGGTAAAGAACCAGTTAAAACTGAGGGGTTGAAGTGTTTTTATACAAATGCAGAGTCTTTAGAATAAGAAAAATTAATTATTTAGTTATTTGATTAGTGAAAATCTAGATATAGTCTGCATTAATGAGACTTGGATTAGTGAGGCAGCATTCAATGACACCAGAGCAGAGTATGAGTTAAATAGTTATACAATATATATTTATTAGAAAATGGATAGGCAGAGTGGTGGTTTGGCCTTATACATTAAGAATGATTTAACTTCAGTTCAGAATGACAGTATTAAATTAGACAATAGGGTAGAATCAATTTGGGTTGATATTTGTGTTCAGATAGGTGCATTTTCCAGACCTCCAAACCAAACACAGGAAGTTGATGACAGTATGGTAGAAAAAATAAATAAAGGTTGTAGTGCTAGAACATTAATTATGGGAGATTTCAACCTGTCTCATATAGACTGGAGCCTTTTAGAAGGAAATAATGGGGAAGGTAGCTTCTCCAGTGACTGCTATAATGAGTGATTTCTAATACACTTTGAAGACAAACCAACTAGGGATCAAACAATCTTAGATCTGGTTCTTTCCAATGATCATTAGCTTATTAGGGAATTTAGTGACATTTGATCATACATTTTAAAATCAAATTAAATAGGGATCTAGCCAACAATGACCATCTAGTTCAGGGGTCAGCAACCTTTTGAACACTGTGTGCCAGTTTACAATTAATGCCAATATTTTTACGACCTTGCATGCCAGCTATAATTTTCATATGCATTTTTTATAGAATGGTCCACTCTATTTCAATCCCAACAAACAAATCAAAGCACTTTTGATTTGTATTTTAACCAAATATATACACAGACAGTTTGATACAGTCCTTTATAATTTTTTAATTTGAATACCCTCTAACCTAACCTAGGCCTAGATGATATTCCACTCAAACTGGGAGCTCCCACCACAGCTAGCCATTCTAAAGTGACTGTTGAATTCAAATTTCAGCCACCAGACCTGTGCAGGAGTATCACATGACAATGGGGGCAGCTACTGATTGGTTAATGATAATAACATGACTACATACTGTACGTCACAGAATGAGATGGTTTGACTAGTGAATAATGGTGCGAAAATTTAATAATTTCGAAAATAAATATCTTGATAAATAGGAATTTCTGCCAAAATTAGTACAGAATAAAGTATTCTTATTTTTTCACTTTATCTCGCTATATAAATATCAATACCAAGTTTGGTGGATATGTTCTACCGAATCTTAACCCAAGTGAGTAAAAACAAATTAAACTACTGGGATAGGCTCAGAGACCTTGACCTTTATTCCATAGAGAAAAGGTTTGAGAGATACATCCTAATTTATACCTGGAAAATTCTAGAAGGGCTTTTAGTTGCCTCCAATACTGAACCAATTGTGCCTACCTTGACAAGAACTGGCAGAATGTATCAAAAACATCACCTCTCACTAAACAGCCTGAGAAGGATTCAAACCCTTCAATATAATAGTATCTCTAGGCAGGGTTCTCACCTTTTTAACTCCTTGCCTCAGTACCTTAGAGATATAAGTGCAGTCCCAGTAGATACTTTTAAAAAATACTTTGACATGTTTTTAGCCAACATACCCGACCAACCCACAGTGCCAGGGTATTCCTCTGCCAGACCAGCCCTCACAAATTCAATAGTGGACCAAATCATATGACAGGAGCAAGAGAAAAGAAGGGTGGCAACTACGTTGTGGCCCCGCATCAAGAGGCATTGAGTGGACTTTGTGGGAGCAGCACACCCTTGAGGCAGAAGTGCTTCAAGATAAATTATATAATTCTTATGTTAGGCCTCACTTAGAACACTACATTCAGGCTTGGTCCCCTCACCTTAGACATGATATTGATATGCTTGAAGGTGTGCAACATAGGGTAACCAAGCTTATCCCTAACCTAAGAAGATTGGAATAAAGGGATAGATTAAAAAGGAATTAGGTATGTTTAGTTTTGAGAGATGAGGGAAGATATGATACAGATGCTCAAAATGTTCTCAGGTTTGGACAATTTAGATGTATGTAACCTTTTCTCGGAGGATACTGATGGGATCATAACTCGTGGGCATAATAAGAAAATTAGAAAACAGACTTGTAGACTTGATTAATGAAAATACTTTTCAGTCATAGAGTAGTAGATTTTTGGAATGACTTTCCATATGATGTGGTAAACAGTAGCTCATTAGTTAATGTTAAGAAAAATTTAGACACATTCATGAGTGAAAGATATAGTTTGTAGATAGTATATAGTGTATATTCTTTGCTTCAGTTATATAGGCTACTATGGTGGTAGTAAATAGTTGAATATTAATTAGCTGACTTGAGTTTGACATCTTACAAGATTTTATTATTATTAAAAAATGTAGCTCATGACTTGGATTAATGTTTTCCGGTTAATATTCGTTTTTTGACCCAGTCACACCCAGCTATAACAGCAATATATATTGAATAACCAATCAAAACTGAATAAGAAAATATATATATTATCTTGTGCAAATTTGTATAAAATGTACTTTTTAAAAAAAAATATTTTCTACTTTCTAATATGTATGTATATAAATTTCGGTTGTTTATTTATTTTGGCTACCTTTTTTGCAGATTTTTCTTGGCTTTTTTTGGCTACTTTTTCTTGCTTTTGCCTACTTCTTTCTGTTTTTTGTTAGTGTGGTGATTTTCGTTCTACTGTTATGATGTGTCAATCTTGTGAACTTTATTTTGAAGACCTAATCCACCTTGTTGGCCTCGATGAAGATAAAAGTTTCGATGTTTTTTCCAATCACGGCATAATTCCGACATCCATGATTTGCCCTAAATGTAATACTGCCTGTATTTTAAGACAAGACTCGAAGGTGTTTAGGTGCCGTAAAAAAAATCCAAAAAATAAGCGTGAGTGTGGATTTACTGTTTCTATCTTTAAGGGCACATGGCTGGAACATTGCAACTTCTCTGTGAATAAAAACCTCCGGTTCATAAATATTTATTTGCGAAAATATTTTTCACAACGTTATGCCGAGAAAGTTATAAAACTAGGCAGTGAGTCTATTGTTAACTGGAAATCTTGGTAATTATTCGTTTTAGTGCTTTTTCTCCTTTCTGAACCAAAACACATTTTTCTGGTGTTTTTTGGTATGATTTGTTCAAATCTGAACTTCGTTTCTTTGGGAAATGAGCCATTTTTTAGAAATTTTAAAATTGAAAATTTCTCAAAAACAGCTTATTTCCCAAAGAAACGAAGTTCAGATTTGAACAAATCACACCAAAAAACACCAGAAAAATGTGTTTTGGTTCAGACCTAACCTAACCTAACCACCTAACCTAACTTAACCTAACTTAACCTAACCCGCATTTTTTCGTAATTTCTAACCTTCAATAGCAGCATTGGGGTGTTTATACAAATGAGTGGCGACCAACAGAATAAATAGACAATTTTGCCAGGCCCACAAATTTGAACTTGTTGGCCTAGGCCACCCTAGCCAATGCTCACAGACGTCGAAGCAAAAACTCCTCCAATTAACTGCACTTTTGGAAGCCAACGCTAAATAGAGCTGTGCATCTAGCTTTGTCAAGAATAACCCAACGTACAATAAGTTTTGCCACAGTTTGAGGTGGGATTTTTCAACCCACGTGCCTTTTTGACAGGAAACAGAGAAGGAACACTTTTTTTTTCTGCCGCGCTCGTCCCTAGTCAATCTTCTTGTGCAATAATAATAATGTACGTCTCTGATTGGTCGGATAAGGTCACGTGAAACAAAAGCCAGATTTAATTGGCTGATTTGACCTATGTTTCCTAATTTTGCCATGAGATGTCTCCCCATAAAACTGGAGGACGACGATCAGTTAAATTTTAACAGCATTAAGAGCTAAACACTCGGTCAATAGCCTATAATGGCTACTTTTTACATCTAAATTTTTTTTTTTTCCATAAAAAATAATTATTACATTTCCTTGATTTTTATCAGTTTCCCTGAGGTTTCAAGGTGTCCTGAATACGAATTTATATGTTAAATTGTCATAGAATGTCTCCTTCTATCAAAAACGAACAAAGCATTAAAACGAATATTAACCGAAATCTTTTTGGGTGGTTAGGTTAGGTTGTTAGGTTAGGTTAAGTTAGGTTTAGCACGAATGCAAACTTTTCTGGTCGATTTTGAGGTTTTGCACGAATCTGCCATCCATTTCCTGTGCAAATGCGTAGTTTTTGAGATGACGATAATCTCGAAAACTACCCATTTGCACAGGAAACGGATGGCAGATTCGTGCAGAGCACCTCCAAATTGACCAGAAACGTTTGCTCTCATTATAAAACGAGACTGAGTAAAAAAACGAATAATTACCTATTTTCCAAATGAAATGTGGTAATTATTCGTTTTTGACCCAGTCTCTTTTTATAATGAGAGCAAACGTTTCTGGTCAATTTGGAGGTGCTCTGCACGAATCTGCCATCCGTTTCCTGTGCAAATGCGTAGTTTTCGAGATATCATCATCTCAAAAACTACGCATTTGCACAGGAAACGGATGGCAGATTCGTGCAAAACACCTCAAAATCGACCAGAAAAGTTTGCATTCGTGCTAAACACAACCTAACCTAACTTAGCCTAGCCAGTCACCTTATTTTGGAGGATATAGTTCTGCAATTGCAGTAAGGAAGTGATGCAGAACTGTAGAATCGTCAGGATGTTCTGCCGGTAATGAGGATGTCTATTCCCAGCACGTAAAACCCACGATTTCACATCCTTCCATTTTTTTTACAGCACCTAAACACCTTCGAGTCTTGTCTTAAAATACAGGCAGTATTACATTTAGGGCAAATCACAGATGTCGGAATTATGCCGTGATTGGAAAAAACGTTTAAACTTTTATTTTCATCGAGGCCAACAAGGTGGATTAGGTCCTCGAAATCAACTTCACAAGATTCACACGTCATACCAGTAGAACGAAAACCACCACACTGACCAGAAACAAGAAGAAGTAGCCAAAGCAAGAAAAAGTAGCCAAAAAAAGCCAAGTAGCCAAAAAAAGCCAAGAAAAATCTCCAAAAGAGTCCAAAAAAGGTAGCCCAAATAAACAAACCAACCAAAATTTATATACATACATATTAGAAAGTAGAAAATATTTTCTTTAAAAAAGTACATTTTATACAAATTTGCACAAGATAATATATATATTTTCTTATTCAGCTTTGATTGCTTATTCAATATATATTGCTGTTATAGCTGGGTGTGACTGGGTCAAAAAACGAATAATAACCTGAAAGGTAATGTACTACCACACTTGCACCTTTGGGCAATATGGCTATGCCACTACAAATACAGAAAACTCAAACTACAAGACCTTCATAGATTAGTTGCCTGGGCCAGTAAATGGTAGATTGAATTCAATGTTAAAAAATGTGGTTATTATGTGTTTTATCACACTCAGTCATTTCACACACCAAAATACATTTTTCTAGTAGTATTTGATGTGATTTGTTCAAATATGACCTCCATTTCCGTCGGAAATGAGATCCAACAAAGTTATAGTACTTTGAACTTTGGCTCATTTTCAAGGGAAATGGAAGTCAAAATCTAAGCAAAACACATCAAATATTACTAGAAAAATGTATTTTGGTATTAATTAACCTAACCTAACCGTGGCTAAATGAGCCTAACCCTGGCTAAACAATCCTAACCCTGGCTAAACGAGCCTAGAGTATTACCTTATTATGGATTAGGTGGTGGATACAGACGAGAGATCGTTTAGCCACGGTTAGGTTAGGTTAGGTTAATTAATACCAAAATACATTTTTCTAGTAATATTTGATGTGTTTTGCTTAGATTTTGACTTCCATTTCCCTTGAAAATGAGCCAAACTTCAAAGTACGGTTAATATTCATTTTTTGACCCAGTCACACCCAGCTATAACAGCAATATATATTGAATAACCAATTCAAAGCTGAATAAGAAAATATATATATTATCTTGTGCAAATTTGTATAAAATGTACTTTTTTTAAAAAAATATCTTCTACTTTCTAACATGTATGTATATAAATTTCGGTTGGTTTGTTTATTTGGGCTACCTTTTTTGGACTTTTTTGGAGATTTTTCTTGGCTTTTTTTGGCTACTTTTTCTTGCTTTGGCTACTTATTTCTGTTTCTGGTCAGTGTGGTGGTTTTCGTTCTACTGGTATGACGTGTCAATCTTGTGAAGTTGATTTTGAGGACCTAATCCTCCTTGTTGGCCTCGATGAAAATAAAAGTTGAGGTTTTTTCCAATCACGGCATAATTCCGACATCCGTGATTTGCCCTAAATGTAATACTGCCTGTATTTTAAGACAAGACTCGAAGGTGTTTAGGTGCCGTAAAAAAAATGGAAGGATGTGAAATTATGGGTTTTACGTGCTGGGAATAGACATCCTCATTACCGGAAATATTTTGCACGATACTTGTTCCTGGCAGAACATCCTGACGATTCTACAGTTCTGCATCACTTCCTTACTGCAATTGCAGAACTATATCCTCAAAAATAAGGTGACTGGTTAGGCTAAGTTAGGTTAGGCTAGGCTGTGTTTAGCACGAATGCAAACTTTTCTGGTCAATTTTGAGGTGTTTTGGACGAATCTGCCATCCATTTCCTGTGTAAATGCGTAGTTTTCAAGATGACGATATCTCAAAAACTACGCATTTGCACAGGAAACGGATGGCAGATTCGTGCAGAGCACCTCCAAATTGACCAGAAACGTTTGCTCTCATTATAAAAAGGGACTGGGTCAAAAAACGAATAATTACCCAAAGTACTATAACTTTGTTGGATCTCATTTCCGACGGAAATGGAGGTCATATTTGAACAAATCACGGTAATTATGTATTTTATCCAACTCAGTCATTTTACACACCAAAATACATTTTTCTAGTAGTATTTGATGTGATTTGTTCAAATATGACCTCCATTTCCGTCGGAAATGAGATCCAACAAAGTTATAGTACTTTGAAGTTTGGCTCATTTTCAAGGGAAATGGAAGTCAAAATCTAAGCAAAACATCAAATATTACTAGGAAAATGTATTTTGGTATTAACCTAACCTAACCGTGGCTAAACGAGCCTAACCCTGGCTAAATGAGCTCTCGTCTGTATCCACCACCTAATCCATAATAAGGTAATACTCTAGGCTCGTTTAGCCAGGGTTAGGTTAGGTAAGGTTAATTAATACCAAAATACATTTTTCTAGTAATATTTGATGTGTTTTGCTTAGATTTTGACTTCCATTTCCCTTGAAAATGAGCCAAACTTCAAAGTACTAACTTTGTTGGATCTCATTTCCGACGGAAATGGTCATATTTGAACAAATCACATCAAATACTACTAGAAAAATGTATTTTGGTGTGTAAAATGACTGTGTGTGATAAAACACATAATTACCAAAAATGCAAAGTCCTCCATTTTGGCGGAAATGAAAACTTTGGTTGAGATGCAAGAAAAGTAGTTAGAGGATATTAATCAAGAAGGTCTTGGCATTATAGTTATAGTGACTGAGTTTTCTAAACAGTGCTCAGAGGCTAGAAATAAGGCAAATAAAATGCTAAGTATTATTAAAAGGAATGTTAGTTACAAAAGTAAGTCATCTGTATAGGGTGGCCACAAAGAACCTTTGCGTGAAAAACAAGGCAAACATACAGATATGCTGTAATTTCACTGCAATGGGACTTTATGGCCACTCTGTAGATCATATAATTCTTACATTCGGCCTCAATGTATTCAAGCAAAGCCTAGTATGCTTCGATTCAAGCCTGGTCGTTGACTCACAGTAACATAGTCAGGTTAATATATAGTCATACAGAACACCCATAATTTTGCTTGAGGCCAGCCAGTTTGGCTAATTTTCCACCAAAATAAAAGCTAATTTTCACCGCCAAGTTATCCCCCGATTCATCCCTTCATTTGTGCAACCCCCCAAGTCAACGTCACAGCTGAGACGCCAGTTTCGAATTGTCTTTGCCTCTTACATATGTAGTGAAAACATATATTTTTTTTTACCATTCAAGTATTTCGTAACACTTTTTGGGAAGAATTTTAACACCCCATGCCGCTTGTAAAGCTTTGTCACAGTGTGAAGCCCCCCCCCTAACTTTAATATGTAACACCTGGTCATATCCCCCGACTTTTAATTAGAATGGGGTAGTCAGGGTCCATTAATACGCTTTTTGGCACCTAGGTGGGAAGGTGGGACACCTATAATTTCAGTAACAGCATGTATAGTAATACATACACATGTGATATGTTTATGATTAAATTGCGAGCACTGAAGTGTACCTTCCAAATTATTCTCGTTTACTATTCTTTTATAACATTCTAGTTAGTTAACTATCTATACATTACTTATATCCAGAGATGGGCAGTAATGTATTTGATAAATACTTAAATACATATTTAAATACAATTTGTATTTAAATACTCTATTTATAAATACATTTTTCTGGGTATTTAAATACATTATTACTGATGTATTTTGTAATTATAAATACATATTTTCAAATACATTTGCAAAGAAATCATGGATTTTTTTTTTCCATTACTGGCAGTATTTTCGTCTCTTATATTTTTTGTAAATCGAGAATTTAATTATTTTTTCTGTAACTGTTCCAAATTGTAGGCCTACTGTGTTATGTTTATTATGATTTATATAGTCCCTTCTTTCTGTTGCCTCTCTTTGGATTGCCTTTGTTGCGGATAGGAAGCCTCAAACTACTAAAACAATAATAAACACTGAAAATGGAATGTATTTAGGATGTATTTAGATTGTATTTAAATACATTTTTGGAAGTAATGTATTTAATATTTAAATACATTCCAGTTTACAGTAATGTATTTGGTATTTAAATACAAATTTGCGTGGTATTTAGTATTTAAATACATTTTAAAGTATTTATGCCCATCTCTGCTTATATCTACTACTTACCTTAGTCTATCTATTATGTTAGAGATACGTGTCCCAATGTGTGTATGTTTTTATATACTGGCATATGTACATGTGTAGGTGCTTATAATAATAACTACGGCATGCTCTCATATTAATTGTTCTTTTCTTTTAGTACAGAATATGTAGATCTATGCGAAATAAAGCCTTATCTAACTGAAACGGCTGTTCATTTATTGATTCAAATTCATTCAGTCATAGTTCAATTTATTTAGCATAACTTTCAATGGACAAGCTACTGAGGCCAGAGTGTCTAGACTAGTGATGGCGAACCACTGACCCACGAGGCAATTTTTAGTGATCCACGAGCTCTTATTTAAATAAAATATGATTAATTTTTAATATTTTCTGCCTTTTAATATTTTCTGTCAATTTTGGGTATAACCAGAGAACAGCAGTCAATAGAAAGAGTAGGGAATCTTATTCTTGCAGAATTGGAACTCTTTACCAAATTCTTTTCCATCAATGAAAAAGCTAGCATTAGCTCTGCTAACAATGTTTGGTTCATTTTATTCGTGTGAACAGTTGTTTTCCTCCATGAATTTCGTCAAATCCACCACTGGGAATCGCCTTGGCACAGATATGAGTGCTGCATGTGTGAGACTAAAGACAACTAAATATAAACCTCGGATCAAAACATTAGCAGCTAAAATCCAACAAGTTTCTCACTAAAAATAGTAAGTAAATAAATTATTGTGACCCAATTTAATTTTTTTTAAAATCAAAAGTAACAAAAATGACCCGCCAGCAAAAAAGGTTCGCCACCACTGGACTCTAGACCTGATTCTAATTTAGGAGAAGCCGTAAAGGAGTAGAATCACTGGTTCAGTACCTTCCAAAATTTCCTAGCTGTACTACCAGGAGAAGATCAAAATAAACTTGGCATTCTAACAAATTTTGTAACTCCAAGAATTTATCACTATACAGAAGATTGTAATGACTATGATATAGCTATTAACCAGCTGAAATCTTTATAAATCAAGCCTACGAATGAAGTCTATGCTCGACATATTCTAGCTACACGGCAACAACAGCCTGGAGAATCATTGGATGTGTATCTACAAAATCTTAAAAAGCTAAGTAAAGATTGTAACTTCAAAGCAGTTACTGCTGTACAACAGAGAGATGAATTCATTGGAGATGCTTTTATTACTGGTCTCCAATCTTGCCATGTTCGACAGCACTTATTAGCAGGGGCGGATTAACTGTACTTGGGGCTAATTTTATTTTGGGGGCCCTTTTCTATAGATTTTTATTAACAATACATGTACAGTACATAGTACATTTACACGGATTATATGGACGGTGCTTAGGCTATTTGAGAAACAAACTTAAAAGAACCTTAACACAGTGTATTTAGCTGTTTGCTAAAGCAAAACAGTATTAAACAAACTTTACTTTAGGGCCTATAAAACATAAAATAAAACGAGGAATTTGTCAGTTTGTGTACTCTGTCATATTTAATCAAAGAAGTTTGCGAAATCTCGAATTATATCCTCGAAACTCAGTTGATTGGGGCCCCCCTCAAGCATGGGGCCTGAGGCTTCAGCCTCAATTGCCTCAATAATAACCCGCCACTGCTTATTGAAGAACAAGACCTTCGACTTGCAGACTATGTTTGCTCAAGCTCGTGCTCTTGAGTAAGCTCATCATAACTCAGAATCTTATTTAATGCCTGTACCAGTTAACGCTGCCATGCCCTCTCATTCTATAACTCTAAACTCTGATATTCCATCTGAAGATTCTTTACCTTCTGCTACTACTAGTACTGTTTGCGTCAAATGCTACTTCTGTGGATTGAATAAACATCCCCATGTTAAGTGCCCAGCAAGAGATCAAACGTGCCTAAGAAATCAAACAACTCCAAATGCTAGTTCATCAGCGGCTACAGGATATTCTACTCTAGCTTCAGTGTCCTCGGCTGAATCTTCTACATTAGCAAAATCAACTATGACTGTAGTAATTAACGAGGTAGCAGCAAGAGTGCTGGTGGACAGTGGAAGCGAGGAACATTTTATTCATCCTAAAATTGCGGAGGCTGCCTCTCTAATGGTAACTAAATCATCTGAAATTATCTCTATGGTTGACTCATCTTTTACAAAGAAGTCTGAAGGCTCTTGTGCTGCTAATCTTACACATCGGGTCAGAATATACCCCAACATTCAATTTTCAGTTCTTCCCAATCTCTGTGCTGATCTAATTCTTGGACATGACTTTCAAGCTCTACATCAAAGTGTAATTCTCAATTATAGGGGTCCTCAGGCTCCACTTAGTGTATGTGGGTTGACTACTCTGAAAATCAAGCAACCAGAACCTTTTGCTACTCTAACAGCTGACTGTCATCCAGTGGTGGGCACGCGCAACAATTTTTGTAGCGCCGCAACCGCAACCGCAACTCTGCTGAAATAGTTGCGCCGCACGCGCAAGCGCAACCCTTTTCAAAAAGTTGCGCCGCAAGCGCAAGCGCAACCAAAAATGTTGCGCCGCAAGTTGCGCCGCAACTTTTTGCGGCGCAACTGCCCACCTTTGCATTTAACGTATATCTGCAGTGGTGGGCACGCGCAACAATTTTTGTAGCGCCGCAACCGCAACCGCAACTCTGCTGAAATAGTTGCGCCGCACGCGCAAGCGCAACCCTTTTCAAAAAGTTGCGCCGCAAGCGCAAGCGCAACCAAAAATGTTGCGCCGCAAGTTGCGCCGCAACTTTTTGCGGCGCAACTGCCCACCTTTGCTGTCATCCTATTGCGACTAAATCTAGAAAGTATAGCCATTAGGGTGTGTCAATTTTGTCAACTTTTTTCAAATCAATTTTGGTAGTGAAAATATAGTGTCTTTTCATGTAAAACTTGAAATTGGCCAACCAAAATTAAATAAAATAACCCTTACCTACATCAATTTTACCTTAAAGTTTCAGAAATTGACTCTTTTACTAAATAATAGGACATAAATTGATTAATTATTCATCTGTCACAGAATTATCCCACTGATCGCATATGGAGTGTTTTCATGGTCATATAGTTGTTGTACAATGTACAAGTCACAACATGAATAGAACTGTCCCTCACTCTCAGTCCTCAGTTGCCTCTTAGATGTCATAGACGGTGGTTTGCTGTTATTGCTCTTGTACCTACTTCATAGTTATTCTACTAGAATACTACAGTTTAACTGTAAGTATTGATTATTGATTATTACAATTATTTATTATTATCATATTCTTCTGTCTTATTATGTTGTAATCCCAGGAAATACTTTTTTATTGAATTTTAGAACATCGAATGACTAAACTTTGAAACATCGTAATTGATATAAAATACTTAAATGTTTTTCTTTCTTTTCAGATACTCCTAAGATGCCAAAATTGAAGACAAGAGGTCAGTCGTCATGCCACTTGAGCCTGTTAGTCGGTACAGGCAAGGAGCTTCCCGTATCAGAACTACCAACAGTGCGAGACATGCTGAGACTAGGGTTACTCCTTCGTGAACAAAATACAAAGGATAGAAGGAACTACACAGAGAAAGAGCTTATAAGGGACATGATTCCCCCTCTTCTGCATCAGTGGGAAAAAGCTAATGTGTTATTCAAACCACCTGTACTCAATCAGTATAGAACTATTGAGCTAAAATTAACAAAGCTGTGGCACAAAGCAGTTGAGACATCACTTGGTAAAGGAAAACTAGCAAAGAAAAATAAATTTCTGCACACACTTGATACTCTTCTTAACATTTTTAACTGCCAGTGTCCCATAGAGTTGTGTTCTGGAGCCAATTGTTCTCCCTCATGCAGAAGAGAAGCTCACCCTGACATTGATTGTCGCTGTCCTCGTGAGAAGAAGATCCCTGTTTTGGAGCTGGTTTCATAAAGGCGGAGAGAACAAAGGCAGGAGGCCAAGGAAGTATGCAGATTGGTTCAGCAGATTATTCAGAAACCAAAAAACAGACTGTTATTGCTAAGAAAAAAGAGAAAATCCGAGAGAGGGAAGAAAGGAAGAAAAAGAAGAGTGAAGAAGCCACCCGAAGAGATGAAGAGCTCGATCAAGAGGTTTCTCACTTCTTTGAAAGCTCTTCAGATGAACAGAAAGAAGCAACATCAGATGATAGCTCCAAAATGACATCTGAACCTTCGCCGAAGAGAATGAAATACAACACTAAAGACATCTCAAACATTGCCCTTGCCAGTATTCGCCACCATACAGGGCTACGAGAGACTGTAGAGATTGCCACTGCCACTTGGATAGATGCAGGCCTCATCAGCCGAGAGGATACATCCTTAGTGATAGATCATAATAAGATAAGAAGAGCACAAGAAAAAATAATGAAGGAAATATCTGATCAGCATGAAAAAGATTTGAAGGAGGAAGGTCTCTCTTGCCTTT
This sequence comes from Bathynomus jamesi, assembly GCA_023014485.1. Lineage (NCBI taxonomy): Eukaryota > Metazoa > Arthropoda > Malacostraca > Isopoda > Cirolanidae > Bathynomus > Bathynomus jamesi. The sequence continues at coordinate 714,888 of JAJOZX010000399.1, read as the reverse complement.
TGTTTGATGGAAGAAGAGATGACACAAAAGTTATAGAGGTAGAGGGAATGGACAGAAAGTTTCCCGGTCTCATCAAAGAAGAACACTACTCTGTGTGTTCCGAACCTGGTGGTCGCTATTTGTTTCACTTTGTTCCTGAAGCAGAAGTAGAAGGCAAGAAACATGCAGAGGCAATTGCTGATCAAATAATATGTTGGCTTCAAGAAAGAAGACTTGACAGTTCACTGCAGGCCATTGGTGGAGACTCAACTGCGGTGAACACTGGATGGCAGGGCGGTGTTATGACGCATTTAGAGAAAAAACTTGGAAGAAGGCTTGTTTGGATTGTATGTGATTTGCACACAGGGGAACTACCTCTTCGTCGTCTCATTCAGGAACTTGATGGTCCTACTGTTAGAAAATCTAGAAGAGGAAGAACCATTGTTGTCCCAAGGCGATATGATGACTAAGCTGATTGATGCAGCATTGCTTGTATATATTAAGTTAAGGTGTGTATATATATCCATCTCATAATTGTAAGGCTAGTGAAAAATTCACTTAATTTAGAGCTAGCATTGTTTGAGCTCTCAGGTGGCATCATTTTGGGGCGCTGCGCGTCCTTTCTTCTCGTTTGTGGAACGTCGTACTTACAGGGTGTGGTCTTATAGAGAGCTCTCTTGCAATTCAGTTTGGTTGTTTCGATACAAGATTGTTGCATCGTGCAGTAGTCCAGGTTGTGTTGTTGTTGCAAGGTTGAGAAAGAAGACCATAAATAATGCCCCTTTTGTTTTTATCTTAAATTCATACAATTGAGGCCTAAGGTAGGCCCACATCGAGTCAGCAACCCTGAGGTAGGACCTAATAGGATCTCAAATCCGTAAGTTTTTAATTTTAGCTTAACTTGGGCTGTAGGTTGAACTGGCCCTTTAGAACTTGGCCGTTCACGGCTCAGCTGGGATTTTGAACCCAACAAATAAATAAATAACATGGTCCTTCAGAACCGGATTCTAGCCCAAGACTGAATCAGTGACTATTTTTCGGCAAAGTTCTGATTGTGCAAATTGTAGCCCAAGTTAGGCCTAGACGGGTTGAGCATTATTGAGTTAAGGTCCCAGGGTAGAAAGTTTGGTTGCCCAATTGCGAAACTTGGCCACTCGTCTGTCGTTGTTTTTGGCCTACATTTTTACCGGTTTGGTTAAATTTGGTTTATTATTGAATTAAGGTCCCAGGGTAGAAAGTTTGGTCGCCCAATTGCGAAACTTGGCCACTCGTCTGTCGTTGTTTTTGGCCTACATTTTACCTGTTTGGTTAAATTTGGTTTATTATTCGTAGGCGAAGGTTGCAGACTTCGGTGCACCAGTTACTTGGGTGGAAAAATTGGTATTCCATACTGGTGGTTGGTTAGTACCCCACCTAGCAATTCAGTTTATTTGAAAAAAGCAAAATTTACGTTTGATCAGTTTGGTTAAGTATTTCTGCCAATTCAGCTCATTTGGCATTGATCCCAATTGTTGTTTGCATTGAAGATGAGTGCATCTGAATTGAACAAGTTTAAAAAAAGGAGAAGCGCCTACAAAGGTCTAATTACAAAGGTCATTGCCACAATAGATTCTGCCATAGAGCAAGAGGATTTAAGATTAGTGACTGCGCAGCTTTCCATATTAGAAACTAAAAAGGTTGCTCTAAGTGAAGTAAATGTTAAAATTGAGGCTCTTATAGAGGAGGATGAAATAGAAAATATTATAATTTATTTCGAAGAGATTATTGATGATATAATTAAAGTAGGCCACCGAGGAAAAGAGTTTAGCAGCTCATTACAGTTAGAGACCAGGTCTAATAATGAAACACAACACTCAACAAATGATGTTTGTGAAGTTAAGGTTAACAGATCTGCAGTTCAATTACCGAGGCTTGTACTCAAAACATTTTCTGGGAGTATTCAGGAATGGCAAGGATGGGCAGACAGTTTTCAATCAGCAGTTCATTCTAGTCAAGTGTTAAGTGCGGTGGAGAAGTTTAATTATTTGCAGAGGCTAATTATAATGTGGCTTGGGATATATTAAAGAAACGGTTTGGTAAGCCAGAGATCTTAATTAAAAGCCACCTCCGTGAACTTTTAGCTATACCTCCTGTTAATAATCCTAATAGTGTCAAGGAGTTACGGCAGTTATATGATGAATTTGAAATTAGAACTAGGTCCCTGGACAACTTGGGTGTAGGAATGGAAAGGTATAGTATAATGTTGGTTACTATACTGGAGTCTAAATTGCCTAGCTCAATTTTGCTTGAATTAAGTAGGGGACACTCTACAGAACATGTGTACATCCCCCTTCAGCAGATGTTAAGTCTTTTAGGCACAGAATTAGCAAGACGAGAGGGAATTGAGTTTGCACAGTGGGATGTTAAACAAGGGGACAAAGGCAGGCACAGCACCAAAGTTTCTACAAAAAGGAATAGCCCAGGTACAGTATCAGCTCTACATGCATCCTCTGAGAATAAATGAAAGTGAATCAAGGAATGCATATTTTGCGAAGGCAACCACAAGTCATATAAATGTGAGGTGGCTGAGGCTTTACCTTTTGAGGAGAGAAAGGACAGGGTAACTAAGTCCACAGCATGTTTTAAATGTTTTTTGAAAGGTCACAGAGCAAGGTTTTGTAAGTTTAAAATTTTGTGCAAAAAATGTCATGGTAGGCATCAGCCATTATTGTGTGAAAACACTCCTAGTAGGCCTACCCCAGCAGTAGAGACATCAGTGGCACATGCTACTGCTATGAAAGGGAGTAAAAGTAAAGGGGGATTATTGCAAACAACTGCAGCCTTATTAATTGGGAATGATGGAGAAGCTACTGTAAGAGTGTTGTTTGATAGTGGTAGCCAGTGTAGCTTTATTAAGACCAGAATTTCCAAAAAATTGAAGTTTAAAGAACTTAAGAGGGAAAATTTAAGAATTTCTGGTTTTGGGGTTTCGTTCAAAACCGAACCAAATTTAAGAAGGTAGAAGTTCTGGTTAAGGGGTTGTTACCGCAAAGTCCCACTATCAAGGTCCAAGCTGTAGAGATTGAGGAACTTTGTGCTCCAGTCACTACTTGTTTAGATATGGCATGTGTCCAAGAATTGCAAGTTAAAGGAATTAATTTGGGCAATAATAAGTTTGAAGGCACAGAAGATAGTCTTTTGATTGGAGCTGACTATTATTGGGACTTCATCACTGGTAATATTGTCCGCACATCTCAAGGCCCGGTAGCTATTGAAAGTAAACTAGGCTGGATGCTACATGGTAGCTATTGCAATGAAATGGAAGTTAAGGCTCTTTTTGTTAAGATTGAGGAGAACAGCCATGGTTTGGAAAGGCATTTGAAAGCATTTTGGGAACTTGAATCCATTGGCATAAAGGACAAACAGGCAAGTACAGTAAACAATGATGTTTTAGAACAATTTGAAAAAGGGATTGGGTTTAGAGATGGTTGCTATGAAGTTGGCCTCCCTTGGAAGGATTCTTGCAAACCCGGTTCAAACCTTCAGCTAGTTAATCGGAGGTTGGAGACTTCATTGTACAGGCTAAGAAAGAATGAGGAGTTGTTAATTGAATACAATGAGGCCATCCTAAGCTATGTAAGGGAGGGCTATGCACAAAGGGTGCAAGGTGAGCTGTTGAACCAGAAGCACATTATCTGCCACACCATGCAGTGGTACGGCGAGACAAAACTACCACTAAACTGAGGGTAGTTTTTGATGGTTCAGCCAAGGACAAAGGTGGTGTGTCCTTGAATGACTGTTTGGATGCTGGGCCAAATTTAAATGCAGATTTATTTTCCTTGTTACTGAGATTCAGGGTTGATAGAGTAGCATTGACTGCAGATGTGAAGCAAGTTTTTTTAGGGATAAAGTTAAAACCAGAGGACAAAGATGCAGTAAGGTATCTGTGGGTGGATACGAAAGACTTGTTGGAAAATGAACTAGGTTCAAGCATATAGAATGAAGTCAGTGTTGTTTGGCCTCAGCTCTAGTCCATTTCGGTTGGCAGCTACTATGCAGTACCATTTTAAGAAATATTCTGAAGTCTATCCTAACACTATTGAACACATAAGGAAAAAATTTTATGTTGATGATTTGCTGTGTTCCGTGGATAATACAGAAATGGCTAAACAGATATTCATGGAGGCTAGAGCTGTAATGAGGGAGGCTGGCATGGAGCTTAGAAAATGGCAGACCAATCATTCTCAATTACAAGAGTTTATGAGTCAGTCCTGTGTAGCAGGCACGTGCACAGGGGGGGGGGTTGGGGTGCTTGAGCCCCTGCCCTTTTTCTTCTTCATATCAAAAGTGCCCTTTTAGTCAAAATTCATAAATATATTGATTCGACATAAATTTGAATTAATTAGTTATATTTTTATTTAGTTACTGCTACTTCAACAGATTTTCAAAACTGGAATTACTTTGATCTATGATTTTTTTATTAGAATAATAAACTTAACATACCGTTACTATTATTTTGTCAATCAGGGAGGGCGTCTCTATTGGTAACACTGACTGCAGCTGTTCACTGTTGATTGCGTCTCTCGGGTATGTGGGTGTATTGTTTACTGTTTGTTTATTTTACGTTAACCTAAGCTAACTAGTGATTTCTCACTGATAATTATGGTAAGTTGGAATCCAAAGCAGTGTGACATTACTCCAAAAAATATTGTATGACATTACTCGTAAAGTTGGTAAAAACGTCCACGTTCCCTACTTAGTCTTAGGCCTACTAGGCTAGGCCCATCAGTACACCAGTGTGTCAAACGATGGATTTTGGGTTTTAGTACTGGCATGAATTTCATTAAATTAATAAATGATTTATTAAACAAAATATAACCTTTTCATTTTTAATATGAAATTTATTTTTAAAAACAATACAATTTTCATTAAAAGTGAATAAAAATACCTAGATTATTTATTATAAAACGAGACAGGAGACAACAGGAGACTGCTATTATGATTTATTAAACATGTTGGCTTCCTTATTCTTCAGTATGCATTTCATTGTAGATGATTAAGAATATAATTTTTGCTTTTGTATTTTCCTGATAAGAATCAATATTTTTCTATTGCTACTTAAGAGCTGTGGCCATCATATTAAATAGCCCACAGTATATTTCTATAAATCTTTAATTTATAGTTTCATATTATTCCATATTTAAATGTATATACAGCAGAATACTGTAATTTATATGATGAGCAAGCTAAAAGTCAATATAAGTAAAATTGAATAATAATTGTAAATACACTCCAATATTTCAATATCTTCATATCTTTTGAAAATCTTGCAATAAAAACATGCCTTTTTACAACAAATTTTCATTTATTTTCTTTAATCAGCTTTATATACAAAAATAATGCATTGAATTTAATGGAATTTAAGAATATTTACCACATACAATTTTAAAATTTTTCTTTGTTTGTGTATACATATATATAGCCTATATGGCATTGCGGATTTCATTTTTAAAAATGTTAGGGGAGTGCCCTTTTTTCAACTGAGCCCATGCCCTTCTGAAAGTCTGTGCACGTCACTGCTGTGTAGTACCTGATGCAGCAGAAAGTATTGAGGATTCTGGTATTAAGGAGTTGTGGGCAATAGACGCAAAAGTGCTAGGCATTGTTTGGCAGCAAGGAGATGATTTGTTTACCTTCAATGGGAAATCTTTAGTAGAGCTGGCTGAGAATGAGACAAGGTGGACAAAACGTACAGCTCTTAGTTTGGCTTCAAAGGTCTTTGATCCTCTTGGATTCCTGGCTCCATTTGTGATAAAGTAAAAAATTTGGTTTCAGAGCCTCTGGGAAATTGGACTTGGTTGGGACCAAGAGTTATCTGATCATATGGTGGTAAGGTGGAAATATTGGTTCAAAGAATTGGCACATCTTGGAGACCTTGAAATCCCAAGATGGTACTTTGGAGAGTTGAACAATAGTCCAGACAATTTGGAGCTGCACATCTTTTGTGATGCAAGTGAGGAAGCCTATGCAACTTGTATTTATATTAGAGGCACATTGCAAGAGGAAGTAAGTTGCAGGTTGGTTGCTGCAAAGAGCAGAGTAGCACCTTTGAAAAGGCTTTCTGTTCCAAGGTTGGAATTGATGGGTGCCGTTATTGCTAGTCGGCTTGCAGTTACAGTGCAAAAGTCTTTGGCCCTCTATGAAATTCCAAGCTATTATTGGACAGACTCCACATAGTTTGGCACTGGTTAAGAAGTCAGGCAAGGAAATGGAAACCATTTGTTGCCAATAGGGTGGAGGAAATTCAAGCGCACACAGATCCCAAGCAATGGAAGCATTGTCCAGGCACCCAAAACCCCGCTGATTTAACAACACGAGGAATTTCAGTGAATGATCTTGCACAGTCAAGTTTGTGGTGGAATGGGCCAGAGTGGCTAAAACTTGGAAGTGAAAACTGGCCTTCTAATCAGCCTATTGTAGGAGAATGCCAGGCTGAAGAAGCATGGGTGAGTGAGGTGAGAAAATGCGCTGTGAACAGTTGTCAAGTTATGCAGCAGGACCCATATTGAGGCTTGAGGACATTAGCAGTCTGAAAAGATTGTTAAGAGTGACAGCATGGGTATATAGATTTACCAACAATATTAAGGGAGAAACAAGAAGGGAAGGAGTTCTGAACAGTAATGAGATTCAGCAAGCCAGGAAATACTGGGTGGTATATGTGCAGAAGGAAAAATTTGGTGAAGAGAGGGAATTGCTCACCAGCCATCCATTACAGGTTCTACCAACACATTCTGCTCTCAAGGGTTTGGATGTGTTTTTGGATCAGGATTTATTGAGAGTAGGAGGTAGACTACAGTTTTCTGGACCTTTTGATCCTGGATACTCATCATAAGCTGTTACATGCTGGAGTTAGAGAAGTGATAATAGAGATCAGACAACAGTTTTGGATTCCCAAAATTAGACAAGTAGTAAAAAAGGTCGTGCATAAATGTGTGGTTTGCAAGCGTTGGAGTGCAAAGCCTTATTATGAAAAGGTGGCCCCACTTCCAAGAGACGGTGTGTCTATACTGCCCCATTTGATGTAGTGGGAGTAGACTTTGCAGGGCCAGTCTATGTGTATGAGCGAGGGGAGTCTAACAAAGGTTATATATGTCTTTTCACCTGTGCTACCACCAGAGCAATCCATTTGGAGTTGGTAAGCAACTTAAGTAGTGATGTATTTCTTTTGGCCTTTAAAAGGTTTGTGAACAGAAGGGGTTTCCCAAATAAAATCATATCGGATAATGCAAAAACCTTCAAAAAGGCTGCAAAGGAACTCCAAGAAGTTTGGTCCTTGCTAAAAGAGGAAGGATTCCAATCCTACTTTTCACACCAAGGGGTACAGTGGGAGTTTATTGTTGAAAGAGCACCATGGTGGGGAGGATTTTGGGAAAGGCTAGTGAGAAGTGTAAAGTGTCCATTAAAGAAACTTTTAGCTAATGCTCATTTGAGCAAAGAAGAATTCTGCACTGTTTTATGTGAAGTAGAAGCAATGGTGAACAGTAGGCCTATTACTTTTGTTTATAACAGTATGCAGGATGCGGAGCCATTGACACCAAATCATTTTCTTTGTGGTAAACGATTAACATCAAGCCCCAGTGTGCCAGAAGACTTGCAGCCTATCCAGAGCACTCAAGGAGAGTTAACCAGACGGTTCAGGTACCTTGAAGAGCTACAAGATCAGTTATGGAAGAGGTGGCAGATGGAATACTTGCCAGAACTCAATTATTACCCATCAGGCAAGGTAAAGGGCTCCAATGCAAATTGTATCAAGGTGGGAGAAGTAGTAATGATTGGGGATGAAAGACCAAGGCAATGCTGGAAGCTTGACATAATTGAAGAGTTGTTTGTTGGCAAAGACAATTTAGTTAGGTCTGCACTGGTAAAGACTTCAGGAGGAAAGTTAAAGAGACCTATACAAAAACTCTATGCTTTAGAAATCAGCAAAAACACAGATAGTCAAGATGAAACATTTGAGTTACAGCCTCATGGAGAAGGCTTGGCTAACCTTGCAGAAGGTAATGACAACAATGCCTCTTCGGTGGGGAGTGTTAGAAAATCTAGAAGAGGAAGAACCACTGTTGTCCCAAGACGATATGATGACTAAGCTGATTGATGCAGCATTGCTTGTATATATTAAGTTAAGGTGTATATATATCCATCTCATAATTGTAAGGTCAGTGAAAAATTCACTTAATTTAGAGCTAGCATTGTTTGAGCTCTCAGGTGGCATCATTTTGAGGCGCTGCGCGTCCTTTCTACTCGTTTGTGGAATGCCGTACTTACAGGGTGTGGTCTTATATAGAGCTCTCTTGCAATTCAGTGTGGTTGTTTAGATACAAGATTGTTGCATCGTGCAATAGTGCAGGTTGTGTTGTTGTTGCAAGGTTGAGAAAGAAGACCATAAATAGTGCCCCTTTTGTTTTTATCTTAAATTCATACAACTGAGGCCTAAGGTAGGCCCATATCGAGTCAGCAACCCTGAGGTAGGACCTAATAGGATCTCAAATCCGTAAGTTTTAATTTTAGCCTAACTTGGGCCGTAGGTTGAACTGGCCCTTTAGAACTTGGCCGTTCACGGCTCAGCTGGGATTTTGAACCCAACTAATAAATAAATAACACCTACAAAGAGCAACAACAAGTGGTCAGGCTCCCTTCGCAACATGCTAGATGAAGCAACGGAATTAGAAATAAATACAAAATTTCCAAAGGTCGAAGTAGGCCCTCCCCTTCCAGTGTTGTCTGAAGTAGTTATCAAAGACCTCAGCACGGATCAATCTTCCGCTTATCGTATTGTTCAAGCAATCAGATCAGGAGAGTTGCCTCAAAATCTGGCTCTCTTGGAGATTGGACCCGTAAGTCACAGTCGTTGGTTAACTACAGCGATTCGTTTCTGCAGGATTTGGGTTTCCAAACATGCAGTGAATGGCAAAATGCTACAGAATTTGATGTTGATTGTTGAATTTATTATTGGGTTTTATCTTCCTCACTGGTTCAATGTAAAACTTAATCCAATGTGGATGGAGGGGCCCAACCACATCTTATTTCAATTACAGCTACTGAGAACCCAAAGGAAAGTAGTGGTGGACATCGTGTTACTTGTGGTGAGAAGGTCCGCTTGGTATGCTAGGCCAGAGGCAGTTTTGCAAGCAATACTCTGCAGCCAATGTACCAAAGAGCGAACTGAGGCTGTGGAAATCATTCTAAAGCTTAGAGGAACATCACTAGATGATGACCAGCTGGGAGACTGCTCTGTTCAGACAAGGAAGGTACCTCCGATAAATGTCAATGCCACGAAATTGTCAGAATTAGTTAACTTGAGTTCGGAAGTTTTGGAGCCACCACTGACAACATGTATAACAAACAAAGATTTAACACAACTTAAAGAGACCCCAAAGCAAGTGTCAAAGTGGCCTTCTCACACTCAGAGTGTGGAGAGATGTGTGAAAATGGTCACAGAAGCAGCTAGTCAAGTTTACAGTCACGAGAGGCGAGAAGGCTACATCAAAGCGCAAGTAGCAAGCCGAATGCTGATGTCAAGGAACCGCAGCAAAAAGGACATGACTGCATTGGTTACTTTCAAATAAAGACTGAATGATATCTTATTGCCACTTTAAATGTTGATAGGATGTTTGCACACATTTGTTATTTTGTTACAAATTTATGGAAAAATGGAATTTTTTAATTAAAATTGATGTAGGTACGAGTTATTTTTTATTGTTTTTGAAGCAAGGATATTATTTTTTATGCCAAATGATTACATTAAATTGCTACCAAATCACATGATTTTCAATTTAGTCATTTCAACCCCAATATTGACACACCCTAATAGGCATGATGATTGTCAATTTATTAAAAAATAAGTTAGTAGATTACTGAAGGAAGATATTATAGAACCCTCTAACTCTCCCTGGAGAGCTGAATTGGTTGTGTCTAAAAATGAAAATCATAAGAAGCGTTTAGCTCTAGATTATTCTGAAACAATAAACAGATATACTCAACTTGATGCCTACCCCTTACCAAGAATTGATGAAATTGTAAATAAGATTGCCCAATATCGTGTTTATAGTACCATAGACTTAAGAAGTGCTTACCATCAAGTCTCCATAAAAGATGAAGACAAGAGATATACAGCGTTCGAAGCTAATGGAGGCCTCTGTCAATTTAAAAGAGTTCCATTTGGTGTAACAAATGGAATAGCCTGCTTTCAAAGGACTATGAATGATTTCGTTAAAGAGGAGGACCTTACAGCTGTCTTCCCTTATCTAGATAATATAACAATATGTGGACAAGATCAGGAAGACCATGACAAAAACCTTGAAAAGATTTTGAATGTCGCCTCTAGAAGAAACATTACATTCAACAAAGAGAAGTGTATTTTCTCAACTCGTAAACTCGCCATCTTCGATTCCATAGTAGAAAATGGTGAAATACGTCCAGACCCTGACCATCTACAACCATTACTCGAAATGCTTATTCCTCATGATATGAAATCTTTTCTTCAAATTCTTGGGTTTTTCTCATGGATTCCTCAATTCTCAGATAAGATCCAACCTCTAACTAAAGCGACCGTATTTCCTCTCAATTCTGCAGCTCGTCAAGCCTTCGAAAGTCTCAAGGAATCTATTGCAAAATCTGCCATGGGCTGCATCGATGAGTCAATACCGTTTGAAGTTGAAACAGATGCATCTGAGGTGGCACTAGCAGCTACATTAAACCAAGCCGGGCGACCAGTAGCATTCTTCTCACGAACCTTGCATGGTCCCGAAATTCGTCATGCCTCAGTGGAAAAAGAGGCTCAAGCTATAATAGAAGCTGTTCGTCATTGGAGACACTACATACAAGCATTTTACTCTGAAGACTGATCAAAAGTCCATAGCATACATATTTGATGCCAAACAGAGAAGCAAGATAAAAAACGACAAAATAAAGCGCTGGAGAATGGAAGTTTCCTGTTATAGCTTTGATACTGTATACCGTCCAGGCAAGGAAAATGTCCCTCCTGATACATTATCTACGTTGTGTGCGGTAACTAGTAATGATACACTTATTGAACTTTATCAGGCTCTTTGTCATCCTGGAATTACAAGAATGCATAATTTTCTTAAAGTCAAACACCTTCCATATTCACTGGAAGAAGTCAGAAGAGTAATCAGTTCTTGCTAAGTGTGCTCAGAATGTAAACCGCGTTTCCACCACCCTGAAGAAAGTCATCTTGTCAAAACTACACAGCTTTTTGAGAGATTGAATGTTGATTTTAAAGGTCCCTTGCCTATTACTAACCAGAATAGATACTTTCTCATGGTTGCTGATGAATATTCGAGATACCCTTTGTTTTTCCATGCTCTGATATAACTTCATCTACGATAATTCAATGCCTCACACAACTCTTTGTGCTCTTTGGGATGCCTGGCTACATACATTCTGATCGTGGATCATCATTTATGAGTGAGGAACCTCGCAGGTTTTTAACAGCTAAGGGTGTAGCCACAAGCAGGACCACATGCTATAATCCTCAAGGAAATGGACGGGCTGAGAAATTTAACTGAACTATATGGAAAATAATCACAATGGCTCTTAGGACTCGCAATCTACCTGTGAAGTGCTGGAAAGAGGTACTTCCAGATGCTTTACATTCAATTCGATCATTACTCTGCACTGTTACTAACGCAACTCCTCATGAGCGTTTCTTAGGATTCCCTCAAAGATCTGCGACTGGTGCATCCATTCTTACTTGGCTTTCGGTTCTTGGACCCGTTCTTTTAAAGCGTCACGTTAGATCTTATAAGAATGATCCTTTTGTGGATGAAGTGGAACTTCTACAAGCAAATCCTCAATACGCTTATGTTCGCCATGCCGATAGACGCGAGGCGAGGGTCTCTATTAAACATCTAGCCCCTCGTGATGATTCTCAGGTCCTTAAAGATTCTCAAACTTATATGGAAACTGAAGAACTTCCTGTTGAATCTGCAGGCCGTGTTCCCGAGACATTCCGCTATCATTCAGACCCAGTTCCCCGAAGTTCCTCCTCAGAAATACCTAAGGAAATTCCATTCATAACTGAAGCGTCACCATTTCTAACGGAAGGGGGTGAATGAAGTGTACCTTCCAAATTATTCTCGTTTACCATTCTTTTATAATATTCTAGTTAGTTAACTATCTATACATTACTTATATCTACTACTTACCTTAGTCTATCTATTATGTTAGAGATACCTGTCCCTATGTGAGTACGTTTTTATATACTGGCATATGTACATGTGTAGGTGCTTATAATAATAACTACGGCATACTCTCATATTAATTGTTCTTTCCTTTTATTACAGAATATGAGATCTATGCTAAATAAAGCCTTACCTAACTAAAACGGCTTTTCATTTATTGATTCAAATTCATTCAGTCATAGTTCAAGCATACCAAAGACTTTTATTTCCATTAAAACTGTTGATTATGTTACATAACACTCAGCTGTACCCAACTCCCCCATGATAATAAAGTGTAACACATCCCATGACCCCCTCTCCCCACTCGAGTCTTACGTAATAATTGAATGGACCCTAGGGGGAAGCATCAAACAGACATCATGGCGAGTATTTTATTTGATCCACATTTTTTTTATATACCATACGCTTCACCCACCATACTGTGAGATAGCAACAGGAAACGGGCTTCCTGTTCCTTTGCGTGAGCTGAAAGGTATAAAAAATTCACACTTCCGTAATCTACATTTAAACTGTATTATCATGGATGGGTCGAGGGTGACCTAGGAGGCACTTGCCCCCCCCCCCCCCCCTAGGCTAGATCTCCAAAGGAGACCAAGTCGAAATTTTACTGACGTCCATAAAACACTTTACACAATTTTTCCAAAATTGCCCCCAAACTCCACAATTTTCATACAACTACGATAAATGTTATGCCATTGTGCTCAGTAGATATTTGTCTCTCATAAAATACCGGGTGTCCCATTCGAAATGAAACAACTTTGAAACTCTGTAATTTTTAAAGTATTAATGTGAGAAGGTTAAAACTTTGCCAGTTACTACACCATATGCATAAGTTTTTGTCATAATGTTTTTTCGTTTGTTTCAGATTGAATTATGTTTACCCCATAAGAAAAAGCGAAATGTGTGTTATGGATGGCTGAGTTGAAGTCCTCTACTCTAGTGCAACGGCGATTCCGTACAACCTTTCACAAGGAACCACCCACCAGAAGAAACCTATATGCATGGACCAAGAAATTTGAGGAGACTGGCAGTATTCTAAAGGAACACTCTGGAGGGCGAACAAGATCGGAAGATGATGTTGAACGAATACGCGGCGCCTTTGGTAGTAGCCCGAGAAAGTTCATCCGTCGTGCCAGTGTCGAACTGCAGATTCCTCGTTCAACTGAAAAAGCGCATCACAGAAGCGGTGGACTCTGTAACCCCTGAGATGCTAGGCAACGTGTGGAGGGAAATTGAGTACCGTTGCGACCTGGTCCGTGCTACAAATGGTGCATATATTGAATGCATACAATAAAAAACTCTAATATATCTAAATGTTATAATTCACATATATCATATGAAACTTTATTTCGAATGGGACACCCGGTATTGTTTTCTATTAGTGTCATGTACTCGTATATACTAAATATACCTATTTTTCCCTTCTTTAATCTGGCAACACTGTGTAATAGCATTAGCTTATACACATTATTTTATTTGATCATTATTTTATTTGATCTACATTTTTTATATACCATACGCTTCCCTTACCATACTGTGAGGTATCAACAGGAAATAGGCTTCCTGTTCCTATACGTGAGCTGAAATTGGTATAAAAAACACACTCCCCTAAGGGGATGATCCACATTTAAATTATATTATAATTCATACATATACAATACATTCATAAAAACGCGAACAGATAGCGTATCCTCAGTGCCACGGTCTTTTCTGCTAGTGCTGTTACACAGTGTTACCAGATTAAAGGGAAAAAATCGGTATTTTCGGTTTGAAATGAATGGTCAGACTATACCTGTCAAAGACACATGTAAATACTTAGGTCATGTAATTACTCACGAGCTGCGAGATGAACTTGATATTAAGAGGCAACGTAAGAAGCTGTATGTACAGGGTAACATGTTAGTAAGGAAATTTGGTATGTGTTCAGAATCAGTTAAAATTTTTCTTTTAGAACTTACTGTACTGCACTGTATACATCCCATCTGTGGTGGAATTTACAAAAACTGCTATGAATAAACTTTCTGTTGCTTATAATAATATTTTTCGTATGCTATGTAGGGAACCAAAATGGTGCAGTGCCAGTTTTATGTTCACTACGCGTAACCTACCTACCAGCCAAATGTTAATCCGGAAGAATAGATATAATTTCATTACTAGGGTCCAAAACAGCTCTAATGTGTTATTGTACAATGTCCTGTCTTCAGATACTGTGTACCTTTCACCTACTGTACAGTATATGGCAGTCTTGGTTCAGACAACTGGTGGTTTACAATACCTTATTTTTGTAATGTAGCAAAGATTATATATGCATATTAAGTTGTGTTATAATAAGTGTTATAGCAAGTGGCTATGTTATAATAAGTGTTATAAGTGTTATAAGATATCTCCGGTAATAACAATGTACATAAAATTGTCAGATAATTAATCAAATAGTATGCCAGTATGCTAGGTTAAGTGGCTATGTTGGCCTTATTTTTATATTAGTTTTGAAGTTCAATGTATACGGAAGATTGTACTTCTATGTTAGGTTAAGTGGCTATGGATTGTGAATGATCCGCAATTAAGATGTTCGTTTTTTTTTGTTTTATACATAGCACTAATAGAAAATAATATTTTATGAGGGACAAATAGACCGTAATTATGGTTGATTGCTGTCAACCTGGCGATCTGGTGAAAATTTCCACCAGATTTAATGCCTACAATCAACGGCAAAAAGCCTATGTTTTTTCGTAAAAAGTTGTGTGTTTGTGGAGGTTTTCCAAAGACCTTTTTAAGTGTTTTTTTTCAGTTAAATTATTAAATTTATTTGCCTTCGATATTTAACGTAGCCCAATAGTAAAAAGGAAACCACCACACCACCTTATTTCGTTGAAGGTCGCGTTTGTTTGTAGGGCGTGCAGTTGCCTACTGCCCTTCTCTCTCGATGTAGGCAACTAGGTTATGCAAGGTGTTAAGTCACGATGCCTAATTACACAAGGGCAGTGGCGTACTAAGGGGGGTGCGAGGGGGCGGTCCGCCCCGGGTGACAGCCAGGAGGGGGATGCCATCGGGAGAGTTGAAATACCAGTACAAGTTTTCAAACCAAATGAAAAATTCGCCAAAGTAAGAATTTTTTTTTAAAATGTTCAAACAATTACAACAGCTTAATGTTAATTTCCACTATAAAATAAATTTTTATTTTTATTGGCAATACAAAATTTACAAACGAAAAATTAAATATTTGATAAAAATTACATCGAAAGGCGAACGTTTGTTGACGTTTTAGTCATCAGTTTGTTGAGCATAGCCAGCTGGCTGCAACTGACATTCCAAGTCTTGTTCACTTGACACTGTGACTCCACATACATGAGGTATGTTTCATTAAATAATTATGGTAAAGCATAAAGTGCTGGTGTTTATAACAATATCATGGTACTAAGGTACTTATACCAGTGTCCAGTAATTTTTGACAATGTGGTATCATAGTGATGTTTAAGTGTTTATAAATGCATCGTCGTGATGTTATAATACCTGGTAAATGCATCGTCGTGATGTTATAGAAACTCATGTTTATTAATGGTGGTCCCTGTGACTACTGGTTATCAGTAAAAAGACACAGGAAAGTCACACTTTGCACTAAACTTTAGACTTGACTTTTTTCCAACAACCATGACTACTGAAGTAACGATGATGTGTATGACTGAGTGAGTTTTTTATGATGACTATGTGGTGATCTTACGATGGTGGTGGTGATATGACTGCATGATTTGTTTTAATGCAACTACATGATGATGTTAAGACAGAGAGGGTGATGATGTGACTGCATGAAGATGTGTTAATGCTTACATGCTTAATATAGTAAACACCGTTTCAGATTTACATCAACAACTACAGTACTATTCTATATTGAATTAGTACTAATGCTTATTGGCTTAGTCAAGTTCAAAAATTTTACAATGTCCAGTGTAGTATCATTGTATAATGTATATTTAATATGTTGTTAATGCTTACTGCTTATTAAATAATGATATAAATTATAATAGCTAGCGTTATACCGTACTATATTGAATTAGTGTTAATGCATTGGCATTGATAATAATTAATTGTCTCTGCTTGTCTGGGTTGATAATTTGATAACTCAATGGGTATCTGGTTGAAAAAAGTTTGAGAACCACTTGTTTGAAGCTTTTCTGTTGTAATAAATTTGTTTTACGTCTTTATTTACTGGATATACTGTTAATTTTCATTTCGTCAGTGGTCTAGTTATTTGTGAGTAATGCTCATAGTTTTCTGCTTTTTTAGGAGTCGTGTTTGCACTTAACCCGCCCCCCCCTCAACAAAAACAATAATAATAATAATAATAATAATAATTATTATTATTTATGGGGGTGCCAAAGGAAGGATCCGCCCCGGGTGCCAAATACTTTAGGTACGCCCCTGCACAGGGGATAGGCCTATCCTATAGTTTTATTACTGTTTTTCACTCAGAACTTGTAGGAAGATTAAACACATCTTCCTTGATTACTGTTAGAAAATCTAGAAGAGGAAGAACCATTGTTGTCCCAAGGCGATATGATGACTAAGCTGATTGATGCAGCATTGCTTGTATATATTAAGTTAAGGTGTATATATATCCATCTCATAATTGTAAGGTTAGTGAAAAATTCACTTAATTTAGAGCTAGCATTTTTGGGCTCTTGTGGCATCATTGTTTGGGCACTATTGTGGCATCATTTTGGGGCGCTGCGCGTCTTTTCTACTCGTTTGTGGAATGCCGTACTTACAGGGTGTGGTCTTATAGAGAGCTCTCTTGCAATTCAGTTTGGTTGTTTAGATACAAGATTGTTGCATCGTGCAATAGTGCAGGTTGTGTTGTTGTTGCAAGGTTGAGAAAGAAGACCATAAATAGTGCCCCTTTTGTTTTTATCTTAAATTCATGCAACTGAGGCCTAAGGTAGGCCCACATCGAGTCAGCAACCCTGAGGTAGGACCTAATAGGACCTCGAGTCCGTAAGTTTTTAATTTTAGCTTAACTTGGGCTGTAGGTTGAACTGGCCGTTTAGAACTTGGCCGTTCACGGCTCAGCTGGGATTTTGAACCCAATAAATAAATAATTAACATGGTCCTTCAGAACCGGATTCTAGCCTAAAGACTGAGACAGTGACTATTTTTCGGCAAAGTTCTGATTGTGCAAATTGTAGCCCAAGTTAGGTCTAGACGGGTTGAGCATTATTGAGTTAAGGTCCCAGGGTAGAAAGTTTGGTCGCCCAATTGCGAAACTTGGCCACTCGTCTGTCGTTGTTTTTGGCCCACATTTTTACCGGTTTGGTTAATTTTGGTTTATTATTGAATTAAGGTCCCAGGGTAGAAAGTTTGGTCGCCATTGCGAAACTTGGCCACTTGTCTGTCGTTGTTTTTGGCTTACATTTTTACCGGTTTGGTTAATTTTGGTTTATTATTCGTAGGCGAAGGTTGCAGACTTCGGTGTGCCAGTTACTTGGGTGGAAAATTTGGTATTCCATACTGGTGGTTGGTTAGTACCCCACCCAGCAATTCAGTTTATTTGAAAAAGGCAAAATTTGCGTTTGATCAGTTTGGTTAAGTATTTCTACCAATTCAGCTCATTTGGCATTGAGCCCAATTGTTGTTTGCATTGAAGATGAGTGCATCTGAATTGAACAAGTTTAAAAAAAGGAGAAGCGCCTACAAAGGTCTAATTACAAAGGTCATTGCCACTATAGATTCTGCCATAGAGCAAGAGGATTTAAGCTTAGTGACTGCGCAGCTTTCCATATTAGAAACTAAAAAGGTTGCTCTAAGTGAAGTAAATGTTAAAATTGAGGCTCTTATAGAAGAGGATGAAATAGAAAATAACATCATTTACTTTGAAGAGATTATTGATGATATAATTAAAGTAGGCCACCGAGCAAAAGAGTTTAGCAGCTCAGTACAGTTAGAGACCAGGTCTAATAATGAAACACAACACTCAACAAATGGTGTTTGTGAAGTTAAAGTTAACAGATCTGCAGTTCAATTACCGAGGCTTATACTCAAAACATTTTCTGGGAGTATTCAGGAATGGCAAGGATGGGCAGACAGTTTTCAATCAGCAGTTCATTCTAGTCAAGTGTTAAGTGCGGTGGAGAAGTTTAATTATTTGGAGTCCCTCTTGGAAGGGGAGGCAGCAAAGACAATAGCAGGATTAGCATTAATAGAGGCTAATTATAATGTGGCTTGGGATATATTAAAGAAACGGTTTGGTAAGCCAGAGATCTTAATTAAAAGCCACCTCCGTGAACTTTTAGCTATACCTCCTGTTAATAATCCTAATAGTGTCAAGGAGTTACGGCAGTTATATGATGAATTTGAAGTTAGAACTAGGTCCCTGGACAACTTGGGTGTAGGAATGGAAAGGTATGGTATAATGTTGGTTACTGTACTGGAGTCTAAATTGTCTAGCTCAATTTTGCTTGAATTAAGTAGGGGACACTCTACAGAACATGTGTACATCCCCCTTCAGCAGATGTTAAGTCTTTTAGGCACAGAATTAGCAAGACGAGAGGGAATTGAGTTTGCACAGTGGGATGGTAAACAAGGGGACAAAGGCAGGCACAGCACCAAAGGTTCTACAAAAAGGAATAGCCCAGGTACAGTGTCAGCTCTACATGCATCCTCAGAGAATAAATTAAAGGGAATCAAGGAATGCATATTTTGCGAAGGCAACCACAAGTCATATAAATGTGAGGTGGCTGAGGCTTTACCTTTTGAGGAGAGAAAGGACAGGGTAACTAAGTCCACAGCATGTTTTACATGTTTTTTGAAAGGTCACAGAGCAAGGTTTTGTAAATTTAAAATTTTGTGCAAAAAATGTCATGGCAGGCATCAGCCATTATTGTGTGAAAACACTCCTAGTAGGCCTACCCCAGAAGTAGAGACATCAGTGGCACATGCCACTGCTATGAAAGGGAGTAAAAGTAAAGGGGGATTATTGCAAACAACTACAGCCTTATTAATTGGGAATGATGGAGAAGCTACTGTAAGAGTGTTGTTTGATAGTGGTAGCCAGTGTAACTTTATTAAGACCAGAATTTCCAGAAAATTGAAGTTTAAAGAACTTAAGAGGGAAAATTTAAGAATTTCTGGGTTTGGGGGTTCCGTTCAAAACCGAACCAAATTTAAGAAGGTAAAAGTTCTGGTTAAGGGGTTGTTACCACAAAGTCCCACTATCAAGGTCCAAGCTGTAGAGATTGAGGAACTTTGTGCTCCAGTCACTACTTGTTTAGATATGGCATGTGTCCAAGAATTGCAAGTTAAAGGAACTAATTTAGGCAATAATAAGTTTGAAGGAACAGAAGATATTAGTCTTTTGATTGGAGCTGACTATTATTGGGACTTCATTACTGGTAATATTGTCCGCACATCTCGAGGCCCGGTAGCTATTGAAAGTAAACTAGGCTGGATGCTACATGGTAGCTATTGCAATGAAATGGAAGTTAAGGCTCTTTTTGTTAAGATTGAGGAGAACAGCCATGGTTTGGAAAGGCATTTGAAAGCGTTTTGGGAACTTGAATCCATTGGCATAAAGGACAAACAGGCAAGTACAGTGAACAATGATGTTTTAGAGCAATTTGAAAGAGGGATTGGGTTTAGAGATGGTTGCTATGAAGTTGGCCTCACTTGGAAGGATTCTTGCAAACCCGGTTCAAACCTTCAGTTAGGTAATAGGAGGTTGGAGACTTCATTGTACTGGCTAAGGAAAAATGAGGAGTTGTTAATTGAATACAATGAGGCCATCCTAAGCTATGTAAGGGAGGGCTATGCTGAAAGGGTGCAAGGTGAGCTGGTGAGCCAGGAGGCACATTATCTGCCACACCATGCAGTGGTACGGCGAGACAAAAGTACCACCAAACTGAGGGTAGTTTTTGATGGCTCAGCCAAGAACAAAGGTGGTGTGTCCTTGAATGACTGTTTGGATGCTGGGCCAAATTTAAATGCAAATTTATTTTCCTTGTTACTGAGATTCAGGTTTGGTAGAGTAGCATTGACTGCAGATGTGAAGCAAGCTTTTTTGCGGATAAAGTTAAAACCAGAGGACAGAGATGCAGTAAGGTATCTGTGGGTGGATACGAAAGACTTGTTGGAAAATGAACCTAAGGTTCAAGCATATAGAATGAAGTCAGTGTTGTTTGGCCTCAGCTCTAGTCCATTTCTGTTGGCAGCTACTATGCAGTACCATTTTAAGAAATATTCTGAAGTCTATCCTAACACTATTGAACACATAAGGAAAAATTTTTATGTTGATGATTTGCTATGTTCCGTGGATAATACAGAAATGGCTAAACAGATATTCATGGAGGCTAGAGCTATAATGAGGGAGGCTGGCATGGAGCTTAGAAAATGGCAGACCAATCATCCTCAATTACAAGAGTTTATGAGTCAGTCCTGTGTAGTACCTGATGCAGCAGAAAGTATTGAGGATTCTGGTATTAAGGAGTTGTGGGCAATAGACGCAAAGGTGCTAGGCATTGTTTGGCAGCAAGATGATGATTTGTTTACCTTCAATGGGAAATCTTTAGTAGAGCTGGCTGAGAATGAGACAAGGTGGACAAAACGTACAGCTCTTAGTTTGGCTTCAAAGGTCTTCGATCCTCTTGGATTCCTGGCTCCATTTGTGATAAAGTAAAAAATTTGTTTTCAGAGCCTCTGGGAAATTGGACTTGGTTGGGACCAAGAGTTACCTGATCATATGGTGGTAAGGTGGAAATATTGGTTCAAAGAATTGGCACATCTTGGAGACCTTGAAATCCCAAGATGGTACTTTGGAGAGTTGAACAATAGTCCAGACAATTTGGAGCTGCACATCTTTTGTGATGCAAGTGAGGAAGCCTATGCAACTTGTATTTATATAAGAGGCACATTGCAAGAGGAAGTAAGTTGCAGGTTGGTTGCTGCAAAGAGCAGAGTAGTACCTTTGAAACGGCTTTCTGTTCCAAGGTTGGAATTGATGTGTGCAGTTATTGCTAGTCGGCTTGCAGTTACAGTGCAAAGGTCTTTGGCCCTCTATGAAATTCCAAGCTATTATTGGACAGACTCCACTATAGTTTGGCACTGGTTAAGAAGCCAGGCAAGGAAATGGAAACCATTTGTGGCCAATAGGGTGGAGGAAATTCAAGTGCACACAGATCCCAAGCAATGGAAGCATTGTCCAGGCATCCAAAACCCCGCTGATTTACTAACACGAGGAATTTCAGTGAAAGATCTTGCACAGTCAAGTTTGTGGTGGAATGGGCCAGAGTGGCTAAAACTTGGGAGTGAAAACTGGCCTTCTAATCAGCCTATTTTAGGAGAATGCCAGGCTGAAGAAGCATGGGTGGAGTTGGTAAGCAACTTAAGTAGTGATGTATTTCTTTTGGCCTTTAAAAGGTATGTGAACAGAAGGGGTTTCCCAAATAAAATCATATCGGATAATGCAAAAACCTTCAAAAAGGCTGCAAAGGAACTTCAAGAAGTTTGGTCCTTGCTAAAAGAGGAAGGATTCCAATCCTACTTTTCACACCAAGGGGTACAGTGGGAGTTTATTGTTGTTAGAAAATCTAGAAGAGGAAGAACCATTGTTGTCCCAAGGCGATACGATGACTAAGCTGATTGATGCAGCATTGCTTGTATATATATTAAGTTAAGGTGTGTATATATATCCATCTCATATTTGTAAGGTTAGTGAAAAATTAAATTAATTTAGAGCTAGCATTTTTGAGCTCTTGTGGCATCATTGTTTGGTCACACTGTTGGCATCATTTTGAGACGCTGCGCGTCTTTCTACTCGTTTGTGGAAGGTCGTACGTAAAGGTGTGGTTTGATAGAGAGCTCTCTTGCAATTCAGTTTGGTTGTTTAGATACATGATTGTTGCATCGTGCAATAGTCCAGGTTGCGTTGTTGTTGCAAGGTTCATAAAGAAGACCACAAATAGTACCCTTTTTGTTTACCTTTTAAGTTCATGTAATTTAAGGTCTAAGGTAGGCCCGCATCGAGTCAGCAACCCTGAGGTTACCCTGAGGTAGGACCTAATAGGATCTCAAATCCGTAAGTTTAATTTAGCTTAACTTGGGCTTTAGGTAGAACTTGCCCTTTAGAATTTGGCCGTTCACGGCTCAGCTGGGATTTCGAACCCGACAAATAAATAAAATAACATGGTCCTTCAGAACCGGATTTCTACCCCAAGACTGAGTCAGTGACCATTTTTCGGCAAAGTTCTGATTGTGCAAATTGTATCCCAAGTTAGGCCTAGACGGGTTGAGTATTATTGAGTTAAGGTCCCAGGGTAAAAAGTTTGGTCGCCCAATTGCGAAACTTGGCCAGTCGTCTGTCGTTTTTTGGCCTACTTTTTTTCCGGTTTGGTTAATTTTGGGTTATTATTGAGTTAAGGTCCCAGGGTAAAAAGTTTGGTCGCCCAATTGCGAAACTTGGCCAGTCGTCTGTCGTTTTTTGGCCTACTTTTTTTCCGGTTTGGTTAATTTTGGGTTATTATTGAATTAAGGTCCCAGGGTAAAGTTGGTCGCCCAATTGCGAAACTTGGCCAGTCGTCTGTCGTTTTTTGGCCTACTTTTTTCCGGTTTGGTTAATTTGGGTTATTATTGAATTAAGGTCCCAGGGTAAAGTTTGGTCGCCCAATTGCGAAACTTGGCCAGTCGTCGGTCGTTTTTTGGCCTATATTTTTTCTGGTTTGGTTAATTTTGGGTCATTATTGAATTAAGGTCCTGGGGTGGAAAATTTGGTATTCCATACTGGTGTTTGGTTAGTACCCCACTCAGCAATTCAGTTTATTTGAAAGTAAAATTTGCGTTTGATCAGTTTGGTTAAGTATTTCTGCCAATTCAGCTCATTTGGTATTGAGCCCAAGGGTTGTTTACATTGAAGATGAGTGCATCTGAATTGAACAAATTTATAAAAAGGAGAAGTGCCTACAAAGGTCTAATTACAAAGGTCATTGCCACTATAGATTCTGCCATAGAGCAAGAGGATTTACGCTTAGTGACTGCGAAGCTTGCCATATTAGAAACTAAAAAGGTTGCTCTAAGTGAGGTAAATGTTAAAATTGAGGCTCTTATAGAAGAGGATGAAATAGAAAATAACATAATTTACTTTGAAGAGATTATTGATGATATGACTAACGTAGGCCTCCGAGCAAAACAGTTTAGCAGCTCAGTACAGTTAGAGACCAGGTCTAATAATGAAACACAACACTCAACAAATGATGCTTGTGAAGTTAAGGTTAACAGATCTGTAGTTCAATTACCGAGGCTTGTACTCAAAACATTTTCTGGGAGTATTCAGGAATGGCAAGGATGGGCAGACAGTTTTCAATCAGCAGTTCATTCTAGTCAAGTGTTAAGTGCCGTGGAGAAGTTTAATTATTTGCGGTCCCTCTTGGAAGGGGAGGCAGCAAAGACTATAGCAGGATTAGCATTAACAGAGGCTAATTATAATGTGGCTTGGGATATATTAAAGAAACGGTTTGGTAAGCCAGAGATCTTAATTAAAAGCCACCTCCGTGCACTTTTAACTATACCTCCTGTTAATAATCCTAATAGTGTCAAGGAGTTACGGCAGTTATATGATGAATTTGAAATTAGAACTAGGTCTCTGGACAACTTGGGGGTAGGAATGGAAAAGTATGGTATAATGTTGGTTCCTACACTGGAGTCTAAATTGCCTAGCTCAATTTTGCTTGAATTAAGTAGGGGACACTCTGCAGAACATGTGTACATCCCCCTTCAGCAGATGTTAAGTCTTTTAGGCACAGAATTAGCAAGACGAGAGGGAGTTGAGTTTGCACAGTGGGACGGTAAACAAGAGGACAAAGGCAGGCACAGCACCAAAGTTTCCACAAAAAGGAATAGCCCAGGTACAGTGTCAGCTCTACATGCCTCCTCTGAGAATAAATTAAAGGGAATCAAGGAATGTATATTTTGCGAAGGCAACCACAAGTCATATAAATGTGAGGTGGCTGAGGCCTTACCCTTTGAGGAGAGAAAGGACAGGGTAACTAAGTCCACAGCATGTTTTAAATGTTTTTTGAAAGGTCATAGAGCAAGGTTTTGTAAGTTTAAAATTTTGTGCAAAAAATGTCATGGTAGGCATCAGCCATTATTGTGTGAAAACACTCTTAGTAGGCCTACCCCAGAAGTAGAGACATCAGTGGCACATGCCACTGCTATGCAAGGGAGTAAAAGTAAAGGGGGATTATTGCAAACTACTGCAGCCTTATTAATTGGGAATGAGGGAGAAGCTACTGTAAGAGTGTTGTTTGATAGTGGTAGCCAGTGTAGTTTTATTAAGACCAGAATTTCCAGAAAATTGAAGTTTAAAGAACTTAAGAGGGAAAATTTAAGAATTTCTGGGTTTGGGGGTTCCGTTCAAAACCGAACCAAATTTAAGAAGGTAGAAGTTCTGGTTAAAGGGTTGTTACCGCAAAGTCCCACTATCAAGGTCCAAGCTGTAGAGATTGAGGAACTTTGTGCTCCAGTCACTACTTGTTTAGATATGGCATGTGTCCAAGAATTGCAAGTTAAAGGAATTAATTTGGGCAATAATAAGTTTGAGGGAATAGAAGATATTAGTCTTTTGATTGGAGCTGACTATTATTGGGACTTCATCACTGGTAATATTGTCCGTACATCTCAAGGCCCAGTAGCTATTGAAAGTAAGCTAGGCTGGATGCTACATGGTAGTTATTGCAATGAAATGGAAGTTAAGGCTCTCTTTGTTAAGATTGAGGAGAACAGCCATGGTCTGGAAAGGCATTTGAAAGCATTTTGGGAACTCGAATCTATTGGTATAAAGGACAACCAGGCAAGTACAGTGAACAATGATGTTTTAGAGCACTTTGAAAAAGGGATTGGGTTTAGAGATGGTTGCTATGAAGTTGGCCTACCATGGAAGGATTCTTGCAAACCCGGTTCAAACCTTCAGCTAGCTAATCGGAGGTTGGAGACTTCATTGTACAGGCTAAGAAAAAATGAGGAGTTGTTAATTGAATACGATGAGGCCATCCTAAGTTATGTAAGGGAGGGCTATGCTGAAAGGGTGCAAGGTGAGCTGGTGAGCCAGGAGGCACATTATCTGCCACACCATGCAGTGGTACGGCGAGACAAAAGTACCACCAAACTGAGGGTAGTTTTTGATGGCTCAGCCAAGGACAAAGGTGGTGTGTCCTTGAATGACTGTTTGGATGCTGGGCCAAATTTAAATGCAGATTTATTTTCCTTGTTACTGAGATTCAGGTTTGGTAGAGTAGCATTGACTGCAGATGTGAAGCAAGCTTTTTTGCGGATAAAGTTAAAACCAGAGGACAGAGATGCAGTAAGGTATCTGTGGGTGGATACGAAAGACTTGTTGGAAAATGAACCTAAGGTTCAAGCATATAGAATGAAGTCAGTGTTGTTTGGCCTCAGCTCTAGTCCATTTCTGTTGGCAGCTACTATGCAGTACCATTTTAAGAAATATTCTGAAGTCTATCCTAACACTATTGAACACATAAGGAAAAATTTTTATGTTGATGATTTGCTATGTTCCGTGGATAATACAGAAATGGCTAAACAGATATTCATGGAGGCTAGAGCTATAATGAGGGAGGCTGGCATGGAGCTCAGAAAATGGCAGACCAATCATTCGCAATTACAAGAGTTTATGAGTCATTCCTGTGTAGTACCTGATGCAGCAGAAAGTATTGAGGATTCTGGTATTAAGGAGTTGTGGGCAATAGACGCAAAGGTGCTAGGCATCGTTTGGCAGCAAGATGATGATTTGTTTACCTTCAATGGGAAATCTTTAGTAGAGCTGGCCGAGAATGAGACAAGGTGGACAAAACGTACAGCTCTTAGTTTGGCTTCGAAGGTCTTTGATCCTCTTGGATTCCTGGCTCCATTTGTGATAAAGTCAAAAATTTGGTTTCAGAGCCTCTGGGAAATTGGACTTGGTTGGGACCAAGAGTTACTGATCATATGGTGGTAAGGTGGAAATATTGGTTCAAAGAATTGGCACATCTTGGAGACATTGAAATCCCAAGATGGTACTTTGGAGAGTTGAACAATAGTCCAGACAATTTGGAGCTGCACATCTTTTGTGATGCAAGTGAGGAAGCCTATGCAACTTGTATTTATATAAGAGGCGCATTGCAAGAAGAAGTAAGTTGCAGGTTGGTTGCTGCAAAGAGTAGAGTAGCACCTTTGAAAAGGCTTTCTGTTCCAAGGTTGGAATTGATGGGTGCCGTTATTGCTAGTCGGCTTGCAATTACAGTGCGAAAGTCTTTGGCCCTCTATGAAATTCCAAGCTATTATTGGACAGACTCCACTATAGTTTGGCACTGGTTAAGAAGTCAGGCAAGGAAATGGAAACCATTTGTTGCCAATAGGGTGGAGGAAATTCAAGCGCACACAGATCCCAAGCAATGGAAGCATTGTCCAGGCATCCAAAACCCCGCTGATTTACCAACACGAGGAATTTCGGTGAAAGATCTTTCACAATCAAGTTTGTGGTGGAATGGGCCAGAGTGGCTAAAACTTGGAAGTGAAAACTGGCCTTCTAATCAGCCTATTGTAGGAGAATGCCAGGCTGAAGAAGCATGGGTGAGTGAGGTGAGAAAATGCGCTGTGAACAGTTGTCAAGTTATGCAGCAGGACCCCATATTGAGGCTTGAGGACATTAGCAGTCTGAAAAGATTGTTAAGAGTGACAGCATGGATATATAGATTTACCAACAACATTAAGGGAGAAACAAGAAGGGAAGGAATTCTGAACAGTAATGAGATTCGGCAAGCCAGGAAATACTGGGTGGTATATGCGCAGAAGGAAAAATTTGGTGAAGAGCGGGAATTGCTCACCAGCCATCCATTACAGGTTCTACCAACACATTCTGCGCTCAAGGGTTTGGATGTGTTTTTGGATCAGGATTTATTGAGAGTAGGAGGTAGACTACAGTTTTCTGGGCTTCCAGAGTAGAAAAGACATCCAATTTTGCTACCTTCTGGGGGGCACTTTGTGGACCTTTTGATCCTGGATACTCATCATAAGCTGTTACATGCTGGAGTTAGAGAAGTGATAATAGAGATTAGACAACAATTTTGGATTCTCAAAATTAGACAAGTAGTGAAAAAGGTCTTGCATAAATGTGTGGTTTGCAAGCGTTGGAGTGCAAAGCCTTATTATGAAAAGGTGGCTCCACTTCCAAGAGAACGGTGTGTCTATACTGCCCCATTTGATGTAGTGGGAGTAGACTTTGCAGGGCCAGTCTATGTGTATGAGCGAGGGGAGTCTAACAAAGGTTTATATGTCTTTTCACCTGTGCTACCACCAGAGCAATCCATTTGGAGTTGGTAAGCAACTTAAGTAGTGATGTATTTCTTTTGGCCTTTAAACGGTTTGTGAACAGAAGGGGTTTCCCAAATAAAATCATATCGGATAATGCAAAAACCTTCAAAAAGGCTGCAAAGGAACTCCAAGAAATTTGGTCCTTGCTAAAAGAGGAAGGATTCCAATCCTACTTTTCACACCAAGGGGTACAGTGGGAGTTTATTGTTGAGAGAGCACCATGGTGGGGAGGATTTTGGGAAAGGCTAGTGAGAAGTGTAAAGTGTCCATTAAAGAAACTTTTAGCTAATGCTCATTTGAGCAAAGAAGAATTCTCTACTGTTTTATGTGAAGTAGAAGCAATGGTGAACAGTAGGCCTATCACTTTTGTTTACAACAGTAGGCAGGATGCAGAGCCATTGACACCAAATCATTTTCTTTGTGGTAAACGATTAACATCAAACCCCAGTGTGCCAGAAGACTTGCAGCCCATCCAGAGCACTCAAGGAGAGTTAACCAGACGGTTCAGGTACCTTGAAGAGCTACAAGATCAGTTATGGAAGAGGTGGCAGATGGAATACTTGCCAGAACTCAATTATTACCCATCAGGCAAGGTAAAGGGCTCCAATGCAAATTGTATCAAGGTGGGAGAAGTGGTAATGATTGGGGATGAAAGACCAAGGCAATGCTGGAAGCTTGGCATAATTGAAGAGTTGTTTGTTGGCAAAGACAATTTAGTTAGGTCTGCACTGGTAAAGACTTCAGGAGGAAAGTTAAAGAGACCTATACAAAAACTCTATGCTTTAGAAATCAGCAAAAACACAGATAGTCAAGATGAAACATTTGAGTTACAGCCTCATGAAGAAGGCTTGGCTAACCTTGCAGAAGGTAATGACAACAATGCCTCTTCGGTGGGGAGTGTTAGAAAATCTAGAAGAGGAAGAACCATTGTTGTCCCAAGGCGATACGATGACTAAGCTGATTGATGCAGCATTGCTTGTATATATATTAAGTTAAGGTGTGTATATATATCCATCTCATATTTGTAAGGTTAGTGAAAAATTAAATTAATTTAGAGCTAGCATTTTTGAGCTCTTGTGGCATCATTGTTTGGTCACACTGTTGGCATCATTTTGAGACGCTGCGCGTCTTTCTACTCGTTTGTGGAAGGTCGTACGTAAAGGTGTGGTTTGATAGAGAGCTCTCTTGCAATTCAGTTTGGTTGTTTAGATACATGATTGTTGCATCGTGCAATAGTCCAGGTTGCGTTGTTGTTGCAAGGTTCATAAAGAAGACCACAAATAGTACCCTTTTTGTTTACCTTTTAAGTTCATGTAATTTAAGGTCTAAGGTAGGCCCGCATCGAGTCAGCAACCCTGAGGTTACCCTGAGGTAGGACCTAATAGGATCTCAAATCCGTAAAGTTTAATTTAGCTTAACTTGGGCTTTAGGTAGAACTTGCCCTTTAGAATTTGGCCGTTCACGGCTCAGCTGGGATTTCGAACCCGACAAATAAATAAAATAACAATTGTTGAAAGAGCACCATGGTGGGGTGGATTTTGGGAAAGGCTAGTGAGAAGTGTAAAGTGTCCATTAAAGAAACTTTTAGCTAATGCTCATCTGAGCAAAGAAGAATTCTGCACTGTTTTATGTGAAGTAGAAGAATGGTGAACAGTAGGCCTATCACTTTTGTTTATAACAGTATGCAGGATGCAGAGCCATTGACACCAAATCATTTTCTTTGTGGTAAACGATTAACATCAAGCCCCAGTGTGCCAGAAGACTTGCAGCCTATCCAGAGCACTCAAGGAGAGTTAACCAGACGGTTCAGGTACCTTGAAGAGCTACAAGATCAGTTATGGAAGAGGTGGCAGATGGAATACTTGCCAGAACTCAATTATTACCCATCAGGCAAGGTAAAGGGCTCCAATGCAAATTGTATCAAGGTGGGAGAAGTGGTAATGATTGGGGATGAAAGACCAAGGCAATGATGGAAGCTTGGCATAATTGAAGAGTTGTTTGTTGGCAAAGACAATTTAGTTAGGTCTGCACTGGTAAAGACTTCAGGAGGAAAGTTAAAGAGACATATACAAAAACTCTATGCTTTAGAAATCAGCAAAAACACAGATAGTCAAGATGAAACATTTGAGTTACAGCCTCATGGAGAAGGCTTGGCTAACCTTGCAGAAGGTAATGACAACAATGCCTCTTCGGTGGGGAGTGTTAGAAAATCTAGAAGAGGAAGAACCATTGTTGTCCCAAGGCGATATGATGACTAAGCTGATTGATGCAGCATTGCTTGTATATATTAAGTTAAGGTGTATATATATATCCATCTCATAAATGGAAGGTTAGTGAAAAATTCACTTAATTTAGAGCTAGCATTTTTGGGCTCTTGTGGCAGCATTGTTTGGGCACTCTTGTGGCATCATTTTGGGGCGCTGCGCGTCTTTTCTACTCGTTTGTGGAATGCCGTACTTACAGGGTGTGGTCTTATAGAGAGCTCTCTTGCAATTCAGTTTGGTTGTTTAGATACAAGATTGTTGCATCGTGCAATAGTGCAGGTTGTGTTGTTGTTGCAAGGTTGAGAAAGAAGACCATAAATAGTGCCCCTTTTGTTTTTATCTTAAATTCATGCAACTGAGGCCTAAGGTAGGCCCACATCGAGTCGGCAACCCTGAGGTAGGACCTATAGGACCTCAAGTCCGTAAGTTTTTAATTTTAGCTTAACTTGGGCTGTAGGTTGAACTGCCGTTTAGAACTTGGCCGTTCACGGCTCAGCTGGGATTTTGAACCCAATAAATAAATAATTAACAATTACACAAGGCCGTCGGAAGCGATCAGGCCAGTCAGGCTTTGGTCTAACCAATATTCAACTAAGCATGATAATAAAAACCCACTCTAATAGACAGAGTTTATTTTCACAACAGTTTCGATGCCCACTGGCATCCTCTTCACTGATTCATGTGATTTTATACCCAGAATACGTGCCTTCATTTCGGTATCTTTAAAGTTGTCAAGAGATCAGGTCCAGAGTTCTTTCAAAGTGTCATAGTTACTGATAATATTCTCTAGAGCTTCTGTACATACAGTCCATCTGGTGGGACACAGAAGTTTTATGCCGGAATACTGCGTTTCATCTGTTGTCATGGCCTTCTGTAACTTCTAAAGTTCAGCATCCCTCTTCAGAGAGGAACAAACCGTATGGCTTAGATGAATGCAAAACTTCACTTTTCTACGTGAAGGTCAAAATATGATAATAAAAACCCACTCAAATAGACAGAGTTTATTTCCACAACAGTTTCGATGCCCACTGCATCCTCTTCTTGTGGCAGTCATTAGGGCAGTTTGCGATAGTCCAATTCAAGACACGGTAAAATGTTAACCTTATATAGTAGTACCATACCTGTATACTATACTTAATAGCATTCCACAAATTATCTATTTTCACTATGGAGTAATAAGATAAATATAAGAAATGGGGAATTTTGGGGAATTTTTGCCTCTGGATTTGGGGAATTTTATTTTTATACCACACTGTCTGTCAACACTGCTTCTAAGTCTGCCTTGAGCGCTCGTCTCGTGTGGTACTGTTGTGTAATCAGAGATGGGCAAAGATACTTAAAAATGTGTCTAAGATACAAGATACAAGTTACTTTATAAAATGTATCTAAGATACATGGATACAAGCTACATTAAAAAATGTATCTTAAAGATACAGATACAAGATACATTTCAAAGATATATTTTTAAGATACAAGATACATTGAGAACAATATTTTTCTTCACCCGAGTCCTATAAATCCCTTACTGTGTATATATACTAGGGTGTGTCAATTTTGTCAACTTTTTTCAAATCAATTTTGGTAGTGAAAATAGTCTTTTCATGTCAAAACTTGAAATTGGCCAACCAAAATGAAATAAAATAACCCTTACCTACATCAATTTTACCTTAAAGTTTCAGAAATTAACGCTTTTACTAAATAATAGGACATAAATTGATTAACTATTCATCTGTCACAGAATTATCCCACTGATCGCATATGGAGTGTTTTCAAGGTCATATAGTTGTTGTACAATGTACAAGTCACAACATGAATAGAACTGTCCCTCACTCTCAGTCCTCAGTTGCCTCTTAGATGTCATAGACGGTGGTTTGCTGTTATTGCTCTTGTACCTACTTCATAGTTATTCTACTACACGAATACTACAGTTTAACTGTAAGTATGGATTATTGATTATATGATGATAATAAATAATTGTAATAATTTATTACAATTATTTATTATCATCATATTCTTCTGTCTAATTATGTTGTAATCCCATGAAATATTTTTTATTGAATTTTAGAACATCGAATGATAAACTTTGAAACATCGTAATTGATATAAAATACTTAAATGTTTTTCTTTCTTTTCAGATATTCCTAAGATGCCAAAATTGAAGACAAGAGGTCAGTCGTCATGCCACTTGAGCCTGTTAGTCGGTACAGGCAAGGAGCTTCCCGTATCAGAACTACCAACAGTGCGAGACATGCTGAGACTAGGGTTACTCCTTCGTGAACAAAATACAAAGGATAGAAGGAACTACACAGAGAAAGAGCTCATAAGGGACATGATTCCCCCTCTTCTGCATCAGTGGAAAAAGGCTATTGTGTTATTCAAACCACCTGTACTCAATCAGTATAGAACTATTGAGCTAAAATTAACAAAACTGTGGCACAAAGCAGTTGAGACATCACTTGGTAAAGGAAAACTAGCAAAGAAAAATAAATTTCTGCACACACTTGATACTCTTCTTGACATTTTTAACTGCCAGTGTCCCATAGAGTTGTGTTCTGAAGCCAATTGTTCTCCCTCATGCAGAAGAGAACCTCACCCTGACATTGATTGTCGCTGTCCTCGTGAGAAGAAGATCCCTGTTTTGGAGCTGGCTTTCATAAAGGCGCAGAGAACAAAGGCAGGAGGCCAAGGAAGTATGCAGATTGGTTCGGCAGATTATTCAGAAACCAAAAAACAAATTGTTATTGCTAAGAAAAAAGAGAAAATCCGAGAGAGGAAGAAAGGAAGAAAAAGAAGAGTGAAGAAGCCATCCAAAGAGATGAAGAGCTCTATCAAGAGGTTTCTCACTTCTTTGAAAGCTCTTCAGATGAACAGAAAGAAGCAACATCAGATGATAGCTCCAAAATGACATCTGAACCTTCGCCGAAGAGAATGAAATACAACACTAAAGACATCTCAAACATTGCCCTTGCCAGTATTCGCCACCATACGGAGCTACGAGAGACTGCAGAGATTGCCACTGCCGCTTGGATAGATGCAGGCCTCATCAGCCGAGAGGATACATCCTTAGTGATAGATCATAATAAGATAAGAAGAGCACAAGATAATGAAGGAAATATCTGATCAGCATGAAAAAGATTTGAAGGAGGAAGGTCTCTCTTGCCTTTTGTTTGATGGAAGAAGAGACGACACAAAAGTTCTCCTAGAGGTAAAGGGAATGGACAGAAAGTTTCCCGGTCTCATCAAAGAAGAACACTACTCTGTGTGTTCCGAACCTGGTGGCCGCTATTTGTTTCACTTTGTTCCTGAAGCAGAAGTAGAAGGCAAGAAACATGCAGAGGCAATTGCTGATTAAATAATATGTTTGCTTCAAGAAAGAAGACTTGACAGTTCACTGCAGGCCGTTGGTGGAGACTCAACTGCGGTGAACACTGGATGGCAGGGCGGTGTTATGACGCATTTAGAGAAAAAACTTGGAAGAAGGCTTGTTTGGATTGTATGTGATTTGCACACAGGGGAACTACCTCTTCGTCGTCTCATCTAGGAACTTGATGGTCCTACAAAGAGCAACAACAAGTGGTCAGACTCCCTTCGCAACATGCTAGATGAAGCAACGGAATTAGAAATAAATACAAAATTTCCAAAGGTCGAAGTAGGCCCTCCCCTTCCAGTGTTGTCTGAAGTAGTTATCAAAGACCTCAGCACGGATCAATCTTCCGCTTATCGTATTGTTCAAGCAATCAGATCAGGAGAGTTGCCTCAAAATCTGGCTCTCTTGGAGATTGGACCCGTAAGTCACAGTCGTTGGTTAACTACAGCGATTCGTTTCTGCAGGATTTGGGTTTCCAAACATGCACTGAAGGGCAAAATGCTACAGAATTTGATGTTGATTGTTGAATTTATTATTGGGTTTTATCTTCCTCACTGGTTCAATGTAAAACTTAATCCAATGTGGATGGAGGGGCCGAACCACATCTTGTTTCAATTACAGCTGCTGAGAACCCAAAGGAAAGTAGTGGTGGACATCGTGTTACCTGTGGTGAGAAGGTCCGCTTGGTATGCTAGGCCAGAGGCAGTTTTGCAAGCAATACTCTGCAGCCAATGTACCAAAGAGCGAACTGAGGCCGTGGAAATCATTCTAAAGCTTAGAGGAACATCACTAGATGATGACCAGCTGGGAGACTGCTCTGTTCAGACAAGGAAGGTACCTCCGATAAACGTCAATGCCACGAAATTGTCAGAATTAGTTAACTTGAGTTCGGAAGTTTTGGAGCCACCACTGACAACATGTATAACAAACAAAGATTTAACACAACTTAAAGAGGCCCCAACGCAAGTGCCAAAGTGGCCTTCCCACACTCAGAGTGTGGAGATGTGTGAAAATGGTCACAGAAGCAGCTAGTCAAGTTTACAGTCACGAGAGGCGAGAAGGCTACATCAAAGCGCAAGTAGCAAGCCGAATGCTGATGTCAAGGAACCGCAGCAAAAAGGACATGACTGCATTGGTTACTTTCAAATAAAGACTCTGAATGATAACTTATTGCCACTTTAAATGTTGATAGGATGTTTGCGCACATTTGTTATTTTGTTACGAATTTACAGAAAAATGGAATTTTTTAATTAAAATTGATATAGGTAGGAGTTATTTTTTATTGTTTTTGAAGCAAGGATATTATTTTGTATGCCAAATGATTACATTAAATTGCTACCAAATGACATGATTTTCAATTTAGTCATTTCACCCCCAAAATTGACACACCCTAATATATACTGTATGCATAGGCTGACCATACGTACCGTTTTGAACGGGACAGTACCGTTTTGTATGGGTTTTTGTATGGGTTCTGTCACTGAAGAGTAATTGTAAGCTCAAGATGTTTATGTACTTACTTTTTCATGAATACAGAATATTACATAACCCCCGTCCCTTTTTTGCCATCCCAATGTCCCGTTTTTGTCTCAAGGAAATATGGTCAGCCTATGTATGCACCATATTTATATACAGTGCTTACAAGAAGTCTCACGCTTCTGTCTCGTCCCAAGCTAGTGTGTTAGGTATAAAATGGGCGGTCTTATGGCAGCGGAGGTGTGTTCGGATTGGTGCACATAACTGCTCTAACACAATCAATGACGTCCATTATTATGTCACTTCTGCAAATGGGCCGTAACTAGGGTTTAGAAATTAGTGAGGTCCAGATTTTTTTCGAGCGCGGCGGGACGAGCAAAATTCAGACCAAAATGACATCTACAAACACAACCCAAGCTATACACTAAACACAAAACACAAAACGCTCGACGCTCCCTCTTTTCAAAGAAAAGCGCTAATATGCGTTTCATACACGGAGAACGGTTCAGTCTCTTTTTTTTTTTTAGGAAATAATTACCGAGGTCCGGACCTCGGTGACCTCATAGGTAGTTACGGCCATGCTTCTGCTACATTTTAGTGTTTAAAATACAAATGATTAAGAAACAGAATGGAGCAAGTTTCGGGATGTTGGGATGGTTATGGAGCAATCCTAGTCATCATAATATTAGCTGGGCATTACATTATACCGTCTCAATATATACTGTAGACTATAGAGAACGACTAATTCGGCAAATATCCCAAATCATGGCATGATACCTAAGTTATTTTGACGCAGGTCTAAATTATTTGCTCAAATGCAATTATTGATATTAAGTAATTGTTGGGAATTGTTGTCAATATTGTTGTTTGTGATATATATCCTACGTGAAGAATCTAATGACCAAATTCCTCAGTGAACCTCTCACGCGCTCGCATTTCGAGGAAGTCACGGTCGTCTCACTAATAAATAGTTTATCCATTGTTTTAAGTGGTAACCTATTAAACGAACTATGTTAAACCTATTCCATCTTATGAAAGTCATTAGTCTAAAGCAAGACTGGTGGGCCGTGAATCAGAGAAATTTGCATTTGATTTGTTCATCGTAATTATTACGTAATATAGTATACTGTATATAGTAGTATATAAGAGTTTATTGGTAGCATATCATATGACAATTCCCATAAACATGTGATGACCTCGATGTTGCCAGTTTTTATTTTTTTCCTGAAACTATTACCTTCTCATAGTTTGTTTCAGCAATGCATATATTATCATCTCCACGAGCGTAGACATTGCAAGAAAAGATTCTAACTAAGGATAAGTAAAGTTCTTTCATGGTCACAATATATACTTTTATAGATGTCAAACATTTACGTCATGGCTTTAACATCAGTATTTCGTATAGCTTCCTCCAGCATCAATAATTTCTTGCAATCGTTGCGGCATAGAAGAGGCCAGATTGTAGGGAATGTTTGGTGTTCGGCGTAAGCTCTCCCAACTATTCCTCGTGTGAGCTAAAAGTGCTTCAAATGTTCTTTCATTGCGTTGCTCCCATTCGTTAATCACTATTGCCCAAAGGTTTTCAATCGGATTCAAATCAGGAGAACGTGGTGGCAGAATTAGATTAATAATCTCTGGGTGATCTTCGTACCACGCTCTCACAACGTTACTCCTATGAATGGGACTGTTATCTTCCATTAAGTAAAATGGTTCCGGTGCTGGAACCAGATACGCACGAACACTGGGTAGCAGCACCTCTTCCAGTATCTGGCAATATTGCTGTCCAGTAAAGCGTCCATCTACTTGAGTCAATTCTCGGACACCATAGCCAGACATCCAGCCCCACACACCGAGATTGATGTGACCACTACGTTTGCTCGGGAAAACATTTCCTTCTTCATAGCGTTTTCGCGCTGCCTCCAACAATGCAGGGAACCATGACTATCTGTTGAAAATGTCTTTTCGTCACAGTACACAACTTTTCTCCAGAATTCTTCCTCCTGCGGCAAGTATTGCAAGGCAAATCCCATCCGCGCCTCTTTATGCTCAATCGTCAATGCCGGTTTTATAGCTGGACGGCGAGAAAAATACCCTGCCTCGTGAAGTCTGTTGTTCACTGTATTTGCGCTACAACGAAGGTTCAGGTGTCTGTAAATATGCGTCGCTGGAACAAACGGATGCTCTCTGACATGATTAACAATCGCAGCATCTTCCTCTTGAGATGTTGAACGCGGAGGACCAGACCTCGGCAAAGTAGCGATTGAGTTTTCTGCTTCATACCGATGAATCCACCGTTCGATGAACGTCTAGTCGTCTTGATATTTCTCTTACTGGCACACCATATTCATGCAATGTCGCCATTGCTCCCCGCATTGCCTGGGTCGTCTCGTGGTGCACAGACGGCCTTTCCATCTTTGTGTAAATGGCTTATGTGAAGCGTGCTGGGACGATAAAGGAAATGAGGATACCATGCACCACTTCTGAAATTGATTTCGGTTGTGAAGGGTACCAACCCTTCGAATGGTAATAATAATCAGCCAATTTCCTATTTTGTTGAACATATGCATAAAAAATTCGTCTTAAAAGCCAAGGATCCAAAGATTGTCAGCAATAGTTTATATCCCAACTGAGTATAGTCAGCCATCAACAGTATAATCATATTTTATTTCCATAACTACTCATGACTACTCTGTCATAGTAAATAACCTTATTATGACTTAGGTAGTAGTGGTAATTCTGAGTGGCGGCCTCTAGCCACATACGTTAAACCTATCAGTGCGTCTAAGACCAGACTCTTCTCTTTCTGTCAATTCATTGTTAGTTTAAGGTATTTTGCTCTTTGTCTTTCTAGGTCTAGGGCATTAAAATAAATATTTGAGTTTGTGTTTAGCATTTCCTCCTCCCTTCGTAATTCCCCACCCAACCTCGTTTCCTTCGACATAGCAACGCTTACCTCCATCCTCATTCCACTTCCTTCATTAAACCTATTATCGCTTTTACTGTCCCTTCCTTCCATCCTTCAATGCCAGCGTTCTTAAACCTAGCACATAAATTATATAATATGGAATCTAACACCTTAGATCTCTACGCATTCATGTTACTTGAAGACGCCTGTGTCTTAGGAGAATCTAAGTGTTGAGAGTGGGCTTGAGGGGTAGTCTATAGATTATTACAGATGACCTTGAACGCTCCAACTATTTAAAAATGATTGTTTATTACGCACATCATATGGCATAATACACACATGAATTTAAGTATCTCTTACACTATAGGAATGGAATTGAATCCTACCAGAGTTAAAAAGTCGCAAAATATGATAGATTAGTTTGTATTAAGAGGTCACTAAGAGAAAAGGATTTGGAGTAGAGCGGAAGGCAGAGAGTATATTTTCTCGAGTTTCGGTTATTATTTAACGTTATATGGATACATTGCCATGCGGTGTGATCAGAGAGAGAGAGCGAGAGAGAGAGAGAGAGAGAGAGAGAGAGAGAGAGAGCTTTTAAATCACACCTTTTAAATGGTTTGTGGGTAAGGGCTTCACGTATGTTATTTTAGTCCAGGGTAGTTTACGTGGAGGTGTTAACGTAACTTGCACTTGGAACTGTTAATTGTAAGACAACTACCATAGCTGGGACTGAAACACGTTATCCCCTGCATACTCTATATATATATCTATATACAGTATGTCTCTATATATAAATAGATAGAGTGATCAACACAATGATAATGTGGACGTCATTGATGGGGTTAGAGCAATTATGTGCACCAATCCGAACACACCTCCGCTGCCATAAGGACCGCCCATTTTATACCTAACAGACTAACTTGGGACGAGACAGAGGCGCGAGACTTCTTGTAAGCACTGTATATAATGAATGTACCATATTAATCATTTTTAAAAACTATAATTCTAGCAAATGTGTAGTGAAAATACACAGGGTCTATTTTTAACATAATTTATTGTGTGCAAGGCTACATAACTTGTACAGACTAAGCTAGTTTATAACTAATGATATCTTGACTGACTTGACACTGGTGTAATTTGTAATGTATTAGTTAGGACCATTAGTTAGCATAAAAAGGGTCGAGATATAGTACGGCTTCACTTATAAAGACGTCAGAAATAATCATAAAAAAATAATGTAGGCCTATATAGAAAATGTCTCTTAAGAAATGTATTTTAATATTAAGATACTTGAAAAAATGTATTTAAGATACTGCCCAAGATACTAAGAAAAAAATGTATCTTAGATACGTATCTTGCATCTTAAGATACAAACTGTATCTTGTATCTTAAGATACTGCCCATCTCTGTGTGTAATGAATGAGATTATTGATTCCCTCGTGGAATTTCTCGCACAAAGATTTTCCATAGATGAAAATGTCACTTCAGTGATCAACCCTTTTGCAAAATTAGAACCTGAAGCAAATCTCATTGAGGTACATCGGGTAATTTGTTCCGATCTTGACTTAGTGCAACTCGGACTCGAATATGACGAAATATTGGATTTGCCTAATATTGAAGTTGTCCGAAAGAAAAGTCTCAGTGAAATTCTGAAGATATTACTCCAATCAGAACATTACATCAGGGCCGGATTAAGACCTTTAGAGGCCCTAAGCACTTAAAAGATTTTGGTGCCCCATATATATGTAATTCAAAATATAAACAAAAATAAACCATAAAATAAAATTTTATTTTTTGAAATGAAACAAAACTTACAGTAAGATGGAAAATAATGTTTATTTTTGTATACTTCCACTTCATTTATATTTGAAAAGTTTTCTCCTACTTTTTTTAATTGCAAAGTCTTTGATCAGATCCTCAAAACTAATCTTACGTAACACATCTGCTTCTATACTTAGTAGAGATAAGGCATCCAGCCTGCCTTGTTGCATAGTTGTTCTGTTGGTATTTTTAATATACTTCAACTGAGAAAATGAACGCTCAGCTGAGCAATTTGTGACCATTAATGTTAAAAATATACGAAAGGCAATTTCTACATTTGGGAAGGCACACTCAATATTGTCTTCTACAATTATTTTATAAAGTTCAGCATGACTGAATCTTGTTTTTACATTTTTTTTTGCACTGAACTTATGGCACACATATGAGTGAAACTGCTGAAGCTCAGCAGAGAAATTAGTGTTCAAGTCCTCTGGGTAAGCATCAATCATCTTTTTACAACCCTGAGAATACCTTTCAATTTCAGTAGATGATGAAGTGGTGACATTATGTGGCACATCACTTAGAAAAGAAAATCTCTCTGCTATTTCTTTGTATATCTCTCCTCTTCTTCTCATCTCAGTTTCAAGTTTGTCAACAATTGTGTAAAAGGTGGTGATAAGAAATTTATCTCTGGCATTCAGATATACTTCTGGTGCATCTCCGTCATTGGGTACCTTCTTTCTGATACGTTTGCGAGTTTGAGCTGCCTTGTAATCAACATCTGGTAGCATTTCCTTTGTAGCTGCTTCATATCTTTCAAATTCATCTCGTGAAGTGCACAGTTGGTCAGCTAATGATCCATACAGATCTGCACATGTTTTTAAGTTCACATCCTTATTCTGTAGAACTTTGCTTACTCTATGAAAATTTTGCAAAATCTCATCCCAAAAATTCAACATAAAAACGAATTCTAGCTCTTGCATCTTATTTGCAATATTATTTGCTTCTCTTCTAGTGTCTCCCTTTTGTGACTGGTCTTCAGCTATACATTCTAACGCTTCTAAAATTTTAAGGAAAGATTTCAAAATTGCTGCTGTTGCCATAGCATGTGCCTCCCATCTGGTATCAGAGAGGGATTTTAAGACACTTTCATTTCCAATACAACCTTTAAGAATTTCCCACCTGCTGGTTGAGGCTAAAAAAAAGGTATAGAGCAACTGCACTGTAGAGAAGAAATTAACCGCCTCTTGACAGCAGTCAACAGCACTTCGGCCTACCAGATTTAGTGAATGGGCTGCACAGGGCACATATATAGCAAACTTGTTTGTTTCTAAAATTTTTTGCTGCATCCCCTTATAACGCCCAGACATGTTGGCAGCGTTGTCGTAAGATTGACCCCTACATTTTGAAAAGTTTAGCTTACAAACTTCACGTAAGTACTGCAACACCTGATTTGCCATTTCCTCACCAGTATGGCTTTTCATTTTCAGAAAGGTTAAAAAGCGTTCAATAGGCTGTCCATCTTTTAAGTACCTAAGTACAACACTTAACTGATCGATATGTGATAGATCTGGTGTTGAATCAACTGACAAACTAAAATAACCAGAAGATTTTACTTCGTCAACAATGAGTGCGTGGACCTTTTGAGCCATTAGTTGAATGAGTTCCTCACAGGTGGTTTTGGACAGGTAAGAAGGATTTCCTTTGCCAGAATTTCCATATTTCAAAATGTGACCTGCTAAAAATGGATCAAACCGGCTTATGAGCTCAAGCAGCCCTAAAAAATTCCCATTCTGCAATGATCCAAATCTTTCTTCTGTTCCTCGAAAAGACAAGCCACGTTCAGCTAACGTACAAATAACAGCTATGACACGCCTCAAGACATGTTCCCAGTAATCACACTCTTCCTGAATTTGTTTTTCCAACTGTTGTCCCAACCCCGCACCTTGTCTGCGAGTTAAGTATGTTAGCATAGAGTCTCGGTGAGTAGTGCTTTTTTCATGATGATCAATTACAATAGTATTTCGCCAGTCACTGAACCCTTCTCTTATAACAAAATGTGAGACATTTTTAGGAGCAAACAGTTTACAAACATAACAGTAAACTGATCCTGTTGATGGTGAATACAATAACCACTCTCTCTTGTATTTCTCACCATTGGCTTTTGTCCCAACGAAAAGTTTTTGTGAACAGTATCTTGCTGGTTTGCCACTACTGAAATGCCGGTAAGACTTGTCAAATGGCCCATTGTGGTGTTGACAGTCACTGGGTCCACAAGCAATCCAATAAGCCACATCATCAGCAGAGAAATCAAGCCACAACCCTGGATCTTTTGCTATATTTACTTCATCTTCTGCAGACTGATTCATTTCACCACCATCACCATGGTCCACTAAACTTTCATTTTCAGCAATTATTTCAACCCCAGAATGTCTTGTAAAGCAACTTGAATCAACATTTGCAGTAGAGGTATCAAGAGAATTTACAGGCAAAGTGAGATCAGTAGTGAGACATGTGGTAGATGAACCTGCTTGTGACACCTCGGTGATTCCAACGTCATCATATTTTGATTTTGAAGTGATCAAAGTGGTATTTGTGTCCACTTCTGATGACGGAGATTGGTTTTGATTCAGAATCGGTATATCATGTTGACGTTGTGGTCGTGGAACTTGTGTGAAGAAATCAGTCAGCTTTGCAGTCTTGGACTCTAAATCCAAAGTCTTCTCTTGTTTCTCTTTTGATAGTTTTCGCTTTTGTGCACCACTTAACTGAACACGTTTCATCTTGGTTCTTGGGGTCTGTAAAATACAGAAATAAAAAGAATATTTTATTTGTATATTATGTGGCAATCAACACAGTTACACATATCACAATCTTGGCTTTGTTCTTTTATTCTCAGAAAGACAAAATGGGAACCGTACACAACCAAAGTGGCAATTTAAATATAAGTGGCAATTAAATATAACTCAACCGAAATATCAACTCGAAATGTTGAATACAAATCAAATCGAAAGAAGGAACCAAAAGAAGGAACCGAAAGAAGGAACCGAAACCTATAAAATAAAAATACTTAACATTAGAATTAATAATACGCAATCTATAAAAATATCAATATTAACATTTCACTATTAACGAGCCACATTTTATATTTACATTTATTTATTTATTTAAAACACAATATTTAATTATAGGAAATATGAACATTTGCTTAGGGCCTAAATTGTCCTAACTACGTTTGATGTTATATATACATTACAAATTATTCACTCTGGTTATTACAATCTAAATTCTTTTATACTGTTATGACAATAGATAAATAAATTATAAAATAAAGATACGTGTATGATAAAATATTGTTATATATACAAATAAAGTACACTTCATAGACTTACCCTAGAGAAGAAGAGAGAGCAACAGATAAACTTCTTCAACGCTAATTAACTTAGGTCAGTATATCTTATTATTATAATGGCCGTGATAAACATCACTTGATACAACAGCAATATAGAGAGTTTATAGTTTCTTTTATTTTAATATTAATTTATATTACAATTCTATAAACCTAAATCTTTCTGTAAAACAATACCAAATGATTATGTAAAATATATATTTAATATTATATGCACAAATCACACGTTCAGAATAACTTCCTATAGCACACGAAAATATTTAATCTATATGTATTTTTAATATGGCGCTCAAAGATTTGATATAAACAAAATAATAACGCAAAGCGTAAAGTGTGTGATTACAACGAAATATATTTATTCTCTCAAAAGGGTTGTTGTTCACTACAAATTCAAACAATGAAAAAAAATAAATACTATATATGAATATATATAATTCAGTTTTCAACAGCTTATAGGCTATAAGCCGCGATTATAATAGTATAATAAATCCATGGTAAAT
The DNA here is from genome assembly GCA_023014485.1 of Bathynomus jamesi. Taxonomy (NCBI): domain Eukaryota; kingdom Metazoa; phylum Arthropoda; class Malacostraca; order Isopoda; family Cirolanidae; genus Bathynomus; species Bathynomus jamesi. The sequence continues at coordinate 671,640 of JAJOZX010000399.1, read as the reverse complement.
CCGACAATGGAAAGTTTCTGTGGTGCCCCCCTTCCCTTGATGCCCTAAGCACGGGCTTATTTTGCTTAATGGTTAATCCGGCCATGCATTACATGAATGTGTCAATAGCCCTGGCTAGAATTTTAGCAGCAAAGTCACATAGCGCTGACGTCGAACGACTAATTAGTGCCAGCAACAATCTGAAATCGCCTGGTAGGTTGAGCATGAACCTAGAAACTGAAAACATGAACGCATTTGTTCATTATAACCTACCACCTCTTCTGTCATGGAACCCCCGAAAAGCTATACTTCACTGTATTACAAAAAGACAATATCGAGCCAGAGAAAGGCCAAAAGCCAAAAGCCAACCGTACTTTCGAGGACTCTTTCCGGCGACAAAGCATTCACATTCAGATGAGCAGGAAGAAGAGGAGGAAGTGCAGCTAAAGAAGATGAAGCAGAAAGAATTTTGACTTTTTTTTTTTTTAAGTGACTGAATTTGTGTAACCTGTCACCTCGTTATTTGTATTGTATTCAGCAATAAACACCTATATTTTAGAACTGCACACTATTTTTATTGGAACTGCACTTTTTTTTCAGACCTGCACAGATTGTGTAGAGCTGCACATTAAAAGAAGCCCTGCTTAACACCAAATAAACCTAATTCTGATTTTAATCAAAGTAGAGTTAACCTTCAACAAAATTTAAGTGGCATGCCAAATCTTGAGTCACAAGAATTTAGGGCTGTAGTGACCGGTAGATAAGGCTATGGTTCACACACTATATACAGATACAGTACAATAACCAGAATTAAGTTACACAACGAAATAATTATAGACTCACCTCAAGTATAGAACAACAGTTCCAGACAATATTCTAGATAGCCAGTAATAGTCGTTAGTAGCAGGTGTCAGTCTATTAGTTAGTCAATAGCTATATTAGTATATCTAGATTGGCTAGTAGTTCACAATAGTACAACGACAATAAACACTACATCCATAATCGCAATGCTAATGATAATCCCAAAACATCATCGCTGCATATCCGCCCTAATCCGTCAAAACCAGTGCTGCCAGATCAATATTAGTTTTTATTATTAAGGTGTATTTTGGTGTGTCGATCTGCAGACTTTTAGTCACACCAATCCACCACACTCCTCCCCTACAAGTTCAGACGTTCCGGGGCTTTTTTAACCCTGGTAGAACGACGAACTCCAAGTGCAGTAGATTCCTCTGGCTCAGCCACAGGTGACAGAGAGGATTGTGTTTCCATTTAGGTTGGAATAGTAGTGGTACTCTCTGGAGTAGTAGGAATAGGTGTACGTTCTAGAGTAGGAGGAATAGTAAGGGTAGTGGAAGGCATAGAATGAGGTAGAATCTGATCCTGATGTCGATTCTGAATTCGACCATCTTCAGTTACACATCTGTAGGAAACAGGACCAGTCTGTCTTCTAACTATAGCTGGTACCCACTTGGGACCCTGAGAGTATTTGCGAATCCTGACCTTATTTTGAGGTAGCAGCTCTAGCGTCCTAGGAGTCTTAGATTCAAAGGCACGTTTTTGCCACTCTTGCCGACTGTAAACTCTTTGACAAATATAATCATGAGGACGCACAAAATAAAAAATACAGCGAATACGACGGCCAAACATCAACTCGGACGGTGCAACACCCGTAGTAGAATGGGGTGTCAACCTGTATTTCATGAGCAAGCGATCCAAAGCAACCTGAATTCCCTCCCCCTTTGCATGAAGCAAAGCAGACTTAACAGAACGGACCATGTTCTCAGCCAAGCCATTTGAAGATGGGTGGTAGGGAGCAGTACGAACATGACGAATACCATTGGAAGACAAAAATGTAGAAAAATCAGAACTAGTAAAACTTGGGCCATTATCAGAAACCAAAACAACTGGAAGGCCAAATCTGGCAAAAATAGAACGCAACAGACGAATAGTAGAGGATGAAGACATAGATGTAGTAGGAAGAACCTCTACCCATTTAGAATGAGCATCGACAATGACTAGAAGATAGTGGTGATTGATGGGACCCGCATAATCAATATGAATTCTGTGCCATGGATGGGAAGGCCATTCCCAGGGATGTAGAAAACCATTTTTAGGAGTATCACGTAACCCCAAACACCGAGAGCATGAATTCACAAGCGAAAGGATGTCACTATCCAGTCCGGGCCACCAAAAATAACTTCGGGCCAGTTCCTTCATACGAGTAGCACCCATATGATCGGAATGAAGTTTTTTAAGCAAAAGAGACTTGCCCAGGTCTGGGATAAGAACCCGAGACCCCCAAAGGACACATCCATCCTGAATAGACAACTCCGTGCGTCTTTGGTGGAAAGGTTGGTAAGAACTGTCCACCTTCATAGGCCAACCACTAGAGACCATCTGATAAACATGAGACAAAATAGGATCAGATTTAGTCCACTGAGCAATAATCATAGCTGTAACTGGTGTTGTCCCTAGAAATTCAACTAAGTGAATCCATTCAGCTGGAATTGGGACACATTCAATGGAAGCAATAAGCATCTAAAGGTAACCAGCTTAAAGCATCAGCATTACCCAAATGCTTACCTGACCGGTGCACTAGATTGAAAGAATAGGCTTGTAGCATGAGAGCCCAACGTTGTATTCGTCCTGCAGCCAAGATAGGAATTTGTTTATTAGGAACAAACAACCCTAACAACGGTTTATGATCAGTCACTAGGGTAAACTGCTGACCCCACAAGTAAAAATGAAACTTTTTTATTGCGAAGATTAGGGCTAATGCTTCACGTTCTACCTGTGAATAATTCCTCTCTGTTGTATTTAGAGTGCGGGAAACGAAAGAAATAGGTCTTTCTTCCCCGTTAATATTATGAGCAAGTACTGCTCCTATGCCATATGAGCTGCTATCAGCAGTTACAACTATAGGTAGTTTAGGATCAAAATGTACTAAAACATGAGAATTGAGTAAGAGCTCCTTTGACTGTTGAAAACTAGATTGTTCCTCTTTACCCCAACTCCATTTAGTGTCTTTCCTGAGTAATTTATTTAATGGTTCCAATGTAGTAGCAGCATTTGGTAGAAATTTCCTGTAGAAATTAAGCAAGCCTAGATATGCTTGAAGCTGAGTGACATTAGTAGGTGCAGGAGCCTTACAAATAGCATCAACTTTATCCTTAGTAGGATGCAGACCTAATGAATCAATCTTAAATCCCAAATACTGAATTTCATTAGTTATCCAAATACATTTTTCCTAATTTAGAGTTAAACCAGCATCTGCTAACTTCTGCAAAACTGTCCTTAGACTAGACGTATGTTCTGCTTCTGTTTTTCCAGCTATAAGGATGTCATCCAGGTAACATACCACATCTGAAATTCCATCTAATATGCGACTAATAGTTCTTTGGAAAATGCCAGGAGCTGATGAAATACTATAACATAATCTATTATAATGAAATAGACCCTTGTGAGTATTTATAGTTGTGATATCCTTAGATTTTTCATCAAGCTCCAGCTGTGCATAGGCTTCTGACATATCCAGCTTAGAGAAGTATTTATCGGTCCTATTCAAAGGAGTGACATAACGAAGGAGTGACATAACAAAGGAGTGACAAATCGGAGATAAAATTCAAAGGAGTGACATAACAAAGGAGTGACAAATCGGAGATAAAATTCAAAGGAGTGACACGAAAATACCAACAAAGAAGAAGAAAGAACAAATCCAGAGGGAAGAGAGGCTTGCAACTGTTAGGTTAGGTTAGGTTAGGTTAGGTTAGGTTTCTAGTTTTTGAAATAAAATCTTAATTTTAACAATTCTAACAAATTTTGTTTTTTTAAATAAAATTTTAATAATTATACTCCTTTGAATTTTATCTCCGATTTGTCACTCCTTTGTTATGTCACTCCTTCGTTACGGTATTTATGTCACTCCTTTGTTATGTCACTCCTTTGAAATGTCACTCCTTCGATACAGACCCGTATTTATTACCAGCTAACTTACTAAAAATATCAGCAGGATTAGGAATAAGATATTTATCTATTAGAATAGCCTTATTAGCAGTTACTTTGTAGTCCCCACAAATACGAACACTCTTATTAGGTTTTAACACAGGGACAATAGGTGCTGCCCATAATGAGTACGATATAGGTTCAATAACCTTTTCCTTAGTGAGCCTGTCCAGCTCAATTTCCACCTTTTCTCTTAGAACATAAGGCAGGGCCGTTTCCTGGCATAAGCAGACTAAGCGGCCGCTTAGGGCCCCGCTGCTACTACGGGGCCCCTAGACAGGCTCCCAGGTCATAGCTCAGTGGGCAAGAATAGGAATATAGCTGAAGTTATTATTAATATTATTGTTATTATTATTATTATTATCATTATTATTATTATTATTATTATTATTATTATTATTATTATTGTCGTATTAATTAAAGTTTTTGTGAGACAAATGTGATAAAACGGAGACGAACGAAACGTTTTGGTCGTTATGTGTAAATAACTATTGTGAGATCTTATTTCTATATTATTTAACTTTATTCTTACTATATGTTTATACTTTCCTAAATGCTTAATTTTTCTAGTATTGTAAAACATTATTTCACTAATTTACTAATTATTAAGAGATTTTGTAACACTTTAAAACCTAGGATTATTTTCGTTATGTTTTCAAGTTTATTAATTCTTTTCTCATCTTTTTCAGATGATGTGAATTTTGTTGGTTAAAACCTAAATGGTCTGATTATTTGAATGTATTTGATTAACGTTACAATTATAACAATTATTATTATTATTATTGTTATTATTATTATTATTATTTATTATTATCATTATTATTATCATCATTATTATCATGATTATTATTATTTAGCAGATTAGTTGTGGTTAACTAGATGTGACTTCGTGCATCTTGGAAAATGAAACGACATTATCCATCAGGAGCTGAAAAGCGGAAAAAGAAGAAAATAGAGGAGGAGAAGCTTTCCAGTAGCCCAGGTGAGATGTGCCACTTGTATATTCTTATGATTACAGTTCAGGCAACTAGGTTAGGTAGACCATCAAGCTAGGAAAGTGCTCAGGAATCGTGTAGAGTAAGCTAGTCTCTGTAATAATTATAATATTTTGAAATGTGAAATTTAATGGATCACCACCTCAAATTCTGTTCACACAGATCAATTATCAAACAAGATAAAGAGTATTTTAGCAAAAATTAACAGAATATGTAATGTTATGTTCTTCTCAGGAGCACTAATGAAATATTTGGAAAAGCCATCCTCAGCAAAGCCTGATGAGCATCATGAGTCAACAGCAGGACCATCCTCTATGCAACCTCAAACACCAGTAGAAGTAGAGCCTGATGAACCAACAAGTGGCCCATCTTCTGTTCAGCTTCAAACACCACACACAGGCATTTCTACTGAGCAACAAGAACCAAGATCTGCTCCACCGCTTGATCCGTATGACTGGCCAGTTGTCCTGTCCTGGTCTCGAGGACCATTTCAAATCAGTCCAGATTTCACATTCCCTAAAAGAGAGGACGGTAGAAGCGTTCATCACCATTACATGTACAGAACATTAATCAATGGGGAAAAAATAAAGCGAAGCTGGCTGATGTACTCTAGAAGGAATGATGCTCTTTATTGCTTCTGCTGCAAGTTGTTTTCAAGGAAGTCGTACAAACTAATTACGGATGGACTTTCAGACTGGATAAACGTTGGTTCGCTTCTGAAAGGCCATGAAAATAGTTCAGAACATGCAGATAACATGGCAACATGGAAGGATCTGGAACTGCGGCTAAAAACTGGGAGGACCATTGACCAAACTGAAATGTCATTAATGGAGGTAGAGCGAAGACGCTGGCGAGATGTTCTCACACGTCTTGTAAGTATAATCCAATCACTGGCAGAGAGAAACCTTGCTTCCAGGGGGTCTTCCTCTACATTGTACAACCGAGACAATGGCAACTTCTTGAAGGAGGTTGAGCTGCTTGCCAAATTTGATCGAGTAATGAAACAACACATCAACAGAGTCGAAAGTGGCCAACATAGTCATTCAAGTTACCTAGGAAACATCATTCAAAATGAGCTCATTGGGTCCATTAGTGGGAAGATCTTGGATGCCATTGTTGCAGAAATAAAACAAGCTAAATATTACTCACTCATTTTAGACTGCACTCCAGACATAAGCCACCAAGAACAGATGTCGATTATTATCAAAACTGTTAAAATGAGTGAAGTACCAGAAATTAAAGAATACTTCTTGGGCTTTCTTGAGGCTTCAGAAAGTACAGGCCTGGGTTTATCAGTTCTGATTCTGAAGAGACTAGATGAACTGAATATTCACTTTGATGACTGCAGAGGACAGTCATATGACAACGGAGCGAACATGAAGGGCAAGAACAAAGGTGTTCAGGCAAGGTTATTAGAGAAGAACTGTCGTGCATTCTATGTTCCATGTGGGGCTCACACTCTGAATCTTGTAGTGGCTGATGAAGCTAAAGCTTTCACAGATGCCATCAGCTTCTTTGGCAACGTACAAAAATTGTACAACCTTTTTGAAGCAGCTACACAGAGATGGACAATCCTAAAGAAGCACCTGAACATAACACTCAAGTCTTGGAGTGAAACCAGGTGGGAGAGCCGGCTTAAGAGCATTGAGGCTGTGCGATACCAGAGCCACAACATCAGAGAGGCCCTGTTGGAAGTCAGAAACAATGCCACAGATGCCATAGCCAGGACTGAAGCACAAGCACTTGCAGAGGAGGTAGGGTCTTATCGCTTTCAGATTTGCACAGTAGTATGGTATGACATTCTTCATGCAGTTAACCATGTGAGCAAACTTCTGCAGTCTCCTACAATGCAGTTTGATGTGGCAGTCAACCTCCTCACAAAAACAAAACTCACTCACCAGCTACAGAAACACAGGTTTTGCTGCAGCACAAGTCGTAGCTAGGGACATATGTGAGGAAATGAATGCGGAGGCTGTGCTGAAGGAGAAGAGGCTCAGATCCACAAAAAAGCACTTTACTTACGAAGCTCCTGACGAACCATTTACAGAAGCCTTAAAGAGGCTGGAAGTCAAATTTTTCAATGTGGTGGTGGAATGTGCCATCGGGTCAATAAATGAGATTCAAAACATTAGATAATGTGAGGGACATATTTGGGGTTCTCCTAAACTTCACCACAATGAACAAGGAAGACTTGTCCTGCAAGTGTGAAAAGCTCTCTAAGATACTGAGCTTTGGAGCTGACTCTGACATTGATGGAAAAGAACTGGCCCTCGAAATTAAGAACTTGCCGACTTTACCTTCACACAACATGACTGCATTGGAGCTTCTCTCCTTCATTCCTCAGAAGCAACTGGAGGAACTATACCCCAATCTCTGGGTTGCACTAAGAATTGCCTGCACTCTTCCTGTGACAGTAGCGTCAGCCGAGAGGAGCTTCTCTAAGATGAAGCTAATCAAGAACTACCTCAGATCATCAATGGGGCAGGATCGCCTCAGTGGCCTTGGCATCATAAGCATCAACCAGGACGTTGGCAGGGAGATTTCATATGATGATGTTATTGATGATTTCCCCCAGAAAAAATCTAGGAGGCAAGAATTTTGAAGATACAAACTATTCTGTATAACTGTTAGCTATTACACGATTGTATCGTAGTTAGTAATTGTTTGCTAGTTGATAATTGCATTATTTTTTTATACATAGTTCTGTCATTTATTCTAAATAATGTATAAACTAATTTTCAGGAATTTCATGAAGAGTATTTTTTCTGTTTGTCTTCTGAAAGTACATATTTGTTGTTTTGGACATAAATGTTTCATTAAAATTGTTTCGTAATTGTTTTTTATTAACACAGCCATTTTTTGTATGTGTGTGCTGAGGTCAGTGGTGGGCACCGTTAACCAAAAAGTTAACTTCGTTAACCGCTAATCCGTTAACCAAAAAGTTAACTTCGTTAACCGTTAATCCGTTAATTCGTTAAACATGTAACGGAAGTTACCGATAAACCGTTAACGTTAACTTTTATTATAAAAAAAATGAAAAACACAATATATATATATATATATAATTTAATTTTCCCTCTTCTTCTCGTTCTCCATTTTGTCCATGAGATGCATGTTGCCCTTCATGAAAATTAGCATATCAAAGTTTTCATCAGACAGGGATGATCTCTTGGCCCTCAGGATGTCCTTGCCCATAGAGAACAAACGCTCCACTGCAGCACTGGAGGGGATGGCTGTGTTGAACTTGATGAACAAGTCCACCAACACTTGCTCACCCAAGAAGGCAGCATCTGTCAGCAAGTCCTTGGAGTTGGTCTCCAGCCAGGTCTTGACCAAGTTCTGGGCCTTGCCCTTGAGTGACCTGTGGCTTCTGCTGCTCTCTTTTGTCTGGATGACAGCACTGAAGAAGTCATCCTCCTCCTCCTCCTCGTTGTTGCTGCCTCCACTGTTGCTGCCCACTTCGTTGGACTGCTGCTTCATGGCCTCCTCGACTGTACCCTCCATGCTTTTCCTCACCCTGGCGACCTTGGTGTTGTCATACTTGTCCAACCAGATGAGGCGAAACCTGGGATGGAAGGCAGCAGCCAGCTGGCATTCGTCATCCTCCAGGAGGGGCCCAAACCTTTTGTCGATGCCTGCCAAACGTGCGTCGACCAAGGCGCTGCAGTAGACGAGGCCCTTGGACTTCAAGTCCTTAAGCCTGAAGATTGTCGCAGCAACTGTTGGCAGCAGCAAACATGTTGCGCAAGAGACAGACTGCAAATGAAACGAATGTAGTTATTTGTTGTAATTGTTACACATATATTATTGAAAGTGCCTTAAAATGCTCGTGATATTTCTTGAAAGAAGTTGAAACATTCAACTCAAATAGCAAATCTTTCCGCCTGATTTTACAGTCGACCATGTTTTGCTCAAACCAATGCCATAAATAACTACCATATTTGGTAAGACACAAATTGTGGCGACGGAAACAAATATATCGCCTGATTTTGCACTGCGGAAATGGAAATTCGTTCATCACTATTAACAGTGGCGGATTAATTGCGCACCTGCTTAGCACTGAAAATAATAGAAACTTTTAAACGTTTATTTATGAATTTTTTGGGTTAACGGACTTGAGTTAACGGAAGTTAAATGTAACGGAAGTTAATTAGTCCGATAATGATTTTCAAAGTTAACTTAAAAGTTAAATCGTTAACGAAAAAGTTAACTTCGTTAATTAACGATTAACGGATTAACGGTTTGTGCTTAGCTTTGGCTGAGGTGATGTAGTAAGGCGTGAGTTGGTGGATGGAGGGGTGGGGCCTCAAATGGGTATACTGCTTAGGGCCCCCTAATGGCTAGAAACGGCCCTGACATAAGGCAATGGCCTAGCTTTACAAAATTTAGGGCTGACTTCATTATCCAATTCAATAGACACTTTATGATCTTTGAGCATGCCAAGAGTAGGCCCAAATAATTTTGGAAATTCCTTTTAAAGAATTGAGATATTATTAGGTATTACAGAACAAGTTATTGATTGATGATCAACTATAATGTTATGAATAGGCAAGTTTAGAGCATGAATCCAATCTTTACCTAGAAGAGTAGGACCTGGTTCATCAATCACTAAAAGTGTTAACTGTTTGTGATACTTTGTCATTTATTGTAACTTGAACTTTAGCCTCTCCTACTATTGGCATCTCAATATTTCCATATTTTCTCAGAGTAGCCTTAGAATGATATAGTGGTATGGAGTTTTGGAATTTTTCTACAAAATAATCCTTAGAAATTATAGTTCTAGCTGCACCTGTATCCAGTTCCATTGGAAGTTTGACTTTATTTATAGTAGCATCTATAATATAAGGACCAGCATTTGTAGTGCCATCCTGACTGAAAATATATTCAGAGCCTATCTGTGACTGCTTTAGACTGTTGGCTGATAAAGGAGGTTTATGCATTTTAGAAAAACAAACCTTTGCTATATGTCCAACCTTGTTACATTTATAACATACTGCCTCCTAAAGGGCAATCTACCTTCCACTGCTGTTTGCCACAGCCAGTACAAGGTTTTTTAGGTTTAGCACTTTGCTTAGGCCAATTTTTTGAACTATCTGCTTTTAGAAAGTTTCTTTGGCTAACCTTTGGATTATCCTTAGCCTTAGTTCCTGTAGGCCTACTATTTAGGTTAATATTAGATTTAGGCCTGATCAAATTCACATCACCAAATGTCTTTGCATCCTCAGCAGCAGCTTCCCTAGTTGTGGCTAGTACTACTGCAGCATCAAAAGTTAGGTTTTTAATTGTCAATAGTTCTCGCTGAGTGGCCTCCTCTCTCAAACCCATGACAAATCTATCCCATAGCATTTCTGTTAGGTTAGGGCCAAACTCTGTTAGAAAATCTAGAAGAGGAAGAACCATTGTTGTCCCAAGGCGATATGATGACTAAGCTGATTGATGCAGCATTGCTTGTATATATTAAGTTAAGGTGTATATATATCCATCTCATAATTGTAAGGTTAGTGAAAAATTCACTTAATAAGAGCTAGCATTTTTGGGCTCTTGTGGCATCAGTGTTTGGGACGCTGGTGGCATCATTTTGGGGCGCTGCGCGTCTTTTCTACTCGTTTGTGGGATGTCGTACGTACAGGGTGTGGTCTGATAGAGATTAGAGAGCTCTCTTGCAATTCAGTTTGGTTGTGTAGATACAAGATTGTTGCATCGTGCAATAGTCCAGGTTGCGTTGTTGTTGCAAGGTTGAGAAAGAAGACCATAAATAGTACCCCTTTTGTTTATATTAAATTCATGTAACAAAGGTCTAAGGTAGGCCCGCATCGAGTCAGCAACCCTGAGGTTACCCTGAGGTAGGACCTAATAGGATCTCAAATCCGTAAGTTTTAATTTAGCTTAACTTGGGCTTCAGGTAGAACTGGCCCTTTAGAATTTGTCCGTTCACGGCTCAGCTGGGATTTTGAACCCAACAAATAAATAAAATAACATGGTCCTTCAGAACCGGATTCTACCCCAAGACTGAGTCAGTGACTATTTTTTGGCAAAGTTCTGATTGTGCAAATTGTAGCCCAAGTTAGGCCTAGACGGGTTGAGTATTATTGAATTAAGGTCCCAGGGTAAAAAGTTTGGTCGCCCAATTGCGAAACTTGGCCAGTCGTCTGTCGTTGTTTTGGCCTACATTTTACCGGTTTGGTTAATTTTGGGTTATTATTGAATTAAGGTCCCAGGGTAAAAAGTTTGGTCGCCCAATTGCGAAACTTGGCCAGTCGTCTGTCGTTGTTTTGGCCTACATTTTACCGGTTTGGTTAGTTTTGGGTTATTATTGAATTAAGGTCCCAGGCTAGAAAGTTTGGTTGCCCAATTGCGAAACTTGGCCAGTCGTCTGTCGTTGTTTTGGCCTACATTTTACCGGTTTGGTTAATTTTGGGTTATTATTGAATTAAGGTCCCAGGGTAAAAAGTTTGGTCGCCCAATTGCGAAACTTGGCCAGTCGTCTGTCGTTGTTTTGGCCTACATTTTACCAGTTTGGTTAATTTTGGGTTATTATTGAATTAAGGTCCCAGGGTAGAAAGTTTGGTTGTCCAATTGCGAAACTTGGCCAGTCGTCTGTCGTTGTTTTGGCCTACATTTTACCGGTTTGGTTAATTTTGGGTTATTATTGAATTAAGGTCCCAGGGTAGAAAGTTTGGTTGCCCAATTGCGAAACTTGGCCAGTCGTCTGTCGTTGTTTTGGCCTACATTTTACCGGTTTGGTTAATTTTGGGTTATTATTGAATTAAGGTCCTGGAGTGGAAAATTTGGTATTCCATACTGGTGTTTGGTTAGTACCGCACCCAGCAATTCAGTTTATTTGAAAGTAAAATTTGCGTTTGATCAGTTTGGTTAAGTATTTCTGCCAATTCAACTCATTTGGCATTGAGCCCAATTGTTGTTTGCATTGAAGATGAGTGCATCTGAATTGAACAAATTTATAAAAAAGGAGAAGCGCCTACAAAGGTCTAATTACAAAGGTCATTGCCACTATAGATTCTGCCATAGAGCAAGAGGATTTACGCTTAGTGACTGCGCAGCTTTCCATATTAGAAACTAAAAAGGTTGCTCTAAGTGAGGTAAATGTTAAAATTGAGGCTCTTATAGAAGAGTATGAAATAGAAATAACATAATTTACTTTGAAGAGATTATTGATGATATAATTAATGTAGGCCTCCGAGCAAAAGAGTTTAGTAGCTCAGTACAGTTAGAGACCAGGTCTGATAATGAAACCACAACACTCAACAATGATGTTTGTGAAGTTGAGGTTAACAGATCTGTAGTTCAATTACCGAGGCTTGTACTCAAAACATTTTCTGGGAGTATTCAGGAATGGCAAGGGGGCAGACAGTTTTCATCAGCAGTTCATTCTAGTCAAGTGTTAAGTGCCGTGGAGAAGTTTAATTATTTGCGGTCCCTCTTGGAAGGTGAGGCAGCAAAGACTATAGCAGGATTAGCATTAACAGAGGCTAATTATAATGTGGCTTGGGATATATTAAAGAAACGGTTTGGTAAGTAAGATATCTTAATTAAAAGCCACCTCCGTGCACTTTTAGCTATACCTCCTGTTAATAATCCTAATAGTGTCAAGGAGTTACGGCAGTTATATGATGAATTTGAAATTAGAACTAGGTCCCTGGACAACTTGGGTGTAGGAATGGAAAAGTATGGTATAATGTTGGTTCCTACACTGGAGTCTAAATTGCCTAGCTCAATTTTGCTTGAATTAAGTAGGGGACACTCTGCAGAACATGTGTACATCCCTCTTCAGCAGCAGATGTTAAGTCTTTTAGGCACAGAATTAGCAAGACGAGAGGGAGTTGAGTTTGCACAGTGGGATGGTAAACAAGGGGACAAAGGCAGGCACAGCACCAAAGTTTCCACAAAAAGGAATAGCCCAGGTACAGTGTCAACTCTACATGCCTCCTCTGAGAATAAATTAAAGGGAATCAAGGAATGCATATTTTGCGAAGGCAACCACAAGTCATATAAATGTGAGGTGGCTGAGGCCTTACCCTTTGAAGAGAGAAAGGACAGGGTAACTAAGTCCACAGCATGTTTTAAATGTTTTTTGAAAGGTCATAGAGCAAGGTTTTGTAAGTTTAAAATTTTGTGCAAAAAATGTCATGGTAGGCATCAGCCATTATTGTGTGAAAACACTCTTAGTAGGCCTACCCCAGAAGTAGAGACATCTGTGGCACATGCCACTGCTATGCAAGGGAGTAAAAGTAAAGGGGGATTATTGCAAACAACTGCAGCCTTATTAATTGGGAATGAGGGAGAAGCTACTGTAAGAGTGTTGTTTGATAGTGGTAGCCAGTGTAGTTTTATTAAGACCAGAATTTCCAGAAATTGAAGTTTAAAGAACTTAAGAGGGAAAATTTAAGAATTTCTGGGTTTGGGGGTTCCGTTCAAACCGAACCAAATTTGAGAAGGTAGAAGTTCTGGTTAAAGGTTGTTACCGCAAAGTCCCACTATCAAGGTCCAAGCTGTAGAGATTGAGGAACTTTGTACTCCAGTCACTACTTGTTTAGATATGGCATGTGTCCAAGAATTGCAAGTTAAAGGAATTAATTTGGGCAATAATAAGTTTGAGGGAACAGAAGATATTAGTCTTTTGATTGGAGCTGACTATTATTGGGACTTCATCACTGGTAATATTGTCTGTACATCTCAAGGCCCGGTAGCTATTGAAAGTAAGCTAGGCTGGATGCTACATGGTAGTTATTGCAATGAAATGGAAGTTAAGGCTCTTTTTGTTTTGTTAAGATTGAGGAGAACAGCCATGGCCTGGAAAGGCATTTGAAAGCGTTTTGGGAACTTGAATCTATTTGCATGAAGGACAACCAGGCAAGTACAGTGAACAATGATGTTTAGAGCAATTTGAAAAAGGGATTGGGTTTAGAGATGGTTGCTATGAAGTTGGCCTACCATGGAAGGATTCTTGCAAACCCGGTTCAAACCTTCAGCTAGCTAATCGGAGGTTGGAGACTTCATTGTAGAGGCTAAGAAAAAATGAGTTGTTGTTAATTGAATACAATGAGGCCATCCTAAGTTATGTAAGGGAGGGCTATGCTGAAAGGGTGCAAGGTGAGCTGGTGAGCCAGGAGGCACATTATCTGCCACACCATGCAGTGGTACGGCGAGACAAAACTACCACCAAACTGAGGGTAGTTTTTGATGGCTCAGCCAAGGACAAAGGTGGTGTGTCCTTGAATGACTGTTTGGATGCTGGGCCAAATTTAAATGCAGATTTATTTTCCTTGTTACTGAGATTCAGATTTGGTAGAGTAGCATTGACTGCAGATGTGAAGCAAGCCTTTTTGCGGATAAAGTTAAAACCAGAGGACAGAGATGCAGTAAGGTATCTGTGGGTGGATACGAAAGACTTGTTGGAAAATGAACCTAAGGTTCAAGCATATAGAATGAAGTCAGTGTTGTTTGGCCTCAGCTCTAGTCCATTTCTGTTGGCAGCTCCTATGCAGTACCATTTTAAGAAATATTCTGAAGTCTATCCTAACACTATTGAACACATAAGGAAAAATTTTATGTTGATGATTTGCTGTGTTCCGTGGATAATACAGAAATGGCTAAACAGATATTCATGGAGGCTAGAGCTATAATGAGGGAGGCTGGCATGGAGCTTCGAAAATGGCAGACCAATCATTCGCAATTACAAGAGTTTATGAGTCATTCCTGTGTAGTACCTGATGCAGCAGAAAGTATTGAGGATTCTGGTATTAAGGAGTTGTGGGCAATAGACGCAAAGGTGCTAGGCATTGTTTGGCAGCAAGATGATGATTTGTTTACCTTCAATGGGAAATCTTTAGTAGAGCTGGCTGAGAATGAGACAAGGTGGACAAAACGTACAGCTCTTAGTTTGGCTTCAAAGGTCTTTGATCCTCTTGGATTCCTGGCTCCATTTGTGATAAAGTCAAAAATTTGGTTTCAGAGCCTCTGGGAAATTGGACTTGGTTGGGACCAAGAGTTATCTGATCATATGGTGTAAGGTGGAAATATTGGTTCAAAGAATTGGCACATCTTGGAGACATTGAAATCCCAAGATGGTACTTTGGAGAGTTGAACAATAGTCCAGACAATTTGGAGCTGCACATCTTTTGTGATGCAAGTGAGGAAGCCTATGCAACTTGTGTTTATATAAGAGGCGCATTGCAAGAGGAAGTAAGTTGCAGGTTGGTTGCTGCAAAGAGTAGAGTAGCACCTTTGAAAAGGCTTTCTGTTCCAAGGTTGGAATTGATGGGTGCCGTTATTGCTAGTCGGCTTGCAATTACAGTGCGAAAGTCTTTGGCCCTCTATGAAATTCCAAGCTATTATTGGACAGACTCCACTATAGTTTGGCACTGGTTAAGAAGTCAGGCAAGGAAATGGAAACCATTTGTTGCCAATAGGGTGGAGGAAATTCAAGCGCACACAGATCCCAAGCAATGGAAGCATTGTCCAGGCATCCAAAACCCCGCTGATTTACCAACACGAGGAATTTCAGTGAAAGAACTTTCACAGTCAAGTTTGTGGTGGAATGGGCCAGAGTGGCTAAAACTTGGAAGTGAAAACTGGCCTTCTAATCAGCCTATTGTAGGAGAATGCCAGGCTGAAGAAGCATGGGTGAGTGAGGTGAGAAAATGCGCTGTGAACAGTTGTCAAGTTATGCAGCAGGACCCCATATTGAGGCTTGAGGACATTAGCAGTCTGAAAAGATTGTTAAGAGTGACAGCATGGGTATATAGATTTACCAACAACATTAAGGGAGAAACAAGAAGGGAAGGAATTCTGAACAGTAATGAGATTCAGCAAGCCAGGAAATACTGGGTGGTATATGTGCAGAAGAAAAAATTTGGTGAAGAGAGGGAATTGCTCACCAGCCATCCATTACAGGTTCTACCAACACATTCTGCTCTCAAGGGTTTGGATGTGTTTTTAGATCAGGATTTATTGAGAGTAGGAGGTAGACTACAGTTTTCTGGGCTTCCAGAGGAGAAAAGACATCCAATCTTGCTACCTTCTGGGGGGCACTTTGTGGACCTTTTGATCCTGGATACTCATCATAAGCTGTTACATGCTGGAGTTAGAGAAGTGATAATAGAGATTAGACAACAATTTTGGATTCCCAAAATTAGACAAGTAGTAAAAAATGTCTTGCATAAATGTGTGGTTTGCAAGCGTTGGAGTGCAAAGCCTTATTATGAAAAGGTGGCTCCACTTCCAAGAGAACGGTGTGTCTATACTGCCCCATTTGATGTAGTGGGAGTAGACTTTGCAGGTCCAGTCTATGTGTATGAGCAAGGGGAGTCTAACAAAGGTTACATATGTCTTTTCACATGTGCTACCACCAGAGCAATCCATTTGGAGTTGGTAAGCAATTTAAGTAGTGATGTATTTCTTTTGGCCTTTAAAAGGTTTGTGAACAGAAGGGGTTTCCCAAATAAAATCATATCGGATAATGCAAAAACCTTCAAAAAGGCTGCAAAGGAACTCCAAGAAGTTTGGTCCTTGCTAAAAGAGGAAGGATTCCAATCCTACTTTTCACACCAAGGGGTACAGTGGGAGTTTGTTGTTGAGAGAGCACCATGGTGGGGTGGATTTTGGGAAAGGCTAGTGAGAAGTGTAAAGTGTCCATTAAAGAAACTTTTAGCTAATGCTCATTTGAGCAAAGAAGAATTCTCTACTGTTTTATGTGAAGTAGAAGCAATGGTGAACAGTAGGCCTATTCCAATCCTACTTTTCACACCAAGAGGTACAGTGGGAGTTTGTTGTTGAGAGAGCACCATGGTGGGGTGGATTTTGGGAAAGGCTAGTGAGAAGTGTAAAGTGTCCATTAAAGAAACTTTTAGCTAATGCTCATTTGAGCAAAGAAGAATTCTCTACTGTTTTATGTGAAGTAGAAGCAATGGTGAACAGTAGGCCTATTCCAATCCTACTTTTCACACCAAGGGGTACAGTGGGAGTTTGTTGTTGAGAGAGCACCATGGTGGGGTGGATTTTGGGAAAGGCTAGTGAGAAGTGTAAAGTGTCCATTAAAGAAACTTTTAGCTAATGCTCATTTGAGCAAAGAAGAATTCTCTACTGTTTTATGTGAAGTAGAAGCAATGGTGAACAGTAGGCCTATCACTTTTGTTTACAACAGTATGCAGGATGCAGAGCCATTGACACCAAATCATTTTCTTTGTGGTAAACGATTAACATCGAACCCCAGTGTGCCAGAAGACTTGCAGCCTATCCAGAGCACTCAAGGAGAGTTAACCAGACGGTTCAGGTACCTTGAAGAGCTACAAGATCAGTTATGGAAGAGGTGGCAGATGGAATACTTGCCAGAACTCAATTATTACCCATCAGGCAAGGTAAAGGGCTCCAATGCAAATTGTATCAAGGTAGGAGAAGTGGTAATGATTGGGGAAGAAAGACCAAGGCAATGCTGGAAGCTTGGCATAATTGAAGAGTTGTTTGTTGGCAAAGACAATTTAGTTAGGTCTGCACTGGTAAAGACTTCAGGAGGAAAGTTAAAGAGACCTATACAAAAACTCTATGCTTTAGAAATCAGCAAAAACACAGATAGTCAAGATGAAACATTTGAGTTACAGCCTCATGGAGAAGGCTTGGCTAACCTTGCAGAAGGTAATGACAACAATGCCTCTTCGGTGGGGAGTGTTAGAAAATCTAGAAGAGGAAGAACCATTGTTGTCCCAAGGCGATATGATGACTAAGCTGATTGATGCAGCATTGCTTGTATATATTAAGTTAAGGTGTATATATATCCATCTCATAATTGTAAGGTTAGTGAAAAATTCACTTAATAAGAGCTAGCATTTTTGGGCTCTTGTGGCATCAGTGTTTGGGACGCTGGTGGCATCATTTTGGGGCGCTGCGCGTCTTTTCTACTCGTTTGTGGGATGTCGTACGTACAGGGTGTGGTCTGATAGAGATTAGAGAGCTCTCTTGCAATTCAGTTTGGTTGTGTAGATACAAGATTGTTGCATCGTGCAATAGTCCAGGTTGCGTTGTTGTTGCAAGGTTGAGAAAGAAGACCATAAATAGTACCCCTTTTGTTTATATTAAATTCATGTAACAAAGGTCTAAGGTAGGCCCGCATCGAGTCAGCAACCCTGAGGTTACCCTGAGGTAGGACCTAATAGGATCTCAAATCCGTAAGTTTTAATTTAGCTTAACTTGGGCTTCAGGTAGAACTGGCCCTTTAGAATTTGTCCGTTCACGGCTCAGCTGGGATTTTGAACCCAACAAATAAATAAAATAACAAACTCACAAGTAATAGCCAGTTTCCTTAGGCTAGCTACAAAGTCAGCAATTGATTCACCTACAGCCTGATTTCGAGAATAGAACTGAAATCTCTCAAAAATCCCTGCCACTTGAGCAGTGGCGGTTCCTCATATGGGCAATATGGGCAGCCGCACAGGGCGGCATTTGTGGAGGGGCGGCATGAGCGCCTGCAAAAAAAATAAAAATAAAAATAAGAATAAATAAATAAAGAAATAAATAAAAATAAAAAATAAAATAAAATAAATAATAAAAGATCAATGACTTTGCATCAAGGAAGGTAAGAAGAGTCAGGCTTTAGATGGCAGTTGTGCTGTGGTGCAATTTATTTTGTTTCTTGTTCAAAGTGTAGCATAATAATTACCCTCTCTTAAGTGTCTTATTCTATTTATGTGATAGAGCATTTGTACAATTTAGAAATTTGATTCTCTAGTTTATTTATGGCAGTTGTGCAATTTAATTTGTATTTTTCCTGTTCATAGTATCATAATTACATTCTCTTAAGTGAGTTATTCTATTTACGTGATGAAGGATTTGTAAAATTCAGAAATTTGAGTCTTTGTTTTGGTTCTGAAGTTCCAACAATTAGTCCAATAAAAAGTTATTTTGTGAAAGAGTTATGTCTGTCCTTTATTTTGGGGGGATTCGAATGTGTGTGTGTTGGCGAACAGGGGGGGGGCGCTGAAGGTGAGGTTCGCCCAGGGCGTCATGTAAGCTAGGACCGCCACTGCACTTGAGGCTTATAGTGATCTTTTACTTTTAGAAAAGGAGCTACAAGATCTTTAACTAGACTATAAGTTTTAGGGCCTATTAGAGTTAAAAAAGATGGTACCCTTTGATCATCTGGTATAGAATTCGCTGCAAAAAACAGTTCCACTCTATCTGTGTACGTGTCAAAATCTTCCTCGCCCTCCGAATAGGGGCTTATTTGACCAATAACAGGCATAATCCAAATAGCCTAAACACAAACTAAGCTCAATACAAGAACCCTTGAACTGTAGGTTAGCAATTTGCACTTCACTAGCCCCTTCCTACCAAGCGGAAAAAAGACAAAATGCAACCAAAAAACAAAAAAAGAAAACCCTCGTCGCCAATGTAGTGACCGGTAGATAAAGCTATGGTTCACACACTATATACAGATACAGTACAATAACCAGAATTAAGTTACACAACGAAATAATTATAGACGCACCTCAAGTATAGAACAACAGTTCCAGACAATATTCTAGATAGCCAGTAATAGTCGTTAGTCTAGCAGTTGTCAGTCTATTAGTTAGTCAATAGCTATATCAGTATATCTAGATAGGCTATTGACAATAGTACAACGACAATCAACACTACATCCATAATCGCAATGCTAATGATCATCCCAAAACATCATCGCTGCATATCCGCCCTAATCCGTCAAAACCAGTGCTGCCAGATCAATATTAGTTTTTATTATTAAGGTGTATTTTGGTGTGTCGATCTGCAGACTTTTAGTCACACCAATCCACCACAAGGGCTAAGTTACCCACTTTGCTAGTACCAACATTTGATGGGGACATGGTACAATTCCCATCTTTCATTGAAAAAATTGAGAGTTCAATAGATAATATTTAAATGACATGTGCTGGACCTGTAAATCAAAATAACTTTTTATGAGGTAGTTTTAGTCGCTTTATTAAAATTTGTCACTCATTTTTTGTGCAAATGCATATTAATGGTGAAAATTGATACTAATAATATATATATATCATAAATACACTCATTTTTGGTCCAACGAGTTTAATTTTGTGCTATTTGTACAGGGAAATAGTGATGACGTCATTTTCTATGCACCGTTCACATTTCTTTCAGTCCAAACGTAGCAGATCAGTTTTGTATGATGTTGTTGTGTGAAGGGTGTGAGTTGTCCTACTTTACGGCAATGGAACGTTTTGGCTTCTCTATCCACCCACAGAATAATTCAAGGTTAGTTTATCTATTAGGCCTTATATCTTTCCTTAAAATACATTTTTCTAGTGTATTTTGGTGTGCTTTGTTCAAATATAACCTTCATTTCCTGTGCAAATGTAAAGAATAAGAATTTGTTTACATTATTTCGGAGTCATATTTCGTCATATCAGGAACGAACTTTAGGTTATTATCAGGGTCAAGGGGCCAGAGCCCCCTTGTTAGCGTTAGGTTTAGTTAAGTTAGGTTTAGTTAGGTTAGGTTTAGTTAGTTTTCACAATTTTTGGTTAATATATTGTTATTCACATGACCAGAAATGAAGAAATACGACTCCGAAGTAATGTACAAATATTCATATTGCTTTCCATTTGCACAGGAAATGGAAGTTATATTTGAACAGAGCACACCAAAATACACTAGAAAAATGTATTTTTTATTTCAACTTCAGGCCATGTCATTTGCGACATAATTACCGGTAATAAACCTTATATTCCAACTGTTGATAAGTTTAGCTACTTAACTAGTTTCCTTAAAGGCCCAGCCTATAACATGATAGCCTATTTACCAGCTGTGGGTGATTCATATGAAGTAGCTATTGATCTCTTGAAACGTAATTATATTAATAAAGATGAGATTATATTTAAATTAGCTCAACAAATTACTGATTTTGCGCCTGTAAAAGATAACCATAGTGATATGGAAAGATTTTACTCAACATTAGAAGCTATTATGGGACAACTGGTTAGCCATGAGATAGATGTTAGGGCTTCATCTTGGACCATACAAGCCGCAGTTCTTAGGTGCCTCCCTTTGAGGATTAAAGATCTTTTAGTTCAAAAGACAGGAGAAAATTATTCTAATTTTGAAGACATTAGAAAACACTTTCCAACTATCCTAATTAATTTCAACTTCAGAAATAGTTCAACGCAAAATAAGACCCAGACTATGGATAAACCAAAGACTGTGCCCAGAGACCAACTAGCTACAGCCAAACAGACAAAACTTGATACTGTAGACTCAAATGTGACCAACTATAACACACGAACACCTACATCACAGAACTTTAATGTAACTGCTACCTCAACTTACACACCACATTGTAAATTTTATGCAAGTGATGAACACAGTAGTACTGGGTGTGGCAAATATTCAGACTTTAACTCAAGATCTAGAAGATGTGAATAGTTGAACCTATGTAAAAAGTGTACTGGCCAGAGACATTATAAGAAAGACTGTAAATCTAGGTTAAGATTTAATTGTAAGTTTTGTAAAAGTTCAAGACATGTTTCATCAATGTGTGATTCACTGAAGTGTCCAAACAACAATACTCAAACTCAAAAGCTACCTCCTCCAAATAAAGATAATCGAGAAAATGCCACTTTCATGGGACATTCTGTTTGTTCAAACAACGTAGCAAAAAACAGTGAGGTTCTTTTACCAACTATTACTTTGGACTTAGTGAATGGTGAGGGTAGCACCACTCCAGTGAGATGTCTTATAGACTCTTGTTCTCAACAAACATTTGTTTCACAAAATTTAGTCAATAAATTGGGTTTGACACCAAACCCGAATGAACAAGAACTCAATATCACATCCTTTGTCAAGGATGACTCAAACAAAAATAGCTATAAGACAAGTGACCTGGAATTACTGTACATGTAGGAAATGAATTAGAAAAATTAAAACGGTCATTATTCCAAAAGTAGGACGAAACAAAATGGTTGTACCCAAACTAGAACAAACCATTAATCATTTGAGGAAACAATACAATATAGCTGATAGACATATCACAAACAACACAGTAGCTAACATTGAAATGGTAATGGGGGCAGATTATATTCATCTTATTCATAGGGGATAGTGAAGATAGGTAATGGTATAGCTTATCAGACACCACCAGGGATAGCCCCCTTGGGTGACCTATCCAGATACAGCCTAGACCTAAACCAGAATAGTTCATGACTAACAAATATTATGTGCCTCAACTCAGTCCTACATAACACCTGTAAGAATAGCAACACTTTGAAAAATATTATAACAGCTGAGAACATTAATTCATCACTATCAAATGGAACTCTAGATGAGGCAATTCAAACTTTATCGTTGCTAGAATCTGTGGGTATATATGACACAAATCAAACTTCAGAAGATCAGTTAAGGTAGAAAGATTTGAAGACACCATTCAGTGCAAAGACAATAGTTATTTTGTTGAGTTATCTTGGAAAATAAATTGTCCAACTTTAAGAGATAATCTCAAAGTAGCTAAAGGACATTTATATAAAGTACCGTAATGAAAAAGCCCAAACAGGATAATAGAATTAAAATGTATAGTGATGTTTTCAAAGAACAGCTACAGAAAGGCTTCATTGAAGATGTAACAACTAACCCCTTTTAAAAAGATGATGTCATTATTTAACCCAGAGGGGGGTTTATTGACAAGATGCCCCACCAACAAAACTCAGAGTAGTATATAATTGTAGCCTCAAAGACAGTGATAAACACAGTTTGAATGATTGCCTGATTGAGGGTCCTAATCTCATTTCTGACCTTGTGAAGATCTTACTCAGGTTCATGTTAGATAAATATGCCTTACAGTGACATTTCAAAGGCATTTTTGAGAATAAATCTTAAAAATGAATATGACAAGAATCAACTTAGGTTCTTATGGTTTAGGAATTCATTTGATTTGAATAAAGGGTTCATAACCTATAGATTAAATCAGTGTCGGATTTAACGGTGGGCAACATGGGCGCTCACCCAGGTCCCCCACACAAGGGGGACCCCACAAAGTACCTTAAACTTTTTGTCTTATCGACATAAAAAAACACTGCGAAGAAATGTTTTGGTTTCTTTCAGTATCCACATAAAATTTATTGCTTAGTCTAAATTAATTTTGCTAAAAATATCAACAAATTTATGGTTTTGTATAATTCGTCTCAATATCTTCGGAAAATAATTCATATTTCTAAATAATGCTGCAAAAATAACAAGTCGCTAAAATATCGCTAAGTCGCTAGATTCCAACATTTGCCGTTAACTGGATCACAAAGTCGCTAAATCTAGCGACAAAATCTCTAAATTGGCAACGTTGGCTCGTAATCCGTGACGTTTGTAGCTTCGTGCGCTGCTATTGTGCCGCGTCGTTTGTTCAGCGCCTTTTGTGGTGAGTACCCATAGAATATTTTTTATATTTTAGTATAAATAGATTAGTTACAAAAGAACAAAGTTTCTAGATTGTTTATAGTGAGCAAGGCCTCTTACTGCTTCCTTTGATTGCTTTTTTGTATGTTTACAACATATTATGTTGTATATCAGTATTTATGCAGAACATATAGATATTTTAATTAAGCACACACCTAGTCTGTGAAAAAGTAAATCACTCTGTAAGTCAATTAACTTATTTGAAAAATAGCTTAGACGTCAGATAGAGATTAGCCAACACATCAATAAATGTCACATTCGTTTGTCGCTTCACTGCAATGATTTTTTTTTGTTAGACAGTGCTATTTACCGTACCATATTTCCAGTGTCATTGCACGCTCCCTTAAACCTGCAAGGGAATATTTAGATGTGATAGTACTGTAGATTTATTCTTGCTTCATTGAATAGTAAGGATAAAATATACTATTTTTTGGTTTTTGTAATTTTGCAGGATTTTACCATCATTTGAAAAGTACAGACTAGTACATTATGGCTGACCGTCATAAAACTCCACGATGCTATAAAAGTGGGGCACATAAGCGCAAGGCGGCAAGCGATATAAAAATGAAGAAGCAAGATACCTTAGCAAAAATATCCAAAATTTCTGATCTGTTCAAGAATGCATCTGCATCTATGGAAAATGTTTCTGAAAAACGATATGATGAAGCTGTACTAGGCAAAGGCAAAGAACGTGGAGATAAAGACAATGAAGCAGAACAAGATGAGGATGGTGCTTTTCACCAACAAAGGGCAAAGTGTACTGCTTCGTTTGTAAACTCATGGGTAGGGTAAATCACAACTCTCTGATGAAGGATACTGTGATTGGAAGCATGCCAACACACGACTCTCTGAACATGAAACATCAAAAGATCATCTTGAAGCTAGGCACAACAACCTATGCACAGACGCAGAAACGTCAACGACAAAGAAATGTTCGCCTTCATCCTTTGGACTATGGTCAAGAACCAGAAGCAAACCTTACAGCTTCAGAGAAGTTTCGTGTAGAGAATTTTCTACCAGTGATTGATCAGTTTTCGAGCTCACTTGATCAACGTCTGTCAGCGTATGAAGAACTCTGTTCAAATTTTGGATTTTTGGGTCATCTGGAAACGTTAACGACGGAAGAAATTGAACAAGCAGCAAACATTCTAGTTGAACTAATTCAGTTCGCCGAGTTTTCAAAGGTCTTTGAAAAGAAGAAAATGACTACATTGGACGGCACCATTTTCTGTACAAACTAATCATTGAAAAATCTGTTAAAGACACATTTCCCAATGTTGAAACAGCCCTTCGTATGTATCTTGTTTTAATGGTCACTAACTGTAGTGGAGAAAGATCATTCAGTAAAATGAAAATGATCAAGAACAGGCTACGAACATCAATGACACATGAACGGCTTAGTAAGCTAGCCATAATGAACATTGAGTATGACATACTGCGCGAGTTGGACTTCAGTAATATTGTCAAGGATTTCGCTAAACAAAAGTCACGAAAAGTTCCTGGTTTATTGTAATTCTTTCTACCCCACACGTTCTATTGAACTATTCTGAGTCTGAGAAACAGTATGTCAAAAACGCATATATTAGTAGTAAACTAGTAAAATAAGATAAAATTCAATGTTTTTTATAATGCTTTAATACAATACACACTGTTTTATAATAAACATATTCGTGTGAGTTTGAATTAATGTATAATTTGTGTAATTAATAACCTGCTGATTTATTAGGGAGTTTGTAGCTAGATATGAGTAGGACAGTAAGTAGAAATGGTTTGAAGTGGACATTTGTAATTACTAATGATTATATTATTATTGATACAGCATTATCACAGCTGTTTTGCATATTATGTATTGACGTATACATTTTTTTCTGAAGAGGGCCCCTACATAATGGAGGCTGCCCAGGGCCCCCACATTGCTAAATCCGGCCCTGGATTCAATGTTGTGTTGTTTGGAGCCAATTTCTCACCTAGCCTATTAGCATTGACAATTAGACATCATTTGAACCAGTTTAATAACTCTAACACTAAACTTCCTTAAAGAACATTTTTATATAGACAATCTAATAGGCTCAACATCAACAAAATCTGAATTATTTGAGGTCCATGAAAACTCTCAAAACATTATGCAACAAGATAACTTTGAACTCAGAGAATGGATTTCAAATGATGAGGATTTAAACAAAAAGATTTTAAAGGATAATAATGGTCTTACTGAACCATCAGACAGAGTTAAAACTTTAGGTATGAACTGGTATTTGGATACAACTTCTAACAATCATGATTCAATCTGCACTAAAAGTTTTAAACGTGATGAGGAAGCTAACACTAAAATACAGATATTATCAGAGGCTTCCAAAAATTTTATCCCATGGCTCTATTCCTGCCTTCAACAATAAGATAAAAAATTCTCCTCCAAGAACTTTGGAAGACAAATCTTGGGTGGGATGAGCCAATAACAATTGCAGATCAAAAATCTTGGAAGAAGTTAGCTACTGATTTAACAAAAGTGCAGAACATTAAAATACCAAGGTGCTGTGGGTTTAGGGATAAACCCCAGATACTTCATGTGTTTGCTGATGCAAGCACGCAGGCTTATGGGTATTGTGCGTACCTTGTAAGTCCTACAGAAAGTCATCTAATTTATGCAAAAGGGAAAGTTGCACCGCTCAAATCTACCCGAACCATACCTCAATTGGAACTATTGGCTGCTGGATTAGCCATTAAGATCATTTCATTTCTTAAGGATACTTACCATGATGTGAACATAACTGATATCCACATCTGGCTCGGCAGTCAGATTTGTCTTGCCTGGATACGGAATGATGGCATTAATAGTAAGAACATCTTTGTAAGAAACAGGCTAAAAGAAATAGCTGAAGCTAATGAAAGCCAACAAGTCAACTTTCACTATGTTCAACTAAACAAAATCCAGCAGACTTTCTGACCAGAGGTTTATCCTACAAGTTGTTGAAGTCAACCTAAGTGGCTTTGTAATACAGCCCAATGGCCTGTGGAACAAGTTAACCTGACATTAAATTTAACCTTTTCAAATAAAAAGGTTGAACCAATCACTAATTATGAAAATTATTCTGACTTCAGCAAGCTTGTCTGGGTCACAGCCTACTGTTTGAGGTTTGCTCACAACTGTTTAACTACAATTAACAAACAGTTAAATAAGAACAATCACAATTATACGGAAGTTGCAACCAAGTACTGGATAGGGTATGTACAACAAAAATAGTGCAATAAAGAGTCAGAATTCAGAGATGAGGAAGGTCTTCTAAGGTGTGAAAGGAGACTAGATAAATCAAAATTGGCTTACAAAAGCAAACATCCAATCCTTTTACCTAGATTTAGCTATCTGACAACATTAATCATCAGACAAACACTCTTTGAGACTGTAGGCATTAGCGTGTAGCGTCATTGGGCAAAGTGTAACGGATCAAGAGGCACATTTCAAGTTTTGTACAATTGACCTCCCTAAATTCAAAAATGAAAACAAAATTTTTTTGTGACAAGTGCAACACCTTTTTTCGCATGTGAAAATCGTGAAAATTGCTAGTTACCCATAACTTTTGGACACTTGCTTTCCTAGGGTTTGAGCTATCATTTGACCCCTTACAATGTACTGCTTTTCAGGAAAAATAGAAAAATTTATTTTTGGAATAAACATATACACTGTAGGTAGGTAGGTAGGTAGACGAGATAGTTTTATTTAGTAAATGATACATTAAAATCTTGTTTAGTTTTGAATGACGGCATAAAGTCACGGGATTTAAGTACTGCTCTAATGTAACCATCTCTTGAATCCTTTCCATACACTGCCCCAGACGCTTCAGTTACCATCCTAACACAGCGTTCTACACCTTGGGAGTGACATGGTATCCGGACAACAAGGGGCTCTTCAGTGATCTTATTGATTTGTTCGACAGAGAACTGCTTCGTGAGTGGTGGTTCCATTGTGCACTCCTCCACTGGTGGAAGTAAATCTTTCAAATTCTGAGCACTTTGTTTGATCTTTGGTGGCCGAAATTCTCTGACTTGCTGTTGAGCAGGTTTGGGAGCTCGTCGAATGGTCTTGATTACATCGATGGCCAATTTCCGGTTTGCTTGATCTGCATCTGCAAGCATTGCCAGTAGAACATTTTCAGGGTGAGCCCAATATGCATTTCTTTGGATCACAGGCCATGTGACAGTCTTGCTAGCTGGTGGCAGTAATCGTAGCAGCTTGATTTGCTCCAGGAAATGTTTTGGACCATCTGTGCACCTTGGATGGCATTTGATGCTAAACCACATGGGTCCATAGTGGCACACGACAAACTGTGTGAGTGAATTGGAAGATTGGTCCAGGCTTCTCTTGTAGAAGATCTTCATTAATGACACCAGTCCTTATCGCTTTCATCATTCTGTAGAGGTAGGCTTGGTCATGACTCAATTCAGTAAGGTCAACATCCGGGAGAGTGTGGCCATCAACAATACATTGAATTCCTCTAGAGGAAAGTGGCAAACTTTCACATGTGGCCAAAGCTTTGCCAATTGGTCCTTTCCATTGAGTTGCAGATTCTGTTGGGCCGATGAGTTCCTTGCACAAGTGGCGCAGTGGGAGTTCATTTAAATGCAGACTACAGATGAACCAGTGCAAAGGGCGACCCAGGCGGCACTCTAGCAGGTGTATTGCTCCACTTCTGTGCCCTGTGTTTGTGGCTGTGCTGTCGGCTCCCACTGCAATTATTTTGTCTGCAATACCCATTTCTTCAATCGCATTTTGAAGTCCATCCGCAATGACAGTGCCAGTTCCTCGTTCCAGTGTCAGATGGCTTAGATAGAAGGTTCCAGGCTCTCCGACCAGCACATAGTGGTCCTCAACTTTCTTTGTGCTGTACCATTTGTTCCCCCTTTTCTCTTTGACAAGTGTCATGTCTTTCCGCCCATCAAAAAATAAAGCAGTGACTTCCACATCGTGGTAAGTTACTGCTTCCTTCAGATCCCTCCGTACCTTCTGCCGTGCTCTCCATACTTTGTAGTGATCAATTACGTTTATCTCATCATCAGAACTAATGATGCCATAGTCAACCAATGTTGCAGTGCTGATAGCTGCAGCAACCCTGTTCGATACACCATACCGGTCAGCTTCCAAAGCAACAGTGTGAATCGGTGTGATGTTCCTGTCCTCCTGGGCACTATCACCCATCCACTCATCACCAACACTTTCACCACTGGAGTCTGCTTCTGCTTGAGCTGATTCGACCACATCTGCAGAGGATGCTACCTCTTGCCGTTCCGTTTTTCTTCTATTCTCTTTTTCTTGTCTTTCTTGCATCCGATCCTCTCTTGACTTCCTTCTCTCCATCATCTGAGTTACATTCGTATCCACCCGATTGATCTGCATGATCCGCGTGGTTCTCGTGGTTCTCTGGTCAATCAGAAAGGCATGCTCTCGTCGTGGAACTTTCATTTTTTTTTCACAGTGGCATGCAGACAGATTATCGCATTGGCAGACAGCCATGTCAAACAATTGATTCAGGCTTTCCTCGAACTTCTTGGTTTTTGTGGCCTGCTTGCCTTGCTTCGATGCTTGTGAGCCTTTTTCCATCAATCGGAGCAGCTTGGTCTTCACATTCTTGATTGGCTGTGATGGAATGTTAGCACGATTCCAAAGGTCAATGAGTGTTTGGCATACCTCCGGAAGAATCTCCCTGTTGCTGGTGTACTTGTTCTTCAAGAAGAGGAAATGCCTTGCAACTTGTATACGGGTTGGAAGTTCAGACAGAGGAAGCTCTGATAGTGGAGAACCAAAGACAATGTGGCTGGCAGATCCCCGTGTTCTTTGCGTGCTCATTGTACCAGCAAAACTCAACAAGTATCACACAGGAACACTGAAACAAAACACAAACGTATAAATAAAAAATATATATGATTATGAGTATATATATATATATGGCTTGGCTTATTAGTAAACAATAAGTTTACCAATATATATATATATATATATATATATATATATATATATATATATATATATATATATATAAATATGCTGCACACACACACACATATGTATTATGTATATAAATATCCATAGGTATATATATACACCCGAAGACATATAACAAACTTACAAACAATGTAAAACACAACAAAACAAAGAAATGTGTATAATGTATATATCACAAAACACACCTTTCGTTAGTACCTTGGGGTTTTTGAACACCCCATCCACAGAAAAAACACTCGTTTCTTTCAAGCGAGCTAGCGTAGAACTAAGAAATTCCAGGGGATGACTCACTGAGAATAATTAGAAAGCTGCCAGAAGTACCATGTCAGTCAGTGTTGCCAACTGTAATTAACAAGAATTTTGTATTTTTTACATGCGAAAAAGGTGTTCTGCTTGTTGCAGAAAATTTTCGATTTCTTTTCTGAACTCAGCAAGGTTGATTGTACAAAACCTGAAATGTGTCTCCAGATCGCTCATGACGCTACACGCTAGTAGGCATTGACTATACAGGAGCATTGACTGTAAGGGTGGTTGACAGTGAATAAAAAATGTACATTGTACTATTTACATGTGTTGCCTCACGAGCTGTTTATCTGGATGGTGTGGAGGATTTTACAGCAGAATCCTTTGTTGCTGTCTTTAAGAGATTCTGTGCCTGACATTCAGTACCCAAGAGAGTTTGGACTGACAACGTTACATATTTCAAGGCTGGTGAACAGGTCATTAACGACTTGTTAGGCAATGAAGTCACACAGTTATATGCACAAAATTCAAACATAAAGTGGAAGTATATTCCAGTTGCTTCTCCTTGGTATGGTTCTATCTGGGAGAGGAATGTACAAACAGTAAAGAATTGCTTGAGGAAAGCAATTGGTAAAAAACAGATTCACTTGTTTGAGTTGCTCACTCTTCTGGCTGAGATTGAAAACATCATCAATAATAGACCATTCACTTATGTGAGTGACAACATTAATGACCCGAAATCATTAACTCCAAATGATTTGAGTCGGGGAGAACAAGTTAGTCTCCTGCCGGACTACAATATAGACTCTTCAGAAGACCCAAACTGGACTCAACAACATGATGAACTCCAGGCTAAGTTACAACACTTAACTAGAGTTAAAGCTCATTTCATAAAACAGTGGAAAACTGAGTACTTGATGGGTCTAAGGGAAAGACATAAACAAATGACTAAGAAGGATTGGTGTGACACAATTAAGGTAGGGGATCTTGTTCTAATACATGACAGTACTCCAAGACAATACTGGCCTCTGGCTAGAGTTTTAGAACTCAGACCAGGGGAAGACGGGGTAACAAGAGTGGTCAAATTAAGGACTTCACTGGGTGACACAACAAAAGACATTTCTCTTTTGTACCCCCTAGAATCTGAACCAAAACAATGGACTCTGGAGAGCCCTCTCCACCGACAGTAACAACTGGAGACACTGAACTTCCAGTAACTATACCCTTGACAGTAGGGGCGGTAACACATCCTACTACAACATTGACAGACACAAGACCTCAGCGACAAACTACGTTAAAGGCGCGACCAGCCTTACAGCAAAAAATAGACGCTTGGGAATTGTAACTTCATCTTCTAACTTTCACTTTTCCTTTTCTTATGGTAAAGACCATGAACAGTTTCATCCTATGGATGTATATTTTCTCTTCTAATTAAATGCCACATCTTCTCCATGAGAAAGTGAGGAGAGTCACTGTTAATCGGATTAACAGGCATTTACAGTCAAATAGTTAGCTAGTCTACACTGAGACATAAAAATTGGTGATAATGACACCAAGATTTTTATCTCCCCGGGCCACCAGTATATGGAAAACTGATACGTGTGGGTAGTTGGGAGGTAACGAAAATGGTCCACTGAGTAGGTAGGTAGTTACTCTAACAATTATTAAACTCCTTTTATGTCAATAACTGGGTGGATAAAACCAATTGGTTGCTCACCAGAGTTATTCTCCACACTAGTATTTATATACTGTGTGAGAGAGCGTGCTCGGTAGTAGACATACACTACCGATGAACCAACAAACAAAAAGGACACTGGTGGAAAAAGCCGGGGAACAAAGAACTTGCATCAAGAACGGCATGGCGAACGAAGGGGCTTAAAAACAGTAAAAGATCTCCACCAGCAAGTACGCTCTCAAAAATTAAGCAACTAGAAGAAAGACTCCAAGAAGAAATCAGGACTTATTTAATAACACTCAGTAAGTGAACATTCGTATTTCTAAACCTCAGGTTAGTGATAACATATAAACTAGGTCCAGTTAAATTTGGCCTACATTGTGGTCTAAGACCTAACATCAACTCATAGCTTAACAAAGACTAAGGTAAATTACCCTAACCTAATTTGGTGAAGAATCTTACTGTGGACCTCAATTTACTCTGCCCGCTCTGGACCATTTCCGGAATCTCTAGGTTGACCCCTACAAGGCTAGGTTTAACCTACTCTACAGTAAGACTGGAGATATTAGGGGTGGGTTAATTGGGGACCAATTCATACAGAGCATTTTTCACAATAACATAATACAAATTATGGCAGAAATGGTAACATAAAGTGTTGTAAATGATATTCATGAGACTGATGTTTCTTGGTTTTCAATTCTAGTTGATGGGACACTGATAAAAATAAAAGGAAAAATATCGCTATGGGAGTTAGATATGTGATAAATGAGAAAGCAAAAGAATCAATTTTGGCGATAAAATACTGTTTGGAATTTGATGCCGAGACATTTGTCAAATTGACATTAAAAGTTGTTAATGATTGTGGTTTGGATAGTTCTAAAATTCTTAGCCAGTCCTATGTGCAGTACTTCACATTCACTGGACGCTACCTAACATTATAGAATAGAAGTCAACATCTTCCTTCCTTGACTAATCAATTTTAAAATTAGAAAGAGCCGTTTTGAGCAGAAAACTGAGATTTGTTTATAAAAAAACCGAACAGGTAGCTAGAACAACCTGAAAAAAGTGTTAGCAGCTGACGAGGAAGCTTCTAACAGTGGCTGCATCCTCCAGCGCGGGACACGTCAACGCGAAGAAGAGGCGACGTCAAACCAAAACATCAACGCGCTGGTGGCCAAACTTCCTCAAATCTCCGTGCAGCGGGCTGTCTACGGTTGGCCAGACTGGCAGTCGACGGCCTGTTGCGTGGCACGGTCAGATCGGCTCCCGGGGCCGGACCTATTCTCAGCGTGCTATTTTTTCAATTACAGGGAGCAATTGCGTGCTCCCCGAACTACTCTTACTCTCTGGCGACATTAAGACTAATCCAGGCCCCACTACAACTTACACATGTCATCATACTCAAAGACATAGACACAATAGCACCATGAGACACATGCAGAAGTATAATATTAACATATTACAGTACAACGTAGATGGCCTCACAAACAAAATCATGCAGCTTAGGGAATTCGTACACAAACAAAACATTCACATAGCACTTATACAAGAAACCAAACTAAAACGCACACACAAAACACCCACCATCCCTGACTTCACGGCGATCCGTCAAGATCGTACTGGGGGTAACGGGGGTGGACTCATCACTTACATACGTAAAAGCATTAGCTACACTGATGCTACCCAAAACATTACAAACACAATCCAAGCAGATAACACGATAGAAATACAGGCAGTTAACATTAAAACACGCGCAAAACACAACACCACACTAATCAACATTTACATCCCACCAGATAGTTCACCTCAGGTGCCAGCCAATTACAATCCACAGTTACACAATCTGCCCTGTCTCACTAATGTCATCTTAGGAGGAGACTTCAACGCCAAAGACACTAGTTGGTACCTGCACAACCAAAGCAACACCAGAGGCGCCAACATAGCCACACAACTAAACAGCCTCTTCATTCTTAACAATACAGAAGAACATACACACATACCACATCAAGCAGGATACTCAAACTCCTCCCCAGACATAACGTTCTGTTCCCCCTCACTAGCAACACATACACAATGGAGAACAGAAAAATAACTGTCATCAGACCACCTGCCCATCATCATTACAACACATTCTACACTCTGCCCCAACAGCCTTAGGCACACTTACAGAAATTACAAGAAAGCTGATTGGGAACAGTTCAAAATACAGACTGAGGAACAATTCACCACATTAAACAGCACACCCATCATAAACATCAATACAACACTCAAGACATTTAATCAGATCATCAATAATGCAAACAAATACATACCGAAGGGCAACATTAGGAAATACAACCCAAATTACACTAGAGAAATAGCCCACCTCATAAGGCAACGTAACAACCTCAAATATAACACACAAATCCCACACACAGAAGCCATAAAACAGCAGATACAACAGCTCAACACAGAAATAAACAACAAACTCAAAGAAAAACAAAGAGAAACATTCAGGGAATTCATAAAAACATTAAACCACTCCACAGATACATCCAGGCTATACAAGACTATAAACGGCATTACCCACTCTAACAGCGGCATTCACACCTCACACGCGGCTATCTGTCGCAGCCAAAATAATATCCCAACATACACACAACAAGCTAACATTCTAGTTAATCACTACGCAAAGATAAGTCACTTAAACAGAGACAACAACCAGAAACATGCAGACAGACAAACAGCCAGACACAAGAAAACCTACAGACTCGACACAACCATTACACCCTTCAATACAGACCAGACTACCAAGATCATCAAAAACATTAAGAATTCGAAGGCTACTGGACCAGACAACATATCTAACATACACCTTAAACACTTGGGCCCACAAGGAATACTAGCTCTCACAAATATCAGCACATATTCATACCAACACTGTATTATTCCTGACATATGGAAACAAGGTAAAATTATTACACTACTCAAACCAAACAAAAATCCAACAGAACCAGCTTCCTCTAGACCCATTACTTTACTACAG
This sequence comes from Bathynomus jamesi, assembly GCA_023014485.1. Taxonomy (NCBI): domain Eukaryota; kingdom Metazoa; phylum Arthropoda; class Malacostraca; order Isopoda; family Cirolanidae; genus Bathynomus; species Bathynomus jamesi. The sequence continues at coordinate 637,279 of JAJOZX010000399.1, read as the reverse complement.
TATGCACACCTTCCAAAGTAACAGAAAGACTAATCTTACAAATCACCAACCCACACATTCCACTATCGCCTACTCAACATGGATTCAGACCTCACCACTCAACCACGACATTACTCACTAACCTCACGCAGCACATCATGGATGGCATCAACTCCAGACGACCAGCTCAACGTACACTATTAGCAACAATAGACATTATTAAAGCATTTGATGCTATCCCACGCTTCCCTCTCATAAACAAAATACTCAACACAAACCTGCACAATAACACCAAAAGGTGGCTGAGCAACTATCTTTCAGGAAGATACTCACATGTCTCATTTAATGGCAAGTCATCCAAAAACAAGCTTTTTCCGAACGGGGTCCCTCAAGGCTCTGTTCTCTCACCAACACTCTTCAACTTATACATGCATGACATTCCAACACCCATAGATAACAAACTTACCTTATCATCATATGCAGCTGACATCACTCTAACATCCACCCACAACAACATCGACACCGTTACAAATAACCTACAAACATACATAAACAGTATACAAGACTGGCTCACACACAATAGACTCAAAGTAGCGCCCACAAAATCAACCATCACCTTGCTTACAAGCAACACAAAAGAACACCAGGTAATTCCACAGCTTACACTAAGCAGCATCAACATTCCACACAATCACAGGACCAAAACACTTGGAGTCACATACAACACATCATTATCTTTTGCAAACCACATTCAGGATATTAAAAACAAATGTACGTCAAGACTTAACACGCTTAGGGTACTAACAGGCACAAACTTTGGACACCAGCAGGAAACAACATCACTCATATACAAACAATATATTCGCTCAGTTATGGACTATGCTAGCCCATGCTGGGCTTTAGACATTTAGACATGAGGGGGACACAATTCATGGCAGCAGCGACAACTAACCCACAACACCCTTGCCACTACATGTACAATCACGCACCGACACCTCGCACCATTAAGGTAACACCAGAGAGACATTATAACCAAATACTCCATTCCATACCACGCCCCACAGACATCACACAGTACAGTAAACACATACACACACACCTAACCCACAAAGCACTGACACGACTCGGTCCGAATGCGGTCCTAGGTGCGAAGCCGCCACCCATTAACAGGTCAGAGATCAGCCTGAGCAGATCGGATCGAGTTAACTTAGTACGATTCCGATGTGGACATCACCCCAACTTACTAACATATAAACACAGACTAGACAACTCCATAGACGACACCTGCCACCTGTGCCAGGACACACCACAAACAATTGAACACATTATGACAGACTGTACCGCTCTAGCACAACAACGAACACAACACAACATCACTAGTGCGCTGAACCTCTTGTCCACTCCGAAGAGGGCGATCGGTTACCTGCGTGCCGCCGGCTTGCTCGATCAGGGTGGGCTGATCGGCTGAACAACAACAACAACAACAGTACTTCACTGTTGTGAATCTAGCTTAAGATATTCTTTAATGATTTTGGATTCTATTGTGGATACTATTAAAGCTTTAAGATGTAATGAAGTTTAGGCAGAAGCTATAAATCAAATAAATGCTGAATTTAACGTTGAGGAAGAAGAAATTTTTCCGACTAAAAGACACAGAAGAAAAATTCATGAAAAGTTTAGAGATTACATCGTTACAGATAGCATAGGGGAGAGACCAGAAGTAGATCAAGAACTAAATGAACATTTTAAGTGATATTCTACCAAACTATTGATACCGTTGTATGTGAAATGAAACGAAGATTTACTGATAATGATAACATACTGATTTCTATCTCTAGTGCCGAAGCTGAAATAGATTTAGATAAAATGAAATATCTAACTAGAGTGTCTCAACATTAAAATTCCATCGCAAGAAGAACTATCTTTGTTAGAAATTTTCTTAAAAACCAAGTAAAAAAGAAAGCAGACGTGGTGGTTTTCGATTAAATTTTTTAACAAAGGATTGCTTTTCAAGACACTTATAATTTACTGGCAGCTGCCAAAATATTTTGACTCAGTACTGCGACATGTGAATCCACTATTTCAGTTTTAACCAGGATAAATCGTCCTCAAAGACAAGCAATGTGTCACCAACGAATGGCAAATTTAGTTCTACTGGCATTTGAGAAAGAACGCACGAAAGCAATCAGTATGGATATTCTTTTAAGAAAATTTAATGATTAGAAAAACAGAAAGTTGCAGCTGTTTTGAAGTAATTTAAATTTTTTTATTAGTGTACTAAAGTACTGTATTTTGTTTTAAAATTTGGAAGCAATGTTTCTGTTGTTGTTTATTTTTCAATAACTATTAGATTCGAATAAAAGAAAAATTACTGCAATGCATTATACTATTTTATAATTACTACCAATTTGTATTTTGTATTGTATCTAAGTCATGTTTCGTTTGTTTAAACTTTCTACATTCTAACACGTTGTTTACCAAGTAGTTTTAGAATTATAATTCAGTTTTGTAATTGTCTAATTGACCTGTCCAATAAATGCGTATATATAAAATTTGAATTTTAACATGTTTTATTTTTACAAAGAATTCCTTATATTATAATTATCGGTACTATGTAGCCTCCTCTGAAGATTACCATTAGCTACAGCCCTGACCAGGATACAACGTTGTATTTACGTAGTGTGTTTGCTGGGACAGCCCTGGTGACCAGTTAGATTTAGTTGATGTTGCCAATGGATTTGTTCAGAGTTCTGAACACAGGTTATCCTTGTTTGGCAAATTTAACACACTGGACTTTGCTAAGACCAAAGTTCTGGTACAATTTAAGGCTACAATGACTGAAATGGAAGTGAAACATTATGATATTGACAACATCTAACATGAGGTGAGATAAATCTTCAAACTACTTTTGATGTTTGCTGAGTATTGCATTTAGTGAGTGTGAAATAAATGTACAATTGCATCAGAATCCAACTTTTTTCACCTGAATTTTAATATTTTTCCCCAAGTTGGCCTTACCAATGTTAAAGTGCTTTCGACAGGCCTGCTACAGCAACGTTCACAACTAGACAGCTCTGAGCTAAATCTTTGCTCTTAAATTTTGCTTAAGTCTGCAAACGGAAAAATACCAGACGTATAATTTTCGTATTTCCACTAATTCTCTTCTCGAAATAATTTTCATGAGTCAGTGATGAACAATTTTGATACGAAAAAATACGCTCTTGCTTGTTGTTATGTCGGCCCAATGTCTACATATTTTGTTCTACTTATGGCAATTTTTCCATTCTCAGTAGGCTTTATTGCAAATCCCGAGACAATTTGTAGTTATTTAATACAATAAATTAATATTTTGTATTTAATTATGAAACAAATGTACCATATACGATACCATATTGTAGGCGTGCTTCGGCCTGGGTTTAAATTAGGCCTTGTTGTGGACTGTAATGTAAAGTGTGTGATAGGCGTGTATAGTTTTTCCATAACCAGCATAAGAAGGCATCTCTGTTCGTGGATCCTGTTTGGATCGAAATTAGCGTACCTGGCATCTGTGTTAGATCTGGTGAACTCTTTGAACCTGAGCTCGCAAGGCGGTGAGGCTGATGTCTTCACTCAGCACAGCAAAATGGAGGCATTCAAGATGAAGCTCAAATTGTGGAAAGGCATGGTGGAGCTTGGAGATTTCTTGAGCTTTTCGACCCTAAAACAAATGCTTCTCGACGCTCACGATGACGATTTTGAAGAGATGAAAGAACTCGTGTCCTCTCATTTGAAAGGCCTTCAGGAGAAATTTGCGAAATACTTCCCAGCGGAAGAAGTCACCAGGCTGAAGGATAGGTAGTGGATCCTGGATCCATTCTTAAAAAAAGACCTTACGATTCAGAAAAACTTAAAGCTGATGAGCCTCTCATCGACCTCCACACCGACGTTACCTTGAAGAACCTCTTTCAAACCTCCAGTGGTGACAGAGGAATGTTTTAGGCGTCCTTGTTGACAAAAGTTGATATGCGTGTAATTTCTGAGGAGGCTCTCAAAACCCTCGTTCAGTTTCCGAACACCTATCTTTGTGAAAAGGGATTGTCTTGTCTCTCACAAATCAAAACCATAACGCGGAATAGCCTCAGAGAAAACCTGGATGTTGTGATGCGGTGTGCTCTCTCCAAACATATCCCTCAGTTTGAGGTTTTAATTAAAGCAAAGCAGCTGCAAGCCAGTCATTAATTAATTAAATTTAATTACTAGTGTGTAATTCTTGAATCATATAATATTTTCTTCGCTTCAGTGACATATCGATATTCGACACCGGAATTATGAATGGTATATAGTATATCTCATTACCATGCAGTACAGGGGCGCATTTACAGTGTGCGGGGCCTTGGGCAAACTATTTCTCGGGATGTATTATTTTAGTGTGTTAATGAATGACAATATTTTGTAATGCACATAACAGATATATTTTTTTAACACACACAAAACACACATACGGAAGCCATTCGGCTTATTAATGTGATATTAAAGACTTGGTCCGCAATCGATATGGACCGTGACTTGATGGATACCGTAATGAAATTGACTGGATTCTTTGGATCTGATATATTTGCATGTCCGTTATAAATAGATATAGAGTGTAACATATTTGTGGATAGTAGTCTATTATGACTTGATCCTCTGGATCCAGAGATTCTATCTTTAGTTTTAAATCGATAATTAATTAGTTTTAAATCAGTGCTCTTCAACCTTTTTATGCTTACCACCCACTTTTGTAACTTTTGAATCTCCGTATCGCCCACCAAAATTAAAAATGCAAAAACTCAAACTAAAAGTTATATACCCTGCATAAAACAATAAAATTAATTGCAATTACCTTTAGATTAATGAGATCCTTCGCCCACTAGTGGGCGGTACCGCCCAGGTTGAAGAGCACTGTTTTAAATTGATAATTATTTAGTTTCGTAAAAATTGGTCGTTGCCAATTTATCGGCAGTTTTTACATAAATTTCTTATGTTCTTGTGGTTCGGAACCCACGTAAAATTGTAGGTCCCCTCCGCCACCACGGAGGACATACACAATACACGATTACGAAAACAGTTAGGTAGACCAGCCATGAGTGGATCCTAGGGTCTTTGTTGGTCTGAAACATTATAACATTATAACTTAACTATGTACACATACAGTGTATACAGCTACACTAGTAGGCTACACAGTTGTAATACACTTAATAAACATCTACACAATTATTGTAATGCACTTAATAAAGAGCTACACAGTTGTGATGCACTTAATAAACAGCTAAACTGTACAGCTTACTGTACTGTAGATAGAGTGTAGATTTGTAATGAATATTACATAGGACGCTTCCTGGCTTTTTGCTTGGAAAACTGCGTGATTGTGTCCTCGAAACTCACCGACTGCAACACCTCATGCTATATACTCAACAGCGCCAGGGACGAAAGGCGCTCCTGGCCCATTGTGGAGCGAAGGTAATTTTTGATCAGTTTGAGTTTCGAGAATGAACGTTCACCAGAACAGTTCGTGACAAACATACATAGGTATATTCTCATTGCTATTTCCATATTTGGGAATGTTCCTTTCAGTTCGTTTGTGTTCATATGCCGATAAAATCTGTTGCACGTCTTCACGTTCCGTCTGGGATTCTGTTTCACTTTCGGTGTTTCATTAGGGCAGCGAATTGCACAACTTCTGTTACCAGCTCTTTCTCCAGATCAGCCGGATAGCATTCTACTAGATGTTCAGCTGACCGTCGAAGACTGTCGATGTCCAGGACTAGAAGGAAATACAAAAATCCAAATCTTTTCTGCAGGACAGCGTACGCTTCTAGACGAGTGTTCAGAGTGGTACACAGTTTATCAATTATCGGTAGAAATGCAGTGGTCCGAAATGAATCTCTTGGTGTCAGGTAAGTATCTTCGGCAGTTCCGACTTCGTCATAATGGCGCTTTCTCTTCTTTGTGCGTTGAGTCATTCCTTGTATACTCGATGACCACACTTTCCGATGCCCTGGTCCTCGAATTCGTCAAATCTTGATCTGAGATCTTCAACAAATTGCAGTAGTGATTTCAGCAAGAGGGTGGCTGAGTCTAACGACATTCCTTGTTTTTGCAGAGATGGACGGCATCTGATCTGGCTGACCAGCCGGTATCGGAGAGACCTTTGTCGACCTTTAGTTTCTCACTACGGGAACTACTATCGAGAACCTCTACATGTCGACGCCATCGGTATGTCGAGGAGACGAGAAACATGTAGACATTCTGAATGAGCATAAACAATTCAACGGCTGCTGTGCAACTGTCCACTGCTGATTTACGCACAAGATTTAGTGAGTGGCACATGCATGGCACAAACTCAGCATACGGAGATTTTGACTTGATGTTGCTCTTTTCGCCATATTGCTTGCAACTCAGCAGCCGATTGGCTGAATAATGTAAGGAATAAATAAATAATTATTGCTATCTGGCAACTCAGCAGCCGACTGGCTGAATAATATAAGAAATAATTAAATAAATATTGCTATCTGGCAACTCAACAGCCAAATGGCTGAATAATATATGAATTAATTTAATAAATAACGAGTCTGGCAACTGGCTGAAGGAATAATTAAACACATGGCGCTATCTGGCAACTCAGCCAACTGGCTGATTAGCACCCTGCAGTCTCCAATTCGAATACCATGCGTCTCCAGAAAGTTGAGGACCACGTCGGCGACTCCTTTCCCTGTATGTGTGTTCATAGGTATGAACTGTAGAAATCGCTCGACGGACCCAGACTCAACCACATATCGGACGGTGAAGCACAGTTGATCGGTGTGGGAAACATCAGGTGTAGAGTTGACGGATAGAGAGTAGTATTTTGACTGCTGGATTTCTCGGATAATCGTCTGAAGTACTTTATCGGCCATCAACAGTATAAGTTCCTCGCAAATGAAATGAGAGAGATACGAGGTGTGTCCGCTACCTTTGTTGGCATGCTCGCTTATATGCGCAGCTAGAAAACTGTCATACTTACTTAAAAGTTCCAAAATTCCGTAATAGTTGCCGTTGTTTGGTGAACCGAAACGGGAGTCGTGTCCACGAACTGCTAGTCCTCGTGACGTGATATACTTGATAACGTCGACACAGCACTGCAAAACCTCCTGCCAGTAGTTGCACTCCTTTTCAAACTAGTTCACCAGTTTCGAATCGACACGGCCGGAGACACTTTCTAACCAACAAATATCTTATCGACTCCTTATGTTGCTCACATTTTCCGTGTGCTTCGACCGATTGTCTACCATGCTTCCAGTCGTTGAACCCGATTGTGAACTTGCTGTCCGCCCTCGACATTAATTTACAGACAAAACAGTAAACACAGCCTGTGGACTCAGAATAGCACAGCCATGACACCTCAATCCTCTCATTCGTCAGGCTATGTGTCTTAACAAATACTGTCTTCGTACATCGGCGTGTTGTACCACTTTCAGTGGTTGAAGAGTTACTGAAGTCGCTGTCATAATTTCGGCAATCTGATGTTCCCCGCTCTATCCAGAACTCTCTAAAGTCATCGGTCAGCACTTGTGGCCACAAACCAATGTCATTAATTGCATGTCCTGAAGCTGGTGGGCCTGTTGAACACACTGACGTAGACGGGTCTTCTGAAGACGCAGCTGCTGATGTAGCGGAGGCAACTGGTGGGCCTGCTGAAGGGGTTGACGTAGACGAGTCTCCTAAAAATGCAGCTGCTGAAGTAGTGGAGGCAGCTGCTGGGCTTGCTGGACGCACTGACGTAGACGCGTCTTCTGAAAACGCAGCTGCTGAAGTAGCGGAGGCAGCTGATGGGCCTGCTGAAGGGCTGACTTAGTTGCTGATGATTCAATCCAATTAGTCAGTTTTGGCATCGTCGCAAGAAACTCTTCTCTGCGCTTCTTATCCTTACACTTTTCACTACCGGGTTTATATTTCCTCCTTCGATCCCGGTCACGGCTCGTTTCCATGTTGTACGTATTACAATGCCAACAATAAGAACATAAATCATGAATCTGCAAAAGAAACAAGAAGAAGTAAGTTAGTAACAACATTAGAAATGAGTAACACTAACAAGAACAACAAATTAAACACCATCAAAGCGGATATTAGAATGCATGATGCCATGCCGCCTGCCGGAAAAAGTAAAACTCGTCGCAGATGGCAAATACGTGACGTTTAATTTTTTTCAATTGAAATTTGCGGGGCCCATCGGGCGCGGGGCCTTGGACATTTGCCAGGTGCGCCACCCACTAAATGCGGCCCTGATCCAGAGCACTCAAGAAGAGTTAACCAGAAGGTTCAAGTACCTTGAAGAGCTACAAGATCAGTTATGGAAGAGGTGGCAGATGGAATACTTGCCAGAACTCAATTATTACCCATCAGGCAATGTAAAGGGCTCCAATGCAAATTGTATCAAGGTGGGAGAAGTGGTAATGAGTGGAGATGAAAGACCAAGGCAATGCTGAAAGCTTGGCATAATTGAAGAGTTGTTTGTTGGCAAAGACAATTTATTAGGTCTGCACTGGTAAAGACTTCAGGAGGAAAATTAAAGAGACCTATACAAAAACTCTATGCTTTAGAAATCAGCAAAAACACGGATAGTCAAGATGAAACATTTGAGTTACAGCCTAAATGCGGCCCTGATGCAGTATATATTGCTATGTTTCTCGGATGTTTTTGTGTGATGAGCTTTGTGGAGTTCCGCGATGTAGTCTCCGATTTCGAAAGGACCCACAAAAAAGTTGAGAAGCCTTGATTTATAGAACGAATATTGACGCAAAAACCAATATCTGGAAAAATATCAGAGGATAAAAAATTTATAAGGACAGAGCTACGACTTATTATAGAGGTCGAAAAGAATCTGACTTTTTAAGAATAAAATTAAATGGCAGACGGGAAAGAAAAGAGTGGCTGATCTACAGTTTTGAAAGCAGATCGGTTCATTGTTATATATGTAAACTATTTACAAAACTCAAAGTTTCTTTAACAGAACGTTTCAGCGACTGGTGCATTTCGGTTAGATTAAAAGAACATGAAAATTCCAAAGATCACATTATGTTAATGTGTACAAATGCCAGAATAACTGCTGTAGGAAGAATAGATGAGGAACTCGTTAAAGAAATTAATTAAGAAGTTGATTATTGGTAACAGAAGAATAGTGGTGGCGACTATAAAACTTTTAGCTGGCACAGAAGAAAATTTACAGTCTTTTCAAAAAGAAAATTATCTGAGTTGCTTCGCATTCCTTGCGGAATGCGATAGTTTCCTGGCCAGCGCCGGCTCTTCCATTACGCAGATCACGTAGTGTGCGTTTTGAATGTATGTGATATACGTATATCTAAATAAACTTATTAGGTTTTTGTATATTTAATTGTATATAAACCATTTTATTGTAATATATATATATATATATATATATATATATATATATATATATATATATATATATATATATATATATGGCCCCCCCCAAAAGGTTGGAGTTGGCACTGTTTCTGGCAGAACATTTAAAGAGTCATAGCAATAAAGGGAAGGGCCACGTAAACTACTTATCACATTCAATTTGCGATGAATTTGTAATTTTAATGATAAAAACTCTTGAAAGTTTTTTGTCAAAGAAGTGAAAAACTGCTGTATACTATTCACTAATTTCAGATTCTACACCTGACATTAGTCATGTAGATCAACTTATTACACTACTCAAACTAAACAAAAATCCAACAGAACCAGCTTCCAATAGACCCATTACTTTACTATGCACACCTTCCAAAGTAACGGAAAGACTAATCTTACAAATCACCAACCCACATATACCACTATCGCCTACTCAACATGGATTCAGACCTCACCACTCAACCACATTACTCACTAACCTCACGCAGCACATCATGGATGGCATCAACTCCAGACGACCAGCTCAACGTACACTATTAGCAACAATAGACATTAGTAAAGCATTTGATGCTATCCCACGCTTCCCTCTCATAAACAAAATACTCAACACAAACATGCACAATAAAATCAAAAGGTGGCTGAGCAACTATGTTTCAGGAAGATGCTCACATGTCACATTTAATGGCAAGTCATCCATAAACAAGCTTTTTCCGAACGGGGTCCCTCAAGGCTCTGTTCTCTCACCAACACTCTTCAACTTATACATGCATGACATTCCAACACCCATAGATAACAAACTTACCTTCTCATCATATGCAGATGACATCACTCTAACACCCACCCACAACAACATCGACACCGCTACAAATAACCTACAAACATACATCAACAGTATACAAGACTGGCTCACGCACAATAGACTCAAAGAAGTGCCCACAAAATCAACCATCACCTTGCTAACAAGCAACACGAAAGAACACCAGATAACTCCACAGATTACACTAAACAACACCAACATTCCACACACTCACAGGACCAAAATACTTGGGGTCACATACAGGGCCGGATTTTCCAATAGGCAACATAGGCCATTGGCCTAGGGCCCACCAGTAACTGGGGGCCCACTGGGGACCTCCTACAATCCCTTGACACAAACAGTATCATTGACAAATTTGCCATAGAAAAAAGCAGGAAAAAGTCATTTTGAACTTCACATAGTTGTGCTTGCAAAATTTATTATGCTTCAGTTTCATTGTATTTTTCCATTATTCCTATGTGTAAGATGTACATGATATGGAACTTGATTTACTTTGATGTACTTGATATGGAACTAATTTGATTAAAAATTATTAATGTGTAATGTATTACATTATGTTGTAATTCTTATTGCAAAATTTATTATGCTTCAATTTGACTGTATTTTTTTCCATTATTCCTTTGTGTAAGAATAAGTTGTACATGATATAAAACTAATTTGAATAAAATTATTGATGTGTTACATTATGTTGTAATTCTTTTTTTTTTTACATTACAATATTACGATATATATATATATATATAAAATTTGGGGGGGGGGGGCACTGATAAGGTTTGGCCTAGGGCCCACAAGCAAGTAAATCCGGCCCTGGTCACATACAACACATCATTATCTTTTGCAAACCACATTCAGGACATTAAAAACAAATGTACGTCAAGACTTAACACGTTTAGGGTACTAACAGGCACAAACTTTGGACACCGGCAGGAAACAATATCACTCATATACAAACAATATATTCGCTCAGTTATGGACTACGGTAGCCCATGCTGGGCACCCATTATCTCAAACATACACATAAACACCTTACAGACAATACAAAACAACGCACTTCGTATCATTACAGGATGCACTCAAACAACACCAATAGAACATCTGCACATAGAAACAAAAACACTGAAAGTTAGGGAACATTTAAACATGAGGGGAACACAATTCATGGCAGCAGCGACAACTAACCCACAACACCCTTGCCACTACATGTACAATCATGCACCAACACCTCGCACCATTAAGGTAACACCAGAGAGACATTATAACCAAATACTCCATTCCATACCACGCCCCACAGACATCACACAGTACAAAAAACACATACACACACACCTAACCCACAAAGCACTGACACGACTCGGTCTGAATGCGGTCCGAGGTGCGAAGCCGCCACCCATTAACAGGTCAGTGATCAGCCTGAGCAGATCGGATCGAGTTAACTTAGCACGATTCCGATGTGGACATCACCCCAACTTACAGACATATAAACACAGACTAGACAACTCCACAGACGACACCTGCCACCTGTGCCAGGACACACCACAAACAATTGAACACATTATGACAGACTGTACCGCTCTAGCACAACATAGAACACAACACAACATCACTAGTGCGCTGAACCTCTGTTCCACTCCGGAGAGGACGATCGGTTGCCTGCGTGCCGCCGGCTTGCTCGATCAGGGTGGGCTGATCGGCTAACCAACAACAACAACAACAACAACAACAACTCACTTTTATACTCAGGTATATACTACCAGATGGAAAAAATTGTAGAGCGATTTATGGGTTTTATAGAAATATTGAATCACACTGCAGAATATTTAGAAAATATTTTGGAAAAGTTGAAATCACTTGACGTTGATATAACAAACTGTAGGGGACAAACGTATGACAGTGCCTCTAATATGGCTGCTAAATATAATGGTTTATAGGCAAGCATATTACAGAAATTTCCAAGTGCAACATTTGTGCCTTGTACAAATCACACATTAAATTTAGCTGCTAATTTTGCTGCCGAATCATGCCTACAAATACTTCAGTACTTTTCGTTCATTTAAGAATTCTACACCTTTTTTTTTATCTGCATCTACTCAAAGGCAGAAATTTTTATTAGACCACACACTGCGACCGACACTTGAGAAAATATATATTATTAGATGGTCCGCAAGAGCAGATGCAGTTCTTGCAACAAAAAATGCGTTACTTGCTTCAGGTGAAGATAGTGACTGAAAACATTAGTAAAAACTTGTTTAATAACATTTATGTGGGACAAACTACTACAAAGGGTCAACGCGACTAGTAAATCAATAAAAGATCCTAACTTAGACATTGGTTTAGGTATCAGTCTGATAAACCCATTATAATCCTATACACAAAATGTACAAAATGACTTTGAAACGATGGTTGAAGCGGCAAAACAATTGAAAATGATTACATATATTATTAATTTCCAAGACGAAATGTACCGCGCTAAAAAAAGAAAATCTTTTGCTGATGAATCGACTTCGAATGAAATTACATTAAAAGGAAAGGAAGCATTCAAAGTTAATGTATTTTACGTCATATGTGACAATTGACAATTTATAATTAACGGAAATAAATAGAAGAAGACTGGTCAGTTATAATCAAGTTTATGAGAATTTAAAACTTTTTTTGCCTCTCTTCTTCTTCTTCTTCTATGGGAGGAGCACTTTTGTGGGCATTTGCCCTTGGCCCCTCCTTCCTGCATAAAAAAAAGATGGTTTCCACGCAGTGCTCTTCAACCTTTTTATGCTTACCACCCACTTTTGTAACTTTTGAATCTCCGTATCGCCCACCAAAATTAAAAATGCAAAACTCAAACTAAAAGTTATATACCCTGCATAAAACAATAAAATTAATTGCAATTACCTTTAGATTAATGAGATCCTTCGCCCACTAGTGGGCGGTGCCGCCCAGGTTGAAGAGCACTGGTTTACAGTGTATAAATAATTTAAAACAACGTTACAGAAAAGACAAATGGCAACTTATTACAGAATGAATTGTTTCAATTTTTGGACTTGCGTAAGGATTTCAATAAAATATTATGCAAGAAAAGTATGATTTATGATACTTACAAAGAAATTACAATCAGCTTTCCCCACTATACTCGTACAATCTATTCTCGAGGTTTACTTAACTATACTTCTTTCGAACAGATCAGGAGAACGCTCCTTCTCTTGCTTATAAAAAGTAAAAAAATTACTTACGTTCGACTAATGCATGTCTCAGGAGCGTCTTAACTCTATATTAAATATACTGTAGAATCAGAGTTTCTTGGAAATATAGATCATGACGAAATAATTTTGAATTTTGCCCCCCAAAAAGCAAGGAAAAAATAATTTTAAGAATTTTCATAACTTCTAAATATTTATATTTAGTTTTAGCGTTCATTTATATTGTTTTTCATCATTGCATTTCATAGAGTTCAAGTTTTCCGTAAAAGTTAAGACTTTATTTATTTTACATGGAGACAGTTTTGTGCATTTCCTTTCTATACAATATAAGAATTGAATTTTTATTTTTTTTCTATTTACTGCTAAAACAAGAGACCCCAAATTATTTTACGCCTTGGGGCCTACAATATCTAAAACTGGCTCTTTCTACAGCTTCAAGAATTTCACGATATTTTTCTATCTTACAGATTTTTCTCTCCTAACTAGTCGCTGCCACGTGTGTATGTATTGTATCTAATTTAAGACTAGTTTTGGTGACATGGTTTTAACTAAGGAACCCAGTTTCGGGTGTGTTTTTTGTAGTATTAGGTCGTCTAATTTTTATGTCAGTTATGGGTAAATGTTTGTAGATTTGAGTTGAGACGTGTTGGCCATTTTTTTTTATGCAGAAAGGAGGGAACAAGGGCGAATGCCGGCAAAAACGCCTCCTACCCCTCCCCATAGAAGAAGAAGAGAGTCAAAATCAAGGTCCAGGGTTTTCGAGATGCCTGGATACTCTGCGTTTGGAAGATTGGAGGTCATGGACACGGGGAAAGATGGATTCAGGAAGACTGTTACAGAGTTGACCAGTTTAGTAGATAAAAGATTGAAAATACCGATTAACTCTTGCATTAGAGAGTTGGACAGAACAGGAATGCGAATGTATCAAGAGTCTGTGTGAAAAATGCTCTGTATGAATTGGTCCCCAATTAACCCACCCCTAATATCTCCAGTCTAACTGTAGAGTAGGTTAAGTCTAGCCTTGTAGGGGTCAGCCTAGAGATTCCGGAAATGGTCCAGAGCGGGCAGAGTAAATTGAGGGCCACATTAGGCTTCCTCACCAAATTAAGTTAGGGTAATTTACCTTAGCCTTTGGTAATCTATGAGTTGATGCTAGGTCTTAGACCACAATGTAGGCCTAATTTAACTTGACCTAGTTTATGTTATGTTAACTCCAAACTGGGGTTCAGAAACAACCGATCACTTACTGAGTGTTATTAGACAGTCCTCTTCTCTTTGCTCAATTTTTGAGAGTGTACTTGCTGGTAGAAATTTTTTTCTGTTTTCAAGCCCCTTCGTTCGCCATGCCGTTCTTTTTTCCAAGTTTCTTCTTTTTCCCGGCTTTTTCCACCAGCGTCCTTTTGGTTTTTATGGTTGGTTGATCGGTAGTGTATGTTTATTACCGAGCACGCTCTATCACACAGTATATAAATACTAGTGTGGAGAATAACTCTGGTGAGCAACCAATTGGTTTCATTCACCCAGTTATTGACTTAAAAGGAGTTTAATAATTGTTAGATTAACTACCTACCTACTCAGTGGACTATTTTCGTTACCTCCCAACTACCCACACGTATCAGATTTCCATAGTCTGGTACTACGTACCCTCCTTAAAGGAGGAGGCACGTAGTTAGAGAGTTCAGAAGAGCAGTGTCCGTTATAATAACGAAAGTAAAGAGAGAGGGTGAGGCAACATTGTGGCCGAGAGAGAGGGATTGAAGAGAGTCAGTAAGAGGAGGGGAATTGATAAGACGAAACGCCTTTGATTCCACCCGGTCAAGTCGAGCTGTGTGGGCTGAGCGACCCCACACATGAGAAGCGTACTCCATACAGGGTCGGACAACACCCCTGTACAGAGACAGCAACTGAGTAGGGGTGAAGAAACTGAGGACCTGGTACAGCACACCTAACCACTTAGAAGCTATTTTGGAAAGAGAGTATATGTGATCTTTCCAGAAAAGATCACGAGAAAAGGACGCCAAGAATGTTAAGAGAAGAGGAAGGATTGAGTTGTGTGTTGTTGAAGGCAGGGGGATAGTCGTGTGGAAGATTGTGGCGAGTAGACAGATAGACGAACTGAGTTTTTGAGGCATTGAAAGCCTCAAGGTTTTCTCTGCCCCAATCAGAGATGGCAGAAAGATCAGAGGTCAGGTGCACCATAGCCGTCCTACGCACGAATCATGGAGTGACTGTCGAGAGGGATGCTTTGCGAAGCGGGTGGAGAAGTGATGAGTGGAATCATCGGCATAGTAGTGAATTGGGCAGGAAGTACGACTTAATAGATCATTGATAAATAAAAGGAAAAGAGTGGGTGACAGGACAGAACCCTGAAGAACACCATTGTTAATAGCTTTAGGAGAAGAACAGTGGCCATCTACAACCGCAGCTATAGATCGGCAAGAAAGGAAATCAGAGAGGAAGGCACAGCTAGAAGGACAGAAACTGAAGGAGGGCAGTTTGGAAATTAAAGATTTGTGCCAGACTCTATCAAAAGCTTTTAATATGTCCACGGCAACAGCAAAAACTTTCACCGAAATCCCGAAAAGAGGATGAACAAGAGTCAAAGAGATATGCATGAAGATCGCCAGTAGAGCGTCCCCTGCGGAACCCATTGTAAGAAGGAAAGTGGTCAGGAATTTTCCGAGTAAGGATACATTAAAAAACTTTAGAAAGGCAAGAAATCAAAGCGACTGGACGATAGTTGGAGGTTTGGCAGCAGTCATCCTTCTTTGGCGCATGCTGAATGAAGTGAACTTCCAGCAGGAAGGAAAAGTACCAGGTGGCGAAAGAGTTTGCATCGGCAGGGCGACAGTACAAAAACACAGTTCTTGAGAACAATAGGAGGCACACCATCCGGACCGTACGCCTTCCTAGAGTTGAATCCAGATAAGGCAGAAAGAACATCTTTGGAAGATATTCTAATTTCAGATATAATAAAGTCAGAGGGAGGAGGAAATGGAGGAATAACACTGGAATCGTCCTGGATTGAGTTGGGAGCGAAAGTTTGAACGAAGAGTTTATCTTTGTTAGGAGAAGAGACGGCAAGTGAGCCGTCGGAATGGAAAAGAGGAGGGAAAGAAGAGGAAGTAAAGTTGTTGGAGAGGTTCTTAGCTAGATGCCAGAAAGAGAGAGAAGAATTATAATATAAGTATGCCTGAAAAGCTGTAATGCTTCCCAACGGCATATTTAGATAAGAATACTGTAAACTACAAAAATTAAACGTTACTCCCAACATTGTGTAAACTAGTATGGATGTAATGTGCTCTTTCTGAATAAAGATTATTATTATTATTATTATATTATTATTATTATTATTTTTATAATATAAGTTATAATCAAAGGTGGGCAGGACCGAGTTCCAAAAGGACCGAATTCCAGGAACTCGGTCCTTTTTAAGGACCGTGAGCGGGAAAGTAGGTCCTTTTCTCAGTGAGGACCGAAATGAGGAGCGACGGTCCATTTTTAAGCAATTCCGGACGGTCTTTTTTAGTGATTTTAGTGTGTTTAGTGATTATTTGAAGTTCTAAAGAAGATGGATCGTTTCCTCCAGAAGATTCAGAAAGAGACTGAGACTGAACTGAAACTTGTTTCAACACCTGGCACCATCCAGTGCCGCCGTGGAGAGGCTCTTCTCTTTGGGGAAGGACGTCCTCAAGCCGAAAAGGTCAGGGCTCAGTGACAGCCATTTTGAAATGCTAGTCTTCTTGAAGGGAAACTCAAGCATTTAACTTAATAACTTTTTTTCATCATTTATGTATTGTATTAATTATAATTTACGTTAATAAAATTAAAGATTTCCGGTGTCTTTAATTTCATTTTTCATTTTAATCAAAATTTTCACCTATATTGTATATAAGGACCGAGGACCGAGTCGTTCCTAGGTCCTATCTTCAGAAAGGACCGTGACCGGGACCGTCGGTCCAGTTTGAGGCAAGGACCGGACCGTCGGTCCTTTTTGAGGCCCGGGTGCCCACCTTTGGTTATAATATAAGTTGAGTGAGAGTCAAGAGTTGGATGCCTACGGTACCTTCTGAATTCATCCTCTCTGATGCGGATAGCATTAGAACAAATAAAGTTAAACCAAGGTTTTTTTGCAATAGTAGTAGGAATAGAATATGGAATGTACGCCTCCATGCCTGAGACGAGAGAATCACCTCCATGATGCGCTCAGCACACTCGGAAGGGCCCCGACCACGGATGCAGTAATCATTCCATGGGAAATCAGTACTGCCTAAGGGCCGCTCAATCAGCGGCGCCAAAGTGCCAAAGGCGCCTCCTCTTGGGAGGATCCAAAGGCATAATTGGAGCGATAGGACAGGAAACAGATATAAGATTGTGTTCGGAGGAGCCCAACGGAGAAAAAGCTTTGACAGAGTAAGAAGAAGGATGAGAGGTGAGAATAGTTCCAGAATGTTGGACCTATCTCCAAAGCGATCTGGGGATACAACTAGGGTGTTGTTCAATTTGCTCTAGATAATTCAGGATAGAAAAGATGTAAGTTAGTTCACCAGGAGTGTTAGTAAAATGAGAGGAAAGCGCAAAGGTAGTGGTGAACATTAAAATCTCCAAAAATGGAGATTTCAGCAAAAGAAGAATGTACTCCACTTTGGAAGTGAGGTAGTCAAAGAATTTTGGATAGTCATTAGAATTAGGACTAATAGGAGAACGGTAGACAACACAGATATATTTAGTTTGAGATTGGCTTGTAAGTTGTAACCAGAGGGTATAGAATTCGAAGGATTCAAGTTCGGGAATACGAGAAGAAGTTAGGTCATTGTGCACATCAGTGGCGGCTGGTGGTCAGGGAGAATAGGGAGGCCCAAAATTGTTTATAATATATACTGTATAAATAGAATAGATTACAAGGTGTTAGATGCCCTATAGAATCGTATAGAATTAATACTATCAATAAAATCGTCTTTCATAGTTTATAGTGATAAAAACAAAGGAGGCCCGGCCTCCCATGCCTCCTCTCAAAAGCCGCCACTGGTGCACATATACTCAACATCCACCTTTGGAGTGAAATTGAGTATAGAGAAAGTAAGAGGACACAGAAAAGGGGTTGCTGTCAGTCGTCCCAGACACCTGAGTTTCAGCGAGGAAGAGGAGGTGAGATTTACAGGAGAGGTGGTGTTCAGCAGATTGAAAATTTGAGGAAAGACCACGAATGTTGCAGAAGTTTAAGAAAAGTGAATCAGGCAAAGGCCCAGAACATCTCAAATGGGCGGTAGCAGATCCAGCCCTACTGCCCGGGACTGCATTCCCGGTATCGGCAGCGGGGTTGGCAGAAGTGAGGGCATTTATGGTTCCCTCCCCACGGGACTCCGAGGCTCTTGAAGTTGTTGCCATTTTTTTTCTTTTTTAATTTTGGAAAGATTATGTAGTGTGTAATATGCATATATATATATATATATATGTAGTGAAAAGTAGGGAGAGAAGTGTGTCTTTGAGAGCATGCTGAACTGTTCACAGGGTAGATGAGACACGGAAAAAGATCAATTAAGGAGTTCAGTGACAGGAGAAACGGGAGTTCCAGCATTTCCTATCTTTTGTCTAACGTCCCCCCACCCGGAGTACTTGATTGGGGTCTACAGTCTCCTCCTTAAAAAGGGGTTAATAGTTGGATAAATGGTCACCTACATCTCGAAATATACTGTAGTCCTCCAATGAGACCTGAAGCAAAGTGCCTGTAAGTATTATTTATGTCAAATTTCCAAACTAAGCCTAATGGGGTCTAACACCCGACGCTATTACAGTCGGAGATTATGGATGATGATGCTCCAATCGCCACAGAATGGCGTGAAGTAATGCAAAAGACTATTGCTTAAGGTGACCGAAGAAGATTTTAAAACATGTGGGGGCCAGTTAATATTTCCTATAAATCGTCAAATGTGACTGCAGTGAATGCTGTACGTCAGTGAGTCTCATCTCAAGTCTGTGCTGAGGGGCGAATTTTTCCCGCCTCCACTCGGTATCAGCAACACTATGGACATGCAGTTCGTTGCCCCAAATGTAGGAAGGGATTAAAGGTTTTTGCAATTGATGGCTCGTTTGGCTGTTTCTGAGGGCGCGTTGAACCTCTCTGGGCACGCAGAAATGAACCCCATACTTTACGATGCCCTCTGTCCCAGTGCTCAGAACCAAATCTCAAAGAGAATCTATGCTATTCATTGTAATAGCCATAAACCACAAGGTCAAAGCCATCCCCATACCGCCATTATTCCTCCACCGAAGGTGAGGCCCTTACACATAGCGGCCCGGTGACAACGAGAGCTCATGGCAGTGACTTTCAGAGGAGGTGAAGCAGATTTCGAATAGATTGACGAGGACGATGTAGACATTACAGGGCTTGAAATACCTGCTAAAAAAGAAGAATGTGAGGGAATTCCTTTCGTGCCAGACATCTTTTTTTAGTCACCATGGGACGAGGCCTAAAGCGAAACTGTGGCAAGGAGATTATGTCTGTTTTTACTTTATTATCAAAAAAATAAACTAAAGTGAAAAGAAAAATAACCTCGCTTATTTTAACAGTATGTCAGTCGCAAAATACTGTAGCTGTCTTATTATTCTTTCATGAATGATAATTACCAGTGGCACGGGTAGATTGTCTGCATATTTTGACTACTATTATTGTTAGTTTTTGCCGGGTGAAGGTACCCTCAGGTAGTCTTATATAATTATGAAGGAGTGTCTGCACAAAATATTATAAGGGTGGGAGGGCGTCTCAAAAAATGTTTTTTTATATATATAATTTGAGAACTACCCATTAGCCTAACCTAATCTGACCTAATCTAACGTAATTTTTGTTTTTTAAAAACTAATGGTAAACTGACTCCGCTAAACTAAGAATTTACCGCTTGAAAGTGTGCAGTGTAGGGCAACCAAACTTATCTCCAGCGTAAGATCGGAATACAGTAAAAAATTAAAGGAACCGGGAATGTTTAGTTTTGAGAAGCATTGTTTGAGAGGAGATATGAGACAAATGTTCTAAACGTTTTCAGGTTTGGACGATTTAGATGTAACTTTTTCTTATTAGAGTCTGATGGAAGAAAGTGAAGGCAGACTAAAAAAGTTAGACATGTGGGCTTGTGGACTGGATCTACGAAAATACTTTTTTAGTTAGAGTAATAGATTTTTGGAATGACTTTCCATATGATGTGGTAAATAGTAGCTCCTTAGTTAGTTTCAAGAAAAAATTGGACGCTTTCATGAATGAAAGAGACACTTTAAAAATTGTGTAAATGTGTATATTTCACTGAATTTAAGTAGGCTACTTCAGCAGCTTTGTAAATAGTTTTATGTTAAGCCGTTTTCTTTTTGTCCAACCGACTTGAAGTCAGATTAAGTCAACTCAAGTCTGCCACATTCTTTTCGTCCAGAACTCAAGATTCGACTAGACTTGAGAACCTGGAGGGCTCAAAGAAGCGGGAAAATGACTGTGTTTTGAATGATTGGGAGTCACGAATCGGCCATAAAGAAATAGGGTGGAGACGTGCTGTATAGGGTGGGCAAAAAGTCTGGGCACCCCTTAAAAATATTTACATATTTATGATATTTTTTATATTAGAAGGGGTGCCCAGACTTTTTGGCCACCCTGTACATATAATTGCAGAAACAAACGAATGTATACATATATACAGTTTACATAAATTATCACCAGTTTAACGTATATATTTAAACCGAAAAAAAATCATAAAACGCCAAGGTCAGAGAACCCTCGCGACCATCGAAAGGAAAGGAAAGAGAAAGAAAGGGGAAAAATAAATAAATAAATAAATAAATAATTTGTGTGTGTATTTCTTTTTACGATAATTAATGAATAGCATGACCATGGGTCCAAATTCTCACTTAATCTGCAATTTGTGTAATCTGGAAACAACTGAGAAGGCAGCAAAGAGATGCGATTTCTGTCAAAAACTGCACGACTTTATCTGCATGAATTGGGATGATAGGAAAATATCCCTCGTCTCGAACGCTAAAGAGATCGCAGGAGTCACATTTCTCTGTGCCGCATGTACACAGACTGTAAACTCCTTTGCGGTATTTACAGAAGTGGAGAAAGCGAATTTGAGTGTTACAGAAAAGGAGGGAAAAATGGGAAAAGAAGAGTCTGGAAATGTCCCAATGACAATTCGAGTGGATGAGAGAGAAGACGAAATAACAAATAATAATGAAGACATAGATGAAAGAAAAGAGACAGGTAAAAGTTGTGAGGTGGTAAAACTGCCCAACGAACAAAATGATAAAAAGATAAAAAATATAAACGTAGGAAATAAACGGCCAAAGAAAAATAATGACAATATCAAAATTAAGAACATAGAAGATAACCAGATAACAAGAAGTAGAAGCGTAGAAAATACCGTTTGTAAATACTACGCAAAAGGGTACTGCAGATATTGGGATGGGCAATGCATCTATGCACATCCCACATTATGTAACACATTATACAAGAGGATATTGCAAATTTGAAAAAAAGTGAAAGTTCTACCACATTACTGTCTGCAACACCTATGCAAGATATGGGAGGTGCAAATACGGACAAAAATGCCGTTACCACCACCCTCAAAAGAACGCAACAGGTGAACAGGAAAAACGAACATCAAAGATGGCTACCAATTTTTTAGACGTAGCCAGTACAATTCAGCTGCTAAATACCATCCAGCAAATACAAAGTCAGCTGACAAATATAGGAATACGAGAGCCGGACAGAATGCACGCACAAAGCACTTCATGCGTTATCGGGACAACAGGTACCGACAAAGATAAAGAGAGGTAAATTCTCGGAGGACCACAAGACAACGAAACCTCACAAAAATATTAAATGATAAACTGCAGAGTATCGATTGCATCATACAGGAACTAATTGAGAAGTACACAGAAAAAGAAGAAGGCAACGCTATAGAGGCGATAAAGGTTAACTCAAAGTACTTCTATAATTTTGCAAAAAGGAAGTCGAAAAACCATGCAACTATTGGACCTTTGAAAAACAAAGACAGTGCTTTATCTGATACTCTAACAGAAGTATCCGAAATATTAAGAGCTCAGTATGAATCATCTTTCAGTATCCCAAAAACTGACAAACTGATATGCGATAGAAACACGTTCTTTGAAGAAGAACTACCAGGGGAAAGTATAACGGACTTCGACTTTACGACAGATGATATTACACAAGCTATAGGGGAACTAAAAGCACACTCAGCGGCAGGACCGGACAAATGGAATGCCACACTGATAAAAAACTGCAAGAATGCAATCGCTGAGCCCCTATATTGGATATAGAGACGATCACTAGACATGGGAGAAATACCGGGCATCCTGAAGAGCGCGAACATAGTCCCAGTGTATAAAGGAGATCGATCCGAGGCCAAAAACTACAGGCCAGTGTCGCTTACATCTCATCTCACTTAAATATTTGAAAGAATAGTTAGACAGAAAATCTATGACTTTTTGGAAACTCAGAAAAAATTAAATGATAACTAACATGGGTTTCGGTCAGGCAGATCATGCTTATCACAACTAATGGAACACTACAACAACATTATTGATGCACTTGAAAGTAATGAAAACTGTGATGTAATATACACAGACTTTGCCAAAGCGTTCGACAAGTGTGAGCATGGAATTATAATACAAAAACTGAAATACATGGGAATAACAGGAAAAGTAGGGAAATGGATATATAATTTCCTTAGTGAGCGGCGGCAAGTCGTTACAGTACAAGGAGCATCTTTATCAGAATCAGAGGTCCTCAGCTCAGTACCACAAGGAACAGTATTAGCCCCACTACTCTTCATAATCATGCTAACTGATATAGATGAGGACGTTACCAGAGACAGCACAGTAACATCCTTTGCGGATGACACAAATATCAGTAGAAAAATAAGAAACCCAGAAGATATAGGATCTCTACAAACAGACATGAACAGAATCTACAAGTGGACGGAAGACAATATGAAGTTTAACACTGAGAAATTTCAGCTGTTACGGTACGGAAAAAGAGAGGACCTAAAACCCATGGAATATTATACCCCAAATGGACAAGAAATTCAGAGAAATTCTAAAGCAAAAGACTTAGGGGTTGTAATGACTGAAGATGCGAAATTTGAAACACAAAATAAGATAGCAGTAAACAGAGCAAATAGAGTAACTGGGCAGATACTGAGAACCTTTAAATGAAGGGATAGGAATATAATGATTCCTCTACTGAAAACACTGATCATACCCAAATTGGAATACTGCTCGGTCCTAACATGCCCATATAAAAAAGAAGACATTAGACAACTAGAAGGGATTCAGAGAAGCTTCACATCCAAGATCAAGAGGTGCAAAGCACTAAACTACTGGGAAAGGTTACGCGAATTAAACCTATATTCACTGGAAAAGAGGAGAGAGAGATACACACCATTATTTGCACTTGGAAAATAATGGAGAAACTAGTCCATAATCTTACTCTGAACCATGTAATAACAGTGGAAAGTAGAAAAGGAGGATTGTGTCGTGTTCCCAAATTAAAGGCTAGACAGGGAACATCCTTAACCCTGAAAGAAAATAGTTTTGTTGTGAGAGAACCAAAACTGTTTAATCAGCTGCCCAAAGACCTAAGAAACACGAGTGGTGTTACAGCGGACATCTTCAAAAGAAGCCTAGACGCCTGGCTCAGAACAATACCCAATTAGCCGGGCGTACCTGGCTATGTGAGGTGGAGAGTACAAGAAACCAACTCACTGCTTCACCAGGCCAACTCGAGAGGAGGGGCGGCAAGCTTGAGGAGCTTGACCTTCGTGAAATGAGGAATCATCGCGCGGAACATTTAAAAGGTTGAAAGGAAAGGTATGTGTGTATATATATATATATATATATATATTATATATATATGGTATATTCATTCCCTATTCTTTTCCTAGTACTAATGCAAAAACAATTTGGTTTAACTTTGCTTGTTCGAATGTTATCCGGAAGACCGCAACAGAAAGGAGGCTCTCTAACTGCATGTCTCCTCCTTTAAGGAGAGCTCGCAGTACCAAACTTTCGACACATTCTCATCCTTTTTCTGTTTATCTCTCTAACGCAAGGGTTAATCGGTATTCCCAATGTTTCTTCTACTCAATCAGCCAATCCTGGAACAACCTTCCTCAACCCATCTTCCCCGTGTCTATAAACGTCAATCTTTCAAACTCAAAGTGTCCAAGCATCTTGAAAACCCTGGACCTTGATTTCGGCTGTCTCCTTCTCCTTCTATGGAGGGTGGGGGGTATTTTTGCGGGCGCTTGCCTTTGGCCCCTCTTTCAACTGATGATTGATAATGATCAGTGATGATTTAAAAGAAAGTAGACTACATAGATTTAATTAAGGTGTGAATCCAAAAGAAAAATGCATAATTTTTTTTCTCAAACTTAAAATTTTAATGCCTAAATTTTGAGACTTCAAGCTACTGAACTTAGTAAAATGAATAAATGCTGATTAATTAATTAGTTTTTATAACCTTATCTTAAAAATGATGATCGAAAATAATTTTACGCGTACAATTTAAATAATTTTTAGAACTAATAATTTTGTTTTGATACATTACCAAAGCCCAATATATTTATTTTTAAACAATCACCAATATTGAAACAAGCTGAAGGTTGTCCTCAGAAGCTCTTTATAAGCAGGAAAACATAAAAGATTAATAAATTATCAGCATAGGTTATAATTTTCTTATAGGAATCACGGAAAAAAACACGAACAAAAACTGTTTTTTAAATCACTACTGATATCACCTGTTACCATAAGTATCACGTTTTTTTATTGAGCTATATTGTAATGTTAAATTTTAAATTTTGCATTTTGGAGTCTTTGGACCCATTCGGAATGGGTCCAAGGAATGGGACAAGGAATGAGCCATTCCTTTAAAAGAAGTGGATCCTCTAATTAAATTTATAGGTCCACAATTTACTGTAATTAACAGAGCGTTTAATGTGATGCACTGTAAAGTCAAATATGACATCAGCAGCACAGGAGTTTGTGTTTGTAACACGAACACTTATCAATTTCGTTTAGTTTATGCTATATTTCTGTGTAATTGTATGTATATGTTCTATCATGTTGGGAGTGTAACATTAGATACACTGCATAATCTCCTGACTGGGCAATCTGACTTGTTAAATAAATATTATTTTTTTAACAAGAAATTAAAAATAAAATACGTACAAAAATATCGGCTGTAAAGACCTAATTGATCGCCTATTGTACGTCAGTTAACAAATTTTATTGCGTCCACTGAGAAACAGTTTCAAATAATAATGCGCACTTGGGGGAAAAAAACGCATTAAAAAAGCAAAAACGCTCCCCAGATGCAACACTGATAAAACCACGAACAGGACCCCAAATTTAAAAGTTCTGATTCAAATTTACACACACACACACACACACACACACACACCTTTGGTTTGCTTCCGCCCGAATTGTTCATTCTGACGAAAGTCAAGCTTTTCACTCCACCTTAGACCTACGGTATAACGTGGAATCCGAACCACACCCCACCAGCATCCCAGCGCCTTTAACTACTAGGCCACCCAGGGTACCCATTTATCTACCAACCACTTCCTTTTATTGTGTGGAAGGATGAACAGCTGGGCTTTGCTGCGCGTCGGCTGCCGTCACCGGTCTCGATCCCGGGGCCGATGGATTGGTAGTCAGCGACGCTAACCACTACACTGCCGATATACAGTATATACCTTACCTTATGTTGTTTCGTGTGTTGGTCTCTCTTCACACGGAGGTCAAGCTGGTGGCCCCGCCTCTAGGTCTGGCTTGGTGGAGGAGCGAGTTGCTTTCTTGCGCTCTCCACCGTACATAGCCAGGCACGCCCGGCTCATCTGGTACTGTCCTGAGCCAGGCATCCAGTCTTTTCTTGAAGACTTCAACTTTGACCCCCGTTACGTTTCTGAGGTCCTCAGGAAGCTGGTTGAAAAGTCTTGGCCCCCTGACAACCAAGCTATTTTCCTTCAGGGTTGAGGAGGTCCCTTGTCGTGCTTTTAATTTGGGAACACTACACATTCTGCCTTTCCTATTTTCCAGTGTTGTTTGAATGGTAATTGGGTTTAGTTTTAGGTTTGGTACCAGTTTTTCGATCATTTTCCATATGTAGATTATGATGTAGCTCTCTCTTCTTCTTTCCAGTGAGTACAGATTTAGTTTACGTAGTCTTTCCCAGTAGTTGAGTTCTTTGCAGCCATCAATCTTGGCTGTGAAATGCCTTTGCGTTTCTTCTAGTTTATTAGTTTCTTCCTTTTTATATGGGGACGTCAAAACTGAGCAGTATTCAAGTTTTGGTATAATCAGTGTTTTTAGCAGGGGAATCATTACTGTCCTGTCCCTTCTCTTGAACGTTCTTAGAACCTGTCCGGCGACTCTTTTTGCTTTATTTATCGCTATCTGATTTTGTGTTTCGAATTTCGCATCATCTGTCATTATTATCCCGAGATCAATCGCTTTCATGCTTCTCTGAATTTCCTGTCTATCTGGAGCATAATATGCAGTCTGTTTAAGTTCTTCTTTTCTACCATATCTCAAGAGCTGAAATTTCTCGGCGTTCAATGACATGTTGTTGTCTTCTGACCATTTGTATATTTTGTTCGTGTCCCTCTGCAAGGCCTCCACGTCATGTGCATCGCTGATTTTTCTGCTGATCTTTGTATCGTCTGCAAAGGATGTTACTATACTATTGCTGTTTACTCCGCTGTCTATGTCTGTTAGCATGATAATGAACAGGAGTGGGGCCAGTACTGTCCCTTGTGGTACTGAGCTGCTTACTTCCGATTCTGATGATGATATACCTTGAATTTTGACGACCTGCAGACGATCACTAAGGAAGTTGTAGATCCATTTTCCCACTTTGCCTGTTATTCCCATGTCTTTAATTTTATGTGCTATTATACCATGGTCACATTTATCGAAAGCTTTAGCAAAATCTGTGTATATAACATCGTAGTTGTCATTGCCTTCCAATGCATCTACGATATTGTTGTAGTGCTCTATTAGTTGTGATAGGCATGATCTACCTGATCGGAATCCATGCTGATTTTCGTTGAATCTTTCCCGTGTCTCCAGGCAGGGCCGGATTAACCATTAAGCAAAATAAGCCCGTGCTTAGGGCATCAAGGGAAGGGGGGCACCACAGAAATTTTCCATTGTCGGATTTACCATGGATTTATTATACTATTATAATCGCGGCTTATAGCCTATAAGCTGTTGAAAACTGAATTATATATATTCATATATAGTATTTATTTTTTTTCATTGTTTGAATTTGTAATGAACAACAACCCTTTTGAGAGAATAAATATATTTCGTTGTAATCACACACTTTACGCTTTGCGTTATTATTTTGTTTATATCAAATCTTTGAGCGCCATATTAAAAATACATATAGATTAAATATTTTCGTGTGCTATAGGAAGTTATTCTGAACGTGTGATTTGTGCATATAATATTAAATATATATTTTACATAATCATTTGGTATTGTTTTACAGAAAGATTTAGGTTTATAGAATTGTAATATAAATTAATATTAAAATAAAAGAAACTATAAACTCTCTATATTGCTGTTGTATCAAGTGATGTTTATCACGGCCATTATAATAATAAGATATACTGACCTAAGTTAATTAGCGTTGAAGAAGTTTATCTGTTGCTCTCTTCTTCTCTAGGGTAAGTCTATGAAGTGTACTTTATTTGTATATATAACAATATTTTATCATACACGTATCTTTATTTTATAATTTATTTATCTATTGTCATAACAGTATAAAAGAATTTAGATTGTAATATAAATGAAGTGGAAGTATACAAAAATAAACATTATTTTCCATCTTACTGTAAGTTTTGTTTCATTTCAAAAAATAAAATTTTATTTTATGGTTTATTTTTGTTTATATTTTGAATTACATATATATGGGGCACCAAAATCTTTTAAGTGCTTAGGGCCTCTAAAGGTCTTAATCCGGCCCTGTCTCCAGGAAATCATAAATTTTCTCTCTAACTATTCTTTCAAATACTTTGGTGAGGTGGGACGTCAATGACACTGGTCTATAGTTCTTTGCTTGAGATCTGTCCCCTCCTTTATATATAGGGACAATGTTTGCTCTTTTCAAGATGCTCAGTATTTCCCCAGTGTCTAGGGATCTTCTCCATATCCAGTATAAAGGTGTAGCTATTTCATTTTTACAGTTTTTAATCAATAATGCGTTCCAATTGTCCGGACCTGCAGCTGAATGTAGTTTCATTTGTTCTATAGCTCTCGCTACATCTTCTGGTGTAAACTCAAAGTCTGTTATATACTCTCCTTGCAATTCCTCTTCAAAGAATGCATTTATGTCAGGTATCGCTTTGTCACTTTTTGGGGTACTGAAAACTGATTCATATTGAGCTCTCAATGTATCAGATATTTCTTTTGGATCGTCGGTTAGTTCATTATTTCCCGTCCTTAAGGGCCCAATAGCGGCGCGCGTTTTTGTTTTCCTTTTTGCATAGCTATAGAAGTATTTTGGATTTTCCTTTATTGCTTCTACCGCCTTTTCCTCTTCCCTCTCTGTATGGTCCTTAATCAGGGCTTGTATTTCCCTATCGATACCCTCCAGTTTTTCTTTTATTATTTTCCTGCCATTATCTCCGCAGTTTCCTAACTTCGCCTCCACTCTCTTTCTTTTGCGGAATAGTCTTCTCTTTTGCCTTTCTAGCCAGCTCCTCTTTCCTTTTGGCTGTGATTTCGGAGCATATTTTTCTAAAATTCTCAGCGTTTTTTCCTCCAAAGTTGTTAGCATTTCTTCCGTTGTTTTATTCTCGAAAATTGTTCTCCATTCTATTTGGGCCATGTGCGATCTGATTGCTTCCCAATTTATAGTCTTCGAGTTTAAGTTAAAGGCCCCGAATTTACTTCTTTCCACAATATGTGTATTGTCTTCTAATGCTGCCATCATATTTGTTGATATCTCGATTAAGTTGTGGTCTGAGATAATGGTTGGGGTTATTTTTATATCAGCAATCAAGTTCGTGTTATTCGTGAATACCAGATCCAGGCAGTTATTTTTTCTGGTATTTTCTGTTATCTCCTGTGTCAGCATAAACTCGTTTGTGAGAGCCATCAACATTTTTGCTTGTTCCTGATCTTCTCTTGTGCCCCCCTTGTCCTGGTGAATATATATATTCCTATTCACCTTTTTGTATTTTATAAATGGGAAGTTAAAGTCTCCGCAGATCATTATATTGGGGGATGGAGGGTTTATGGCCTTTATTAGCTTTCTAATGTCATACATATATATGTATATATATATATATAGTAGGTCCCCGACTTACGAACTTTCGAAGATACGAGCAACAAAGTGCGTGCTAGCGGTATGTAGTTACACCGAACTGCAGATGGAACTGGAGGAAGACTTCCATCAGTTACTAGAAAGCCACTCGCAAGAGCTAACAAACAAAGACTTGATGGAACTTGATGCACAGAGGGCCAGGGTGGGGGTTTGTTTTTTAATGAATAAAATACACACGTTAGTGTCATACGTTGTGCAGTTTTTTACGCCTTTTTTTTACATACTTTACATATTTTTATGCATTTATTTTGCCGATATAATTTATTTCCGACTTACGAACATTTTCGACTTACGAACAGACCTCCGGAACGCATTAAGTTCGTAAGTCGGGGACTTACTGTATATATATATATATATATAATCATTATGCACTCAACTGAATTTGCCTTCAAAAGAACAAGAAAAAGTAACAATGCAATAAAACATTCATAATAATAATTTTATTAAAAATTTAGTAAGCATTTAATATTTTGTCTTTTCGCTTTTATGACTTCTTTAACTCTTTGGGGCATACTCTTTACAAGATACTTCTATGTTGCACTCCCAATTTTGCCTCATTCTTCCTATATCATTGCACGTACTCTCAGATTTTGATGAACACTGGTGTTTCTGGATACGGTTCCTTAGATATGTCCACAGGTGTTCGGTGAGGAGAGTGAGGAGGTCAACTGGTCAATCTGACATGCTACTTTACAAGCCAATCGTTGGTAACACTTTATATATGGCACAGGGCAATGTCCTGTTGAAAAAATATCTTCGGCTGCATGGAATCCGGGGATAATTCGTTCATGGAAGGCCTTTAAATCTTTTCTTGCACGCTTGTATAGATGGTAGAATTTATTTTCCCACTACATATAAACAAGTTTTCAGTGCCTGACGAAGATACACATCCACAGATCATAATACTGCCTCCTCTGAATTTAAATGTTGAAACAATGTAATCAGGGTATTTGTGCTTCCTCAACTCTCCTCCCTACTTTGGTGGTCCCAGAAGGCCCCAAAATCTTCAAAACAAACAGTACTCTGTATCAAACAGTGGCAGATTTAGAATAGATAAAATCTATTTGGGGATAACATGGGTAGTCATTTCTCTCATTCAGACTTTGCTTGACTTACCTCAAAGTTACTTTCATCAGACCAAGGGACATGAGCCTAGTCTACAGACGTTGAATTTGCAAGCTCTTTTGCCCATTATAACCTCTTTTTTTTGTGATTGACTTTTGACTGCCAAAGTTTATTTCTTGCTTTACAGCTTTTCAGTCCATATTCATTCGGCCTCTTTCTAACAGTACGATCAGACACAATAGTTCCAGTTGCTTATCTTCTCGGTTGGGTTTTGCCCTTTTACGTCCACTTCGAGGTTTGCTTTTATAAGATCTGTCACTCTTGAATTTTTGTAGGTGGTCTGAACAGCACCTCGTGAACACTTTAGCTGTTTTGCTAATACAGCTTGGGAAAATCCTTGATTCGAAAGCAGCACTATTTGAGATCTTTCTACAACCTTTATTTTTCTTGTTTTTCTCATTTTCACAATTACTACTGATATACACGCACTTTACAAACTACAGTTCAAAATATTTTCTATGGCTCATAGCTTCATACAATGATACATGGGAGTGCCACATACTTGTAAACAGTATGTCTCAAAGAGTTAAAGAAGTCATTAACGTAAGAGGAGGAAGCCAAAAAGATTATGGTGATAGGACAATTGCGTCCCGGTCAAGTGCGTCCCGTTCATTGGCGTCCCTGGACAATTGCGTCTGGTTTTATTTCGTCCCGGACAATTTCGCACTTCCCCAACTACTATATGAAGTTTATTTATTAGAGAAGTGAATAGAAAGTTCATTGTGACTTCACCTACGCAATTGTCCAGGGACGCCAATGACGAGGGACGAGTATGTTTGTTACTGTAATTTTGTATGGGATATAATGCCCGGTTAGATTAATTGAATGCCCAGTTAGGTCAACTGTATGCCCTTGACGATTGGTTAGGTTGTGATATTTTCGTTAAAACTAACGAAAGTAACTTTATCTTAAGTGGACGTAACCCATAAAATTTGACAATGATGTTGCTGATGATGGATAAAGTTTTAGAGAACAGTTTCGAACAGAACTTATGAACATATAACAAGTTTAATAGGTTAAAATGAAAAGTATATTTGAAATTCCGATACTAACTTTCTATTCACTTCTCTAGTAAATAAACTTCATATAGTAGTTGGAGAAGTGCACAATTGTCCGGGACGCAATTGTCCGGGACGCAATTGTCCAGGGACGCCAATGACCGGGACGCATTTGTCCAGGACGCACTTGACCAGGACGCAATTGCCCTAGTACCCTTTTGACCATGACGATGTGTGTATATATATATATATATATATATTATTAATTTCCAATATCATATTTTGCTTACATCTAAAATATAGGAGAAAGATTGTAAAAATTTTTGATATACTTTATATTATTGTCGTAATGTTGTATAACATATTAATATACCATACAGTATTTAGATATACATTCTCAGACAGCTTTTCCAAGCTCTATTATATATTTAAATATTATGTGTACTCTTTGATTCGTTTATACATTTTTAAACATAAAGAAAAAAACAGTGTTTTGTGAATTTATAATTGTAAAAATTTATTTTAATAATTTATTTACATTTTTCTTTCGAATTACTGAAAGCACAAATGGGTTCTATAACAGGAGAATCAGGAATTGGCTTTACTTATTATAGAATCACGCTCCGGACTCCAGAATAATAATTCAAGGACTTATCAAAGAAAATTGAGCACTTAATGTTTAATAACACCCTTTTTGGCGGGTGTACTCTTCTACGCTTCTCACACTGTATTATATATATATATATATATATATATATATATATATATATATATATTGTCATAAGTACAAAGATACTGTATATGCACATGAAAGTCAAAATGAAAAATTTTCGAAGAAGTATGTTCATAGCTTCTAATGGAAAACGGGAGACGAATGCTTTCGAAAGACTTTGCATATTTTTTCCATAAAAATTTTGTTTCGCGTCGATAAGCGATAATAATCCCGAAATTCGCAGGCGAATCGTGGTTAAAATAAACAAACAAACTAATTTTACCTTTGAACTTAATCCATGCATGATTTACAAGGAGAGAATACGCTCCCAAAAGCACTCGCTTTCAAAAATATTTAAAAATTTCAAATATATATATATATATATATATATATATATATATATATATAAAATTTTTGCTATATATGTCTAGTAGTGAGATAAATCCCAAAGAATAATGGAACTCCAAGGAAAAATTATACGAGAGAAAATTAAGACTTTAAACCTTATTAATAATGGCTTGCACCAACAATCAAGTAGAATTGAATTTCTAGTTTATATACTTAGATGTTCTTTGGCAAATATTTTTATATATACTTAGTAATAATAATAATATACAAAAAGACAAATGTCTGTAACATACTCATATACATATTTATAGCAATATATATTATATATAGACTATGTATTAATACAGTATATATTATTTATATAATACTAATGTATCAAAAGGCAAAACTGAAGTCAGTTGCTATAGAAACTTATATGTTCAAGTAGAAGAGAGAAATGTAAATTCATTTATTTGGCACCAGATACAGGCAGCAAACGGCCACATATAAACAGTTTAGTCAGACATAGTGGAATTGTGCCGACCAAGAGGGGGAACTGGAGCAAAAGTAGAATTATGCCTTGTTCTACGTGAACCATCACCTCTCGTTTCCCACATGGCAGCAGCTTCAGCTAACGCTTCTGTTTTACCGAAGTCGATTGTTGCGTAGCCTCTAGTACTCATACCGCGAGGGTAATCAGAAACGACTGAAGCTACAGAGCCTACAGGACTTAAGGGAGCTGTTTGAGAAGAGTCAGAACCTCTGTCTAAATCCACTTGAATATAATTGATTTGGGAGTTCTGTTGATCTGTGTCTGTGGTTGTCGTGCCCGAATGCGACGATCCAGACCCTCCAGACCCAGGCATGAGAGATGTTCTTGGGGGTACAACTGGCATGTCTTTATCAAGGCCTAAATTTGCATACACGTGATCGCGTTCACGGCGAATATCAGTGTCCACATTAATATATAAGTGATGCCTACACCTCATAGAGTCGTCTAATTTCGTGTAATTTGTATTTAGGCCAAAGCTTGATTTCACTGAGTCTAACTTAAGATAGGAAACTGGCCTTTCATTTTGAGTGACATAAGACTGCGGTCTATCTACATGATTAATTAAAGAACCAGGCCGATCGGATCCTGAACTACTGTACGAAGAAGGTCTTTCGTTATGATTAATAAAACTCACAGTTCTATCTATGTAATTCATAAATACATTTCTAGAGGTTTCAATTGGGGTAGAAGGAGGTTCCCTTAAGAGTGGATCAGTCCCGGGTGTGGACGGAGGGCGTGGATCGTCCCGTTCATCCACTCTGGTATTTTGAATTTCTCTCGCATTAGAATTACCAAACAGAGCTGTTGCAGAAGGACTCGTAGGGACGGGAGGAGACCCTGGAGATCGAATGCCTGCGATGCCTCCAATATTTGGAAAGGTACTAATTCCACCCACACCTCCATTTGCTCCTGGGGGAGCCGAAAGAGGAGGACTCGCAATGGGGGCTCCACCAATGTTATTTAGAGGACGAGTGAGTGGCCTAGGTAAGGTTTCTAGGTACCCTTGAGAGTCCATGGCGGCACTTGTGCGAGAGTCTGTGCGCGATAGCTCCCTTGTTTCTGGATTAGAAGGCATAGATGCAATATCTCTGGAAGCAGCATCTTCGGCAATATTCTGGATTTGCAGTTGCAACATATTAAAAAGAGCTTCAGCCCTCCGACATTTGAAATAATAAATCCCGGGCCCCGTCGGGCACCTCCTCCCAGATTCGAAGCTAAACTGTTCAGCATCGAAGCCATAACGACGGAGGCATCGCAATGGCCAGCAGGTGGGCGCACGCCCTCGCTGGTGAAGAATGAGATGCGTGTCCGTTACTTCAACACGAGCAGAGCGCTGGCGCTGGCCGCGTTCGTGCACATTGACTACGTGGAAGATGTTCGTCTGCACATCCCTCTCCAAACGGCTCTCCACACAACCCATTCTCAAGCCTGGAAAACAAAAACTTTTTAGTACATCGATATCAAAAGATGATTTGAACAAAGGTACAACACACCTTCACGCGATGAAAAGATGGTTTTCAAAGATTTTTATACTATTATTATTTTTATTTTATTAAAAGAACATTTAACCTTCCATTCTGGATGTATCCTCTGCAATAGTTCCGCTCCACCCTCTCCGAGATGTGGACCAACGCAATCACTCTTAAACCCGTCTCCCCCCCCCCCCTCACTCTCCTTCCCCCCTCCTCTCTGGTGTTGTCATAGTAATAATTTTATTTTTTGAAAACCAATGAGAATAAATATATTGTTCAATGTATTTTTTCTGGTAATACTAGGACGATTATGTATTTTATTCATGCATTATTCCTAAATTTAGGGAATAGTGTAGTTAGGTTATTTCACAAACGTGGGATACTTAAGAAACAAACGTGGGATACTTTAAAAACTTTCAATCATAGGATTTTGATGTGGCCAGGTTATAAAGTGTAAGATAAGTTGTAGTATCGACTTTTCCTCCAGGCAATAACATTTCTATTTAAAGTCCATGTATCATCAACAAATGATTATCCAGAAAAAAGATCTATCCAGGGAGAGATAATGATAACATAGTTCAATGTTTTATTGCAAAAATGAACATGAACCAAGTAAATTTAGGGAATTTCTTAAGAACATACAAACATAATGTTCAAATTATAAGGAACTGACAATTGTTCGAGTCAATAAATATATATTTACTACATCACAACCATAACATTATTATACATAATTACTCAATACAGTACTTGGTCCATCCGCCATTATTATTATTAATGACCTCTCATAGCCTATTTGAAACAGATGCCACGTGATTGTAGATGACTCGTGGGCAGTGCCATAACTAGGTGTTTGTCCGCCCGGGGCAGTGGGTCAGGAAGACGAGGGATATAAAATTTATTATATATAATGTTATCCTATAAATAAAAGTACTAGGTTTTACACATTGAAGAAATTTGTTGCCAGAAAATGTTTTTATTAAGGAATGAGATATTCTGTACAATCTTTCTTACTTTCTTTCATATAAAATCAAATGTAGAAATGAAGAAAATTAAGAAACCTAGAAAACGTGCTTTCAAATGGTTAAATTTAGTACCATAAAGTTACAAAATAATTTGAAGCTATTTCATAATCGTTTCCACTCATATTTCTAACTTTCAAGGATAAGAGTTTTAGTCGACTAGAATGAAAAAAAATGTTCTCTAGACTCTAGCTAGAGTGACGTGTTTATACCGAATTCAGTTTTCAAAACATGAAGAGGAGAACTTCTGGCGGTAATAAAACTATTGGGGCAAAAATGTGAATTTTTTTAGCCCTAACAATAAAGGAAAAAAATAGAAAAAATGCTGAGAAACTTTAAAAAAACGCGTGTTTTATAATAAAACGTGAAAAGGCTAACTATAACCACTCTGAAAAATTTTGAAAATAATCATATTAAATATATTAATTTTATGTTTTTGTTGCGTAATCAACTAATATTCTTTATGTAGAATAAAACGCGGGCGAATAACAAGATGCCAGAATATCCACGTAGATATTTATATAAATTTTAAATACATCCAAAACATTATTACTAGTCAATTGAAATGTATTCATAATGTCAAAAAATATTATATTAAAGTTTTAAACATAATTTATGCATAATAAAGATCAAATGAAAATATATTTGTCTGACGCAATCATTTTTAACGCTGGAAAACGGCTGACTACGGCGTCATCGAAAGATAATATAATTTTTTCAAGACATTAATCTCGTTATATATTTATCAAAACATAAAAAATAATAAATATAATTATAATTTAGATAACTTATGCCTCATTAAATTAATGAGTTAAAGAGGTGAAATTTTACTTAGGATTTTCCCTCCAAAGAAATTGGCGGTATTGCCCGACGCTGCCTTCTGCAGTGCAGGCAAAAAGAGTATACCGCCAAAAAGAAGCGGGAGTCAAAATGTACCAACTCAATCGACTATCAAATGTAACGTTTTACATGAGTTTTAATAAACTATTACGACCAAGAAAAAAATAATTTTTGTTATTTTAAACTCTAGTTCATATTTAAGCATCAAAATTGATTTTTTACAACACATACTATATTTAGTTGTGTTCTTTTGCTCTCTTTTTTTATTTTTAAAAAAATTCTATTTTTTTTTTCAAAATCCCAACCGTTACCTTCAATCTTCTTATTTCTTGTTTTTAATAAAAACAGAGTACAGATCCTAATTTTTGCTTTTATTTTTCCTCTTTTCTTTTCTTTGAAAAACTTTCGTGAACCTAATTCATCATGCTTTCTAGATACTGGAAATCGATAACAAATAAATTCGTCACTTATTTCGGCCTAAAAAAACGCCATAATATACAAATCAAAGCTATGTCTATACTGCTTCCTAGTGCAGTGAATACTCTTATTTTAGTTTCAAAATAAATGTTAATTTTACCGTCTTGAATTTCGGAATAGCTATAAATTCATTTTAAATTAGTTACCCATCATAATTCAATTGTAAACCACATTAATACTAATTTTATGTATACTGTATTATTTTATTGTATGTAAACATAATTAATTATATATCACAATTGTCAGTTAATTATTTATATTCAAATAATTATTTTAATCTTCTCTTTTTTTATTTTTAAAAAAATTCTATTTTTTTTTTCAAAATCCCAACCGTTACCTTCAATCTTCTTATTTCTTGTTTTTAATAAAAACAGAGTACAGATCCTAATTTTTGCTTTTATTTTTCCTCTTTTCTTTTCTTTGAAAAACTTTCGTGAACCTAATTCATCATGCTTTCTAGATACTGGAAATCGATAACAAATTCGTCACTTATTTCGGCCTAAAAAAACGCCATAATATACAAATCAAAGCTATGTCTATACTGCTTCCTAGTGTAGTGAATACTCTTATTTTAGTTTCAAGATAAATGTTAATTTTACCGTCTTGAATTTCGGAATAGCTATAAATTCATTTTAAATTAGTTACCCATCATAATTCAATTGTAAACCACATTAATACTAATTTTATGTATACTGTATTATTTTATTGTATGTAAACATAATTAATTATATATCACAATTGTCAGTTAATTATTTATATTCAAATAATTATTTTAATCTAATACCATGTCCATATTGTAAATAAATAATAGAAATCTAAGGGTTATATTTTCCATCCTTGGTACTGTCGCAGTTTCGCCTAACGGACTCAATATGGCTAGTGAGATAATCACTGGTTGGCACTTAACCAGCGGCAGTGCTTATGGCTACATTATCCAGGTTAACCTATACCGGATAGATGCGCTACGGTCCCAAGCCGACGACGACGAAAACCAACACTAGCATAACGTAGTTTTCTATGATATAACATTGGTAAATGTTTGGCATGATTATTCATTAATAACTAAATACCAATCTAAACACTTGCCCAAGCAATATTTTTGGATGAAAGTTCGCTAAATGTTAGTGTTTTTGCCCAATTTTGTAGGTACGATAGGTGTATAACACATTTCACTAGTAGACTAAAAAGCCTATAATTCCAAACGACAACAAACCACAGAACGGCCGATACCTCTGTTACGCGATGTATACGGGCGTAGAAAGTAGTTCCGAGAGTTGACTTTTTGGTTACTTGTCAAATAGCGTTATATCATATTTTTTTAGTAAAAATAATATAATATATATCTGTGATTTGGCGTCCCCCTCTGCTTGGCGCCCGGGTCAGCTGCCCCTGTTGCCCCTCCCTAGTTACGGCGCTGCTTGTGGGTTCGTGCGGAAAAGTTCTCACTCTGCCATGGGGTGTTCCAGCAGGTGCCAAGATGTCCGCTCCTGCACAGGCTCCCAAGCGTTAACCACATTTGCCCACACATTTTCAATGGGGTTTAGGTCACACCCCTTGGTGGGCAAGTTCAGCAGTTCGACATCTCGTTGTTCCTGAAACCACCGTCTGATGATCCTGGCAGTATGAACAGGGCAATTATCCTGTAATATACAGTATATGTTAACTCTCCGTCTATGGCCTTGGGTGGTTCGAGGTTGACAGGGGTTCTGGTTAGGTAGCAGCAACGGATTTTCTCACTCTGGGGTAGCTGGTACCGTGTAGGGAATCGCAGTAGTTTCTTTTATACTACACTCTGATTTCTTCTTGTAGTGAATCGGAGGATTCTGTGAAAACTTACTAAATCATCGGACGGTTCCCCAATTCTTCTTGTAGCGTATCGGGAAATTATTTATTCTATTTTAAAACTAAGTTCTCTGGAGAAAGCAGGGCTCAAAGGAGAAGACAAAGAGATTCTCTCACTGAATTTTACTGCTTCTAAAATATTACAGGTAATGCTTCAGCTTCTAGGTCAGATCAAAATAATCATAATGATAACACTGAAAAACAAGGGTTTTGGTTCCTGAACCAAAATACTAGGGGCACTCAATATATTTTGCCCCACCCTTTTTGCTTAGCTAAATAATAGGCCATGGGGCTGAAATGTCTTTTGGGCCGTAAGTTTGAACTTCTCGCGCTTCACATAACCGGATTTTTCCAGTTTGAACCTCCCCTCCTTGTATAAAACCGCTTTTAAACGCCCTTGTATAAAACCGATGGTTAACGCAGTTTCGAAAATGACGTCTGACAGTGATGTGCCTCGTAAACAGAGAGCTGTTGTCGCGTTCTTAACCGTAGAGAAGGAAACAGTTGGAAATATTCACAAACGTCTACAAAACGTTTACGGAGATGCTGTTGTTGATCGAAGCACAGTTGGACGCTGGTCTAAACGTGTGAGATCATCGGAGAGAGGGAGAGCTAGCCTCGATGATGAACCACGCAGCGGTCGCCCGGCATCGGCTGACATCTCACACTGTGCAAAGTGCTAACAGCATCATTCGATCAAATTGGCGCGTCACATACAAGCAGCTATCACTGGAGCTAGGAATTAGTGAAGGAAGTGTGAATACGATAATTCAGCAACTGGGATACTCAAGTGTGTTCACGGTTTGTTCCTTGCGAACTGACTCAAGATCATAAAGCCCAAAGAAAAGAAATTGCTTCTGAGTCGTTGGTTTGATACGAGACAGAAGGGGATGACTTCCTTTCACGAATTGTGACTGGGGATGAGACTTGGGTACATCACTTTGAACCTGAAACAAAACTCCAATCCATGGAGTGGCATCACGCAGACTCCACACGCAAGAAAAAGTTCAAAATGGCTCCCGCTGCAGGAAAGGTTATGGCCACCATCTTCTGGGACATGAAAGGAGTGATTCTGGTGAACATTATGAAGAAAGGACAAACAATCAACTCAGAGGCATATTTGCTACCCAACAGAGACTCCAGAGACGTATAAAGTGAGTTCGACCGGAGAGAAAACTGGAAGACGTCATTCTTTTGCACGATAACGCAAGACCACACAACGGTTTGCAAACAAGAGAAGCCATCACAAAAATGCGCTTGACTGTGTTACCTCACCCTCCATACAGCCCAGATCTGGCACCTTCAGACTTCCATTTGTTTGGGCCAACGAAGGATGCTATTCGTGGAAGAAAGCTTCAGAGTGACGATGAGGTTGTTGAGGAGGTTAAGAGGTGGCTCCAGCGGAACCCAGCGGACTTTTACCAGCAAGGAATAATGGCCCTTGTTTCGAGGTGGAGGAAAGCCATAGAAAAGGATGGAGACTCTGGGGAAAAATAAAAACTTGTAATAAAGATATGTAGCTACTTGTGTTCAAAATTTCTGGAACTTACAAGGAAACTTAGAAAAAAAAAAAGGTGGGCAAAATATACTGAATGGCCCTCGTAAATGGTCCCTATGTATTTTTCGCACCGAATCCGAATCTGTTTTTAGAATTCTTCTGTCACCTATAGCTTTTGAGATATGACAGTTTCAGCTATATTGATTAACTGCAATTTCTATAAGCAAATTGCCGTTCATGAATTACACTAGTTTAGCATTCCTATGACCACCTATGGATTCTATCTTGCGACTGATGGCATCTTTTCACCAATGAAGTGATGAATACCACTATCTACATACTGTAAGTTATACCAGTGCTATGGCATGGTTAATTAATAATTTTTTGGAAAAAGTGATGAGTGATGAAATTGTCTAATTAATCAATGATTAACTGATTAAAAATTATTAAAGATTAAATACTTCTGAAAAGAGTAAGAGAGAGCTTTATTGTTTCTGTTGCGTGAGATACGACCGAAGAAAACATTTTGCTCAAACATTTAGTTTGCTTTAGTTCAAGAAATCAGGCATGAGCGGATTAAACAGTTTATACATGCCAAAAAGGTGCCAAATTCAAATGATACATTACAAAATTTAATGCTGAAATTATGAGGAAAATTAATCATTTCCCATCATTTTCTAAAAATATTTTTTGATTAATTAATGATTAAATTCGAAACAATGATTATCTGATTAAATGATTAATCATAACCATGCCCTAATCAGTGCCCATCAATATATCGCAGTGAGAAGGTAAGGCAGAATGTCTTAGTGCAAAATACAGTATATACAAGCTCTTACATTTAGTGGTAGTGAAAATGACAATGAATTGAAAAATAGTGAAAGTGATAGTGATAGAGAGTTTTCAATTGAAAATGCTGCTTTGAATGATTTTTTGAGTGGAAGAAAAGGTTAAATATATTTATGAATTCTAAAAACAGATTCGGATTCCGTGCAAAAAAATATGTAGGGACCATCTATTTTGGTTCAGGAACCAAAAACCTTGTTTGGATGTATATTCCAAATATTAAAACGAAAAACTTGCTAGATGTATAAATGGTTGTTGTTGTTGTTTAGTCGATCAGCCCACCCTGATCGAGCAAGCCAGTGGCACGCAGGTAACCGATCGTCCTCTCCAGAGTGGAACAGAGGTTCAGCGCACTAGTGATGTTGTGTTGTGTTCGTTGTTGTGCTAGAGCGGTACAGTCTGTCATAATTTGTTCAATTGTTTGTGGTGTGTCCTGGCACAGGTGGTAAGTGTCGTCTGTGGAGTTGTCTAGTTTGTGTTTATATGTCTGTAAGTTGGGGTGATGTCCACATCGGAATCGTGCTAAATTAACTCGATCCGATCTGCTCAGGCTGATCTCTGACCTGTTAATGGGTGGCGGCTTCGCACCTAGGACCGCATTCGGACCGAGTCGTGTCAGTGCTTTGTGGGTTAGGTGTGTGTGTGTGTTTTCTGTACTGTGTGATGTCTGTGGGGCGTGGTATGGAATGGAGTATTTGGTTATAATGTCTCTCTGGTGTTACCTTAATGGTGCGAGGTGTTGGTGCATGATTGTACATGTAGTGGCAAGGGTGTTGTGGGTTAGTTGTCGCTGCTGCCATGAATTGTGTTCCCCTCATGTCTAAATGTTCCCTAACTTTCAGTATTTTTGTTTCTGTGTGCAGGTGTTCTATTGGTGTTGTTTGAGTGCATCCTGTAATGATACGAAGTGCGTTGTTTTGTATTGTCTGTAAGGTGTTTATGTGTGTGTTTGAGATAATGGGTGCCCAGCATGGGCTAGCATAGTCCATAACTGAGCGAATATATTGTTTGTATATGAGTGATGTTGTTTCCTGCTGGTGTCCAAAGTTTGTGCCTGTTAGTACCCTAAGCGTGTTAAGTCTTGACGTACATTTGTTTTTAATGTCCTGAATGTGGTTTGCAAAAGATAATGATGTGTTGTATGTGACCCCAAGTATTTTGGTCCTGTGAGTGTGTGGAATGTTGGTGTTGTTTAGTGTAAGCTGTGGAGTTACCTGGTGTTCTTTTGTGTTGCTTGTAAGCAAGGTGATGGTTGATTTTGTGGGCGCTACTTTGAGTCTATTGTGTGTGAGCCAGTCTTGTATACTGTTTATGTATGTTTGTAGGTTATTTGTAGCGGTGTCGATGTTGTTGTGGGTGGATGTTAGAGTGATGTCATCTGCATATGATGATAAGGTAAGCTTGTTATCTATGGGTGTTGGAATGTCATGCATGTATAAGTTGAAGAGTGTTGGTGAGAGAACAGAGCCTTGAGGGACCCCGTTCGGAAAAAGCTTGTTTTTGGATGACTTGCCATTAAATGTGACATGTGAGTATCTTCCTGAAAGATAGTTGCTCAGCCACCTTTTGGTGTTATTGTGCATGTTTGTGTTGAGTATTTTGTTTATGAGAGGGAAGCGTGGGATAGCATCAAATGCTTTACTAATGTCTATTGTTGCTAATAGCGTACGTTGAGCTGGTCGTCTGGAGTTGATGCCATCCATGATGTGCTGTGTGAGGTTAGCGAGTAATGTCGTGGTTGAGTGATGAGGTGTGAATCCATGTTGAGTAAGATGATTTGTAAGATTAGTCTTTCTGTTACTTTGGAAGGTGTGCATAGTAAAGTAATGGATCTATAGGAGGATGGTTCTGTTGGATTTTTGTTTGGTTTGAGTAGTGTAATAATTTTACCTTGTTTCCATATGTCAGGAATAATACATTGTTGGTATGAATATGTGCTGATATTTGTGAGAGCTAGTATTCCCTGTGGGCCCAAGTGTTTAAGGTGTATGTTAGATATGTTGTCTGGTCCAGTAGCCTTCGAATTCTTAATATTTTTGATGATCTTGGTGGTCTGGTCTGTATTGAAGGGTGTAATGGTAGCCCTGTTCAAAAATCAACTTTTTCTTATTTTCATAGGTTTCTGTACTTTTTCCCATGCTTTTTGACCTGAAAAGGCCGAAAATCACAACCATTTTGACCTAGGTTGTTGGGAAGCATTGCCGCATGGAGCTTTAAGTTTTCTGCCTTGAAATCGGCCAAAAGCACCAGTTCCGGGGTCCCTTGAATCATGTTTTGCACTATAACTTTTTATCTAAACAAGATAGAGCAACAAAATAGGCACCAAATTAAAGTGTTTTTAATCCTCTTTCTAACTTATACAATTATGATAGTCTTGGAACAAGAAATGGCACATTGGTACATACAAAGATTTCAGAAATATCACAAAATTCGTTTTCTCACACTCAAGGCAGACAAGGCGCCTTATTCATGACACAAATTTGAGATTAACATTTTGTCACAAGTCTAATCGATCAAGAAGTGAAAGCATTACATGATGATTAATTTCATAATGACATTTACACAGTCAGTTGTTGAGAGTTTGTTTCTTGAAGCTGTCAAAGCGGCGTCTGTTGAACTCCACAGCTTGAAGGAGATAGTCCCTTTGCTTGGCATCTGTTGTTATGACATTTGCAAAGTCGCTCATCATCTTGACACCACGTTCAGCAATGTCATTCACCGCTTTCAGATTCTTAACATAGTCCAACGCTTTTCTGTAGTCCTCATTCTGTGGCCAAGACGTGACAGGTTCCAGAAGCCACTCGGATCCAATGTTCAGTGTGTCCAGCAGGAAATGTGATTCTGGGCCAATGAGATCAACCAGGGTGGTCTTAGCTGTGACTCTCTGGAATAGAGGCTTTCCTGTTCTGAAGCTGTCTGGCTTCTCAGTGGCATGTAACTGGGCAGCAATGTCGTGCTTCAATGTGTCACTCAATCTACTGCTGAACAGGGCAAATGGCACGACTTCCTGCGTCAGGTACCATTTGTGGTTTTCCATCTTATTAAGTACTGCA
Source organism: Bathynomus jamesi (assembly GCA_023014485.1). Taxonomy (NCBI): domain Eukaryota; kingdom Metazoa; phylum Arthropoda; class Malacostraca; order Isopoda; family Cirolanidae; genus Bathynomus; species Bathynomus jamesi. Next base: position 592,723 of record JAJOZX010000399.1, on the reverse strand, counting down.
TCAGCAAGCTCTGGGTCAGTTTTCTTGTACTTCAACATGTCCTGGATTAGACTTAGATCATTCACGGGAGCATCTGCAGCAGACATTGACATCATCCATACAGGAGTGTAGAACAGCGCAAGGAAGGTGTTGAGTCTTTCCAGCTTTGATACAGTGTCTTCGTCGTACTCAAGTTGATCTGCAAACATCAGCATTTTCATGGAGTACAGGTTTCTGGCCATCCATCTGGCCTGATGAATGGCGCCTGGTCGACTCCAGTGAATACCTCGAGGAGGCGTTCCTCCAAGAACAATGACTGTCAGTTCAGCCATTTCCCTGTAGTCGGCTCTTGGAAGCCTTTCTGCTGTTAGAATGTCTTGGAGTATTTCTTCACTGTTCTTCTTCTTTTCCTTCAGCCATTTGCTGTTGATAGCCAGCATCTTTGGGTTTTCCTTGGACAAGTCCGTCCAAACATCCTTCAGATGCTCAAACCAGGGATTATCTGGCCCCTTCACCTTCCCAAACAGCTTCTCCCAAACTGCTCCTACTAGGATTTCCAGGATGTGATGTCGACAGGCCAGATAAAACACCTTTTTGTTCAGCATTTTCTCTAGCAGTTTGGCAGCTCCTCTGTGAACTCCACTGTTACTGGATGTAGTGTCAAAAACAAGGGCAGTAACATTATCCGTAAGTTCCCATGTCTCCAGTAAATCCATTGAAGCCTCAGCCTGAGCTGTGCCAGAAGAATTGTCGATGACAGGTACTCCCAATAACTTTCCTTCAGTGTATGAAGGTGGACCAGACACTAGCACAGCTAAAGTCTCTGAGGTACTTCCAGGTTCACTGCCCAAGACATCTTTGAGCAACTTTCCATCCCAGTGTAAGGCAGCGTACTGTGGGGGGTTTTCACAAAACTTGGACATGTGACTCTGGCTGATATTATACCTGGACAGCATTCTGTTGCGACGTGTTGTTGAGGTTGAGATGACGAAGTTATCCAGATCAGCCCCTCCAGCTTTCAAGGTGGCAGAAACCATGGCAGTAACTTGATTGTCTGATAAACCAAGACGATCAGCTGTATTGCAGATGACATCACATTCCATGACCTTCCTTGGAAACGTCAAAGTCACACTAGTCACAGTGTCTTGATGGTGAGAACATCCAGGACGAGGCTGATGGTAATCCATGTCCTCTGTGTTAGCGTCGTTGTCAGTTGAGTCACCCCAGGTAATGTCATCCACATGAACAACTGCCTCTTGTTCTGCTGCAGCTGTAAAATAGTACAACATGTTAAGACAGTAATTGTTAAGTACATGCTAAATATCGCAATGGAGTAAAACTTAAAACTTTTTGTGACGTTCAAAGTAATTAGTTTTACCTTGTTCTTGTCTATGCTGCAGTCTTTCATTCCTCGCTGCTTGCTGCAGGGATCTTGTCTCAAAAATCTTGTCATGACCAGACATATGACCTTTCCTCTCAGTCTTTTGGTCTTCGTAGAACCTGATATCCTCATCTTTCTTCTCTCTGGATAACAGTCTGTTGTTCTGTATTTCCTGGATTGCATCTGGAGCTCCTATATCGAACAGGCTGTCTAATTCCAGCACAAATGCTCCTCTTTTTCCTCCAGGGTTACTTGCTCTTCCTTTGCTTTTCACCAGAGCACGATGTTTCTCATGTAGTTTCATGAAGAGCTTCATTGCGTTGTACTTGGTCATTGTCTTGATCCTAGCCATCTGCCAGAATGGGATGATAGATTCAACTGTTTCATATGCAAGGTCTTGAACCATGGGCCTCCCTGCATTTTCCGGTAAATTCTGAAGATTAAGGAAATACTGGAACGCCTGTCTGTTGGTGGGAAGCTGGGAACCACTGATAAAAGCTGAAGGGTATCCAACCAGGAAAGTTTCAGTGAGAGATCTGGTAGATGGCCCAGTTGACACCTGCCTGTGGACAGTACGTGGAGGTTCTGAGATATCAACTGTGCGCCCACGGAGCTCCCTCAGCTCCTTGCTTAATGCCATTGTGAAGTTGTAACTTGTAGATGGTTTTCTAGATTCTGATTGAGTTTCTGTTGTTTCCTGAAAAATGATAGATAATTATTATTATTATTATTATTATTATTAATTATTATATATTATTTATTTTATTATTATTATATATTATTATTTATTAATTTTATGCTCTTTCATTTGATACCTAATTTGTTGCTCTATCTTGTTTAGATCAAAAGTTAAAGTGCAAAACATAATTCAAGGGACCCCGGAATTGGCGCTTTGGCCGATTTCAAGGCAGAAAATTTAAAGCTCCATGCGGCAATGCTTCCCAACATCCTAGGTCAAAATAGTTGTGATTTTCGGCTTTTTCAGGTCAAAAAGCATGGGAAAATGTACAGAAACCTATGAAAATAAGAAAAAGTTGATTTTTGAACAGGCCTAGACTGTAATGGTCGTGTCGAGTCTGTAGGTTTTCTTGTGTCTGGCTGTTTGTCTGTCTGCGTGTTTCTGGTTGTTGTCTCTGTTTAAGTGACTTATCTTTGCGTAGTGATTAACTAGAATGTTAGCTTGTTGTGTATATGTTGGGATATTATTTTGGCTGCGACAGATAGCCGCGTGTGAGGTGTGAATGCCTCTGTTAGAGTGGGTAATGCTGTTTATAGTCTTGTATAGCCTGGATGTATCTGTGGAGTGGTTTAGTGTTGTTATGAATTCCCTAAATGTTTCTGTTTGTTTTTCTTTGAGTTTGTTGTTTATTTCTGTGTTGAGCTGTTGTATCTGCTGTTTTATGGCTTCTGTGTGTGGTGTTTGTGTGTTATGTTTGAGGTTGTTACGTTGCCTTATGAGGTGGGCTATTTCTCTAGTGTAATTTGGGTTGTATTTCCTAATGTTGCCCTGGGTATGTATTTGTTTGCATTATTGATGATCTGATTAAATGTCTTGAGTGTTGTATTGATGTTTATGATGGGTGTGCTGTTTAATGTGGTGAATTGTTCCTCAGTCTGTATTTTGAACTTTCCCAATCAGCTTTCTTGTAATTTCTGTAAGTGTGCCTAAGGCTGTTGGGGCAGAGTGTAGAACGTGTTAATGATGATGGGCAGGTGGTCTGATGACAGTTGTTTTTCTGTTCTCCATGTGTGTGTGTGTGTGTGTGTGTGTTGCTAGTGAGGGGGAACAGAACGTTATGTCTGGGAGGAGTTTGAGTATCCTGCTTAATGTGGTATGTGTGTATGTTCTTCTGTATTGTCAAGAATGAAGAGGCTGTTTAGCTGTGTTGCTATGTTGGCGCCTCTGGTGTTGCTTTGGTTGTGCAGGTACCAACTAGTGTCTTTAGCGTTGAAGTCTCCTCCTAAGATGACATTAGTGAGAGAGGCCAGATTGTGTAACTGTGGATTGTAATTGGCTAGCACCTAAGGTGAACTATCTGGTGGGATGTAAATGGCGATTAGTGTGGTGTTGTGTTTTGCGCGTGTTTTAATGTTAACTGCCTGTATTTCTATCGTGTTATCTGCTTGGATTGTGTTTGTAATGTTTTGGGTGGCATCAGTGTAGCTAACGCTTTTACGTATGTAAGTGATGAGTCCACCCTCGTGACCCCCAGTACGATCTTGACGGATCGCCGTGAAGTCAGGGATGGTGAGTGTTTTGTGTGTGCGTTTTAGTTTTGTTTCTTGTAAGTGCTATGTGAATGTTTTGTTTGTGTACGAATTCCCTAAGCTGCATGATTTTGTTTGTGAGGCCATCTACGTTGTACTGTAATATGTTTATATTATACTTCTGTATGTGTCTCATGGTGTTATTGTGTCTATGTCTTTGTGTATGGTGACATGTGTAAGTTGTAGTGGGGCCTGGATTAGTCTTAATGTCGCCGGAGAGTAAGAGTAGTCCGGGGAGCACGCAATTGCTCCCCGTAAATGAAAAAATAGCACGCTGAGAATAGGTCTGGGCCCCGGGAAACAGGCCGTCGACTGCCAGTCTGGCCAACCGTAGACAGCCTGCTGCACGGAGATTTGAGGAAGTTTGGCCACCAGCGCGTTGATGTTTCGGTTTGACGTCGCCTCTTTTTCGCGTTGACGTGTCCGCTGGAGGATACAACCACTGTTAGAAGCTTCCTCGTCAGCTGCTAACACTTTTTTCACGTTGTTCTAGCTAACTGTTCAGAGGTTTTTTATAAACAAATCTCAGTTTTCTGCTCAAAACGGCTCTTTCTAATTTTAAAATTTATTATTCAAGGAAGGAAGATGTTGACTTCTGTTTTGCGGCAACAGTTGATGATATTCATGTTACTTTATTGCTTAATGAAAATGGTTATAAATGATATATAAATGGTTTAGTGCATATATATATATATATATATATATATATATATATATATATATATATATATATATATATATATATATATTAGGGTGGTCCTTATTTACATGTCTAATTTTCTAATTTTGAGGTTAGGAAAGAGGTGGCTCCCAACCCCTGAAATGGTGGCATATAATGTAAAAACGCTTGGGTAGAAAGTTCATTTGAATCAATTAATATTTAAAGGTAGCTCAAGGACTTCAAAGTTTTACTCTATATCCCTATGAGACCATGGCATTTGGGTTCCCCCCAATTATATCGTTGGGTATTAGCCGTTCAAGACGAGGGTGTCATAGTTGCCAAACCACTCACTGTTGCCCAATCAAGGTCTCCTTTTTGCTGTCGGGAAAGCTTTGGCGATGGTCAGCCACAACTTGAAGAAGGAACTGCAGTTGTTCTTTATCTTTTGTATGCCTCTGGTTGAAATTTTGTATGAGAGCTACTGCGCGTTCAGCATTATCGTTGATCACATTTATGCTAGAAACATCTCTTGTAGTGTCTTGGAATGAGGGAAAGGAATTCCAGCCATTAGGATCTTTCTCCAAGAAATCCTGCGGCAGGTTGAAATAAACGAATAGCTTCTTCGATTGTTTTGAGGCGAAGGCATCCAAGGTCATTATCGGCTTGAAAGCTGTTTTGTTGAACTTTTTTCGCGCATCCTCATCTCTTTCTTTGGACTCCATAACCCTGATTATAGCCTTCTTCGTAGCCACAGAAACTTCTGGATCAAACAGCGCTACTGCAACCAAGCTCTCAGAGATATACCACAAGTGGTCACTGAATTTGGCTGTTGTAGCCTTTGCAATCATTGTATGTGGATAACTGGACAGAGCCTTCATCAGATTCAGATCCTCTAGCGGTGCAGCTGCTGGCAATGGGGCACGGAACCAGGCCCTCATGTAAGTGGTGACGGTGAATACGCAGATATCCCGTAGGCTGCCCTCCTCCTGGGCTGTTAATTTAAACTGTTTCCGGAACATCCATATCTTGAAGGAATACAACACTTTCGATAACCAGCGAGCGTGATGCATGGCGCCAGGAGCTTTAAAAGAGTGATGAAAGCCGTGGGACTCTGCTCGACCCAAGAAAAGAAGAGCTAACTCTAGGAACTCTTTGTAGTCATCTCTTGCATGCATAATCTTGTGACAGCTGGTACAAAGCGAAGTTGATCAGACTGGGACGTTGTTCTCTCGTAGATGCTTCAACTTCCTTGTCATCAATACCCAATGAAAACTGACTCGTATCCAGTTGAGGCCAGAAACGCTGAAATCTTTTGAACAAGAGGACTTCAGGCCCAGAAGTTGGTCCCATGCAGGCCTGGAAAGCTGCACCAAAAACAAGTTCTATGATGTGATGTCTGCATGGCAAGTAGAAGAGATCTCTTCCAAGTTTTTGTTCTAAGAGGACGCAAGCCCCGGAGTAATGTCCCGTATTTGATGCGGTAGTGTCAAAACTCATTCCAACAACTCTGTCACTCAATTCCCATTCCTGCAGCTTATCCCGCACGGGCTGTGCTTGGTGTTCTCCAGTACCAGACGGAATTTTGGGGACTCCAAGAAGCTGTTGCACTCCCAGTCCAGACACTAGAACAGAGAGCCGGTCCACACGCTCTTTCTTTGTGAGGTCCACTAGGAGTTTGCCATCCCAGTGAATAATCAAGGGAACATCGTCGTCTGCTACTTTTTTTTCAAAGTTTCTGCTGTCTTGACACGATGACGCTCCCGAGCTCGCTTCACTGATGACCAATTAATGGCCAGTTTTCTTAAGTCATGTCCCAGACTGCGGGCAGTTTCCGCTATTACAATTGTTGCCTTTCTGTCACTGATTGAAGAACGGTCTAAAGCTGAAGCAAGTGCCGGAGTCAAAATGTTATTTACTCCACGGCTTCGTTTTGGAAGAGGCGCACCACCACAGGTTTCTTGTGGTTCATCTTCTGAAGAATGTTCGTTACTGCTACTTGATGACGCCAGCGTTCCAATAGAACAGGATGCTTCCGCTTCTTCTTTGGCTTTCCGTAGCTGCATATCTTGAGCTGCTTTTCTGGTTGCAACTTTTTGCTCCCTTTCTTGACAGTACGGTATCCACAGAACCCATCATCCCACGTCTGCCTGGCTCCCGTTGGGCTAGCAGGAATTGGCGATCCTCTTCGTTTTTGATAATTTGAATATCATTTTCATGAGCGATGTCGAAAAGGTTCTCCATCTGAAATTTGAACTCTTCTTCCTTCCTGATTTGGGTTTCTGAACGCCGGTTCTTGTTTTTACGAAACAGCTGCCATTCTTTTGCTTAATTTCATTATTTTTCCAACACAAATTGGGTACGCCAATATTTTCACAGAAGGCCTTAAAAATAACTTTCTGCCAACTGGATTCATCGTTTCGGCTTAATATATTAATACCGATACCACACAAAATAAAATTAGAATAAATACCGTTAACTCAAACAAATTTTGTTTTGTTCTAATATTTGTATTACGAAATAGGTCCAGAAAATATTAACTAAATTCATTTAAATTTCACATACCTAATTTTAAGTGGGGACTTATATATTTCAACCCATTCGTATAGAAACAAGGTAACATTCATCATGATTTAAAAGCAAGAATCACAGCTGCTATTGAGCGAATTGATGTGGATATGCTGCAGCGTACATGGCAACATTTGGATTATCGATTGGATGTTTTGCGAATCACTGATGGTGCACATATCGAATGTTTGTAACAACGTTACTTTAATAGAAGAAACTTTTGAAAATACAGATTCTAAATAATCTTGTTTAAGAATTTTACGTGTGTTATCAAGAATTTTATTAAAAGATGAAATTGTACAGATAATTTTCGGATACACTGGAATTTCTAAAAAACTTGTCAAAACTTGGTATCAGAAAAAACTTAATGAGATTCTCTGTAAAATGGGACAACACTGGAATTTCTACACTTCATGGTTGACTTTTAATAACAGCCAAAACTTGTACAGATAATTCTCGGACACCCGGTGTATATATATATATATATAATATATAATATATATATATATATATATATATATATATATTATATATATATATATATATATATAATATATATCCCTTTTAAAAGTGACCAGGATGAACACGCGAATATATGCAATTTATATTTCATAAATTCAAATATCGATGTCTTCCTTCATTGTCATATAGTTCATCCAGTTAACCTGTAACTGTTGTTCTAAGCTATGTATCTGTAAAATAAATTTAAAGAAATGCCAGCACTAATTCATCCATTTATATCACTAGTTACGTCAAGTTGTGTAGTGCGCAAAGAAAATTCGACCTAGCCATGCATATTCGGATAGATTCATGATCAAATACTGAATCATCAAATCCGTCTCTAAACATCCACTTAAACATTATTATTATTATTATTATTATCATTATTATTATTATTATTATTATACATGTACATGATTATTTAAATTAAACATCTGAGTTCCTTCAAAACAGTTGGCAACTCAATCTTTTAACGTAGGCATAATTCTGCTGTCTAATTTATTGTTTCCGATGACTAGTTGTTGTTATTGTTACATGTTTTTTATTTTAGTTCGATCATAATTCTTTTTACTTAGTCAGAAAGCTAGGGCTATGAACTCCATCATAAGGAAAAATAGCAATCAAGCGAACATTATATTGTTTTCTGCTTCTATTTCAAATCCTATGGTCCTATTAGACTTATCAACATCATCATACCGTTTACAATATATAATATAGACACACACATACACACACACACACACACACACACACACAAATATATATATATGGCTAGCGAGTTTTGCGGGGATACTCGGTTATTTCTATGAGAGGCGTTCTAACCAGAGCCTCTCTCCCCAGCTCATATTCATGATTATCTTTGATTGATCAATACCTAACTGTAAAATACTTGGCCAAAAGCTGCAACTTTAACACAACTACATTTTGCATCACCGGCAAAGATTAATTTATTTAACCTCGGATTAGCTATACAAAAACAAGAAACAAAACAAAACAACTTTATTTCGGATCATTCACAATCCATAGCCACTTAACCTAACATACAAGTACAATCTCACGTATTATGCACTGAACTTAATACAAAAATAAGGCCAATATAGCCACTTAACCTAGCATACTAGCATACTGTTTCATTAATTATCTGACAATTTTATGTATATTGCTATTACCAAAGGTGGGCAGGACCGAGTTCCAAAAGGACCGAACTCCAGGAACTCGGTCCTTTTTAAGGACAGTGAGTGGGAAAGTCGGTCCTATTCTCAGTGAGGACCGAAATGAGGAGCGACGGTCCATTTTTAAGCAATTCCGGACGGTCTTTTTTAGTGATTTTAGTGTGTTTAGTGATTATTTGAAGTTCTAAAGAAGATGGATCGTTTCCTCCAGAAGACTCAGAAAGAGACTGAGACTGAACTGAAACTTGTTTCAACACCTGGAGGAGACGAAGAATCTACTGATGTTAGTGCTTCAACTTCAAGTCAAGCAACTGGAGCTCCTAGCGGAAGAACTGAACCCGGCAATCCCTGGCCGTACCTGGACAAATACTTTGAATACCTGGGCCCCAAGGGTGAGCAGAACCTGGAGTACAAGTGCTTGCTGTGCCTGCCGAACAAGAACATCCTCTCGACAAGCAACAAGAGCCAAAACAACCTCAAGCGACATGTCTCCAGGCGCCACCCTCACGTCCAGAACCAGTTCGACCAGTGCATCAAGGACGGGGTGGAGCTCCAGAAAAAGAAGAAGCGGCGAGGAGACCCTCAGGAGCGCCCCGACGACAAGAGGCAGAGGACCATGGTTCAGCCGACTATACGGGAGGCCATGGCTGGACCGTCCAGAGTCACCAAGGCTCTCTTTGAAGAGAAGGTCAGTAAATTCAATTAAAAATCTTACAACTTTGTCTAGAAGTATTTATAATCATTAAATTACACTCAAATGTCAGTCAGTTATGATGAAACGTAACAAATTTTTATTTCTTTTTAATTAGTTGATCACCTTATTTGTGGGCAACATGTTGCCTCTCGACTTGTTCATCAAGTTTAACACGCCTATCCCATCCAGTGCCGCCGTGGAGAGGCTCTTCTCTTTGGGGAAGGACGTCCTCAAGCCGAAAAAGTCAGGGCTCAGTGACAGCCATTTTGAAATGCTAGTCTTCTTGAAGGGAAACTCAAGCATTTAACTTAATAACTTTTTTTCATCATTTATGTATTGTATTAATTATAATTTACGTTAATAAAATTAAAGATTTCCGGTGTCTTTAATTTCATTTTTCATTTTAATCAAATTTTTCACTTATATTATATATAAGGACCGAGGACCGAGTCGTTCCTAGGTCCTATCTTCAGAAAGGACCGTGACCGGGACCGTCGGTCCAGTTTGAGGCAAGGACCGGGACCGTCGGTCCTTTATGAGGCCCGGGTGCCCACCTTTGGCTATTACACAAGACATCATTAACTGAAAAAGGTAATTTGTATACGTAGGAGAAAATAACTGCAGTTTAATGAAAAAAATCAGAGAAATTATGAAAATAAAAGAGTTTAATAAAAATGCTGATGAATTATGGGAAGCTGAGTTCGGATATGATTTTGTGGAAACTATGTTTTAAATTATTAATTATAGAACAAACAAAACATCTTTGTTGCGGATCATTCACAATCCATAGCCACTTAACCTAACATACAAGTACAATCTTACGTATTATACTGTACACTGAACGTAATACAAAAATAAGGCCAACATAGACACTTAACCTAACATACAGGTACAAAATAAGGCCAGCATAGCTATTTAACCCAACATACAAATACAATCTTATTATAACTTAATATGCATATATAATCTTTGCTACATTACAAAAATAAGTATTGTAAACCAGCAGTTGTCTGAACCAAGACTGCCATATAGGTGAGAGGTACACAGTATCTGAAGACAGGACATTGCACAATAACGCATTAGAGCTGTTTTGGACCCTAGTAATGAAATTATATATATTCTTCCCAGTGCCGCTTTCAACCTTTTGGGGGCCCTACGCGCAAACATCTTTGGGGCCCCTAATATATATTATATATATATATATGATGAATAAAACCACGAAGGAAAGGAAACACAGAATGGTGCTCAAGCGCTTTCGTCTAATGACATCCTCAGGAACACTGAAGTACATAAAGGGTTACAGCCTATATATAGGTTACAGGAAAAAAAAACAACTATATATATATATATATATATAATAAACGGAGAGATAAAAAAAAAATTTAAAAATTATTACACATTAAAGGATTGTGGGAGGAGCATACAAACTTGTAAGGAAAAACTACCGATTTTTAGCACAAGATTAGCACAAGATCAAATTAATTGTTTCCAACCAATGTTATAGAAAAAACAAAATAATAAAATAAAATAAAAAATAAAAAAATACAAATTTATACTGGAAATCTGCCCGGGTTTTAGCACTTTGCCCTTCATGTTAAGGTTCGATGTATATAAAAATAAATTAAAAAAAAAAAATACAAGTTATTTGAGTAGCATACAAGTTTACCAAAGATTTAGCGTTCTACCCTTCTTATCTAAATCTGTTCTGAAGGAATTCAAAACAACAGAATCGAGTTGAAAAAGACCTTTGCTTTTGAAGTTATTTGTGAGTTGGATAATGGCAGACTCAAGAATATTTCTATTAAGAATGTTGCTAGAGTGAAATAAAACTGAAGCATTATTCCAATCAATACAGTGGGATAACTCTGACAAATGGATAAAAAGGGCACTGGACGACTGTCCTGTTCTAACGGAATATTGATGCTGTTTTATACGTGTGTGCAAATCCTTTCCCGTCTGACCTATGAAAAAGGAATCACATTGTGATCACATGTGATTGGCAGACTGAAGTTATGGCGGTTTGAATTCATTCGCGGAGCGGTGATCTTCCGTGAATGACTCCTCGCAGTTAACGTGTTAACGGACTTTAACAGACTAAATATCGAGTTATCGGAAGTTAACTGGTCCGATAACGATAAATGGAAATTAACTTCCGTTAATAGTCCGTTAAAAAAAGTTAACTTCGTTAATTAACTGTTATCGGATTAACGCTTTAGTGCCCAACACTGTATATATACATATATATATATATATATATATATATATATATACGTGTACAGTATATATATATATATATATATATATATATATATATATATATATAATATAATCTTTTAATTTTTAATAATTTTTTTTTTTAAATTTAATTTCTCCGTTTATTGTGTATATATATATATATATATATATATATATATATATATATATATATATATATATATATTAGGGTCATAACTTTTTTACAATCTAATATTCCTGTACTTTAATTCGATGAACTTTTGCCTAAAAACAAAGAAATGAACTTTCATTTTAATATCTTTTTAGAAAAGGTCACCCCGAAATCAAAAAATCGATTATTGCATACGTAACTTTATTGCATATTCCATGTAATATAATAAAAGAACTCACAACATAATCGTTATAATACTTGTACATATATTACTGCTTATTGCTTAGAATAAACCGAAGTTGCAGTTTGTTTTTGTTTCTGCAGGCAGCATACAGTTCCTGCATAACTTTGATTGCACGTTCTGCACACTTACTTCTTGGTATCTTGAGGTGGGATGGCTCCTGCTTCCAGTGATTTTCCAATGAGTTCAATGCTTTTTTGTAAGGTTTCAATATTTCTGACAAGTTCTTGAAGTCATTTTCATTGTACATCTGATTAGTAAACCAATATTCTGCCCAGTTGTATGAAATGAATCTGCATACCTTCTCCAAAGTCTTCCTTGTTGTAGGTATAAGAATAAATGCAAGGATAGCTAGAATGGCTCTTGAATGCCACCTCGCATTGCTGATGTTTGGAATTTTCTGAAAGTTAATCAAAGGAAAATTCCCTTTTTCTTCAAAGAATCTAAACACCCGTGTTAGATGGTACAAAAACTTACTATCATCTCTCCATCCTGATTTCTCGAGGACCTCTTCTGTTCTATTAACAAACTGTGCCTTTAGTTCCTCATAATTCTTCACCAGTTGGGATACAAATGGATATTCGATGTTTGGAGAACTGGTGTTAGCACCAAGATCTTCGTCCATTACCAAATGGAGAATCCTGTCCAGAATGTGATGCTGACAACTGATAAATTGTGCTTTGCAGATACCCTTCTCTGAGAACATTCGTTGCAATTTGACAACAACTCCACTCTTTTTCCCAGTGTTAACACTTGTTGTATCAGCAACGATCATTTATTGCATTCCATAAGGTGTATTCATCAATAACTTTTGCAATTCCTTCAGCAATAGTTTCAGCCTTGCCATCTTTCAGACGCAATGCATCCAATTTTACTTCGGTTCTTTCATTTTTAAGTACCACTACTTGATACTCATTTTCCTCAATGCGCTTTCCATCAAAATGTAAAGACCACTCTTCCATCTGTAAATTTTCAATCATTTCCTCCTTCAATTAGCAGCCTCTTTGTATGCTGACTCGTAAATTGCTGTTTGACTTGGTGTTGGAATGTCAATACCATCAAGTGACAACTGTTTGCATATTTTAGCGGCTTTACTTGTTGATACTCCTGTGGATGTCACCAAGTTGGTTGCAACTTTACTTTTGTTATGTCTTCTGGTTGGTGGAGTAATACTCTCATCTTCATCTTCATGCTCGCTCTCTTCAGATTCAGTATCACTACCACCAGATACATGATTGTAAGATGTTGATGCTGATTCAGCAGGCAATTTTCGTCTCTTTGAAGGGTGAATCGTTTCTTCACTTGCAACTTGACCTGTAGAGTACCCCACTTCTCCTTTGCTTTCCACTTGAAGGTGGTACAGTCGTTTGTCTTCCGAGGATAACCATTGGCCATTTACTTTAGTGATATAAAAAAGTTCATTCAGGGCTTCATATTTTCCCCTCCTGACACATTCATCATAAGTCTTCATCACCTTGTCAAGCTTTGCTCGTATTACTTGATCTGACACATGCGGAAAATTCAATTTATTCTTCCATAATTTTGTAACTTCTTTGGAAATTTCCACTATTCGCTCCTTTCTTCCTTTGATTTCTGTTCCAAGAAACTGGTACCGTCCAATGATTTGGATTTGGAGTGGCATTCTGCATTTTTCTTCTAGTGAAGATTCTTCTAAAGGCACACTTCCTCTTCTTCTATGTGACTGCTGGAATCTCACCAGATTATTGGTCCAGATATCCTTGTTCTTCTGTATGGTAGTATCACTTTTCTTGTGTGACATTATATTGCTTCTGAAACAGATATAAAAAGGTATTAAGTTGATTTGTTTGTTTGTTTATATATATATTATATATATAATATTAATATAATATATAGAAAATATAATAATTAGAGGGCGGATTTTTAGGTGAAAAAATATGACCAAATATTTATTTTTTAGGTGATAAAATTTTGGAAAATATTTTTAGAACATCCATAGAACGTCTCACGAAAATATTTATCACCAAATATTTTGGGCTCTATATATTTTTTGAGTTTGACTCCCCTCTACAAAACATTCTGGATACGCTTTTGTTTACGTGTTAAAATGGAAGAAAAATTCAACAAATTATTATGGTTAATAAATTTAAAAAATGTTCTGGAATGTTCAAGAGTGCAGAAGCGAATTCCACATTTCGCTACGTTTTTTAATTAAGCGAACATATTACAAATAATAAAAGCTTACCTGAAGTTGAGTTGAACTGAACAGTTGAGTAACTATTGCGCAATACTGGACACAAGTGATTCGGTTGATTTCATTTCGTGCTTTTATACAATTTGCGAGTGCATGAAGAATAATGTCATGTGTTCTAGAATTTTCTTGTATGGGTGGATTGATATTAGTCATCGAATTTGAGCACCGAAAGTGATTTTTCGGGCGATCTCACGATATATTAGCGTACTGAAAAACTCGAAAATATTTTTTAGGTTAAAACCTAAAAGTCCGCCCTCTAATAATAATATATTTATATACTTATGAGTAGTAACGTAAATATATGGTTATGGTGATTCAAACTTTTGATTTGGGGGGTGACCTTTTTTAAAAACTGAGAGGAATTAGGGTCTTTTTCATTGTTTTTAAGCAAAGGTTCATCGATTTATGATACAGGAGATCTTTTATTTGAAAAAAAGTCTAAAAGTTATAACCCTAATATATATATATATAATATATATATATATATATATATATATATATATATATATATATATTTATTTTTAGTAACCTATATATAGGCTGTAACTCTCTATGTACTTCAGTGTTCCTGAGGATGTCATTAGACGAAAGCGCTTGAGCACCATTCTGTGTTTCCTTTCCTTCGTGGTTTTATTCATCATATATATACAGGGCGTCCCAAAAAAATGTATACACACTTTAAATACTTATAAAGGCAGTGTTTATTAAAATACATTTCATTTTCAAAATGTAATAGAATCTACAGACATTATTTAATTGTTTTGTCAACGCCTGTTTTCAAACTGACGTCCGTTCTGGTCCAGGCACTGCTGATAACGCGAAGCAATGGAATCGCAAACATCACGAAACATTTCGTTTGGTATTTGTGTGCATTCTCGTTCAATGGCTGCTCTCAATTCAGCGACTGTTGCAGGTTTTATAGCGTAGACTTTGTCTTTTAAGTATCCCCATAAAAAAAAGTCTAGTGGTGTGAGGTCTGGTGAACGCGGAGGGTATTCTACGAAACCCCTTCGTCCAATCCACATCCACATCGTGCCAAGTACCACTCGCAATACTCCACTCTTCGGTCCGGATCATCTTCATTAATAGCATGGACTAATCTTGGAATGTAACTTTTCCATTGACAGCGCTTCAAAATGCGTTGGACAGACGATTCTGAAATTCCTACCTCACGACTCGCTTGCCGCACAGATTTTCTTGGACTTTGGTGATACGTTTCCAGTACTCTTTCTTGCTTTGTGGGGCTTGTCGATGTCCGTGGTCTTCCGGAACGCTTCTTGTGGACATTCTGAACAGTTCCATCGGCTTCAAACTTATCTCTAATTCGAGTGATGGTAAGTCGCGTTGGTGGATCTGTTTGAAACACCCTCCTAAACTGTCTTTGAAAACGCAGTTGAAGTGCAAACTTCCAGTAGCATTTTAGAATGAATTTCCTTTGTTCAAAGCTTAGTCTGACTGCCATTATTAATTCTAATGGGTTTAACTTGGAAAGAAAGAAACATCAATTGAGCTATCAGCTGTTAAAGTGTGTATACATTTTTTTGGGACGCCCTGTATATATTAGTGATGTAGCGGATGTCATTTTTTTCACATCCGCGGATGCGGATGCGGATGAGGATGCGGATGCGGATGTCTACATTTTCGTTATTTTTTAGGATATATTCGAGATTTGTTGTGTTTAACGTATATAATAAGTTATTATATAGAGAGAGCTGTAGCTATAATGTAGTATAATTGATTAATTGTACAATAATTGCTGTACTTTTCTCTGAACATATAAAATAATATCAAGCATCTAACTAATATAGAAATCAATTAGTGAATTCGTCTGCAAATAAATTCGTTATATTTTGTTGAGTTTCAGCCACAATTAGAAACCATAATTGTGTTACCAGGATGCGGGACGTGAACCCAACTCAAATGCACCCCACCGACCTCTTTCCCCAACCTCCACCCTTATAGAAAGAGATCTTTAATTAGCTTGATAACTATTTATATTAAGTTTAAAGTTTTATTAGGCATATTTATAAATGAGTAATTAAAATAAAGTAAACTAAGATGTTCATCGTTTAATGTTCAAACTTAATTATAGGAAGGTTATGCTTAAGGAACATTAATTTTTCTGCCTTTTCTGCTGCCAGTCTGTTTCTCTTTTCATCATATATTAATCCAGCACTGCTAAATAATCTCTCGCTTGGTACGTTTGTTGGAGGACAGGCTAAATGTTTTCTTGCAAGTTTACTCAAGTATGGATAGATATTCTGCGTATTTTTCCACCAACTAATAGGATTGTCACATGCAGCCAGGCGTTTTTCTTGGTGATAGCTCTCGATCATTTTTACTACATCTTTTGACATCGCGTAGGTCTCGTCATTGCTGCTTGACTCAAGAAACTGAGAGACAGATTCTGTGATAGATTTGCTTGTTGAAGGTGTTGGTTCTGTCACTGAAACTTTTATTCTTTTGGTGGGTGGCGAAGCGACAGATTCAAGAGATTGAAGCTCTTCAACTGCTTTGCCAAGTGATGATTTAACTCGTTCTAATGTACTAGGTGAAAATAACTTAGCTTTGTAACGTGGATCTAAGTAGGTTGCAAGAGAGTAACTTCATACAAGAACAGCCTCTCGTCTTGTCGCTTGCATCACTTTTGCGCACAATGAACTAGTACTCTTAATATAGTAGAATTTGATAATTTCTGCTTATTAATGACATTTTATCTCAACGGTCCACATCCGCACGACATCCGCAGTCCAAAGTGCGGATGCGGGTGCGGATGCGGATGCGAGAAAATGTGCGGATGTTCCGCGGATGCGGATGCGGATGCGGATGTGACCTACATCACTAGTATATATATATATATATATAATATATATATATATATATATGAAATAGGATCCCTCCTAAGGAGACGTAGTTTTACATTTAGGATAAAAACGAAGACGTAGAGCAAAAAAGTCATTATATTTGGCTGCAGCCGACGTTTCGGGCAACTCTACCCATTTTCAAGGCCTAATAAATAAAAAGCTAAAATTAATGCATGACAAAAATATACGAATGCCAAAAATTAAAACTAATTTATAGTACAAAATAAAACCACTTCAAGAATAAAAGTTAAAAAGCATAAAAGAGGCATAAGCCAAAAACAAATCAAAAGTAAAAATTATATAAATGACAAATATACGAATGATAAAACTAAAACTTAAAAACTAAAAACATTCAAACATAAATTAGTTAAAAACTTTACTAATAGAGTTAAATGAAAAAACACAAAAGTGCACCAAACATACCATGCTCACTTGACAGCCACAAAGAAACTGAGGCGAAAAGGAGCCAGGGTCAAGGGGAAAAAAACAAAAAATAAAAAGTTAAAAAAAAAAAATTTAGTTTGTGGGTATTCTAATTAATATAAAGCGGGTAACAGCTAGAATCAATATTTAAACTGGAGTTCAGAAATTTAATGCTGTTACCCCCTTTATATTAATTAGAATACCTACAAACTAAATTTTTTTTTTTTGTACTTTTTATTTGTTGTTTTTTTTCCCCTTGACCCTGGCTCCTTTTCGCCTCAGTTTCTTTGTGGCTGTCAAGTGAGCATGGTATGTTTGGTGCACTTTTGTGTTTTTTCATTTAACTCTTTATTAGTAAAGTTTTTAACTAATTTATGTTTGAATGTTTTTAGTTTTTAAGTTTTATTTTTATCATTCGTATATTTGTCATTTATATAATTTTTACTTTTGATTTGTTTTTGGCTTATGCCTCTTTTATGCTTTTTAACTTTTATTCTTGAAGTGGATTTATTTTGTACTATAAATTAGTTTTAATTTTTGACATTCGTATATTTTTGTCATGCATTAATTTTAGCTTTTTATTTATTAGGCCTTGAAAATGGGTAGAGTTGCCCGAAACGTTGGCTGCAGCCAAATATAATGACTTTTTTGCTCTACGTCTTCGTTTTTATCCTAAATATAATATAGATATATATATATATATATATATATATATTATATATATATATATATATATATATATATATATATATATATATATATATATATATAATGTTTCAGACCAACAAAGACCCTGGGATCCACTCATGGCTGGTCCACCTAACTGTGTTCGTAATTGTGTATTGTGTATGTCCTCCGTGGTGGCGGAGGGGACCTACAATTTTACGTGGGTTCCGAACCACAAGAACATAAGAAATTTATGTAAAAACTGCCTGTACATTGGCAACGACCAATTTTTACAAAACTAAATAATTATTATTTTAAAACTAATTAATTATTTATCGATTTAAAACTAAAGATAGAATCTCTGGATCCAGAGGATCAAGTCATAATAGACTACTATCCACAAATATGTTACACTCTATATCTATTTATAACCGACAAGCAAATATATCAGATCCAAAGAATCCAGTCAATTTCATTACGGTATCCATCAATACTAGTACCTTGCCAACCAAAAATAAGTCACGGTCCATATCGATTGCGGACCAAGTCAAAATTTACCACCATATACATTACAATATATATACTTAGGAGGAAAAGTGTAGGTGTGGCTGTAAAGACTGTACAGTAGTGTAGAAATGTGTGTGCACACACACACACACACATATATATATGTATATATATATATATATATATGTGTGTGTGTGTGCACACACACACACACACACACACACATATATATATATATATATATATATATATATATATATATATATATATATATATAACTGCAAACACGCAGTATAATTAACGTAAAGAACGACGCTTGTATAGAAGATATTCCGCGCAAGATAGAGAGAGAACGAAACAAATGATATATATACAGTATATATGGATATATATATATATATATATATATACACACATGTGTACACGAATGTACGACAAAAACCCCACAAGAAAAAAAAACCACCGACAAAACCCCCGAAATAGGGTAATGCGACAAAACCCCCACTCACAAAAATAAATATATAATGTGTATTTAAATTCAAGGTCAAGGTGACAGAGTCTAGGACTCTAGGTTATAGGTTTTGAGAAATTCCAGTTTCAGTTTCTGAATAAGCTTCACTGCAGCAGTATCTCTGAAATTTTCACCGCAAATTATATTTTCTTTCCGTTTTTATCCATCATGGAAGTCATTCGGAATAATAAAGGTGGCGAAAAGCTGTGTTATAATGGCTATATGTATACTAAAAAATCCACTAGTTCTAATACAAAGCGATGGGAGTGTGCTAGAAGAGCAGCGTTTGGATGTAACGGTAAAATAACAACTAATTTAGAAATAACCGATATCATTTCAAGTATAGAGCATAATCATGAGAGAGATGAAGGAACGAAAATATTACGACTTAACCTAACCAATCGTCAATATATATATATATATATATATATATATGCTGCAAACCCACAAGGAAAAAAGAAAAAGAAAAATGATTATAAGGCTACCTAACGAAGGCTGGGGGCCCTGGTTTTGTCGCTGGGGTTTTTTTTTAGTGGGTGTTTTGTCGCCCGGGGTTTTGTCGGTGGTTTTTTTTTCGTGTGGGGGTTTTGTCGGTGGGTGTTTTGTCGCCGGGGGTTTTGTCGGTGTTTTTTTTTCGTGTGGGGCTTTTGTCCCATAAATATAGCTTCCCTCACCAGCTATCAGCTGGTGAGGGAAGCTATATTTATGGGACCTCTTTGCGAGTGACCCGTTGCCCACGTCGGGCTAGCATCATGAAAAAAAAAACTATGGTATTTGTCATTTACCATTACTTATTCGGACTATAGTGGATTTAATTATCCCAGAAGAGTTCCTTGTTCCATGCACGGTCTGTGTGTATCATATATAGACTATATATATATATATATATATATATATTATATATATATATATATATATATATATACATATACAGTATATAGACTCTATATATATATATATATATATATATATATATATATATTATAAATAAAGAACGACGCTTGTATAGAAGAACGTTCCGCACAAGATGAGGAGGGAGAACGAACAAATGAAAACTGAGGTAACCACCCGGGAATCGAACCCGGGATCTTCCGATTGCCGGTCAGATATGCTAACCACTACACCATGGGCCTCGATTAATCAGAAGTCGTAATTCTCCTACATACGAGCAGAAACCAATGCCCTGAGGGGGCACCTCCCGCATGCCGCACATATATACATTTTAACTGCAAACAGCACACAGTATAATTAATGTAAAGAACGACGCTTGTATAAAAGAACGTTCCACACAAGAGGAGGGAGAACGAACAAATTAAAAATGAGGTAACTACCCGGGAATCGAACCCTGGATCTTCCGATTGCCGGTCAGATATGCTAACCACTACACCATGGGCCTCGATTAATCAGAAGTCGTAATTCTCCTACATACGAGCAGAAACCAATGCCCTGAGGGGGCACCTCCCGCATGCCGCACATATATACATTTCAACTGCAAACAACACACAGTATAAATAACGTAAAGAACGACGCTTGTATAGAAGAACATTGGTTTCTGCGCGTATGTAGGAGAATTACGACTTTTGATCGAGTGAGGCCCATGGTGTAGTGGTTATCATATCTAACCGGCAATCGGAAGATCCAGGGTTCGATTCCCTATATATATATATATATATATATATATATATTATAGAGAGAGAGAGAGAGAGAGAGAGAGAGAGAGAGAGAGAGTCTATATATATATTATATAGAGAGAGAGAGTCTATATATATATATATATATATATATATATATATATATATATATATACAGGGTGTCCCAGGAGGAAATTTCAAGAATGCACCATTTCACTCTGTGTATTTCTAAGTAGAAAGTATTATATCGATATGGGTCTGATTCCCAACCGTTACCGAGATACAGGCCTCTACATTTGGGTAATTAAAACATAATAAAAAGGCGATCTTAGATACTATTTAATGATACTTGTGGTTTACAAAAAGTACAAACATACAATACACTATTGCACTTATTGCAGAATGGTATCAAAGTGACCCCCTCCTTCTTCAATGCACGCGGCGAGCCTCCGATCCATCGAGTCTTGCCAAGGAAAACGCGAAAGTTCATTTCTGAGGTTTATGAACGTATCCTGTATACGTGCAACCAACTGCTCCCTAGTTTCGGGCTTACCCCGCTGATAAACGTTACTCTTCAAGAACCCCCAGACAAAAAAAATCTAGCGGAGATAAGTCAGGCGAACAGGGGGCCATGCCACAGGTCCTCCACGTCCAATCCACCTTCCCGGAAACCGTTGATTTAAGTACGTAGTAACCTCCCTACCGTAGTGAGGTGGTGCTCCATCGTGTTGCATCCATATCCGTTGTCTGAATGCAAGAGGTATACATCATCAAATAAAAGGGGAAGGACGCGTTCTAAAAAAATTCTGTATTGTACAGATGCTAGGCGGCCCTCAATGACTCAGTGAGCAGGTGTTAAGACGTACCTAAATAAATAATGTCAATAAATAATGTGAGGATCTGCACAGTTGCCAATGTATCATTAATGTCATTGAATATTATCTAAGATCGGCTTTTTATTATGTTTTAGTTACCCAAATGTAGAGGCCTGTATCTCGGTAACGGTTGGGAATCAGGCACATGTCGATATACTACTTTCTACTTAGAAATACCCAAAGAGTCAAATTGTGCATTCTTGACATTTCCTCCTGGGACACCCTGTATATATATATATATATATATATATATATATATATATATATATATATATATATATATAGAGTTTTCGCAGGTGACTGCGCAATAAGCACGCGGTAGACCTACGTTGTAATTTATTAATTTCCAAACGCTCGTCTTGTGTTTTTTTTGTTTTTTAACTAATTAAAAGCAAAATTGGAATCCCTTGAGACTCCAGTTAAGACCCCTCCTGCCTCAGTTTTTACTAATAATATAAATAGTATTAATAGCCCTCTCTCTTCCCCTAGTTCCCAACCCTTCGTTCGAGTGCGTAATGGAACCCCATTTAGAAAACCTAAGACTTGTCTACCATTAATAACAAGCAATAAGTTTTCTGTTTTAGGTTTCGAAGATGCTGATGAACCGGAAATACGACTCGTTGGCGATTCCATTGTTCGAGGGCAGCTCGAGGAATTCTGTGGGAGAAACCCTCGTCGTAGGCGCCGTTACTGCTACCCTGGTGCAAGGGTGGAGGATATAACTAATAGTGTTGACCATTTTACAGACGGTACCGCCGAGGACACAACGTATGTTATTCATGTCGGTGCTAATAACGTTTTAAATTCTAGATCGGAAGAACTGCTGGCTAGGTACAGGGACTTACAGAGCGACTAAAGGAGAAAACTAATAAGATTGTCTTAACAGGTATACTTTCTCGAATTATCCAACGTAACGATTTCTACACCAAGGCGACCTATATTAACAATAACCTAAAGTCTCTTTGCCAACAGGAAGGAGTGCATTTTGCGAATTTTTGGAACAGTTTCTACGGCAGGAGGGGCTTGTTCCTCGAAGATGGACTTCATCTTAATGACGTTGGAGCTGCGCGTTTAGGAAGACTATTTCATAATACTGTCTCTTCTTTTCAGGCTGCCGTAACTCGAACGGTCCCAGCGTAAATTCAACAAATTTCCCCTGCGCTCGCGAAGGTGTCGCAGTTACAAACAATTTGAAGGTTCTATCCCTAAATGCTCGAAGCCTACGAAATAAAATAAACGAATTTTTTTCTGTAATTGCTTGTAAAGACTACGATGTAATTGCGATAAGTGAATCGTGGCTTAGCACTGAAACACGTGACTTTGTAGGGGAGTATCAAATTAAAGGTTATAGACTTTTTGTTAAAAACAGAATAGGTAGGCGAGGAGGCGGTGTTATGTTGTATATCAAAGATAATATTGCGAACGTTATAGAAGTAAAGCACACAATTCCAGAACCAATAGATTCGACTATAGCAGAACTTAAATTGAACGATTTCAAACTTGTTGTTGTGGTTATATATAGGCCCCCTAATCAAACAGCTGATACGGACGAAGCGTTATATCGTGAACTAAAGAGAATAATAGGTAGTGAGCAGGCTTTAGTTATGGGTGACTTTAATTGCGCCAACGTGAATTACGATACAATGCAGGGAGACGCGGAAGGTAATTGTTTAGTTAATTTTTTCGAGGATAGCTTTCTTATTCAAAAGGTTGGGGAACCTACGAGGTTGGACAGTATTTTAGATTTAGTAATAACTACGGATGATAGGCTAATTACTGATCTTCAAGTAATAGAACCGTTAAGCAATAGCGATCACAATATGGTAGAGTTTGTCCTCTCAGTAAGTCACTCAAAACCAACTAACTCGACTAAAATTCCAAACTTCCATCACGCAGACTTTGGTAAATTTCGAAATAAATTGTCACACGTCAATTGGGAAAACGTAATGGGGAATTCCAACGCAAAAATAACGTGGGAATCGTTCGAAACAGTATTTAGGACTATAAATGAGGAATGTGTACCGTACAAAATTAAGCGTGCGAAAGTAAACAACAAGCCCTTGTGGTTTACTTCTAGAGTAGGAGACATTATAAAGAGTAGAGATAGGGCTTATAGGCTACATAAGTGCGATAAAGACAATTTGTGGTTACGAAACAACTACATATCTCTAAGGCGTGAAGCGAAAAGTGTAATAAAAAAGTCCAAGCGCGAATTTGAAATCTCCATAGCTCGTGACGGTAAACAAAACTCCAAGCGATTCTTTCAATACGTCAATAATAGAAATCCAGTAAAAAGTGTCTTAGGGCCTTTGAAAAATGTAAACGGAGATCTAGTTTCTGAAAACAAGGAAATGGCTACCTTGCTAAACGAATTTTTTACGTCAGTTTTTACTATAGAAGATGTAACGAATATCCCTACGGTCATAGACATAATACCTTTTGATAATGGTAATATTTTGGATAATATTGTGGTTAGTGAAGGGGAGGTAATGCGCTATATTAATAAAATGAAAACGCGTAAATCACCAGGGCCGGATTCCATATATTCGATACAACTAAAAGAATTAAAAGATAGCATTGTTGTGCTGCTAACAAAAAATTTTAATGCGTCTATTTCTGAGGGGTGCGTACCAGATAATTTCAAGTTAGCAAACGTAACACCTATCTTTAAGAAAGGCGATAAAGGTGCGGCGGGAAATTATAGGCCAATCAGTTTAACGTCTGTTGTAGGTAAGCTACTGGAATCAATAATTAGGGATCGTATAGTCGAACACTTAGAACTGCGTAAACTAATTAGAAATACGCAGCACGGTTTTAGGCGAAACAAATCTTGCTTAATTAATCTTTTAGAATTTTTTCAAAGCGTGGTTGACGTTTACGATAGACATCGGGCGGTTGATGTAGTGTATTTAGATTTTCAAAAAGCGTTTGACACCGTGCCGCACAAAAGACATTGAAAAAACTGAGGCTCAAGGAATCAGGGGGGTAGTAATAAATTGGAGAGAAGAGTGGTTGCGAGGTAGGAAACAGAGGGTGGTCATTGATGGAGCGGAGTCGTGTTGGACTAATGTAGCGAGTGGCGTTCCTCAGGGTTCTGTATTGGGCACCTTGCTTTTTCTTATATATATTAACGATTTAGATGTCGGCCTAGTCAGTACAGTTTCAAAGTTTGCGGATGAAACGAAGCTGGGTGGTAGGGCGATTAATGACGAAGATAGAGGTAAAATCCAGAAAGATCTGAATAAAATCGTTGATTGGTCAGTCACATGGCAAATGAGATTTAACGTCGATAAGTGCAAAATTTTGCATATAGGTTCGCGTAACGGTAATTTTGCGTATAGCATGTCAGGGAAAGATTTAATAAGCGTAGAGCAGGAAAAAGATTTAGGAGTTATAGTCACTGGTGATTTAAAAGTAGCGAAACAAAGTACAGCAGCGGTCAATAAGGCGAACAAAGTGTTAGGTTTTATAGCTCGGAATTTTGAGTACAAATCGCGCGATATTATAGTTCCACTTTATAAATCGAAAGAGTTCAAAGACGAGCAACTAAGATGATTCCGTTGCTTAGGTCAAAGTCGTACGAGGATAGGCTTAAGGAGTTAAAATTGACTACACTCGAGACTAGGAGGCTAGGGATGATTTAATCCAGGTTTACAAAATTATGAATGGGTTCGATAACGTAGATAGAGATAGCTTTTTCGAAATATCTCAATATAATAGGACTAGAAATAACGGGTGTAAGTTGACAAGTAGAAGGTTCGAGACAGCAGTTGCCAAAAACTTTTTTACGCATAGAATAGTTAATAGCTGGTATAGTTTGCCGGTAGAAGTAATTAGTAGCACGTCTATAAACATGTTTAAAAATCGATTAGACGCATATGTTGATAGATTGGGTATAGTTTAAGGTAGTAAAATTAAGGCTTTGTGGTGATAGATCCCACAGCTCAACACAAGTGTTGTGGGATATAGGGAGGCAGCTTCTTGGGTTAGGGGATACTCTCTGTCCTTACACACCCCATTTAAAGAGATTCCTCTGCCGAGCGGTGCCCCCCATAGTACTGTCAGGTATTGAAAACTCATGATCTTCACTTGCCCCACAAACACCTTTAAATGAGAGACCCAAAATGGGTGCACACACGTTTCTACACTACTGTACAGTCTTTAGAGCCACACCTACACTTTTCCTCCTACGTATATATATTGTAATGTATATGGTGGTAAATTTTGACTTGGTCCGCAATCGATATGGACCGTGACTTATTTTAGGTTGGCAAGGTGCTAGTATTGATGGATACCGTAATGAAATTGACTGGATTCTTTGGATCTGATATATTTGCATGTTGGTTATAAAAAGATATAGAGTGTAACATATTTGTGGATAGTAGTCTATTATGACTTGATCCTTTGGATCCAGAGATTCTATCTTTAATTTTAAATCAATAATTAATTAGTTTTAAAATAATAATTATTTAGTTTTGAAAAAATTGGTCGTTGCCAATGTACAGGCAGTTTTTACATAAATTTCTTATGTTCTTGTGGTTCGGAACCCACATAAAATTGTAGGTCCCCTCCGCCACCACGGAGGACATACACAATGCACAATTACGAACACAGTTAGGTGGACCAGCCATGAGTGGATCCCAGGGTCTTTGTTGGTCTGAAACATTATAACATTATATATATATAGTCTATATATATATATATATATATATATATATATATATATATATATATATATCGTCTATATATATATATATATATATATATATATATATATAGACTCTGAGGTCTATATATATATATATATATATATATATATATATATATATATATATATATATATATATATACACAGGGTGTCCGAGAATTATCTGTATAATTTTAGGCTGTTATTAAAAGTCAACCATGAAGTGTAGAAATTCCAGTGTTGTCCCATTTTACAGATAATCTCATTAAGTTTTTTCTGATACCACGTTTTGACAAGTTTTTTAGAAATGTACGCGGGTGACAGACATTGATGATTTAAAAGCAAGAATGACAGCTGCTATTGAGCGAATTGATGTGGATATGCTGCAGCGTACATGGCAACATTTGGAGTATCGATTTGATGTTTTGCGAATCACTAATGGTGCACATATCGAATGTTTTTAACAACGTTACTTTAATAAAAGAAACTTTTGAAAATACAGATTCTAAATAATCTTGTTTAAGAATTTTACGTGTTATCAAGAATTTTATTAAAAGATGAAATTGTACAGATAATGTTCGGACACACTGGAATTTCTAAAAAACTTGTCAAAACTTGGTATCAGAAAAAACTTAATGAGATTCTCTGTAAAATGGGACAACACTGGAATTTCTACACTTCATGGTTGACTTTTAATAACATCCAAAAATTGTACAGATAATTCTCGGACACCCTGTATATATATGTATATATATATATATATATATATATATGTATATGATGAATAAAACCACATTATAACATTATATATATATAGTCTATATATATATATATATATATATATATAATATATATATATATATATATATATATATATACACAGGGTGTCCGAGAATTATCTGTATAATTTTTGGCTGTTATTAGAAGTCAACCATGAAGTGTAGAAATTCCAGTGTTGTCCCATTTTACAGAGAATCTCATTATGTTTTTTCTGATACCACGTTTTGACAAGTTTTTTAGAAATGTACGCGGGTGACAGACATTGATGATTTAAAAGCAAGAATGACAGCTGCTATTGAGCGAATTGATGTGGATATGCTGCAGCGTACATGGCAACATTTGGAGTATCGATTTGATGTTTTGCGAATCACTAATGGTGCACATATCGAATGTTTGTAACAACGTTACTTTAATAAAAGAAACTTTTGAAAATACAGATTCTAAATAATCTTGTTTAAGAATTTTACGTGTGTTATCAAGAATTTTATTAAAAGATGAAATTGTACAGATAATGTTCGGACACACTGGAATTTCTAAAAAACTTGTCAAAACTTGGTATCAGAAAAAACTTAATGAGATTCTCTGTAAAATGGGACAACACTGGAATTTCTACACTTCATGGTTGACTTTTAATAACAGCCAAAAATTATACTATTATTATTTTTTTATTGCATGTATTCCTCGTTTGCATAGGATTGTATATTTATTTATTAAGTGTTCCTGAGGATGTCATTAGACGAAAGCGCTTGAGCACCTTTTTGTTTCCTTTCCTTCGTGGTTTTATTCATCATAAATATTTTTCACGTGTTACTTTCGTGAAATAATTTTCATATATATATATATATATATATATATATATATATATATATATATATATATAAAGTCTATATGTATTATATATATATATATATATATATAGTCTATTGAGCGGTACAGGGCTGAGCTCACCTACACCGTTCACCCTGAAGAACTATTTCTTTATATAATGAGCAGCTGTCGTAACGACTTAGAAGATTATTTCAATTGCCGCTATGCAGTGTGAAGAAGAGTTCACGATTGAAAAGCTCGGATCCTTAAGAATAAACCCTCGATTGGAAAGGAGTGTTTATAAACTTGTATTTAATAATGCTGTTGTGGCTAACGATGACCTCTTTGTACATGCTTTTGATTGTATTCGTTTAAAGATAACTTGCCAACCGAATGTAAAGTGGGCACAAAAATAGTATTGAACGATATGAGGGACATTTACATAGAGTATAGGTATCCCTATAACTTGAGCGTCGAAATAATGTTAAGCCGCATTTACCGCGTCGTGCAATGCAATAATGATGTGACTGTACACTCGATTACGCGTGAGTTTAGTGTTTTGCGCAGTAGAACAAAATGAATGTATTTTGAAGTATATTTATTTTCAATATATTTAATTATTTAATATAATTGTGTATATATAATATATATATATATATATATATATATATATTTCTTCTGTACTGCTATATTGATGGTTATACTCCATCGTTTTATTATATATTTTTTATTTATTTTTTTTTTATTATATATATATTCCTCGTTCGTATTTCTTATACTATTATTATTTTTTTATTGCATGTATTCCTCGTTTGCATAGGATTGTATATTTATTTTCTATATATTTCATGAAATTGATTCAAATAATTCGTCTAAATAAACAGAATGATGTAATGGTGTTTTATTTAATTCTTTTGGTTGTATATATAAACGATATTATTATTTAATTATATGTATACCAAATGGCTGGTTACGCCTTCTAAACCGAATGACGGATTTCTAAACCAACTGTCAAGAATATATGCATTAATTAAATAAATAGCGCTATCGGGCAGCTCAACCCTAATAATGTACACTTGAACAAGCCATTTACGCCAGATTAAGCCTTCTAAACCGACTGACAGATTTCTAAGCCAACTGTCAGTAATATGCTTTAATTAAATAAATGGCGCAATCTGGCAACTCAACCCTAATGATGTACACCTGAATAAGCCATTTACGCCTTCTAAGAAGCCTTCTAAGCCAACTGGCGGACTAAGCCAACTAGCGGATTTACACCTTATAAGACAACGGGCGCTCAGATGAACTCTCATTATGCGTCTGGCTGGAGCCAGGTGAACACCCCTCCTCCTCCTTTCTCTCCCTCTCTTAGGTTAAGGTTATCCCTTTGGGGGAGGTCATCCTCCCTTCTCCCCCCGAAGCCCCCTCCCTCCCCCTTTGCAGCATTGATTTGTTGCATAACCCCTTCCCCCCTCTGCAGCATTGATTTGTTGCATACCCCACCTCATTCATTGCAAACCCCTTGCAACACTGATCACCATTGCATTGCAACATTCCTGCACTCTCCCATTTTGCACCCACACTACTAATATTTTCTGGACCTATTTCGTAATACAAATATTAGAACAAAACAAAATTTGTTCGAGTTAACTGTATTTATTCTAATTTTATTTTGTGTGGTATCGGTATTAATATATTAAGCCGAAACGATGAATCCAGTTGGCAGAAAGTTATTTTTAAGGCCTTCTGTGAAGATATTGGCGTACCCAATTTCTGTTGTATTCTTGATCCCTTACACATCTTCGTATAATGCTATTAGAATAGGCTGGCTTTTGGGTAACCCTTTCATACCTGAGTTATTTAGTTTAACGTTTTTCTTATTTAAACCAAAATAATCATTCACATTGCAAAGCTCGTTTGTCAAGCTCATGTTGCCATAAGGCAACGGATGGCGTTAAAGAAATCTTTGCTATTTGCCAGACACTACAGTTCTTATGTACATAATATATACGTTGTTTTCATTTACTAGTATATATATATATATATATATTATATATATATATACTAGTATATATATATATATATATATATATATATATATATATACTAGTATATATATAATATATATATATATTATTTTATTATTTTTTTTTTTCAGACCCCTGGTGCTCCAAAAATGTATCTTTTGCATGAACGCTTCCAGAAAGATAAACTAATGCGACCCGCGGAACCGGACACGACGGTAAGCTGGCGGAGCGCGCCGGAACACTGCGTAAAATGAACCATGAAATTTTTTTCCTACTCAATATCTTGTCATGGAATGTTTGTTTGTTTGTTTGTTTGTTTGTTTTTCTCTCGTAAAGGAAGGCGAGGAGGATTTTTTTTTTGTGCATGTTTAAATATCTCTCATGAAAGACCATGAAAGAAACCTCATAAAGGAAGGTAGGGGACCCTCATGAAGGACGGTGAGGAGGAAATTTTCAAATTGATCCAATTTCTGTCTCCCTAAATGCCATTATACTACTAATGGGCATTGCATTTCATGTGCAAACAGTCTCCGACAAGTGAATTAAAGGTGCTCGTTCATCTATGTCTTTTGCAATACCAATCATTTGGAGAGAACAACAGGATCACTTCAATGACTGCTATTTCTGTATAACTAAAATATCAGGATTTTCTGCAAAAACAAGAAATCCATTCTATATCCTAATTTGGCATCGGCAGTAGGACCTGTCGCTCATGGTCCAGATCTTCCTGTTCCAGTACCACCCGAAACATATACTGTAGAGGATGAAGATGATGATGAAAAGAAAGGTAAGTACTGAAGCAGGTCCTACTAATGATCCAGATTTCAATCCTTCCACCCTAACTGAGCCACACATGATCTCTCAAGCGGAGCTCAATGTTCTAGTTCGAGTCTAAACCTATCTAAAAATTAAGCTGAGGGACCTAGCTCAAGATTACAAGGGTGGAATCTTTTGGAGAAAAAGACAAACAGTCTGTTTCGTAACCGGGAAAAAGAATTTGTCCATTTTTTTTCCAATGAATGAAGATCTTTGTTATTGCAATGATGTTAATGTCCTGATGGAAGCGGTTGTTCAGTGATTCATCAAAATTGAGTTTGAAAGCTGTTCTGCTATATAATGGGAAATATTTTTCCCATCAGTTCCCATTGCTCATTCATTTCACCTAAACGAATCATATGAAAATATGGAATATTTTTTAAACAGCATAGAATACAATAAGTATAACTGGAACATCTGTGGTGACCTAAAAGTTATAGCTCTTCTTTTGGGAATGCAGCTGGGGTATACAAAATATTGCTGTTTCTTATGTGAATGGGACAGCCGTGCTAAGTCTAAACATTACATTAGCGATTGGCCAACTAGACAACTACAAGAAGGTCAAAAAAACGTTTTGCATAAAAGCCTTGTTGAACCAACCCAAAAAGTTTATCAACCACCTTTGCGTATAAAGTTAGGACTGATGAAAAATTTTGTGAAAGGTATGGATCGAAACAGCAGAGAATTTCAATACATTAAGGGAAAATTCCCCAAAATCAGCGAAGCGAAAATAAAAGAAGGAATATTTGTGGCACCCCAAATACGAGAATTGATGAATGATGATGAATTCGATGCAGTTTTAGAAGGAAAAGAAAACAAATGCTTAGGAGTGTTTTAAATCCGTCGCGACCAAATTTTTAGGGAATAACAAAGCACTGAACCACAAAGATTTAGTTAAAAGAATGCTGGTAGCATACCATGAAATGGGGTGTAGCATGTCCTTAAAGAATCATTTCCTCCACTCCCATTTAGGCTTCTTTCCTGAGAATTTGGGAGCTGTGAGTGATGAGCATGGCGAGCGCTTCCATCAGGATATATTAAAGTTGGAAAAACGGTACCTGGGCAGATGGAACCTTAATATGTTAGCTGATTACTGTTGGTCATTGTTAAGAGAAGCTCCTCGTACATCATACAAGCGAAAATATTCCACTAAATCATTTCAGTAGCTTTCTATTTATGTTTATTTAGCTATATTTGTATAATAAAATAAATTGTTTATACTTGTATAAAACTGCATTTTTCTGAAAACCTCTATGTGATTATTGTGATAGGAAAATCCTGAAAACAGATTCAAACTTAGCGTGAAAAATTAATTTAGGATTAATCATGTTTATGCACGAACCAGAAAAAAAGTTTAGTTTTGTTAATCAGTGTAATTTGAAATATGACAAGAGTTTAAATAATAATAATTTGGTGACATCATTATTATTTAATGTTGACCTGTTTTGTTTTTTGTTCTCAATAGGCTGATTTTTTTGGGGAAAATATTTGACGATAAAGGTAAATTTTGGCTGTAACAGCATACTGGCAGAGAAGCAAGATATTTGAAGATGAAGTTATATTTTTCTTTTAAACAGCATATTGACAGATCAAAACAAAAAATTACCAATTAACAATGTTTTATACTTTTTATAGTTTATTCCAGAACTGCACCAGGTAAGCACTGAAAATACGGAATACATTGGAAAGATATAATATAACCATCAGACAAAAACGAACTGAAACTGCTTGACACTTCTCACTTTTGTATTCATATTTTAGCATTTACATAATTTTGAGGTTGAATATTAATATTTGTAATTTGAGTTCAAGGTTTTTTATACATTAAAATTAATTTTGAAATAAATGTGTCAGCTACATCAGTTTCGTGATGTGGTATATATGCTCAACCTATGAACAGATTGTACTCTATGGAGTTTTTATTTTTTTAGTTCATTGCTATGGTGCTGACTTTTGAACAACCCTGTGTATATATATAGATAAGTGATTTAAATATTAGTATTAATAAATCTCTTGGATTAATATATATATATATATATATATATATATATATATATATATATATATATATACACACACACACAGGGTGGTGCAAAAGTCGCGCATCATAGGAATTTTCAGTGTTGATTATAATATATTATTTTTTCTTTTAGATAGGGGACGGCTGCAAAATTGACAATAGACGAGGTGAGCTTGGTTTTAATGCATGGAATGCCAGGTAGAATAAATCGATGAGTTGGGACAGAATTTAAATTCTATACCGATTCATCGGTATAGATTGTTTACAATCTTTTCAAATTTTCCTCTAGTTAGGCAAATTGTTGTGCATTTATTTAATGTGTATTTCTTAGATAGTGCAGTTAGGAAAACCACTCAAGTGATCATTCCATGGATTAAGATCGGTCAAGCAGTCCAAATCAGAACACATTAATAGTACCTTCACATATGAGCGATTCAGACGGTGCGCTTCCTGACATCGAAAATCCCCCTACACCTATTTTTCCACCTACCCCGCGCCCTTCAAACATATTCCCAAACACAGAAACTTCAGATCAAGTACGAACCAATATGTCTCAAACCACCGCCCCAGCATACATTAACTTAAGTAGACTGGTAAACCTACCCCATACTGTCCTAATTTTTAAGGGGATCATAGATAATCACTTTGTTGAACCACGCGTAAGACCTTGGATTGAGTCTTTAGAACAACATTTCTTACGCGGAAACATCACCGATGATGATATAAAGATTAGGGAAGCAAAACGGTTTATCGACCCTCAAGAAGGGAATGCCCATGATACAGTCACCTACGTCCCATCCATTAGCGAAGCTATAACATGGGACAATTTTAAACAAAACTTATTAGAATTTTTTAAAGAAATAACCCTTGCACAACCCTTACCCACGTTAGAAGCTGTCTTCCAAGCTAAATGAAAGAAAGAGGAACATGAAGATTTAACTAATTTTATTACACGAACACATAAACTCGTAGGAGAAGCCCTCCGAGCCGCAGAGAATGCGTGTGGCATTACTTTCATTTCAAAACAAAGAAACCTAACAGTAGCAGCGACCATTTACCAAAACCTACCCGGAGCACCTAAAAAAAAGTTTCAAGAGTTTTTAAATATTGACAAACCAGTAAGTGTAGCCATAGATAAAACACGGGAACATTACCCAGATTTAGCAAACCAGAACTACCGAAAAGGTAGAGAAACCCCCATACACTACATTCAGCAGCAGCAACCACAACACTAACAGCAACAACAACAACCCTATAAATCGAGGCCGATACAGGGAACACCACCCCAGAAACAAGCCCCCCAAACCCAGAATGCACGCCTCCTCCACAGTGTTTTAACTGCGATAGCTGTGGGCACATGATAAGTCAGTGCAATTATCCCCCTTATTGCTCTCACTGTCATGAACATGGTCATCGCTGTGGCGATCGACAAAAATGTGCTGATAAAGCCCCTGCAGGGTATAGGCCCAACTTCCAGAGAACGAATCACCAACGTTCCCAAAAGCCCTCCAATCCCCAGAAACCAGTAAATTCCCAGCCTCAACCGAACCACCAACCGAATAGTTCACGACCACAGGGTCAATCACACTATTACCCAATGTACAAACCCCAGTACAATCAGCAAGGTCGGATAGTTCGGTACGTAGAAGTACCCGCGGAGGAATCAATTTCCCCAGAGTACAGTTTTCAAGAACATCCTCTAGCGTATGGTGATCCCGTAGAATATGACCCAGGTCGTCCCGTAGAAGACAATTCGAGCCCTTTTTTAGACCCTACTTTGGAGGCAGCAGTTCAACCTCCTCCCTCCTAAATAACAGTAATGAACTCAGATACACACACAAACTCCCCATCAGCATAATAGGTGCGGACATCCTAGATTTAATAATAAATTGTAGCACTGATAACCAACGTTTAACCGCTCTCCTAGATAGAGGAGCATACGCAACGTTAATTAAGAAACAATGTGTAGATGAGTTACTAAAGAGTAGTGATGTAGGTCACATCCGCATCCGCATCCGCGGAACATCCGCACATTTTCTCGCATCCGCGTCCGCATCCGCATCCGCACTTTGGACTGCGGATGTCGTGCGGATGTGGACCGTTGAGATAAAACGTCATTAATAAGCGGAAATTATCAAATTCTACTATATTAATAGAACTAGTTCATTGTGCGCAAAAGTGATGCAAGCGACAAGACGAGAGGCTGTTCTTGTGTGAAGTTACTCTCTTGCAACCTACTTAGATCCACGTTACAAAGCTAAGTTATTTTCACCTAGTACATTAGAACGAGTTAAATCATCACTTGGCAAAGCAGTTGAAGAGCTTCAATCTCTTGAATCTGTCGCTTCGCCACCCACCAAAAGAATAAAAGTTTCAGTGACAGAACCAACACCTTCAGCAAGCAAATCTATCACAGAATCTGTCTCTCAGTTTCTTGAGTCAAGCAGCAATGACGAGACCTACGCGATGTCAAAAGATGTAGTAAAATGATCGAGAGCTATCACCAAGAAAAACGCCTGGCTGCATGTGACAATCCTATTAGTTGGTGGAAAAATACGCAGAATATCTATCCATACTTGAGTAAACTTGCAAGGAAACATTTAGCCTGTCCTCCAACAAACGTACCAAGCGAGAGATTATTTAGCAGTGCTGGATTAATATATGATGAAAAGAGAAACAGACTGGCAGCAGAAAAGGCAGAAAAATTAATGTTCCTTAAGCATAACCTTCCTATAATTAAGTTTGAACATTAAACGATGAACATCTTAGTTTACTTTATTTTAATTACTCATTTATAAATATGCCTAATAAAACTTTAAACTTAATATAAATAGTTATCAAGCTAATTAAAGATCTCTTTCTATAAGGGTGGAGGTTGGGGAAAGAGGTCGGTGGGGGTGCATTTGAGTTGGGTTCACGTCCCGCATCCTGGTAACACAATTATGGTTTCTAATTGTGGCTGAAACTCAACAAAATATAACGAATTTATTTGCAGACGAATTCACTAATTGATTTCTATATGTTAGATGCTTGATATTATTTTATATGTTCAGAGAAAAGTACAGCAATTATTGTACAATTAATCAATTATACTACATTATAGCTACAGCTCTCTCTATATAATAACTTATTATATACGTTAAACACAACAAATCTCGAATATATCCTAAAAAATAACGAAAATGTAGACATCCGCATCCGCATCCGCGGATGTTGAAATCAAACATCCTCATCCGCATCCGCATCCGCGGATGTTGAAATCAAACATCCTCATCCGCATCCGCACCCGCGGATGTGAAAAAAATGACATCCGCTACATCACTACTAAAGAGTACAGATTACAAATATGAAATTAAGGCACCTTCCTGCCAACTCAGAGGAGTTACAGGCACACTTATACCTACATACGGAGAAATTGAATTATATTTAGAAGTTGGAAACGCGGTATCCCCCCCAAAATGTTGTATAGTGGACACAGTCGCCACCTTTTAGACAGATATCCTACTATGTATGGATTTTTTCAACCGGAATCAATGGGAAATTTACCCAGCCGGAAAGTTAGTGAAGTGTCGAAATAGGACACATCCTCTCCATGAGAATAATAGACAGCTTAATGCTAATAGAATCAGTTCTGTTCGGATTTCCGAAAGAAATAGGAAATCCACTCCACTTGATAGCAGTTCAAGTCAGTCGGTTGCATCCAGAGGGACAACCGCTCCAGAAATCAGCCCCCAGAGTAATCAATTCCAGTCGTTGAATCCAGTAGGATCAACACAGTCAGTTTCCAGTTAGTCAGTTTTCAGTCAGCCAGCTTCAGTTCAGCCAATAAGGCAAATTTTAGTCGCCGAACCAGAGTCAGATTCACAATTTTTCATATGCCCTACAGAGCATATAACAGTAGCACTTTATGAGAAGATTTGTTTCCTAACAAGAGTAGTCAACAGTCAAGGGAAACTATTAGAGTCAGATCGTACTTTGATTACAGAGAAAAGTAATTTCAAAAGAGATGTTCTTATTGCCCAAGTCCTTAGTCAGAGTCAGAATTCAGCTATCCCTGTTGTTTTTTTAAACAAAGGAAAAAGCCCTATCGAATTAACTTCAAATCAGAAAATAGGAAGTGTTTCCACAGTAGAAATAAATTCAGATTTCTCCACCAGTCCGATAAATCGTGTTTCCAGTTCCTTAGAGTTAAACCCTTCAGTATTGAAGGAAGAATATAAGAAATGTCTGGAGCACTCCCTTCAGGAGTCACCAGCCTTACAGGATTCCAAACTACTGGAATCGCTTCTCGATTTCCTGATAAGAAATAGAGATGTGATTGCCCTAAAAGGAGATCCTCTGGGCCGAACTAATTTGGTCCCTTTCGAAATCAAGCTGGAACCTAATTCCAAAGCCATCTTCATTCCTCCCTATAGGGTTCCACATTCCCAATTAGTCACTATTGAGGAACACATCACGGACATGTTGGAGCAGGATGTCATTCAGCCTTCAGCTAGTCCCTGGACCGCTCCTATGATTCTTGTCTCCAAAAAGGACGGAACATCTCGCCCTTGTATAGATTTTAGACGCCTAAACCACATTATCATCCCAGACCGTTTCCCTATTCCAAACATGCAGGAAACAATTCTGAACGTAGGGAAAGCTAACTTTTTTTCATCCCTCGATTTAGCATCCGGTTATTGGCAAATGGAGATCAGTCCCGAGTCTCGGGCATTGACTGCTTTCTCCACTAACCGAGGCCATTACGAATTCGAGGTTTTACCTTTCGGAGTCCGAAATGGGCCTGCTACAGTAATTTCTCTAGGTTGATGAATATAGTCCTTTCCGACCTATTAGGTGTTGAAGCTCTCGTCTATCTTGCGATATTATCGTTTATAGTTCAGATATAAAAACACACTTTCAACGTCTTCAGAATGTGTTATCACGCTTGAGAAAAGCACACCTTAAACTGAAACTTGCAAAGTGCAACTTTTTACAGGAATCCCTGGTATACCTAGGATTTCTACTATCATCCACAGAAATTAAACCTGATCCAGCCAAACTCGAAGCACTGGAAAAGTACCCTATACCCAAAACCATCGACGACGCTCGTGCATTTATTGGATTTGTCGGATTCTATCGGAATTTTATCCCCCAATTTTCAAGTACTGCTAAACCCATTACTAATTTGTTCCAGAAAAATGCTAAATTTAGCTGGGAATCTGATCACCAACATGCCTTTGAAACTTTAATTGATAAACTAACCTGTCATCCCATCCTCCAATATCCCGATTACACCAAACCCTTTGTCATAGCCACAGATGCTTCCTCCTATGGACTAGGAGCCGTCCTATTACAGGTTGTAGATGGTGTGGAATTACCCATTGCTTATGCCAGTTAACTTCTCTCTGCACCTTAACGGAATTATTCCACTACTGACCGAGAGGCCATTGCGATATATTGGGCTTTGAAAAAATTCCGAAATATCGTTTTTCTGTATCCACCCGAAGAGGATGCCAGTGGGCATCGAAACTGTTGTGGAAATAAACTCTGTCTATTAGAGTGGGTTTTTATTATCATAATTTGACCTTCACGTAGAAAAGTGAAGTTTTTTGCATTTATTAATTTTTAATAATACTGATACTCAAATGTTTAGAGATTACTTTAAAAAAATGAGATCTGTGCTTAACAAGATTCCTACGGCGAAGTCCTTGGAGACATGTCCTGAAGACGTGTCTTTCTGGCCACTGTTTCTTGGATGAAAACTAGGCGTGGAGAACTTGGAGTCGTGACACACCGGTTCAAGGGTGGATGTGACGAATTGGAAGTCGTGACATGCCGGTCAACTGGATGTTGATTCTAGTTCCAGGGTCTGGAAGACTGGAAGAATCCTGGATGCAGAGGTCGCCAGTTGTTAACCCCTCCATCTATGGCCTGGGTTGGTTCGAAGTCGACGGGGGTTCTGGTTAGGTGGCAGCAACGGATTTGTTACTTGCACTAGTTTCTTCTATACTACTCTCCGAGTTCTTCTATAGTGGTTCGGAGGATTCTTGGAGGCTTACTAAATTCTCTGAAGGTTCCCTGATTCTTCTTATAAATTATCGGGAAATTTTAATGACTAAGTTCTCTGAAGAGAGCAAGGCTCGAAGGAGAAGATAAAGACTGTTTCTTACTCTAATTTACTGCTAAAATGTACAGGTAGTGCTCAGCTTCTAAGTCTAATTCTGAATGGACATGGAAGAATTTTTGTGGATTTATATACCCATAATTTGCTAACATCATTATTATTAAATGTTGAAAAGGCTGCATTATTTTTGCACAATATTTTAAAATAAAGTAAATCTTTTAGCTGCGGTAGTGTTTAAACGAATAAACAAGATATCTGAAGGTAAAGCCATATTTTTATCTTAAACCATGTATTTTCAGATCCGATGTTATCATGATCTGCCGAGTTAACTAAAAGTGGAAATTGAACTATGCGTCTTTACACTAAAATATGCATATGAGTAAAGTTAAAGGTTTAAGATTTACACTTAAATGCTTAGGCAAGACATGACTTCATCTTTTATAACGAAGAGAGAATGTATACTAAACATGAACTTTGCAAAACTTAAGCAGGATTCATTATTAAGCTAAATCTAAAAAAAATGATTAAGAAATTTTAAAAAGAACAAATCACCAATTATTTGGCAAAGTAGAAAGCAAATCAAAATTTTTATTCAAACTCGCGTTAGGCGATTTTGGTCCTTATGTAAAAATGAATACATGCACGTACATACATATGAATACAGGTATTATATGAAGTTAAATATGTACAAATATATAGAATTATACAAATACATGAACCATATAAACACATGAATTTTACAAATGGATACAAGAACTATATAAATGAATGTAAGAATTACACGAATGAATAAGATAGTATAGGAATATAGGAATTATTCATGGTTCATTTTTACACACACACACACACACACACACACATATATATATATATATATATATATATATATATATAGAGAGAGAGAGAGAGAGAGAGAGAGAGAGGGGCGTTCAAAAGTCAGCACCATAGTAATGAACTAAAAAAATAGAAACTCCATGGAGTACAATCTGTTTATAGGTTGGGCTTATATACCACATCACGAAACTGATGTAGCTGACACATTTATTTAAAAATTAATTTAATATGTATAAAAAACTTTGAACTCAAATTACAAATATTAATATTCAACCTCAAAATTATGTAAATGCTAAAAAATTAATACAAAAGTGAGAGGAAGCATCAAGCAGTTTCAGTTCGCTTTTGTCTAATGGTAATATTATCTTTCCAATGTATTCTGTATTTTCAGTGTTTACCTGGTGCAGTTCTGGAATAAATTATAAAAAGTATAAAACATTGTTAACTGGTAATCTTTTGTTTTTATTTGAATATGTTACTCCATCTGGTCACAGTAATAAAATTTTAAAACCAAACCCAAATCATTACTGATTACAAATATTTTATGCTTTTTAGAAATTTTGTTTTTTGGGGAACATTTTCCCAAAATTGTGTATCTTGAGTGACTCCTGAACATATTGTCTAGGATCATCATAGACTCTGGATTAACAACATCATTCCTGGACGTTTGGTAACCTTATGGCTACGCCACTATTCACAGTAGTGTAGTGCTTCTAGCGAAGATACAATGCTGGAAGAGCATTTAAAATATATCATAAAAACATTTCTGAATTTCTTAAAATTGCAGCCTGAACGAATTCAATTTATTCTCTCTTGTTTAGGATTTTGGCCACAGAGCCTCAAAGGTATTTGGTTTTTCACAGGCTCCATGACTGTAGTACGGTAACGTATACGTATTTCAGTATAAGCACATTGGTAATTTTATATAGACTGTGTACAGTGGCGTACTAAGGGGGGTGCGAGGGGGGCGATCCACCCCGGGTGACAGCCAGGAGAGGGATGCCATCGGGAGAGTTGAAATACCAGTACAAGTTTTCAAACCAAATGAAAAATTCGCCAAAGTAAGAAAAAAAATTTAAAATGTTCAAACTATTACAACAGCTTAATATTAATTTCCACTATAAAATAAATTTTTATTTTTATTGGCAATACAAAATTTACAAACGAAAAATTAAGTATTTGATAAAAATTACACCGAAAGGCGAACGTTTGTTGATGTTTTAGTCATCAGTTTGTTGAGCATAGCCAGCTGGCTGCAACTGACATTCCAAGTCTTGTTCACTTGACACTGTGACTCCACATACATGAGGTATGTTTCAGTAAATAATTATGATAAAGCATAAAGTGCTGGTGTTTATAACAATATCATGGTACTTATACCAGTGTCCAGTAATTTTTGACAATGTGGTATCATAGTGATTAAGTGTTTATAAATGGTAATTAATGATAATTAATAATGATAATAATATTGATAATTAATTGTCTCTGCTTGTCTGGGTTGATAATCTAATAACTCAATGGGTATCTGGTTGGAAAAAGTTTGAGAACCACTTGTTTGAAGCTTTTCTGTTGTAATAAATGTTTTTTACTTCCTTATTTACTGGATATACTGTTAATTTTCATTTTGTCAGTGGTCTAGTTATTTGTGAGTAATGCTCATAGTTTTCTACTTTTTTAGGAGTCGTGTTTGCATTTAAATCCCCCCCCCCCAAAAAAAAATAATCACAGACAATTTGTTCAGTGGAGAAATGGAAGACATTGGGAGCAGGGTTGAAGCTTCAAAAAACCATTGATCAAGTTCATCAAGCAACAATGGACAAGGAGAGAAAGAAATGGAGGGCTATTTTACATCTCTTCTTGGACGTAACCTTGTTTCTGGCTCACCAGAATCTTCCTTTTCGTGGTCACAAAGAGGACATGTCATCAGCAAACGAAGGAAACTTCATGGAATTGGTAGAGTTGCTGTCAAATTATGATCCAGTTTTGAAAGAACATTTTGTAAGGATTAAGCATTCTATTCCATCTGGGAGGAGAGTGGCTTCGTATTTATCTCCAAAGATTCAGAATGAGTTCATTTGCCTTTTGGGGAATTACGTCAAAGAAAAAATAGTGGCTGATATCAAGAAAGCAAAGTATTTTGGGATTCTTTTTGACAGCACTCCTGATGTGTCCCACACTGATCAGATGTGTGAAGTGATCAGATACGTCCATATTGAATGTGACAAAGTTGAAGTAAAGGAATCATTCTTGGGCTTCTTCCTTATTGCCGGAAAGACTGCTGCTGAGCTCACAGGGGATATCCTGAGACATCTGGAGAGAGATGGACTGGACATAAACCTGTGCCGTGGTCAAGGATATGACAACGCTGCAACTATGGCTGGGATTCATGGTGGTGTTCAGTCAAAGATCAGAGAGATTAATCCCAAGGCTTTGTTTGTGCCTTGTGCAAATCATTCTCTGAACCTTTGCGGAGTGCACTCATTTGGAAGCGTTTCTTCATGTGTGACTTTTTTTGGAACCTTGGAGAGAGTCTATTCTTTCTTTTCAGTCTCAACTCATCGATGGGAAGTGCTGATGGAGAATGTAGGCATGACAGTCAAAAGACTTTCCCAGGCAAGATGGAGTGCTCATTATGACGCTGTGAAACGAGTGAAGGCAAATTTTGAAAAGCTGACCTCAACCCTTGAAGTACTGTGCGATCCCAAAGAAAATGTGGACACAAGAGGATCAGCTCAGATTTTGCTGTCTGCTGTATGTGATTTCTCTTTATTGAGTTACCTTTCTTTCTGGTGTGAAGTCCTGGAAGAAATTAATCTCACACAAAAGTATTTGCAAACAGTTGGAATCAGCTTTGAAAAGTGCATTGTGAGGCTCAAAGCTCTAAAACTGTTTCTTGAAGATCAGCGCAATGAAATTGTGGAGAGGGCCATTCATTATGCAACTACAAAGGGTGAGGAAATGGACATTTCTATGGAGAGAAGAGGGAGAGTAAAGCTCCGAAAAAGGATGCCAGGAGAGATGGCAAAGGATGCTGGTCTCACATTGCCAGAGGAAGTAAAAAGGGCTATGTTTGAATGTCTTGATCGCTTTCATCAAGAATTGGAGATTCGTTCTAAGGCAATGGATCAAATTCTGTCAATCTTCGCTGTTATTCAACCAAACGCTTTGGTTGTTGCAACAGAAGAAGAACTTCGGAAGTATATTCCAAATTTGACTCAGATTTTCGATGAATTCTCTGATGAAGATATCAGTGTGGAAATTGGACTACTTCAGAGGCATTTGGAAGCTGCCAAAATCAGCGTTGAAGAGGCAAAGAAATGGACAGCATTGCAGTTTCTGGAGTTTATTGTGAAATGGGATTTTTGTGAATCTTTGCCAAGCTTGTCACTGTGTTTGAAATTCTTTTTGACTGTCTGTGTCTATTGCTTCATGCGAAAGAATTTTTTCCAAATTGAAATTGATAAAAAATTTCTTTCGCTCGACCATGAGTCAGACAAGATTGACAAATCTGGCTTTACTTTCAATTGAACATGAATATGCAAAGAAAGTGAATTTTGATGAGGTCATTGATCAATTTGCAGAAATTAAGGCTCGAAAGCAGAGACTGTGAATCCTCTCTATTTACTTTTGAAGAATAGGCTGAGCGTTGAGACTGGATTTCCTGTGTTTTTTTATAAAGTAAAATGCAGTATTACCTGTTCACTGAATTTTTAATGTCCTGCATTTTTCTTATTTCCAATTGGCTTATGACAGTACTCTACTGTTTAAAAATCTACTTGCAAACATAATATATTTTTCTGTGTTTAAATTTTAAAATTATTTAGGGGGGGTGCCAAAGGAACTTAAGGAAGGATCCGCCCCGGGTGCCAAATACTTTAGGTACGCCTCTGACTGTATATATATATATATATATATTTATATATATATATATATATATATATATATTCGTGGTCAAAAGTTTAAGGACAATACAAAAAATAGCTTAAATTTGTCATTGTCTGAGTTAGTACTGTTTTTCTACTTGGTTTATGACAATTTCTATAATTGTGTCATAAATGTATAAATTTATTACGTTGTGATTTGTCAGGCGACGCTCTCTTTGTTGTTTATTAATGAACGGTTTTTTAGCTGGACGACATTTAAAAGCAGCCTGCACTAGACGCCTTCCGACAGACCTGTTACTGAGATGACATACTGTCAAGACTTTTGATGATGATCTTCGATTGTTGACATATTTCCTTATGAGGATGTGGTCTTCACGAGCAGATGTCAATCTTGGTCGTCCAGATCTCTCTTTTGGAACTTCCAAGCTTGACATCTGCTCGTGAAGACCGCATCCTCATAAGGCCGTGTATCAACAATCGAAGATCATCGTCAAAAGTCTTGCTCATGACTTGAATGAATCAACAGGATATCATCTCAGTAACAGATCTGTCAGAAGACGTCTACTGCAGGCTGGTTTTAAATCGTGTCCAGCTAAAAAACTGTTCATTAATAAACAACAAAGAGAGCGTCGCCTGAGATGGTGCAATCAATTCAAAGAGTGGACCCCGGAAGACTGGAGAAAAGTAATTTTCTCAGATGAGTCGTCTTTTCATGTTTTTAATGACAAATCTCTAGTACATCGAAGAATTGGTGAACGCATTTTAAACCAGAATGTCTCCAAACAACAGTGAAACACCCTGAGTCTGTTATGATTTGGAATTGCATTTCCTATCACGGAGGATAGAATGCAACCTTCAACTCCAAAATCTATTGTGGAATATTAAAAAAATAGGATGCTACCTTCCGCAAATGAATGGCACCCAACTGGTGATTACTTCTCAATTTTGCATTATTTTGATGGGTGTCCTTAAACTTTTGGCCATGAGTATATATATATATATATATATATATAGATATATATATATATATATATATATGTAAAAGTGAACAATGAACAATTCCTACACCATCATTATATGGATTCATTGTCTTCATGCAGTACTTATGTTCGTATAGTTTTTATGTTCGAATGTCCATTTTACATAAG
This sequence comes from Bathynomus jamesi, assembly GCA_023014485.1. NCBI lineage: Eukaryota > Metazoa > Arthropoda > Malacostraca > Isopoda > Cirolanidae > Bathynomus > Bathynomus jamesi. Next base: position 548,056 of record JAJOZX010000399.1, on the reverse strand, counting down.
AAACCAAAATCGCCTAAGCGAGTTTTGGATAGAATTTCGATTTATACTTCTTTATTCATTACTGTATTTCTCTAATTCATCTTTTCTAATAATGACTTATACACTATGACGTCATAAAATAACTTTATTCTCTTTACGTTTCCCATACTTTGTACACTGAATCACGTTCTTAGTATTTGGACATCTTCCGTATTCAATGTATGGTAAATTCTTTAGTAATAAGGTTGTGGTGTTATGTAGTATAAAGATTATTATTCAACCATATTCATCCATACGTCACGTTTTCCCCGTCATTAATTCCCCTTGATCATTATCCATATAAATTTTATTAAATATTCATTTTTTCTCGTTCGTTCGAAAACGCAAAAATACGTTCTCGTATTATTATTTTTATTATTTTTTTTCAAGTGCGTTCACCCCTCAAGATATTCATAAATGCTTACTAAGATCGAATTCCGCTCACGACGACAGATTCGAACGCCTCAAAGATAAAATATCTCCGTTCGCTCTGAATTCAAATTTATAACATGTTAAACATATTATAACATATTATTTATATAAATCTATATCATGTGTGCCATGTACTTTGTATTATTTCTAACATCTTAATTGTCTATTAATATGAAACACTGTAAAACAAAACAAAGTTATAGTAAGTACTGTTTAATTGTAATTAACTGTAATACTTTAATTTAATATAACGTAATGTACTTTAATGAAACTGTAATTAATAATAACTTGTAATGTCTTCATTGCAACTGTAATTAAATGTAATGATTTAATTTATAATGTAAGAATGTACTTTAATAGAACTGTAATGGACAATCATAAGCGAATGTGAAGTAATCCATAATTGTAATCGTAATTGTAATGAACCAAAATTAATACGTACTCAGTCGTGTACATAATTTGTACTTATGTGTACTATTACGAAATGATATCGCCTTCAGAAATGAAGATTCGGCAAAAATATACGATTAGTTTTTATTTTAATTTTTTTTATTATTTTTAGTTGAAATTTTTCAAACCATCTGATCATGTGTTTAAAAAGGGGGGGGAACTTAACCTTCAACTGTCGTCCCCCAACATTTAGGTTTACATTATACATGTACTTGTAAAATTACAGCACTTCTTCATTGGACTTCTTGATTAAGTCACTTCATCATAGCACTTCATTAGGACTCCCTTGTTAGCAGCCTTGCTGCGGGGAGGGGGCAGAGGCCCCTTGCCTTCTTAATATTTTTAGATTCCGGCCTGAGCCATGGTCGAAAGAGGTCGAACCTCTACCCCTGTAAATTCAGAGCAGTACCTGTATATTTTTAAGAAGTAAATTCCCGTAAGAGAAACTTTTTATTTTTCCCTTCGAGCCGTGCTCTCTTCAGAACTTAGTCAGTTAAGTAAGATATTGGCATAACAGTCTGGCGAGTCTGTAGCCAGAGTTTAACAAGAGGCGACCGAAAAGAATTAAAATGTTTATAGAAGAAATATCAGTTGTGTGCCTCACAACAAGAACGCCTCGTCGATACGAAGCACCCATAGGGACATAGAAGAGGAAGGGTCTAACAGTCTGGCGACCCTTTACCAGGATCTTAACAGATTTTAAGAAGATTTTAAGAAAGAGATTTTAAGACGAAGATTATTTTAAGAAGATTATTATTTTAAGAAGAAGATTATTTTAAGAAGATTTTAAGAAGAGGCCACTCTTTGGCCAAGATAGAAATTACCCTGCATCAGGATAAAACCAGTTGACCGGCGTGTCACGACTTCTTGTTCGTAACATCCACCCTTGAACCGGTGTGTCACGACTCCAAGTTCTCCACGCCTAGTTTTCATCCAAGAAGAAGTAGCCAGCAAGACGTCTTCAGGACACGTCTCTGAGGATTTTGCCAGTAGAAATTTTGTTAAGTACATTTTGTTTTTTTAAGTAATTTATAAACACTTGAAAAGTCAGTATTATTAACAGTTAATAATGAGTATCAAATCAGAATTCACAAGAAACACAGTGAACATTCCATACACCAGTGATACATTTGTTTTTATTGAAACAGTAATTTTAACAGAGAGTTAATTGTAACAGAGTTAATCGTAACAGAGTTAATTGTAACAGAGAGTTAATTGTAACAGAGAGTTAATTTCAAAGAGAGTTAATTTCAAAGAGAGTTAATTTCAAGAGAGTTAATTTCAGTTATTTTCAGTTATATTCAGTATAGAATAATTTTATTTTATGTATCAAACATAATAGTATCGTACCTTCGTGTACATTCGAGTGAAATCTTTACATTTTATATTTTTGTTTGCAAATTTTTTTTCAAATTATTGAATTGAATTGACTTGCAAATTTAAGAGAGAGAGAGTTTACAGAGAGTTTACAGAGAGTTTACAGATTTAGAGAGATACTTGAAGTCATTTTTTGAAGTCATTTTTTGAAGTCATTTTTGAAGTCAGTTTTTGAAGTCAGAAGGTTGCACCAAGAGGGTCAACCGAAACAGAGGTTAATCGTCTCCACTTGATAAAGATCAAGTGCAGTCATTTTCCGTTTTCAGTTAATCTTCACTTGATAGCAGTTCAAGTGCAAGACAGTTTAAGTTTGAGAATACTTGACAAGCGTTCAAGTTAGACAGTTTAAGTTTCAGAATACTTGACAAGCGTTCAAGTTAGACAGTTTAAGTTTCAGAATACTTGACAAAGCGTTCAAGTCAGACAGTTTCAGAATACTTGACAAGCGTGCAAGTCAGACAGTTTCAGAATACTTGATAGAGTTCAAGTTAGGTTCAGAATACTTAATAGAGGTCAAGTTAGGTTCAGAATACTTGATAGAGTTCAAGTCAGTTATATTCGAAGACAGTTATATTCGAAGACAGTTATATTCAAAGACAGTTATATTCGAAGACAGTTATATTCGAAGACAGTTTTCTTCCACGTCAGTATTATTCCAAGTATTCCGAGTCCCAAGTATTCCAAGTTCCAAGTCATTTTATTTCGAGCCTCAAGTTAGTTTTCAATGCAGTCAATTGAATTCAACTTTTTCTTTGTAATTTAAGAGAATTTAATTTAAGAAAATGTAATCTAAGAATTTAATTCAACCTTTTTTTGTGTTGTAAAAGAGAATTAAATTCAACCAGAATTGACCGGTTTGCGTCTTTAGTTAACCTTTTTTTTTTGTTTGTGAGAAGGAAATTGACCGATTTGTCTTTTCTTTTCATGACAGTTTTGCGTATATAAATATATAGTTATGTAATTCATTATTTGTAACCAAAATAGTTTTTACAATTGTTTGTAACGATTTTGGTAATTATTGTAATGTATATGAGGAACATGCCGTCCCTCCGTTTGTTCAACTTTTTTTAAATTTTTGTTCTAAGTAGTGTGACAAGCATCTTTTTTTAAAGAGCAAAGTGCTCACGAAAGACTTATTGTCAATTTCAAACTTATACCCACCCGCTTAGTCACTCAATTCCCCCGAATGTAGTACTCCAACTTTGTTTTTATATTTTATTTTTATTTTAACACCCCAACCCCAATTGAACCCAGTGTCGACCAAAACCGTTTTTACAAAAGTTTTTAACGAGTTTTTATAATTATTTTGATTATATGATGACAGAAATAGCGTAACAATTAATCGATCATGTACCTAATTTATCCTTGCTCTGTACGACCGGGAAATGTACCCGTATGACCGCACAACCCTAAATTTCAGTCATTAATTTTAATAAAACTTCTACACAATAAAACATATGTATTTATCATATGCAAACAAGTTTTCAGACCAAAATATCAAATAATTCAAAATTCTATCAACATTTAACGAAAGAGTATGATTTTTCTACTTAACATGCAAAATATTAAACCTTTTTAATATTTTTTTTTTATTATATAAAAATAATTTTTAATGTAAAATTTAATTGAAATTATTAAAAGAAAAGATTGTTCGAAATGCTTCCCTTCCATTTCAATAACTTTTTTATTCTTGGTCGAAATTCATCTATGGCTCGATTTACTTTATTTTTTTTAAATATTATAAAATTATGTTTAGCTCGTTGGAAATGCATAATGATTTATATTTTAATTTGTATTTTTATTTCTTTTGTTCAATAATCGTGAGTAACTGTCCTTAAATTGTTATTGTACCATTTGTAAGGTAATCAAAACGAAATTATAGTCAAATTGACATACTACTACAGTAAGTACTTTTTTTTATTACTTAATTCGTGTAACTGATTTAATAAATACTTAAATACTACCTTGAAACTTAAAGGATTTTATAATAATAATAATAATAATAATAATAATAACAATGATTGACTTAAACTTAAAATATTTTATAACCCTAAAACCCATCTTAAATATTATACATTATTTTTAAACTTTGTTCATTCAAAAACCTTCCAAATCCCTACACATACACACGCATGTATGCACACTATATCTATATACATACAAACCTTATGCTAAAATCATTGAATATCACAATAAAACTATTCATTACGTAAGTGCAAACTATGCTATTTATATAGTCCTAAGCATTTTTGTTTACTATATATAAATTTTTGCTCAGGCATTTATTCGGTTAATTTAAAAAATCCTCTCAGCTAATCTATATGTCCTTCGAAATTGTAAGATACACACTTTGCACCTAATACACCCAAATACACACTAGACCACAGGTCTATACATCATCCATTACGTAATTCTATTTTTACCAACGCTAGCCAATAAAAATTAGTTATAGATTGTACGATTTACGTTTTTCCCTTTTATCTACTCTACTCATTATGTATGTAATTCATCCCACAAAAATAAAATTTGGTAAAAAATTTTAACCATATCATTGTTTGTCTAACTTAATTGTTTGTCTAAATTAACGATTAATCCTTTATTCTGTTTGTATAAAAGTAAAGTTTTAATCTTTGAATTTTTTTAATATTTTGTAAGCAAGTGTCATTTTAAAGATTTGATACTCTGCATTGTACTCAACTACCCGAACTCGTTCTGTATAAAACTTGTATTGTAAAAAAGAATGTCGTCATCTAACTTGAATTACTTACGATTTATTTTCTCAATTGTATTATATTGTATTAATTGTATTATATTATTGTTATTAATACCATTTTGGAGGGGAAAAATACTGTAAAAAGTGAACAATGAACAATTCCTACACCATCATTATGGATTCATTGTCTTCATGCAGTACTTATGTTCGTATAGTTTTTATGTTCGAATGTCCATTTTACATAAGAAACCAAAATCGCCTAAGCTAGTTTTGGATAGAATTTCGATTTTACTTCTTTATTCATTACTGTATTTCTCTAATTCATCTTTTCTAATAATGACTTATACACTATGACGTCATAAAAAACTTTATTCTCTTTACGTTTCCCATACTTTGTACACTGAATCACGTTCTTAGTATTTGGACATCTCCGTATTCAATGTATGGTAAATTCTTTAGTAATAAGGTTGTGGTGTTATGTAGTATAAACATTATCTATTCAAACCATATTCATCCATACGTCACGTTTTCCCCGTCATTAATTCCCCTTGATCATTATCCTATATAAATTTTTATTAAATATTCATTTTTTCTCGTTCGTTCGAAAACGCAAAAATACGTTCTCGTATTATTTTTTAATTATTTTTTTCAAGTGCGTTTTCACCCCTCAAGATATTCATAAATGCTTACTAAGATCGAATTCCGCTCACGACGACAGATTCGAACGCCTCAAAGATAAAATATCTCCGTTCGCTCTGAATTCAAATTTATAACATGTAAACATATAAACATATTATTTATATAAATCTATATCATGTGTGCCATGTACTGTGTATTATATTTCTAACATCTTAATTGTCTATTAATATGAAACACTGTAAAAACAAACAAAGTTATAGTAAACTGTTTAATTGTAATTAACTGAATACTTTAATTTAATAACGTAATGTACTTTAATGAAACTGTAATTAATAATAACTTGTAATGTACTTCATTGCAACTGTAATTAAATGTAATGATTTAATTTATAATGTAAGAATGTACTTTAATAGAACTGTAATGGACAATCATAAGCGAATGTGAAGTAATCCATAATTGTAATCGTAATTGTAATGAACCAAAATTAATACGTACTCAGTCGTGTACTTAATTTGTACTTATGTGTACTATTACGAAATGATATCGCCTTCAGAAATGAAGATTCGGCAAAAATAATACGATTAGTTTTTATTTTTATTTTTTTATTATTTTTTAGTTGAAATTTTTCAAACCATCTGATCATGGTTTAAAAGGGGGGGGGGGGGAACTTAACCTTCAACTGTCGTCCCCCAACATTTAGGTTTATATATACATGTACTTGTAAAATTACAGCACTTCTTCATTGGACTTCTTCATTGGACTTCTTGATTAAGTCAACTTCATCATAGCACTTCATTAGGACTCCCTTGTTAGCAGCCTTGCTGCGGGGAGGGGGCATAGGCCCCTTGCCTTCTTAATATTTTTAGATTCCGGCCTGAGCCATGGTTCGAAAGAGGTCGAACCTATACCCCTGAAATTCAGAGCAGTACCTGTATATTTTTAAGAAGTAAATTCCCGTAAGAGAAACTTTTTATTTTCCCTTCGAGCCGTGTCTCTTCAGAACTTAGTCAGTTAAGTAAGATATTGGCATAACAGTCTGGCGAGTCTGTAGCCAAGAGTTTAACAAGAGGCGACCGAAAAGAATTAAAATGTTATAGAAGAAATATCCGTTGTGTGCCTCACAACAAGAACGCCTCGTCGATACGAAGCACCCTAGGGACATAGAAGAGGAAGGGTCTAACAGTCTGGCGACCCTTTACAGGATCTTAACAGATTTTAAGAAGATTTTAAGAAAAAGATTTAAGAAAGAGATTTTAAGACGAAGATTATTTTAAGAAGATTATTATTTTAAGAAGAAGATTATTTTAAGAAGATTTTAACAAGAAGATTTTAAGAAGAGGCCACTCTTGGCCAAGATAGAAATTACCCTGCATCAGGATAAAACCAGTTGACCGGCGTGTCACGACTTCTTGTTCGTAACATCCACCCTTGAACCGGTGTGTCACGACTCCAAGTTCTCCACGCCTAGTTTTCATCCAAGAAGAAGTAGCCAGCAAGACGTCTTCAGGACACGTCTCTGAGGATTTTCCAGTAGAAATTTTGTTAAGTACATTTTGTTTTTTTTAAGTAATTTATAAACACATGAAAAAGTCAGTATTATTAACAGTTAATAATGAGTATCAAATCAGAATTCACAAGAAACAGTGAACATTCCATCACCAGTGATACATTTGTTTTTATTGAAACAGTAATTTTAACAGAGAGTTAATTGTAACAGAGTTAATTGTAACAGAGAGTTAATTGTAACAGAGAGTTAATTTCAAAGAGAGTTAATTTCAAAGAGAGTTAATTTCAAGAGAGTTAATTTCAGTTATTTTCAGTATATTCAGTATAGAATAATTTTATTTTATGTATCAAACATAATAGTATCGTACCTTCGTGTACATTCGAGTGAAATGTTTACATTTTATATTTTTGTTTGAAATTTTTTTTCAAATTATTGAATTGAATTGACTTGCAAATTGAAGAGAGAGAGAGTACAGAGAGTTTACAGAGAGTTTACAGAGAGTTTACAGATTTAGAGAGATACTTGAAGTCATTTTTTGAAGTCATTTTTGAAGTCAGTTTTTGAAGTCAGAAGGTTGCACCAAGAGGGTCAACCGAAACAGAGGTTTAATCGTCTCCACTTGATAAAGATCAAGTGCAGTCATTTTCCGTTTTCAGTTAATCTTCACTTGATAGCAGTTCAAGTGCAAGACAGTTTAAGTTTCAGAATACTTGACAAGCGTTCAAGTTAGACAGTTTAAGTTTCAGAATACTTGACAAGCGTTCAATTTAGACAGTTTAAGTTTCAGAATACTTGACAAAGGTTCAAGTCAGACAGTTTCAGAATACTTGACAAGCGTGCAAGTCAGACAGTTTCAGAATACTTGATAGAGTTCAAGTTAGGTTCAGAATATGATAGAGGTCAAGTTAGGTTCAGAATACTTGATAGAGTTCAAGTCAGTTATATTCGAAGACAGTTATATTCGAAGACAGTTATATTCAAAGACAGTTATATTCGAAGACAGTTATATTCGAAGACAGTTTTCTTCCACGTCAGTATTATTCCAAGTATTCCGAGTCCCAAGTATTCCAAGTTCCAAGTCATTTTATTTCGAGCCCCAAGTTAGTTTTCAATGCAGTCAATTGAATTCAACTTTTTCTTTGTAATTTAAGAGAATTTAATTTAAGAAAATGTAATCTAAGAATTTAATTCAACCTTTTTTGTGTTGTAAAAGAGAATTAAATTCAACCAGAATTGACCGGTTTGCGTCTTTAGTTAACCTTTTTTTTTGTTGTGAGAAGGAAATGTGACGATTTGTCTTTTCTTTTCATGACAGTTTTGCGTATATAAATATATAGTTATGTAATTCATTATTTGTAACCAAAATAGTTTTTACAATTGTTTGTAACGATTTTGGTAATTATTGTAATGTATATGAGGAACATGCCGTCCCTCCGTTTTGTTTCAACTTTTTTTAAATTTTTGTTCTAAGTAGTGTGACAAGCAATCTTTTTTTAAAGAGCAAAGTGCTCACGAAAGACTTATTGTCAATTTCAAACTTATACCACCCGCTTAGTCACTCAATTCCCCCGAATGTAGTACTCCAAACTTTGTTTTTATATTTTATTTTTATTTTAACACCCCAACCCCAATTGAACCCAGTGTCGACCAAAACCGTTTTTACAAAAGTTTTTAACGAGTTTTATAATTATTTTGATTATATGATGACAGAAATAGCGTAACAATTAATCGATCATGTACCTAATTTATCCTGCTCTGTACGACCGGGAAATGTACCCGTATGACCGCACATACCCTAAATTTCAGTCATTTAATTTTAATAAAACTTCTACACAATAAAACATATGTATTTATCATATGCAAACAAGTTTTCAGACCAAAATATCAAATAATTCAAATTCTATCAACATTTAACGAAAGAGTATGATTTTTCTACTTAACATGCAAAAATTATTAAACCTTTTTAATATTTTTTTTTTATTATATAAAAATAATTTTTAATGTAAAATTTAATTGAAATTATTAAAAGAAAAGATTGTTCGAAATGCTTCCCTTCCATTTCAATAACTTTTTTATTCTTGGTCGAAATTCATCTATGGCTCGATTTACTTTTATTTTTTTTAAATATTATAAAATTATGTTAGCTCGTTGAAATGCATAATTGATTTATATTTTTAATTTGTATTTTTATTTTTCTTTTGTTCAATTAATCGTGAGTAACTGTCCTTAAATTGTTATTGTACCATTTGTAAGGTATCAAACGAAAATTATAGTCAAATTGACATACTACTACAGTAAGTACGTTTTTTTTATTACTTTAATTCGTGTAACTGATTTAATTAAATACTTAAATACTACCTTGAACTTAAAGGATTTTATAATAATAATAATAATAATAATAATAATAACAATGATTGACTTAAACTTAAAATATTTTATAACCCTAAACCCATCTTAAATTATTATACATTATTTTTAAACTTTGTTCATTCAAAAACCTTCCAAATCCCTACACATACACACGCATGTATGCACACTATATATACTATATACATACAAACCTTATGCTAAAATCATTGAATATCACAATAAAACTATTTCATTACGTAAGTGCAAACTATGCTATTTATATAGTCCTAAGCATTTTTGTTTACTATATATAAATTTTTGCTCAGGCATTTATTCGGTTAATTTAAAAATCCTCTCAGCTAATCTAATCTGTCCTTCGAAATTGTAAGATACACACTTTGCACCTAATACACCCAAATACACACTAGACCACAGGTCTATACATCATCCATTACGTAATTCTATTTTTACCAACGCTAGCCAATAAAAATTAGTTTATAGATTGTACGATTTACGTTTTTCCCTTTTATCTACTCTACTCATTATGTATGTAATTCATCCCACAGAAAAAATAAAATTTGGTAAAAAATTTTAACCATATCATTGTTTGTCTAACTTAATTGTTTGTCTAAATTAACGTATTAATCCTTTATTCTGTTTGTATAAAAGTAAAGTTTTAATCTTTGAATTTTTTTAATATTTTGTAAGCAAGTGTCATTTTAAAGATTTGATACTCTGCATTGTACTCAACTACCCGAACTCGTTCTGTATAAAACTTGTATTGTAAAAAAGAATGTCGTCATCTAACTTGAATTACTTACGATGTTATTTTCTCAATTGTATTATATTGTATTAATTGTATTATATTATTGTATTAATACCATTTTGGAGGGGAAAATACTGTAAAAAGTGAACAATGAACAATTCCTACACCATCATTATATGGATTCATTGTCTTCATGCAGTACTTATGTTCGTATAGTTTTTATGTTCGAATGTCCATTTTTACATAAGAAACCAAAATCGCCTAAGCTAGTTTTGGATAGAATTTCGATTTATACTTCTTTATTCATTACTGTATTTCTCTAATTCATCTTTTCTAATAATGACTTATACACTATGACGTCATAAAATAACTTTATTCTCTTTACGTTTCCCATACTTTGTACACTGAATCACGTTCTTAGTATTTGGACATCTTCCGTATTCAATGTATGGTAAATTCTTTAGTAATAAGGTTGTGGTGTTATGTAGTATAAACATTATTCAACCATATTCATCCATACGTCACGTTTTCCCCGTCATTAATTCCCCTTGATCATTATCCTATATAAATTTTATTAAATATTCATTTTTTCTCGTTCGTTCGAAAACGCAAAAATACGTTCTCGTATTATTTTTTAATTATTTTTTTCAAGTGCGTTCACCCTCAAGATATTCATAAATGCTTACTAAGATCGAATTCCGCTCACGACGACAGATTCGAACGCCTCAAAGATAAAATATCTCCGTTCGCTCTGAATTCAAATTTATAACATGTTAAACATATTATAACATATTATTTATATAAATCTATATCATGTGTGCCATGTACTTTGTATTATATTTCTAACATCTTAATTGTCTATTAATATGAAACACTGTAAAAACAAAACAAAGTTATAGTAACTGTTTAATTGTAATTAACTGTAATACTTTAATTTAATATAACGTAATGTACTTTAATGAAACTGTAATTAATAATAACTTGTAATGTACTTCATTGCAACTGTAATTAAATGTAATGATTTAATTTATAATGTAAGAATGTACTTTAATAGAACTGTAATGGACAATCATAAGCGAATGTGAAGTAATCCATAATTGTAATCGTAATTGTAATGAACCAAAATTAATACGTACTCAGTCGTGTACTTAATTTGTACTTATGTGTACTATTACGAAATGATATCGCCTTCAGAAATGAAGATTCGGCAAAAATATACGATTAGTTTTTATTTTTATTTTTTTTATTATTTTTAGTTGAAATTTTTCAAACCATCTGATCATGTGTTTAAAAGGGGGGGGGGGGAACTTAACCTTCAACTGTCGTCCCCCAACATTTAGGTTTATATTATACATGTACTTGTAAAATTACAGCACTTCTTCATTGGACTTCTTCATTGGACTTCTTGATTAAGTCACTTCATCATAGCACTTCATTAGGACTCCCTTGTTAGCAGCCTTGCTGCGGGGAGGGGGCATAGGCCCCTTGCCTTCTTAATATTTTTAGATTCCGGCCTGAGCCATGGTCGAAAGAGGTCGAACCTCTACCCCTGTAAATTCAGAGCAGTACCTGTATATTTTTAAGAAGTAAATTCCCGTAAGAGAAACTTTTTATTTTTCCCTTCGAGCCGTGCTCTCTTCAGAACTTAGTCAGTTAAGTAAGATATTGGCATAACAGTCTGGCGAGTCTGTAGCCAAGAGTTTAACAAGAGGCGACCGAAAAGAATTAAAATGTTATAGAAGAAATATCCGTTGTGTGCCTCACAACAAGAACGCCTCGTCGATACGAAGCACCCATAGGGACATAGAAGAGGAAGGGTCTAACAGTCTGGCGACCCTTTACCAGGATCTTAACAGATTTTAAGAAGATTTTAAGAAAAAGATTTTAAGAAAGAGATTTTAAGACGAAGATTATTTTAAGAAGATTATTATTTTAAGAAGAAGATTATTTTAAGAAGATTTTAACAAGAAGATTTTAAGAAGAGGCCACTCTTTGGCCAAGATAGAAATTACCCTGCATCAGGATAAAACCAGTTGACCGGCGTGTCACGACTTCTTGTTCGTAACATCCACCCTTGAACCGGTGTGTCACGACTCCAAGTTCTCCACGCCTAGTTTTCATCCAAGAAGAAGTAGCCAGCAAGACGTCTTCAGGACACGTCTCTGAGGATTTTGCCAGTAGAAATTTTGTTAAGTACATTTTGTTTTTTTAAGTAATTTATAAACACATGAAAAGTCAGTATTATTAACAGTTAATAATGAGTATCAAATCAGAATTCACAAGAAACAGTGAACATTCCATACACCAGTGATACATTTGTTTTTATTGAAACAGTAATTTTAACAGAGAGTTAATTGTAACAGAGTTAATTGTAACAGAGAGTTAATTGTAACAGAGAGTTAATTTCAAAGAGAGTTAATTTCAAAGAGAGTTAATTTCAAGAGAGTTAATTTCAGTTATTTTCAGTTATATTCAGTATAGAATAATTTTATTTTATGTATCAAACATAATAGTATCGTACCTTCGTGTACATTCGAGTGAAATGTTTACATTTTATATTTTTGTTTGAAATTTTTTTTCAAATTATTGAATTGAATTGACTTGCAAATTGAAGAGAGAGAGAGTTTACAGAGAGTTTACAGAGAGTTTACAGAGAGTTTACAGATTTAGAGAGATACTTGAAGTCATTTTTTGAAGTCATTTTTGAAGTCAGTTTTTGAAGTCAGAAGGTTGCACCAAGAGGGTCAACCGAAACAGAGGTTAATCGTCTCCACTTGATAAAGATCAAGTGCAGTCATTTTCCGTTTTCAGTTAATCTTCACTTGATAGCAGTTCAAGTGCAAGACAGTTTAAGTTTCAGAATACTTGACAAGCGTTCAAGTTAGACAGTTTAAGTTTCAGAATACTTGACAAGCGTTCAATTTAGACAGTTTAAGTTTCAGAATACTTGACAAAGCGTTCAAGTCAGACAGTTTCAGAATACTTGACAAGCGTGCAAGTCAGACAGTTTCAGAATACTTGATAGAGTTCAAGTTAGGTTCAGAATACTTGATAGAGGTCAAGTTAGGTTCAGAATACTTGATAGAGTTCAAGTCAGTTATATTCGAAGACAGTTATATTCGAAGACAGTTATATTCAAAGACAGTTATATTCGAAGACAGTTATATTCGAAGACAGTTTTCTTCCACGTCAGTATTATTCCAAGTATTCCGAGTCCCAAGTATTCCAAGTTCCAAGTCATTTTATTTCGAGCCCCAAGTTAGTTTTCAATGCAGTCAATTGAATTCAACTTTTTCTTTGTAATTTAAGAGAATTTAATTTAAGAAAATGTAATCTAAGAATTTAATTCAACCTTTTTTGTGTTGTAAAAGAGAATTAAATTCAACCAGAATTGACCGGTTTGCGTCTTTAGTTAACCTTTTTTTTGTTTGTGAGAAGGAAATTGACCGATTTGTCTTTTCTTTTCATGACAGTTTTGCGTATATAAATATATAGTTATGTAATTCATTATTTGTAACCAAAATAGTTTTTACAATTGTTTGTAACGATTTTGGTAATTATTGTAATGTATATGAGGAACATGCCGTCCCTCCGTTTTGTTTCAACTTTTTTTAAATTTTTGTTCTAAGTAGTGTGACAAGCAATCTTTTTTTAAAGAGCAAAGTGCTCACGAAAGACTTATTGTCAATTTCAAACTTATACCACCCGCTTAGTCACTCAATTCCCCCGAATGTAGTACTCCAAACTTTGTTTTTATATTTTATTTTTTTAACACCCCAACCCCAATTGAACCCAGTGTCGACCAAAACCGTTTTTACAAAAGTTTTTAACGAGTTTTATAATTATTTTGATTATATGATGACAGAAATAGCGTAACAATTAATCGATCATGTACCTAATTTATCCTGCTCTGTACGACCGGGAAATGTACCCGTATGACCGCACATACCCTAAATTTCAGTCATTTAATTTAATAAAACTTTACACAATAAAACATATGTATTATCATATGCAAACAAGTTCAGACCAAAATATCAAATAATTCAAATTCTATCAACATTTAACGAAAGAGTATGATTTTTCTACTTAACATGCAAAAATTATTAAACCTTTTTAATATTTTTTTTTTATTATATAAAAATAATTTTTAATGTAAAATTTAATTGAAATTATTAAAAGAAAAGATTGTTCGAAATGCTTCCCTTCCATTTCAATAACTTTTTTATTCTTGGTCGAAATTCATCTATGGCTCGATTTATTTTATTTTTTTAAATATTATAAAATTATGTTAGCTCGTTGAAATGCATAATTGATTTATATTTTTAATTTGTATTTTTATTTTCTTTTGTTCAATTAATCGTGAGTAACTGTCCTTAAATTGTTATTGTACCATTTGTAAGGTATCAAACGAAAATTATAGTCAAATTGACATACTACTACAGTAAGTACGTTTTTTTATTACTTTAATTCGTGTAACTGATTTAATTAAATACTTAAATACTACCTTGAACTTAAAGGATTTTATATAATAATAATAATAATAATAATAATAACAATGATTGACTTAAACTTAAAATATTTATAACCTAAACCCATCTTAAATTATTATACATTATTTTTAAACTTTGTTCATTCAAAAACCTTCCAAATCCCTACACATACACACGCATGTATGCACACTATATATACTATATACATACAAACCTTATGCTAAAATCATTGAATATCACAATAAAACTATTTCATTACGTAAGTGCAAACTATGCTATTTATATAGTCCTAAGCATTTTTGTTTACTATATATAAATTTTTGCTCAGGCATTTATTCGGTTAATTTAAAAATCCTCTCAGCTAATCTAATCTGTCCTTCGAAATTGTAAGATACACACTTTGCACCTAATACACCCAAATACACACTAGACCACAGGTCTATACATCATCCATTACGTAATTCTATTTTTACCAACGCTAGCCAATAAAAATTAGTTTATAGATTGTACGATTTACGTTTTCCCTTTTATCTACTCTACTCATTATGTATGTAATTCATCCCACAGAAAAAATAAAATTTGGTAAAAAATTTTAACCATATCATTGTTTGTCTAACTTAATTGTTTGTCTAAATTAACGTATTAATCCTTTATTCTGTTGTATAAAAGTAAAGTTTTAATCTTTGAATTTTTTTTAATATTTTGTAAGCAAGTGTCATTTTAAAGATTTGATACTCTGCATTGTACTCAACTACCCGAACTCGTTCTGTATAAAACTTGTATTGTAAAAAAGAATGTCGTCATCTAACTTGAATTACTTACGATGTTATTTTCTCAATTGTATTATATTGTATTAATTGTATTATATTATTGTATTAATACCATTTTGGAGGGGAAAAATACTGTAAAAAGTGAACAATGAACAATTCCTACACCATCATTATATGGATTCATTGTCTTCATGCAGTACTTATGTTCGTATAGTTTTTATGTTCGAATGTCCATTTTTACATAAGAAACCAAAATCGCCTAAGCTAGTTTTGGATAGAATTTCGATTTATACTTCTTTATTCATTACTGTATTTCTCTAATTCATCTTTTCTAATAATGACTTATACACTATGACGTCATAAAATAACTTTATTCTCTTTACGTTTCCCATACTTTGTACACTGAATCACGTTCTTAGTATTTGGACATCTTCCGTATTCAATGTATGGTAAATTCTTTAGTAATAAGGTTGTGGTGTTATGTAGTATAAACATTATTATTCAACCATATTCATCCATACGTCACGTTTTCCCCGTCATTAATTCCCCTTGATCATTATCCTATATAAATTTTATTAAATATTCATTTTTTCTCGTTCGTTCGAAAACGCAAAAATACGTTCTCGTATTATTTTTTTAATTATTTTTTTCAAGTGCGTTCACCCCTCAAGATATTCATAAATGCTTACTAAGATCGAATTCCGCTCACGACGACAGATTCGAACGCCTCAAAGATAAAATATCTCCGTTCGCTCTGAATTCAAATTTATAACATGTTAAACATATTATAACATATTATTTATATAAATCTATATCATGTGTGCCATGTACTTTGTATTATATTTCTAACATCTTAATTGTCTATTAATATGAAACACTGTAAAAACAAAACAAAGTTATAGTAACTGTTTAATTGTAATTAACTGTAATACTTTAATTTAATATAACGTAATGTACTTTAATGAAACTGTAATTAATAATAACTTGTAATGTACTTCATTGCAACTGTAATTAAATGTAATGATTTAATTTATAATGTAAGAATGTACTTTAATAGAACTGTAATGGACAATCATAAGCGAATGTGAAGTAATCCATAATTGTAATCGTAATTGTAATGAACCAAAATTAATACGTACTCAGTCGTGTACTTAATTTGTACTTATGTGTACTATTACGAAATGATATCGCCTTCAGAAATGAAGATTCGGCAAAAATATACGATTAGTTTTATTTTTATTTTTTTATTATTTTTAGTTGAAATTTTTCAAACCATCTGATCATGTGTTTAAAAGGGGGGGGGGGGAACTTAACCTTCAACTGTCGTCCCCCAACATTTAGGTTTATATTATACATGTACTTGTAAAATTACAGCATTCTTCATTGGACTTCTTCATTGGACTTCTTGATTAAGTCACTTCATCATAGCACTTCATTAGGACTCCCTTGTTAGCAGCCTTGCTGCGGGGAGGGGGCATAGGCCCCTTGCCTTCTTAATATTTTTAGATTCCGGCCTGAGCCATGGTCGAAAGAGGTCGAACCTCTACCCCTGTAAATTCAGAGCAGTACCTGTATATTTTTAAGAAGTAAATTCCCGTAAGAGAAACTTTTTATTTTTCCCTTCGAGCCGTGCTCTCTTCAGAACTTAGTCAGTTAAGTAAGATATTGGCATAACAGTCTGGCGAGTCTGTAGCCAAGAGTTTAACAAGAGGCGACCGAAAAGAATTAAAATGTTATAGAAGAAATATCCGTTGTGTGCCTCACAACAAGAACGCCTCGTCGATACGAAGCACCCATAGGGACATAGAAGAGGAAGGGTCTAACAGTCTGGCGACCCTTTACCAGGATCTTAACAGATTTTAAGAAGATTTTAAGAAAAAGATTTAAGAAAGAGATTTTAAGACGAAGATTATTTTAAGAAGATTATTATTTTAAGAAGAAGATTATTTAAGAAGATTTTAACAAGAAGATTTTAAGAAGAGGCCACTCTTTGGCCAAGATAGAAATTACCCTGCATCAGGATAAAACCAGTTGACCGGCGTGTCACGACTTCTTGTTCGTAACATCCACCCTTGAACCGGTGTGTCACGACTCCAAGTTCTCCACGCCTAGTTTTCATCCAAGAAGAAGTAGCCAGCAAGACGTCTTCAGGACACGTCTCTGAGGATTTGCCAGTAGAAATTTTGTTAAGTACATTTTGTTTTTTTAAGTAATTTATAAACACATGAAAAGTCAGTATTATTAACAGTTAATAATGAGTATCAAATCAGAATTCACAAGAAACAGTGAACATTCCATACACCAGTGATACATTTGTTTTTATTGAAACAGTAATTTTAACAGAGAGTTAATTGTAACAGAGTTAATTGTAACAGAGAGTTAATTGTAACAGAGAGTTAATTTCAAAGAGAGTTAATTTCAAAGAGAGTTAATTTCAAGAGAGTTAATTTCAGTTATTTTCAGTTATATTCAGTATAGAATAATTTTATTTTATGTATCAAACATAATAGTATCGTACCTTCGTGTACATTCGAGTGAAATGTTTACATTTTATATTTTTGTTTGAAATTTTTTTTTCAAATTATTGAATTGAATTGACTTGCAAATTGAAGAGAGAGAGAGTTTACAGAGAGTTTACAGAGAGTTTACAGAGAGTTTACAGATTTAGAGAGATACTTGAAGTCATTTTTTGAAGTCATTTTTGAAGTCAGTTTTTGAAGTCAGAAGGTTGCACCAAGAGGGTCAACCGAAACAGAGGTTAATCGTCTCCACTTGATAAAGATCAAGTGCAGTCATTTTCCGTTTTCAGTTAATCTTCACTTGATAGCAGTTCAAGTGCAAGACAGTTTAAGTTTCAGAATACTTGACAAGCGTTCAAGTTAGACAGTTTAAGTTTCAGAATACTTGACAAGCGTTCAATTTAGACAGTTTAAGTTTCAGAATACTTGACAAAGCGTTCAAGTCAGACAGTTTCAGAATACTTGACAAGCGTGCAAGTCAGACAGTTTCAGAATACTTGATAGAGTTCAAGTTAGGTTCAGAATACTTGATAGAGGTCAAGTTAGGTTCAGAATACTTGATAGAGTTCAAGTCAGTTATATTCGAAGACAGTTATATTCGAAGACAGTTATATTCAAAGACAGTTATATTCGAAGACAGTTATATTCGAAGACAGTTTTCTTCCACGTCAGTATTATTCCAAGTATTCCGAGTCCCAAGTATTCCAAGTTCCAAGTCATTTTATTTCGAGCCCCAAGTTAGTTTTCAATGCAGTCAATTGAATTCAACTTTTTCTTTGTAATTTAAGAGAATTTAATTTAAGAAAATGTAATCTAAGAATTTAATTCAACCTTTTTTTGTGTTGTAAAAGAGAATTAAATTCAACCAGAATTGACCGGTTTGCGTCTTTAGTTAACCTTTTTTTTTGTTTGTGAGAAGGAAATTGACCGATTTGTCTTTTCTTTTCATGACAGTTTTGCGTATATAAATATATAGTTATGTAATTCATTATTTGTAACCAAAATAGTTTTTACAATTGTTTGTAACGATTTTGGTAATTATTGTAATGTATATGAGGAACATGCCGTCCCTCCGTTTTGTTTCAACTTTTTTTAAATTTTTGTTCTAAGTAGTGTGACAAGCAATCTTTTTTTAAAGAGCAAAGTGCTCACGAAAGACTTATTGTCAATTTCAAACTTATACCACCCGCTTAGTCACTCAATTCCCCCGAATGTAGTACTCCAAACTTTGTTTTTATATTTTATTTTTATTTTAACACCCCAACCCCAATTGAACCCAGTGTCGACCAAAACCGTTTTTACAAAAGTTTTTAACGAGTTTTATAATTATTTTGATTATATGATGACAGAAATAGCGTAACAATTAATCGATCATGTACCTAATTTATCCTGCTCTGTACGACCGGGAAATGTACCCGTATGACCGCACATACCCTAAATTTCAGTCATTTAATTTTAATAAAACTTCTACACAATAAAACATATGTATTTATCATATGCAAACAAGTTTTCAGACCAAAATATCAAATAATTCAAATTCTATCAACATTTAACGAAAGAGTATGATTTTTCTACTTAACATGCAAAAATTATTAAACCTTTTTAATATTTTTTTTTTATTATATAAAAATAATTTTTAATGTAAAATTTAATTGAAATTATTAAAAGAAAAGATTGTTCGAAATGCTTCCCTTCCATTTCAATAACTTTTTTATTCTTGGTCGAAATTCATCTATGGCTCGATTTACTTTTATTTTTTTTAAATATTATAAAATTATGTTAGCTCGTTGAAATGCATAATTGATTTATATTTTTAATTTGTATTTTTATTTTTCTTTTGTTCAATTAATCGTGAGTAACTGTCCTTAAATTGTTATTGTACCATTTGTAAGGTATCAAACGAAAATTATAGTCAAATTGACATACTACTACAGTACGTTTTTTTTTATTACTTTAATTCGTGTAACTGATTTAATTAAATACTTAAATACTACCTTGAACTTAAAGGATTTTATAATAATAATAATAATAATAATAATAATAACAATGATTGACTTAAACTTAAAATATTTTATAACCCTAAACCCATCTTAAATTATTATACATTATTTTTAAACTTTGTTCATTCAAAAACCTTCCAAATCCCTACACATACACACGCATGTATGCACACTATATATAATGTTATAATGTTATAATGTTTCAGACCAACAAAGACCCTAGGATCCACACATGGCTGGTCTACCTAACTGTGTTCGTGTATTGTGTATGTCCTCCGTGGTGGCGGAGGGGACCTACAATTTTACGTGGGTTCCGAACCACAAGAACATAAGAAATTTATGTAAAAACTGCCGGTAAATTGGCAACGACAAATTTTTACGAAACTAAATAATTATCAATTTAAAACTAATTAATTATCGATTTAAAACTAAAGATAGAATCTCTGGATCCAGAGGATCAAGTCATAATAGACCACTATCCACAAATGCTACACTCTATATCTATTTATAACGGACATGCAAATATATCAGATCCAAAGAATCCAGTCAATTTCATTACGGTATCCATCAAGTCAAGGTCCATATCGATTGCGGACCAAGTCAAAATTTACAATCATATACATTACAATATATACACTTACGAGAAAAAGAGTAGGTGTGGCTGTAAAGACTGTACAGTAATGTAGAAATGTGTGTGCACCCATTTTGGGTCTCCCATTTAAAGGTGTTTGTGGGGCAAGTGAAGATCATGAGTTTTTCAATACCTCACAGTACTATGGGGGGCACCGCTCGGCAGAGGAATTTCTTTAAATGGGGTGTGTAAGGACAGAGAGTTTCCCCTAACCCAAGACGCTGCCTCCCTATATCCCACAACACTTGTGTTGAGCTGTGGGATCTATCCCCAGAAAGCCTTAATTTTACTACCTTAAACTATACCCTTTCTATCAACATAGTCCTAAGCATTTTTGCTTACTATATATAAATTTTTGCTCAGGCATTTATTCGGTTAATTTAAAAATCCTCTCAGCTAATCTAATCTGTCCTTCGAAATTGTAAGATACACACTTTGCACCTAATACACCCAAATACACACTAGACCACAGGTCTATACATCATCCATTACGTAATTCTATTTTTACCAACGCTAGCCAATAAAAATTAGTTTATAGATTGTACGATTTACGTTTTTCCCTTTTATCTACTCTACTCATTATGTATGTAATTCATCCCAAAGAAAAAATAAAATTTGGTAAAAAATTTTAACCATATCATTGTTTGTCTAACTTAATTGTTTGTCTAAATTAACGTATTAATCCTTTATTCTGTTTGTATAAAAGTAAAGTTTTAATCTTTGAATTTTTTTAATATTTTGTAAGCAAATGTCATTTTAAAGATTTGATACTCTGCATTGTACTCAACTACCCGAACTCGTTCTGTATAAAACTTGTATTGTAAAAAAGAATGTCGTCATCTAACTTGAATTACTTACGATGTTATTTTCTCAATTGTATTATATTGTATTAATTGTATTATATTATTGTATTAATACCATTTTGGAGGGGGAAATACTGTAAAAAGTGAACAATGAACAATTCCTACACCATCATTATATGGATTCATTGTCTTCATGCAGTACTTATGTTCATATAGTTTTTATGTTCGAATGTCCATTTTTACATAAGAAACCAAAATCGCCTAAGCTAGTTTTGGATAGAATTTCGATTTATACTTCTTTATTCATTACTGTATTTCTCTAATTCATCTTTTCTAATAATGACTTATACACTATGACGTCATAAAATAACTTTATTCTCTTTACGTTTCCCATACTTTGTACACTGAATCACGTTCTTAGTATTTGGACATCTTCCGTATTCAATGTATGGTAAATTCTTTAGTAATAAGGTTGTGGTGTTATGTAGTATAAACATTATTCAACCATATTCATCCATACGTCACGTTTTCCCCGTCATTAATTCCCCTTGATTATTATCCTATATAAATTTTATTAAATATTCATTTTTTCTCGTTCGTTCGAAAACGCAAAAATACGTTCTCGTATTATTTTTTTTATTATTTTTTTCAAGTGCGTACACCCCTCAAGATATTCATAAATGCTTACTAAGATCGAATTCCGCTTACGACGACAGATTCGAACGCCTCAAAGATAAAATATCTCCGTTCGCTCTGAATTCAAATTTATAACATGTTAAACATATTATAACATATTATTTATATAAATCTATATCATGTGTGCCATGTACTTTGTATTATATTTCTAACATCTTAATTGTCTATTAATATGAAACACTGTAAAAACAAAACAAAGTTATAGTAACTGTTTAATTGTAATTAACTGTAATACTTTAATTTAATATAACGTAATGTACTTTAATGAAACTGTAATTAATAATAACTTGTAATGTACTTCATTGCAACTGTAATTAAATGTAATGATTTAATTTATAATGTAAGAATGTACTTTAATAGAACTGTAATGGACAATCATAAGCGAATGTGAAGTAATCCATAATTGTAATCGTAATTGTAATGAACCAAAATTAATACGTACTCAGTCGTGTACATAATTTGTACTTATGTGTACTATTACGAAATGATATCGCCTTCAGAAATGAAGATTCGGCAAAAATATACGATTAGTTTTTATTTTTATTTTTTTTATTATTTTTAGTTGAAATTTTTCAAACCATCTGATCATGTGTTTAAAAGGGGGGGGAACTTAACCTTCAACTGTCGTCCCCCAACATTTAGGTTTATATTATACATGTACTTGTAAAATTACAGCACTTCTTCATTGGACTTCTTCATTGGACTTCTTGATTAAGTCACTTCATCATAGCACTTCATTAGGACTCCCTTGTTAGCAGCCTTGCTGCGGGGAGGGGGCAGAGGCCCCTTGCCTTCTTAATATTTTTAGATTCCGGCCTGAGCCATGGTCGAAAGAGGTCGAACCTCTACCCCTGTAAATTCAGAGCAGTACCTGTATATTTTTAAGAAGTAAATTCCCGTAAGAGAAACTTTTTATTTTTCCCTTCGAGCCGTGCTCTCTTCAGAACTTAGTCAGTTAAGTAAGATATTGGCATAACAGTCTGGCGAGTCTGTAGCCAAGAGTTTAACAAGAGGCGACCGAAAAGAATTAAAATGTTATAGAAGAAATATCCGTTGCAGCCTCCTAACCAGAACCCCCCCGCGTCGATTCCGAACCGACTCAGGGCCATAGACGGAGGGGTTAACAATAATATATATATATATATATATATATATATATATAATGTATTTATTTATTTATATATACATTTATGGTAAAGACTAATGAATCTTTCAAAAATCATACAAATCGTAATTTTTAAAACTTTGTACTCATACATGTAATTTAAAAAAGAAATAAAATTTTACTTTAATGTTAAACAGAAATTATAATGAGAAACAAAAGTTAGGAAGAATCACTGAAACCTAAAATCTTATGATGTTTCCGTGTACAAACTGTTCCAGTTGAATTAATTCAGACGACAGACAATAGAAAATTATTATTGGCCCTAACTTTAAAAACTTATAAACATTTATGAGGTCGGTATACAGGGTGATTCTTTAATTACGCCATTCTTTAATTAGAAACTGATTGATTAACTTCCGTCCACGAAACTTGACATGATTATTGTAGAAGGATGGGAGTCTTTTCATGGGAACACAACAAGTTCAAAAGGTCCCTGTCTCACTTGGCAAAATTACGTAACAAAATGGGCCCGTGTAATTTCTTTTCACTGCCCCCACCATGCAAACTTTGACTCACTATTTATTGACACAATCAATAGTGTACTAAAACGTTTATCTCCGCATCCTACAAGAAAAGCTCATCTCGTTTCTTATAGGTTAAGGATATGGTGTGGACAGAATTTGGTTTCAGTAAAACGGTGTAAGACCTCATAAAGGACATATCATTTTGGACTTTTGACCCGAGAGTCCTGTCTAAGATGCAGGCATCCTTCACCTTCACGAGTGTGGTCTTGCATCACCTCCTGTGTCACCTGATCTTAATCATATAATTTCTTCATATGGGGATTTCTGAAAGACAGGGTCTTCGATAAAAGAAGAAAATCCAAGGACACTGAACGTTTCAACAACAGCGATTGAACATGAAGCCCACTCCATCTCTACTGAAAGGCTGGAGGCCTTCCAAAGAAATTACATCGTGTGTCGTGAACGTACGTTAATTCATTGATTTTTAATCAAGTTTTGAAAGTGTGGCGTAATTAAAGAAAAAAAAAAAATCTTTATATACAGGGTGAGTCAAAAGTAGTGCCTGATTTCTGTCAGTTGATTGTTTGTTTGCCATTTGTATTACAGTGTACAAGAAGGTAGAAATAAATGAATGACATGTTTATCTAACCATTTATTCGGGGAAAATTATTACGGAACTGTACCAAGCTGTTTTACTTGCAATTTTCAAAGTGCCCTCCCTCGTGATCGATGCACAATTGCAATTGCAAAAAACAGAAATCGGGCGCTACTTTTGACTCACCCTGTATATATATATATAATATATATATATATGAGATGAATTTCACAATTGAACACACGTGAAATGAATGATGCATATATATATATATATATATATATATATATATATATATATATATATATATATATGAGACGTAAAAACCAACACAATAAAATATTATTAGGAGTAATTTAAAAAGACGTTCCTTGATGGACCTGTCCTTATTTCTTTTTCTGTGTTTTGACTTTTTTGGGTCCTGATGAGGAAAACTATTTAAGTTTCGAAATTTTAAGATTTTAAAAAATTATTTTCTGATATTTTATTGTACGGGCTTTTCGTCTTTTATTGTTTAGATACGGTTCGAGTTGAATATATAATATATATATATATATATATATATATATATATATATATATATATATATATATGATGAAAATAACCACGAAGGAAAATTAAAACACGAAATAATGCTCAAGCGCTTTCGTCTAATGACATCCACAGGAACACTGAAATTAATAACAAGATTGAAACTATATATAGATCACAAAGAAGAAAAATGGAGGGGACTTGATTATTTAACTGAAAATGGAAGTCATCCAGGTCACTTACATGCCGAGAATCCTGGGGTGGCATCTCATGGTTGCGGTACGTCGACGATGGTTTGTGTATCTGGCCCATGAGGCGTGACCTGAATGACTTTCTCGTTCAGTTAAATAATCAGGTCCCCTCCATTAAGTTTACTTTGGATGTGGAACAAAGCAACTACATCCCGGTTTTGGAGGTGCGTGTACATAGGGAAAACCCAGGTTTTAAGTTTGGCATCTATCGGAAAAAACAAACAATTTGTCCTATGTACACTTTTACTCCGGACATGACACCCCATCAAGAAAGTAATATTTTCTTCAAAGTTTCTCCCTGCTCTTAAGATCGCCAGTCCAAAATACATAGATGCAGAGTTAGAAAAAATCTACAATAATGGAAGTAATTTGTGTTACCCACCTGCATTTTGGAATCTTGTCTTAACAAGCAAAACGAACTTTCTGTCGTATGAATAATAACCCTCGCACTTTGTCGAAGAATATTTTAGTACTTCCATTTTCCCTGGCTTTTTAGGTATTGCTAATGTACCTAAACTTTTGAACATTAATGTAGTATTTTCATCTGATAATATTGTGAAAAATGTTATAATAAAGAATTGTCCTACCAATAATTCAGGCATTATTTATAAAATTGGTTGTAAACAATGCGACTTCTTTTACAGTGGACAGACAGGAAAAGATTTGAACACGCGTGTAAAACAACATCAATATTCCATCAGAACGGGACAGTCGTCCAGTGCCCTTTTTGTCCACTTGTCAGAGTTGTCCCATTGTATTGACTGGAATAATTCTTTAATTTTGTTTCACTCAAGCGACATTGTTAATAGAAACATTTTTGAGTCTGCCATTATTCAACTTACAAACAATTTCAACCTTAGCCAGAACTTTTTTTCGCTCGATTCTGTTATTTTGAATTCATTCAGAACAGATTTAGATAAGAAGGTCAAGACGCTAAAACTCTGGAGCTATTCCACGTGAACTGTATGCTCTTCTTAAAATATTTTCTGCACTAATCATATTATTTTTGTTTTTCTTTGTGATCTATACATAGTCGCAATCTTGTTATTAACCACTTTTCCTGAGGATGTCATCAGACGAAAGCGCTTGAGCACCATTTCGTATTTTAATTATGATAATAAAAAAATCAACTCTAATAGACAGAGTTTATTTCCACAACAGTTTTGATGCCCACTGGCATCCACCCGAAGAGGATGCCAGTGGGCATCGAAACTGTTGTGGAAATAAATTCTATCTATTAGAGTGGGTTTTTATTATCATAATTTGACCTTCACGTAAAAAAGTGGTTTTTTTTGCTCGTATTTTAATTTTCTTTTGTGGTTATATTCATCATAAATATTATTCACGTGTTACTTTCGTGAAATAATTTTCATATATTTATTTATTTATTTATGCAGAAAGGAGGGACCAAGGGATAATGCTTTCAAAAATGCTTCCCCATTGGGCAAGAACGGAACCAAAATCAAGGTTCAAGGTTTTCGAGATGCCTAGGACACTGCATTTGAAAGATTGGAGGTTATAGACAAGGGAAAGGATGGACTGAGGAAGACTGTTCCAGAGTTGACCGCTTGAGTAGATGAAAGGCTGAAAATACCGATTAACCCTTGCGTTAGAGAGTTGGACAGAAAAGGAATGAGAAAGTGTAGAAATTCTGGTGCTGCGTGCTCTCCTTAAAGGAGGCATGCAGTTAGAGAATTCAAAAGAACAGTGGCAGCTCCTCTTGGGAGGAATCAAAGGCCGAACTTGAACTTTAGGACAGGAAACAGATATAAGATTGTGGTCGGAGGAGCCCAACGGAGAAAAAAGTTTGACACAGTAAGAAGAAGAATGCGTGGTGAGAAATAATTCCAGAATGTTGGGCCTATCTCCAAAGCGATCGGGGAAACGAGCGGGGTGCTGTACAATCTGCTCCTGATTATTTAGGATAGAAAAGTTGTAAGCTAGTTTACCAAGGATGTCAGTGAAATGGTAGGAAAGCCAAAGGTCGTGGTGAACATTGAAATCACCTAAAATGGAGATTTTACAAACGGAGAGTGGGATAGAATGTATTCCACTTTGGAAGTGAGGTAGTCAAAGAGCCAAAGAGAAAATGTATAGTAGTCAAAGAGAAATGTATGTATATAAGATGAGTTTCTGTGAGGCATGCGATGTCCGCCCTTGTTTCGTTCATAAATCCTTTCAGGTACGAAACTTTATTGAGTGATTGGTTTGTTCTTACTCCTTGAATATTAGCCAGGACAATGATCGTTGCTCCTTGTACATTTCAAGTTCATTTTCCTTCGGTTTCGCTTGTTTCGTTACCCTATGGTCGTCTGAGAGAGATCCGTTTCCTCCTGGTAGCTTCTTGCCCGGAAGCGGTTTGGCTCGGGGGTTTCCAGCTGTGTCAACTGCATGCGTTGGATGACATTTAGCAGCCGTATCATGTCTGCGATGTTGAAATTTTTTGTTCTCTTATTGTGTCCTATTTTATTGTTATATATATATATTATATATATATATATATATATATATACAGTTAAGTATAAATTTCATTTACCTACTCGCTAAGCAATGCTGAGGTTAAGTAGAGTTACAATAGGTTTTGATATGTAAGGCATAGGCATATACATGAATTTTATGACATACACAGAAGAGATGATTGCCTACAGACTGATATAAAGTTCAAAGTCCTCTGTAGTGTACTTTATATTTCATAGGAATTTAAAGTTCCTTTGCTATTATGGCTTTAGAAAATAAAAATTATATTTTTTAACTAATTCTCAGACCATTCTAATGGTATATAATATATATATATATATATATATATATATGGAAAATTGGAAAATATGACTTTTGTGGTTAACTGTCTGTGAGCGTTTGTTTCCAGCGAAATTTTTAAAAATTCTGCGTTCAGCCGACACTGCAAAATATAACCTAAAGATTATGTTCATTCAGTGGCGGCGGGACGTCAGCGCGCAAGGTGGGGCCAAGTAGGATTGATTAGCATACTACTAGACTTCATTCACTAGATTGCATGAACGGTACTAGGGCAAATGCGTCCTGGTCAAGTGCGTCCCGGACAAATGCGTCCCGGTCATTGGCGTCCCTGGACAATTGCGTCCCGGACAATTGCGCACTTCTCCAACTACTATATGAAGTTTATTTATTAGAGAAGTGAATAGAAAGTTAGTATCGGAATTTCAAATATACTTTTCATTTTAACCTATTAAACTTGTTATATGTTCATAAGTTCTGTTCGAAACTGTTCTCTAAAACTTTATCCATCATCAGCAACATCATTGTCAAATTTTATGGGTTACGTCCACTTAAGATAAAGTTAGTTTCGTTAGTTTTAACGAAAATATCACAACTTAACCTAACCAATCGTCAAGGGCATACAGTTGACCTAACTGGGCATTCAATTAATCTAACCGGGCATTATATCCCATACAAAATTACAATAACAAACATACTCGTCCCTCGTCATTGGCGTCCCTGGACAATTGCGTAGGTGAAGTCACAATGAACTTTCTATTCACTTCTCTAATAAATAAACTTCATATAGTAGTTGGGGAAGTGCGCAATTGTCCGGGACGCAATTGTCCGGGACGAAATAAAACCGGACGCAATTGTCCAGGGACGCCAATGACCGGGACGCATTTGTCCGGGACGCACTTGACCAGGACGCAATTGTCCTGTCACCTGCATGAACATGCTAAAATGCTACAATTACGAATTTATAATTTACGAAATATGTTACATAGCCCAAACATAAAGTAAATGTTTACTTACTTTTTACTTTGAAAAACTTGTTTTTCAAAGTTTAAAATGTCAAAATATTTTCGCTGGCCCCCTCTGTCAATTTAAGAGGGGGCCGCTAGCCTCCGGGACCCACCCCTGTTCCGCCGCCTATGGATGGGACCCTCGGCAGAAGGGGAAACCGGTGTGCCAATGGCAACCACACGAGTTTGACGAGAGACCTGAATCCGATGGCATGGGAGAAGCCCTCTCGCTGCAATGTGCCGTAAAACAGTGTCAACCTCCTCAAAAAGGTCGGCACTCAGCTCCAGCTGACAGGAGACTATTCGTGTTTGCGAAAATCTACTCTTTCTAGTAATAAATTTTTTAAATAAGATGAAAGAGGAAACAAAAAAATTAGACTTCCTGGAACAGCGAAACTACTACTCCCGCAAGCTTAGACATCAAAAAGATACTTTGATAACATATACTGTGATATCTAGTAGAGATAAGGTATCTTTTAAGCATTTATTTTTAAAAGTAGTTATTCCTGCAGCAAAAATACTTCACGGAGATTTTGAAAACTTTATATTCCAAGATAATGACCCAAAACACAATAGAAAGTCCCTGAAACAACTTTATCAAAAACTTCAAGAAATAGGATTTACCATGGTTGATCGCTTAGCTTTCACAAAGCCCAGATTTAAATCAGATTGAACCTCTTTGGAATGAACTATAAAGAAAATTCCAAATACGAAACACAAACACAAAGCCAGTAAACAAGGATCATCTTTTGAAATTCTGGAGGAAGAGTGGACAGAATTAGCCGGGAAACATGCATGAATCTTGTTTTTGCAATTTAAATAAAATTCTAGTATTTTTAATTTTTTTTACTAATTTTTTCCTTGAAAGAGTGTTTTACAATAAGTTGGATGAATGTGGGTAGAAATTTTAAGAAATTATAAACCATAATGTCTGCTTTCATTTGGCTGCAAGTATCATACTCATTGGAACACTTCGATTCGAAAATATTTTTGGACATGAATGTATACATATAAAACTAACAGCACTCACTTTTGGGTAGCTGCTATATTTTTTCAGCTCTACTTAAAGCAGGATTGTAGGGGTAATGCTTCACTCTTTCAGCACTCTCCTCCGCAAAAAATGTAAGAGGAAATTGTCAACAAGAAAATAAAAAGGAAAATAATTTTCTGCCATATTTCTGGCAACCAAAAACTATCAAACATCATTTAAGGCTTTTATGGTATATATATTATATATATATATATATATATATATATATATATATATATATATATAATGAAAATAACCACGAAGTAAATTGGTTAGGAATAACGTTGCAAAACAGGAACAAGCCTGTGTCTACAGCATTCCCTGTAAAAGTTGTGATTTAGTATACGTAGGAGAAACTGGAAAAAATATCGAAACCCGTATTAAAGAACACAAATATGCCTTCAGAAGTTGTAATACTAATAATGCAATTTTTTATCACACCAGCCAAAATGATCATGCTATAGAATCGGGAATCAAGTAAGTTACTTTATAAATGCAATAATTATGTCAAACGAAAAATAATAGAATCTGTATGGATAGAACAAGTGGATAATTTAATTTGTGCGAAGGTACTTATAAACTGGACCCTCTACTGAGATTCTTGGTCAAAAAATCCCTTAGGGCGTCGGGTGAACGGGTTCTAACCTATTGTAAGTGTGAACTTCTTAATTAATTAAACGTCTCTCGATTGTTTCCTTACTCGCTTTTGGTTAATTCGTTTTTTTCGGTAAAATGTAAATGGAATAATAAACGTAATAGTAATAAATGTAAATATAATAATAAACGTAATAGTAATAAATGTAAATATAATAATAAAAGTAATAAGTGTGGACATAAATGTAAATGCAATAATAATAAATGTAATAATAAAGGAATAATAATAAATGTAATAATAAGGGTAAAGGTAATAATAATAAATGTTAAAAACGTAAATGTAATAATAAATGAAATGAGAAAT
This sequence comes from Bathynomus jamesi, assembly GCA_023014485.1. NCBI lineage: Eukaryota > Metazoa > Arthropoda > Malacostraca > Isopoda > Cirolanidae > Bathynomus > Bathynomus jamesi. The sequence continues at coordinate 517,141 of JAJOZX010000399.1, read as the reverse complement.
GCAGTAATTATGTCAAAATAATAGAATCTGTATGTATAGAACAAGAAGATAGTTTTAATTTGTGCGAATGTACTTATAAGCGGGACCCTTTAATAAAATGGCCTTCCGGTGTCGGGAGAACGGGAGCTAACCTAGGTGCGAATTTCTTAATGGCCTCTGGATTGTTTTCCTTCTCGCCTTTTTCATTCGTTTTTCAGTTTATAATTTCTGTATAATAAACAACAATGTAATAATAAATTTATAATTTCTGTAATAAATAATAATGCAATATTAAATGTAATAAATGTAATAATTATGTAAAAAATAATAGAATCTGTATGTATAGAACAAGAAGATAGTTTTAAATTTGTGCGAATGTACTTATAAGCGGGACCCTTTAATACAATGCCCTTCCAGTGTCGGGAGAACGGGATCTAACCTAGGTGCGAATTTCTTAATGGTCCCTGGACTGTTTTCCCTCTTGTTTTTGGTTCATTCGTTTTTCTGTATCCACCGGAAGAGGATGCCAGTGGGCATCGAAACTGTTGTGAAAATAAACTCTGTCTATTAGAGTGGGTTTTTATTATCAACTCTCGAATACTGAATCGGCCAGGGTAGGAAAATATGACATTTCATGAGAAAACACCACTGCAGAAATTATTTTGTCCTACAGTAATATCTTCAGGGTCTACCATCATACTTTTATGTCTTGAAGTAACACCGAATAATGCAAATATTCACGTATCTTCTCAGGTCTACCAGTGGATAATATCTTATTGGAATACAAATCTTAATGAAAAATCTGTTATTAGATAAGAAAACAGTATGGTTGAAACTAATTGATCACACCTGAAAACTATACTTCTCAAAAATAATATTCAAGGTTTCAGTCAGGCATACTATAAGATAAAAATTATGAATATCAATGAAGCTTAGGCATTAATTATTGCTTAGCAACCAGTCTGAAAAAGGTTGCCTTAACCAATTAGCTGTCATTGTTCCCACTTGGGAACATTTTCAAGTGAATTATTTACTTAGTAATGATATTGTGTTGTGACATGTTTGCTTGAGACTTCCCTGTCCTGTGAGTGTGATCTTGTTGAAACTTGCATAGTTGCCTACAACTTTACTCAGTGCCTCATCAGATTTGTATGGAAGTCAGACGTACTGAAGTGCCCTACGATACAACTTTATTTTGGTTGGCACTTCTATTTGAAATTTATTGAGTTCAGTTATAATCTTGAGAAAATGACTGGTTTTTTTATACATTGTTTGCATTTAACATTATATTTGAAAAATAACGGGAATATTACATGCTGAATGAAACTGTTTCCAAATGGGAACAACGGCTGGATCTACAGCATGCAGACAAAACGACTTGAAATCCAGCCAATGCACGGCTGTTTTTCACTATTTGAGTTATCTAATACCACGCTTCTCAAACTAGGGATCGCGTAAATATTATTGGGGGTCGCAGAAACATTTGAAAATATTATGTTTTTCATAAATATACAGTGTTAGTACCTATTGCTTTTATGACATTGAGTGAAGGGTCACGAAAAAATTTGTCTGATCCAAAGGGGTCGCAAGTGAAAAAAGTTTGAGAAGCCCTGATCTAATACATACTGAAGTAGGCTTATTGAAATTTTTCATGATATTTAAATTTTGTTACATTTGTTTTTAAAATATAAATTTGATTTTTCCCTTCATATAGCAAGTTATTCTAAGTATTCATGGTAAATTGGTAATCACTATTGTATTGATCTTCTGCAGGTAATTTAGTTTTGCAATATAAATTTGTATGATGGCGAGTGTTAAGACGCGAAAGAAATGGACTGATTTTGTTTTTGGAAGCCCATGTGAACTTAGTGGGAATGTTTTACCTATATTCGAAAAGGCTTTCAGCTACTATTTGCTAGTGGGAGAAAATATGAGAGCAGATGGTAGGAAAGCTGAACCAAGTGTACCAGAAATTGCAGAAAACAAGAGTTATGGAAAAACTCCTCAATTCTTATCATTTCCCACAAAAGTGTCATTCGTAAGATCAAGTTATTCAATGTTAAATACAAATCTTTAATCAAACGATCAAAGGACAGACAAAAGCAGAAAGTTTACAAATCATTGAAGAATAAATTTGTTTTAGATGCTTCAAACAAATTATTCGATATTGCAGCATGTCAGTGTAATTTTGACTCTTGTTCATGTAGCAAAGAACGAAGAGTACCTGAAGCTGAAACGAAATTCTTGACAGACCAGAGCACAGAAAGGAAAATGATGATTGAAACAATTGATGTACTCACTACTAAGAAACTTAGGAAAACCGAGAAAAGGAAAATGGAGGAGGAACTTAGAGCAGCCAAGTTTCAGAAATCAAGTGGAAAGGTGAACAGAAGTTTAAGTCTAGATAACGCCTGTGAAAGTTCAAATGATGAAACCGAAGTAACAGCTCAAGACGAGATGAATTACGCAGAGAAGGACCAAAAAGAATCTAATCCAGGAACATCTAAGCAAATGAAAATTAAGCTCCCAACATTTGTTCGTGAATGTGATCGCCGAGGTCTGTCTGACCGATCTGCAGCAGCTATAGCAACAGCCGTGATGCAAGATCTTGGTATTGTTAACGAGACTGATGCTTCTGAGGTTGTTGATCCCAGTAAGGTTAGAAGAGAAAGATAAAAATATCACAAAGAATTACAGACAAAAGACGATAGCAAGGAACAAATATAACACAAAGACTGTACTTCGGTGGACGTAAGGGCAGAAGACGGAGTCAAATAACTAAAGGATCTTATAAGAACCATTCTGTTACCACCATCGAAGAACACGTTGTGATTTTAGAAGAATCAGGTTCAAAGTATATAGGTCATATTTCTCTTCTAGGCTTAAATCCAGAGCGACCATGAAGAAATGTAACACTAAAGCAGATTACAGTATAAACTGGAATAAATGAAAATTAAGTACATCTGATTAAATTCAACAATGTACAGCTCTGGAGGTTGGGTGGATGGGAAGGGCTGTGGTGGAACTCGAACTCCTCGTGGTGAGTTCTGGGTGATTAAAACATTACTTCAATTGTAGTATGATTTAATCAGCAAAATATTACACAGGCATTAAGACTAAGGCCAACAGTTAATATGTTCTGTCTTATCAATCGGCATAAAAATAGCAAAATTATGTTAAGGTGCATCATATTTGATTAATTTGGAAAATTCCTTTTATCAGTTTTCAGAATTTTGGTGGACCCTCAAGATATTAACTTTGACACACATATATATTTTTTTTTACATTCTTTCCTCATGTAATGGTAGTTTTCTATACCCTGGCCATCATTAATTTAAAGAAAAAATGTCTGATAATAGTAAGGTAACTGCACCCTAATATATACATATATATATATATATATATATATATATATATATATATATATAGAGAGAGAGAGAGAGAGAGAGTGTAGTGGTGCTGTAGTAGTTAACTTCACTGACTAGGAATCCATCGGCCCCGGGATCGAGACCCGGTGACGGCAGCTGGCGCACAGCAAAACCCAGTTGTTCATCCTTCCACATAATAAAGTGGTTGGTAGACAAATGGGTACCCTGGGTGGCCTAGTGGTTAAGACGCTGGGCTACTGGTGGGACGTGGTTCGGATTTCACGTTAAACTGTAGGTCTAAGGTGGAGTGACACGCTTGACCTTCGTCAGAATGAACAATTCGGGCGGAAGCAAACCAAAGGTTAGTCAAAGGTTATATATTTATATTCTTGTACAAGTTCTTATTCACAACGTGACTAAGAACTGGTAAGCCACCTTAGTATTGAAAAATATAAATACCCTAAGCTTCCAGAGCTTCATTATATTCTACAAAATAGGTAATTGGACAATGTTTGATAACATTTGTTAACAAATATAAATTTTATGAATGATTCTGACATCAAAATCCATATACTGAATTTTTAAATAGGCCTAGTTAATCAGGATAATATACAGGGCTCTCATTTTTGAGGTAATTATGAATTTATACCTACTTTATGGTTCGGCTCCACTTTCTCTAAATTACTTCAATGTACCTCAGACTTTTTTCAGTAAATTTTTCCAAATTTCCTTAGATTTACCTTAAAACTCGCATTACCTTAAAATTCACCTCAGATTGCTCCAAATTACTCAATCTAAGGTAATTACCTAAAAAATGAGAGCTCTGATAATACAGGGTGGGCCGTAAGTTTCCATACATAGGAAAAATAAACATTTTTTTATGGACAACCATTTTTATTTATATAATATGCTCTACATGGTTGCCATTGTTTTGAAAACACATTTCAATACGTGTTCCCCACTGTTGATGAACACGCATTAGCACAGTTGACGTTATGCTTGTAATGGCGTTGGTGATACGTTCCTTTAGATGATTTATGTCTCGTATCTTTTCCTGATACACCATGGCCTTCAAGTGCCCCCAAAGATAGAAATCAAGGGGGGTGAGATCTGGGGATCTGGGAGGCCACTCCACAGGACCACGCCGACCAATCCAAGCATCCGGAAACTGCTGATCCAAATACCGACGCACGTGAAGACCATAATGAGGTGGAGCTCCATCTTGCTGGAAGTAAACTGGGAAGTTACCTTCCTCGTTTAGCAGGGATGGGAAAATCTCTTCTTGCAACTGTTAAGATACCTTTCGGCATTAAGATTTCCACTGACAAAAATTGGTCCAATAATTCTGTCACCCCATATCCCGGCCCACACCATCACTTTACCGGCACCTTGCATCTTCGTCGGACTCAGCCAGTTAGGGTTAGCATTACTCCAATAACGTATGTTTTGCCGATTAACCTCTCCATTGACGTAAAAATTTGCTTCATCAGTAAACAAGATCTTACGTCAAACGCATATTCTTAGGGTATCTGAAACATAAAAACAAACGTTTAATTTTTCCTATGTATGGAAACTTACGGCCCACCCTGTATATATATATTACCGAACAATTATGGCCCTTTAAAAACTAACCATTCATTACCGGACAAAATATTTAACTGACTTAAAACATCTTTAGAAAGAGCTTAACTAAGAACTAACGTATTCTCATCTTGTTAGTCTCCTTCTTTTATGAGTTAACCTATAGAAACAAATATGGTGTGTTGGAAAAGAAGGCTTTTGTTGTGAAAGACAGTGGGAAGCAATTACATGCTCAAGGTAGGCTTATTGCCTCTTTTGATCTCTAAACTTGATACATTCTGCATCTACTGTGGCAATTTCAGTAAATGGTCAATTAACTGGTTCGAAAAATAATAATAATATTCACAGACCACATCTGGATTAGAGTGTAAATTTGTCGAGATTTTGTCAGATATTGCTATCTCCACTACACATTCAACTTTTTTTTATTAAGACTGACTCATGTAGCTACCTATATTTATTTATCTTAGGTATGAAATAGTTAAGACCTCAGGATTATTTTTTAAAAACTTTTAAAAAGGGACACACCCTCAAAATGCAAAATTCAAACTTAACTTGGCATAAATACAATTTTTTTGCAATTAGGAGCCCTATTTTAGTTTGTACCATTTCACCTGCTTAATGTAAGAGTTACATCAAACTTTAGGCTCGTTAGTAGTTTAATAAAGATAATTGGCTAACATTATTGACAACTAAAAATATGAATTTTAATTGTACTGAGATCATGCAGAACTAGAAGGGGCTCGCTTCGCTTGCACCTAACTCCCGATTGCTTTTTTAATGTTACATTGGGCTAAAAGATATTTTTGGTAAAATACTGCTAAACTGTTTGAAAAAAAGATATATTTTTACTATAAGCGAAAATGAAGATTTTTGCTCCGTTTTCCTTATCTCTCATATCTATTTTAGAAAAACGTAATCTGAAAATGTTCTTTGCGTGCCCTCAGCTCCGATCTATCATTACTGCAATTAGTGATGTACCGATTCCAAATTTTACCCGATGCAGATGTCGATTCCATGAAAAGCTGCCGATGCCAATGCCAATTCTTTGCCTAGATTTTAAAAAATCAGTTCCCTTCATAAATTTTACTAATCTAATGTGAAAACTTTAAATTTTCATATGTTTTAATTTCAAATTTGCTTAAATGCTTTTCCTTATCTCACTCCACAATATACAATACCAAAATTTCTTACTCATATACTGTAGCTAAAGTGAAGTTAAATAGATTTATTACTCAGCAAAATTGTATTTTCTTTCTTCAACAATGTAAGCAACAACAAAATTTTTCATTAACAATTTGAATAAAAAAATGGATCTACAATTTTGGTTTATAAAATTATTAAAATACTTAAAATAAAGTCAACATCACAAGATGGTTTAATATAAAAATTATAAAGTACAATATAGAATTATTATTAATATAGGGTAGATTACAACAGTTTATAATAGTTAGAGATTAGCTAGTTACAGAAAATGTAAATTTATTAGTAATATATCTTGTACAATTACACTTTGAAATGAGCATAAATTATCATAAATAGTATTTTTTTAAGATAAGTTTTCTATAAATAGAGATTTTTTCTAAAGAAAATTTTAAAATTTAAAAAAATCGGTAAGAAGAATCGGTTAAATTTGGCCGATGCTGATGCTGATTAGTCGGTACATCACTGTCATTAATGTTACACCGTTTTAAAAGATACCTAATGTACAATTCCACAAAATTGGACTTTAAAATTATTTTCGCGCACCTTATTCCCATACATAAGACAGAAAAGACAACCTCCCATCTGTAGGCGACACTGGGATTCGAAGCCACGAATGAATTGAGTCTGAGCACTACCGGGCTTCGCCCGAACCATTTTTTACATGAAACAACTTGTATTATAAGAACACACGCACAGACAGACGGACTCTCTCTCTCTCACACACACACACACACACACACACACACACACACACACAAAGCATATATATATAATATATATATATATATATATATATATATATATATATATATAAGTGATGCATTTTAAAAATTTAAGAAATTCGTCGAATTTATTTCCTAGGGGTTCTTAGAAGCATTAGTCCTTATATGCCTCCCTCATGGGACCTATTTGTCCTAAAAATTAATTAAGTTTAATGCTATTCATTAACACACACATATGAGGCGCTCCGCGCCAGATGTTCGTAAGCGCCAAAAATAAAAAACGCTAGAAAAAGCAGTTAAAGTTGGGGAATGAATAGTAGACTGTATCTCTTGAACCATTGAAGATAGCGCAAAGATGTTTATATGAAATTTATAGCTTTCGAATTATCTCAACATTGGATAGTAGGGGAACTGAGCTTCACGCTGGTACAAAAAACGAGTTTTAGCCCGGGGTGGCGCTTACGAACATCTGGCGCGGAGCGCCTCATATATGTTTGTGTTCCGTGCGTCGGTCTTTCTTCACACGAAAGTCAAGCTGGTGGCCCCGCCTCTAGTCCTGGCTTGGTGGAGGAGCGAGTTGCTCTCTTGCGCTCTCCACCGTACATAGCAAGGTACACCCAGCTCATCTGGTACCGTCCTGAGCCAGGCATCTAGTCTTCTTTTGAAGACTTCAACTCTGACCCCTGTAATGTTTCTGAGGTCCTTTGGAAGCTGGTTGAAAATTCTTGGCCCCCTGACAACCAAGCTATTTTTCTTCAGAGTTGAGGTCTCTTGTAGGGCCTTTAATTTGGGAACACTACACATTCTGCTTTTCCTATTTTCTAGCGTTGTCTGGATGGTAATTGGGTTTAGTTTGAGGTTTGGCACCAGTTTTTCGATCATTTTCCATATGTAGATTATGGTGTACCTCTCTCTTTTTCTTTCTAGGGAGTACAGACTTAGTTTACGTAGTCTTTCCCAGTAGTTGAGTTCTTTGCAGCCATCAATCTTGGCTGTGAAATGTCTCTGCGTTTCTTCTAGTTTATTAATTTCTTCCATTTTATATGGGGGACGTCAAAACTGAGCAGTATTCAAGTTTTGGTATGATCAGTGTTCTCAGCAGGGGAATCATTACTGTCTTGTCCCTCCTTTTGAACGTTCTTAGTACTTGTCCCGCGACTCTTTTTGCTTTGTTTATTGCTATCTGATTTTGTGTTTCGAATTTCGCATCATCGGTCATTATTACCCCCAGATCGATCGCTTTCGTGCTTCTCTGAATTTCCCGTCTATCTGGAGCATAATATGCAGTGTGTTTAAGTTCCTCATTTCTACCATATCTCAAGAGCTGAAATTTCTCGGTGTTAAATGTCATGTTGTTCTTCTGACCATTTGTATATTTTGTTTGTGTCCCTCTGCAAGACCTCTACTTCGTTTGCATCGCTGATTTTTCTGCTTATCTTTGTATCGTCCGCAAAGGATGTTACTATACTGTTGCTGTTTACTCCACTGTCTATGTCTGTTAGCATGATAATGAACAGGAGTGGGACCAGCAGTAGTCGTTTTCTGAGGAAGTTGTAGATCCATTTTCCCACTTTGCCTGTTATTCCCATATGTTTCATTTTATGTATGTGCTATTATCGCATGATCGCATTTGTCGAAAGCTTTAGCAAAATCCGTGTATATGACATCATAGTTTTCATTGCCTTCAAGTGCATCTAGGACATTGTTATAATGCTCTATAAGTTGTGACAGGCATGATCTTCCTGATCGGAATCCGTGTTGATTTTCGTTGAATCTTTCCAATGTCTCCAAGAAGTCATAGATTTTCTCTCTGACTATTCTTTCAAATATTTTGGTGAGGTGGGACCTCAAGGACACTGATCTATACTATAGTTCTTTGCTTGAGATCTATCCCCGCCTTTATATATAGGGACGATATTTGCTCTTTTCAAGATGCTCGGTATTTCCAGTGTGTCTGGGGATCTTCTCCATATCCAGTACAAGGGAGTAGCTATTTCATTTTTACAGTTTTTAATGAATAGTGCGTTCCATTTGTCCGGACCTACAGCTGAATGTGATTTCATTTGTCCTATAGCTCTCGCTACATCTTCTGGGGTAAAATCAATGTCTGTTATACATTCTCCTTGCAAGAGAAATTGCAAGGAGAAGACCGATTGATACTGGGCTCTCAATGTTTCAGATATTTCTTTTAGGTCGTCTGTTAGTTCATTATTTCCTTTCCCTAAGGGTCCGATAGCAGCGCGCGTTTTTGTTTTCCTTTTCGCATAGCTGTAGAAGTATTTTGGATTTTCCTTTATTGCTTCTACCGCCTTTTCCTCTTCCCTCTCTGTATGGCCCTTTATCAGAGTTTGTATTTCCCAATCGATTCTCTCCAGTTTTTCTTGTATTACTTTCCTGGCATTGTTGTCTCCGCAATTAGCTAACTTCGTCGCTACTCTCTTTCTTTTTCCGGAATATTCTTCTCTTTTGCCTCTCTAGCCAGTTCCGTATGTGTATTATCTTTTAAAGTTATCGGCATATTTGTTGATAACTCGATTATATTGTGGTCTGAGATAATAGTTGGAGTTATTTTTATATCCGCAATCAAGTTCGTGTTATTTGTGAATACCAGATCTTAGCAGTTATTTTTCCTGGTATTTTCTGTTATCTCCTGTGTCATTCTACCCACCTTTTTGTATATATATATATATATATATATATATATATATATATATATAATATATATATATATATATATATATATATATATATATATATATATATATATATATATATATATATATATATAGAGTGGCGTTCATAAGTATTCGTGCAGAGAAATATTTCAGTTATATTCGTCCTTATTTTTGTACCATGCATAGGATAGTTATGAAAAGTTTAACGTTCATTTGGAGAGATTTAAACAAATAACAAAAAATAGTTTAACTCTAATACAAAATGTAAAACATCAAAGAATTTGAAGAAAGTAAAAAAAAAGAAGTTAAAATGCAAAAGTTTTTGTACATTTACTTACGAAATTATTTAATGCTATGTAGTCCTCCAGTATGTTTAACCGCAGGAAGAATGTTTGTTTCCTCGAATGCAGTACTTGATTTTCGACAAACGTACAGTTGCTCGTTTCCAGAATAATTCAATTTTGGTCTCTTTTCCAGAATGAAAATCCATCATTTTGATGATCACTGGCGCACTTTAAACGAGCTTCTTTGTGCTCTTTTCGTAGCAGCGGTTTTCTTCGTGCAACTCTTCCTTCCTTTCTCAATGTACAACGGACACAGTCGTACAGTACAGTAGAAGGATGGACATCGATCTTAGACAGTCTTAATGTTTGGCAAATATCACCTGCAGTCAGTGTTGGGAGTAACGCCGTTACTTATTTTGTAACGGTAACGCCGTTATTTTAGTTATATTGTAACGAAATTGGTAACGCCCTTACTTTTCATTCCATTTTCAGTCATTATTCGTTACTCGTTACTTTCTTATATACTCAACTTGGAAACGTATACGAATGAAAATGGCTTCACACTAAACGTGTGCAAACATGTTTGAACACAACACTTGTGACAAAGAATGATTCAACTAGAGGTGGAAAGAATACCAAAATTTTGTAACTGGACGAGTACGAGTACGATTACAGCGACTTCAGATTTCCTTGAGTATGAGTAAGTACGAGTACGATTACAGCGATTTCAGATTACCTTGAGTACGAGTACAACGTTTTTCAGTGCTTTACCTAGTGCTTGCATGAGCAAAGCTTATTTGTTATGAGACAATATGAACACATTACAATGGAAAATGAAAAAAATGGACACGAAAGGAACAAAAAGTATTTGCTTTACTGTTACATAATATACGAGTATATATATTACACACACACACACACACACATATACTGTATATATATATATATATATATATATATATATATATATATATATATATATATATATATATATATATATATATATATATATATTCACATGTACTTATAAAGTTATAAGTAATATCAATTACGCAATGTTTTATTCAACATCTTTTGTAAGATGTTTTATATTCCATCAAAATAACTCGGCTTTCTTATAAAACTAAATCCTTAAACTATAAAAAAAACACCTACAATTCCTTCCATTTTCTGTTTAAGTAAAAAAAAAATGACCCACAATGTTTCAACCATTTTCCAGTTGGTCAATAAATTTACAAAAGAATTCAGCCACCAAGATTTTGAGCTTCGCATTCTGAGCCAGTGGGTTAAAAATTTGTGAAGCTACAGTATACTGTATTTAAAATGTAAGTGCCTCATGTGCTTAAAGTAAATGCAAAGCTCTCATCCCTAAACTATTAAAAATAATGTTTGTCTTCATCTCGGTACTCTGCGAAGGTGCCCTCGCCGTAGGCAAGTTTGCCAAGCACAAGCCCCAGCCCGTAGGGCAGGGAGCCTAAGTCTCTGCTTGTAAAAACTAAAAATATAAATACATACCTTGTAAAACTCAGATGTGTATATACAAGGCTATTCAAATTGATTCACCTGATTTCAAATGAGAATATATTTTAATGTTACAAATACAGAGTGATTTGTGATACATCAACCAAAAGAAAAACCGTCCAAATTTTGTCTCTCACCTCATAAATGCTCTATGTGACTTCCCCTAGTTACACGAGCAACGTCGACACGATAGTCGAATTCCTCCCATACTCGCTCCAGCATGTCCGTTGTCACTGACTCTACGGCAGTAACAATGCGAGTTCGGAGCTCATCCAAAGATGTGGGCAACGGTGGCACGTACACAGTATCCTTAACGTACCCCCAAAGGAAGAAGTCGCACGGTGTAAGATCCGGCGACCTAGGGGGCCAGCTGTGGAGCACTAAGTCATGGGGCCCACTGCGACCAATCCAACGGCGAGTGAGCACTTCGTTGAGAAAACGGCGAACATCCAAATGCCAATGAGGCGGCGCCCCATCTTGCTGGAAAATGTAGTCGCCGGAATCTTCGTTCAATTGGGGAAATAACCAGTTCCGCAGCATATCCAGATAGGAGTGACCAGTCACTGTGTTTTCCATGAAAAAGAAGGGGCCGTAAACCTTTGCCCGGGAAATGGCACAGAAGGTGTTAACTTTAGCTGAGTCGCGCTCGTGCTCGATTGTTGCATGTGGTTGTTGCGTGCTCCATATGCGAAGGTTGTGACGGTTCACCTTGCCACTTAAATGAAAAGTTGCTTCGTCACTGAACACCAGGCGGGGAGCAAATTCGTCATCCTCCATAGCCTCCTGCATAAGATCGCAAAAGTTCTATCGTTTTAACTTGTCCCCCGGCCGTAGAGCCTGCAACAGTTGCAACCTGTATGGCTTCATATGCAAGCGCCGTCTCAAAACACGCCAAACAGTCGTCTGAGGAAGTCACAATTCTCGACTGGCGCGGTTTGTTGATTTCCTCGGGCTACGTTGGAAACTCTCTCTGATTCTTTGCACATTATCCTTAGACACGCGCGGTCGTCCTGTGGACTTGCCTTTACACAAACATCCTGTTTCCTCGAACTGCCGATACCACCGACAGACGCTCTGAGCACCCGGTGGATCTGTTCTGTAACGTCGACGAAACTCACGCTGCACTGTGACTACCAATTTACAGCTCGAAAACTGCAACACACAAAACGCCTTCTGCTGTGCGGACGCCATTTTCACACTGACTGTTTGTTGCTAGGCTAGGCCACGGCGTGACTTTGGAGCCCTCTCGCGGTGATCTTGTAAAACTTGGAGATTTCCTCTTTCATGTGGTGTATGCCCAGTTGATGCACGGTTGATAGATACGGAAGTATTCTCAGTTGAAATCGGATGAATCATTTTCAATAGCCCTGTATATTATATGTGCAACCTTCCACAATGACGTCAGATACCACCAGATCTCTACAGATCTCTAACTAATACTAACCTCCGCGATGCCCTGCGCAAGCATTTATAGTCTGCTGAAGGCTTTCTAGAACATTCTGGAAGCTATAGGTTGTTGTTGTTGTTGGTTAGCCGATCAGCCCACCCTGATCGAGCAAGCCGGCGGCACGCAGGTAACCAATCGCCCTCTCCAGAGTGGACCAGAGGTTCAGCGCACTAGTGATGTTGTGTTGTGTTCGTTGTTGTGCTAGAGCGGTAGAGTCTATCATAATGTGTTCAATTGTTTGTGGTGTGTCGTGGCACAGGTGGCAGGTGTCGTTTGTGGAGTTGTCTAGTCTGTGTTTATATGTCCGTAAGTTGGGGTGATGTCCACATCGGAATCGTGCTAAGTTAACTCGATCCGATCTGCTCAGGCTGATCTCTGACCTGTCAATGGGTGGCGGCTTCGCACCTAGGACGCATTCGGACGGAGTCGTGTCAGTGCTTTGTGGGTTAGGTGTGTGTGTATGTGTTTACTATACTGTGTGATGTCTGTGGGGCGTGGTATGGAATGGAGTATTTGGTTATAATGTCTCTCTGATGTTACCTTAACGGTGCGAGGTGTTGGTGCATGATTGTACATGTAGTGGCAAGGGTGTTGTGGGTTAGTTGTCGCTGCTGCCATGAATTGTGTTCCCCTCATGTCTAAATGTTCCCTAATTTTCAGTATTTTTGTTTCTGTGTGCAGGTGTTCTTTTGGTGTTGTTTGAGTATATCCTGTAATGATACGAAGTGCGTTGTTTTGTATTGTCTGTAAGGTGTTTATGTGTGTTTGAGATAATGGGTGCCCAGCATGGGCTAGCATAGTCCATAACTGAGCGAATATATTGTTTGTATATGAGTGATGTTGTTTCCTGCTGGTGTCCAAAGTTTGTGCCTGTTAGTACCCTAAGCGTGTTAAGTCTTGACGTACATTTGTTTTTAATGTCCTGAATGTGGTTTGCAAAAGATAATGATGGGTTGTATGTGACCCCAAGTATTTTGGTCCTGTGAGTGTGTGGAATGTTGGTGTTGTTTAGTGTAATCTGTGGAGTTATCTGGTGTTCTTTTGTGTTGCTTGTTAGCAAGGTGATGGTTGATTTTGTGGGCGCTACTTTGAGTCTATTGTGTGTGAGCCAGTCTTGTATACTGTTTGTGTATGTTTGTAGGTTATTTGTAGCGGTGTCAATGTTGTTGTGGGTGGATGTTAGAGCGATGTCATCTGCATATGATGATAAGGTAAGCTTGTTATCTATGGGTGTTGGGATGTCATGCATGTACAGTATAAGTTGAACAGTGTTGGTGAGAGAACAGAGCCTTGAGGGACCTCGTTCGGAAAAAGCTTGTTTTTGGATGACTTGCCATTAAATGTGATATGTGAGTATCTTCCTGAAACATTGTTGCTCAGCCACCTTTTGGTGTTATTGTGCATGTTTGTGTTGAGTATTTTGTTTATGAGAGGGAAGCGTGGGATAGCATCAAATGCTTTACTAATGTCTATTGTTGTTAATAGTGTACGTTGAGCTGGTCGTCTGGAGTTGATGTCATCCATGATGTGCTGCGTGAGGTTAGTGAGTAATGTCGTGGTTGAGTGGTGAGGTCTGAATCCATGTTGAGTAGGCGATAGTGGTATGTGTGGGTTGGTGATTTGTAAGATTAGTCTTTCTTTTACTTTGGAAGATGTGCATAGTAAAGTAATGGGTCTATAGGAAGCTGGTTCTGTTGGGTTTTTGTTTGGTTTAAGTAGTGTAATAATTTTACCTCGTTTCCATATGTCAGGAATAATACAGTGGAAGCTATAGGTTGCTATAGTTACCGAACAGCATAGACAAATTAGTAGCACGTGGTAACTGGTCACGAGAGGTTGATTGGTCGAGTACGAGTATGAGTACGATTACAGCGATTTCAGATTACCTCGAGTACGAGTACAACAAATACACGTACTCGAGTACAAGAATACTCGAGTGCTGATATATTCTTTCCACCTCTGGATTCAACATGTGAACAGAGTCTCCTTAAGAAGGACATTTTTGAAAAATTAGTTTTTGTGAAATGTAACAATGTCTTCCTGAAAGACATTCAGCAATAGTTTTAAGATTTCTATTTTTTTCTTATATGAATAATCGATTAATCCTTTAGGCATTTTGTAATTTTTTATTCACGATTTATTTTAGTGGATTCTCTTCAATAATTTTCGTTTTCGTAATACTAAATGCAAGACCAATTTTATTTTACATTTTTAGTTTTTTTTACTTAAGATCTATTGATCGTTATTAATATTATTTCAAATGGTAAAATTGTTAAATTGTATCGCTTATTATTTAAGTATGAGTCTAAAATCAGGTATTGTTTCATTGTATTACTATATAGCTGACCTTAATTAAATATTTGCTCGAGAGTCAGAAATTCTTTTATAATTGCGATGTACATATATCATATTCTTATATTGAGAAAGACTATATTTTCTAGTTTATTATAAAAGTAACGGTAACTGTAACGCATTACTTTTCCATAGAAGTAACTGTAGTGGTAATGACGTTACTTTCTATTGCTCGTAACGGTAACGGTAACGCCGTTACTTTAAAAAGTTAATGCGCCCAACACTGCCCGCAGTCACTCATAGATTCGCAGCAACCATTTTTTCAGTCCGTCTAGCCGTACGTTCTGAAATTTTGCGAGGTCGTCCACACCTTCATAGACTTTTGATTGTTCCAAATCCTTTCCATTTGTTTATAACTGCAGCAACCGTCCTAAATGGAATTCGAAATTGTTCTCCTATCTTCCTATAACTCTTTTCAGACTCGCGTGCGGCAATAACAGATCTCTGAAGATCTGTACACAGCTCTTTACCACGACGGCATATTGCTTACTGATGACTCGTATAGTCACTAGTCATCCGTCTTCCGTGAAGATTCACGGAGAAAAATCTAGAATTCAGAATTGTCAAGTCTCTAATCAGTAAATAGACAACTACTGATTAAAATTTTTAATTCTTGAAGCCGAAGGTGGAGGCACAAAGTATCAAATAATTTTGTAAATAAATGTACGAAAACTTTTGCATTTTAACTTTTTTATTTTTCTCAAATTCTCTGATGTTTTACATTGTATGTTGGAGTTAAACGATTTTTTTTTATTTGTCAAATTTTTCCAAACGAACGGTAAACTTTTCGTAATTATCCTATGCATGATACAAAATATAAGGACAAATTCCTCTGTTTGAGTAATTATGAGTGCAACTGTGTATATATATATATATATATATATATATATATATATATGTAAAAAGTGAACAATGAACAATTCCTATACCATCGTTATATGGATTCATTGTCTTCATGCAGTACTTATGTTCGTATAGTTTTTATGTTTGAATGTTCATTTTTACATAAGAAGCCAAAATCGCCTAAGCGAGTTTTGGATAGAATTTCGATTTGTACGTCTTTATTCATTACTGTATTTTTCTAATTCATCTTTTCTAATAATGACTTATACACTAGGACGTCATAAAATAACTTTATTCTCTTTACGTTTCCCATACTTTGTACACTGAATCACGTTCTTAGTATTTGGACATCTTCCGTATTCAATGTATGGTAAATTCTTTAGTAATAATGTTGTGGTGTTATGTAGTATAAGTATTATTATTCAACCATATTCATCCATACGTCACATTTTCCCGTCATTAATTCCCTTGATCATTATCCTATATAAATTTTATTAAATATTCATTTTTACTCGTGTCAATCTGTGAAATGCAAAACTTTTGCCTTCGTTCGAAAACGCAAAAATACGTTCTCGTATTATTTTTTCATTTTTATTTTTAACTATATCACCTCCCGCATTGAACTAAAAAATGCTGAGTTAAGTTATCAAATTCCGCTCACTACGACAGAATCGAACGCTTCTAAGATAAATACCTCCGTTCGCTCTGATTTCAAATTTATAACATATTATAACATATTATGTTGTACATAAATCCAAACCATATGTGCCCCATGTACTTTGTATTAAATTTCTAACATCTTAATTGTCTATTAATATGAAACACTGTAAAAACAAAACAAAGTTATAGTAACTGTTTAATTGTAATTAACTGTAATACTTTAATTTAATATAAGTAATGTACTTCAATGAAACTGTAATTAAATGTAATGATTTAATTTATAATGTAAGAATGTACTTTAATAGAACTGTAATGGACAATCATAAGCGAATGTGAAGTAATCCATAATTGTAATCGTAATTGTAATGAACCAAAATTAATACGTACTCAGTCGTGTACTTAATTTGTACTTATGTGTACTATTACGAAATGATATCGCCTTCATAAATGTAGACTCGGCGAAAAATACAAATTAGTTTTTATTTTTATTTTTTAAAATTTTTATTTGCAATCTTTCAAACATCTGATCATGTGTTTAAAAGGGGGAAACTTAACCTTCGACTGTCTTCCCCCAAACATTTAGGTTTATATTATACATGTATTTGTAAAATTACGGCACTTGATTATTGCACTTCATTAAGTCACTTCTTCATTATAGCACTTCATTAGGACTCCTTTGTTAGCAGCCTCGCTGCGAGGAGGGGGCAGAGGCCCCTTGCCTCAACTTTTCTTAGATTCCGGCCTGAGCCATGGTCGAAAGAGGTCGAACATCTACCCCTGTAAATTCAGAGCACTACCTGTATATTTTGAGAAGTAAACCACAGTAAAAGAAGTTTTTATCTTTTCCTTCGAGCCTTGTTCTCTTCAAGAATTTAGTCAGTAAAGTCGATTCCGAACCGACTCAGGGCCATAGACGGAGGGGTTAACATTGTGGCGACCCTTTACCATGATCTTAACAGATTATTTTAAGAAGAAGATTATTTTAAGAAGAAGATTTTAAGAAGAAAAAGATTTTAAGAAACAATTTTAAGAAGAAGATTTTAAGAAGATTTTAACAAGAAGATTTTAACAAGAAGATTTTAACAAGGAGATTTTAACAAGAAGATTTTAACAAGAAGATTTTAACAAGAAGATGTTCACAAGAAGATTTTAACAAGAGGCCACTCTTTGGCCAAGATAGAAATTACCCTGCATCAGGATAAAACCAGTTGACCGGCGTGTCACGACTTCTTCGTAACATCCACCCTTGAACCGGTGTGTCACGACTCCAAGTTCTCCACGCCTAGTTTTCATCCAAGAAGAAGTAGCCAGGAAGACGTCTTCAGGACACGTCTCTGAGGATTTCGCCCGTGGAAAATTTTGTTAAGTACAGTTTGTTTTTTAAGTAATTTATAAACACTTGAAAAGTCCGTATTATCAACAGTTAATATTTAGTATGGAGCCACAATTAACACAAAACACAGTGAACACTTCAGACACCAGTGATACACTTTTTTTTTTTAGTGAAACAGTAATTGTCACAGAGTTAATTGTAACAGAGAGTTAATTGTAACAGAGAGTTAATTGTAACAGAGTTAATTTCAAGAGAGTTAATTTCAAGAGAGTTAATTTCAAGAGAGTTAATTTCAAAGAGAGTTAATTTCAAAGAGAGTTAATTTCAAGAGTTATTTTCACTGTTATATTCAGTATAGAATAATTTTATTTTATGTACCTTCCCGTACATTAGAGTGAAATGTTGTTTACATTTTATATTTTTGTTTGCAAATTTTTTTCAAATTATTGAATTGAATTGACTTGCAAATTAAGAGAGAGAGAGAGAGAGTTTACAGAGAGTTTATAGATTTAGAGAGATACTTGAAGTAATTTTGAAGTCATTTTTTGAAGTCATTTTTGAAGTCATTTTTTGAAGTCAGTTTTTGAAGTCAGAAGGTTGCACCAAGAGGGTCAACCAAAACAGAGGTTAATCGTCTCCACTTGATAGAGATCAAGTGCAGTCATTTTCCATTTTCAGTTAATTTCAAGTTAGACAGTTTAAGTTATAGAGATACTTGATTGCATTTCAAGTAAGTCGGTTACACCAAGAGGGTCAACCAAAACAGAGGTTAATCGTCTCCACTTGATAGAGATCAAGTGCAGTCATTTTCCATTTTCAGTTAATTTCAAGTTAGACAGTTTAAGTTATAGAGATACTTGATTGCATTTCAAGTAAGTCGGTTGCACCAAGAGGGTCAACCAAAACAGGTTAATCGTCTCCACTTGATAGAAATCAAGTGCAGTCATTTTCCATTTTCAGTTAATTTCAAGTTTAAGTTTCAGGATACTTGACAAGCGTTCAAGTCAGACAGTTTCAGAATACTTGATAGAGTTCAAGTCAGACAGTTTCAGAATACTTGATAGAGTTCAAGTCAGTTTCATTTTCAGTTTCAGAATACTTGATAGAGTTCAAGTCAGTTCCATTTTCAGTTTCAGAATACTTGATAGAGTTCAAGTCAGTTTTATCCCAAGTCAGAGTTTAAGTTCCAAGTCAGAGTTTAAGTTCCAAGTCAGAGTTTAAGTTCCAAGTCAGAGTTAAGGTCCCAAGTAATTTCAATGCAGTCAATTGAATTCAACTTTTTCTTTGTAAGTTAAGAGAATTTAATTTAAAAAATGTAATTTAAGAATTTAATTCAACCTTTTTTTGTGCTGTAAAAGAGAATTTAATTCAACCTGAATTGACCGGGTTGCGTCTTTAGTTAACCTTTTTTTTGTTTGTGAGAAGGAAATTGACCGATTTGTCTTTTCTTTTCATGCCATTGTTGCGTATATAAATATATAGGTAAAATGACAAATTTTATTGTTTGTAACAAAACCGTTTTTACAAAGGTTGTAACGATTTTGGTAATTATTGTAATGTATATGAGGAACATGCCGTCCCTCCGTTTGTTGAACTCTTTTAATTTTTTGTTCTAAGTAGTGTGACAAGCAATCTTTTTTTTAAAAAGAGCAAAGTGCTCACGAAAGACGTATTGTCAATTTCAAACTTATACCCCCTGCTTAGTCACTCAATTCCCCCGTATGATCGCACATACCCTAAATTTCAGTTGTTTGTTCTTTTTTGTCATTTAATTTTAATAAAACTTCTACACAATAAAACATATGTATTTATCATATGCAAACAAGTTTTCAGACCAAAATATCAAATAATTCAAATTCTATCAACATTTAACGAAAGAGTATAATTTTTCTACTTAACATGCAAAAATTATTAAACCTTTTTAATATTTTTTTTATTATATAAAAATAATTTTTAATGTAAAATTTAATTGAAATTATTAAAAGAAAAGATTGTTCGAAATGCTTTCCTTCCATTTCAATAACTTTTTTATTCTTGGTCGAAATTCATCTATGGCTCGATTTACTTTTATTTTTTAAAAATATTATAAAATTATGTTAGCTCATTAAAATGCATAATTGATCTCTAGTTTTAATTTGTATTTGTAATTTTTTTTTGTTCATGCATTTATTCAGTTAATTTAACAATCCTCTCAGCTAATCTGTCTCTCGAAATTATCAGATACACACTTTGTACCCAATAAACATAAATACACATTTGACCACAGGTCTATACATCATCCACTACGTAATTCGATTTGTACCTACAACAGTCAATAAAAAATGCATGTATGCACACTATATATACTATATATACAAACCTTATGCTAAAATCATTGGATCACAATAAAACTATTTCATTGCGCGTAAGTGCTAACTATGTAATTTAATCTTAATCATTTTTGCTTTCTAATATATCTTGCTCATGCATTTATTCAGTTAATTGAACAATCCTCTCAACTAATCTGTCCCTCGAAATTGTAAGATACACACTTTGTACCTAGTACATAAAAATACACACTAGACCACAGGTCTATACATCATCCATTACATAATTCGATTTTTTTACCTACAATAGTCAATAAAATTAGTTACGAATTGTACTATCATGGTAACCTTGAAAATCCATGAACTTTAAAATTTATATTTTTCCCTTTTATCTACTATTCATTATGTATGTAATTTTTCCCACAGAAAAATAAAATTTTGTAAAAATTTTAACCATATCATTGTTTGTCTAACTTAATTGTTTGTCTAAAATTAAAGTTTTAATCTTTGAATTTTTATATTTTATAATAGCCCTCTTAGCGAGTGTCATGTTAAAAATTTGGATACTCTGCATTGTACTCAACTACCCGAACTCGTTCTGTATAAAACTTGTATTGTAAAAAAGAATGTCGTCATCTAACTTGAATTACTTACGATGTTATTTTCTCAATTGTATTATATTGTATTAATTGTTTTATATTATTGTATTAATACCATGTTGGAGGGGGAAACACTGTAAAAAGTGAACAATGAACAATTCCTATACCATCGTTATATGGATTCATTGTCTTCATGCAGTACTTATGTTCGTATAGTTTTTATGTTTGAATGTTCATTTTTACATAAGAAGCCAAAATCGCCTAAGCGAGTTTTGGATAGAATTTCGATTTGTACGTCTTTATTCATTACTGTATTTTTCTAATTCATCTTTTCTAATAATGACTTATACACTAGGACGTCATAAAATAACTTTATTCTCTTTACGTTTCCCATACTTTGTACACTGAATCACGTTCTTAGTATTTGGACATCTTCCGTATTCAATGTATGGTAAATTCTTTAGTAATAATGTTGTGGTGTTATGTAGTATAAGTATTATTATTCAACCATATTCATCCATACGTCACATTTTCCCGTCATTAATTTCCCTTGATCATTATCCTATATAAATTTTATTAAATATTCATTTTTACTCGTGTCAATCTGTGAAATGCAAAACTTTTGCCTTCGTTCGAAAACGCAAAAATACGTTCTCGTATTATTTTTTTCAATTTTATTTTTAACTATATCACCTCCCGCATTGAACTAAAAATGCTGAGTTAAGTTATCAAATTCCGCTCACTACGACAGAATCGAACGCTTCTAAGATAAATACCTCCGTTCGCTCTGATTTCAAATTTATAACATATTATAACATATTATGTTGTATATAAATCCAAACCATATGTGCCCCATGTACTTTGTATTATATTTCTAACATCTTAATTGTCTATTAATATGAAACACTGTAAAAACAAAACAAAGTTATAGTAACTGTTTAATTGTAATTAACTGTAATACTTTAATTTAATATAACGTAATGTACTTCAATGAAACTGTAATTAAATGTAATGATTTAATTTATAATGTAAGAATGTACTTTAATAGAACTGTAATGGACAATCATAAGCGAATGTGAAGTAATCCATAATTGTAATCGTAATTGTAATGAACCAAAATTAATACGTACTCAGTCGTGTACTTAATTTGTACTTATGTGTACTATTACGAAATGATATCGCCTTCATAAATGTAGACTCGGCGAAAAATACAAATTAGTTTTTATTTTTATTTTTTTAAATTTTTATTTGCAATCTTTCAAACATCTGATCATGTGTTTAAAAGGGGGAAACTTAACCTTCGACTGTCTTCCTCCAAACATTTAGGTTTATATTATACATGTATTTGTAAAATTACGGCACTTGATTATTGCACTTCATTAAGTCACTTCTTCATTATAGCACTTCATTAGGACTCCTTTGTTAGCAGCCTCGCTGCGAGGAGGGGGCAGAGGCCCCTTGCCTCAACTTTTCTTAGATTCCGGCCTGAGCCATGGTCGAAAGAGGTCGAACCTCTACCCCTGTAAATTCAGAGCACTACCTGTATATTTTGAGAAGTAAACCACAGTAAAAGAAGTTTTTATCTTTTCCTTCGAGCCTTGTTCTCTTCAAGAATTTAGTCAGTAAAGTCGATAAGTTATAAAAGAAAAGTCGATAATTTTAGTATCAGAGAAAGTATCAGAGTATTATAGAAAGAGAAGAATTAAAAATTGGCGACCCTTTGCCCAAATTAAGAGACAACCCAAGCACCATAGAAGATATTGGCATAACAGTCTGGCGAGTCTGTAGCCAAGAGTTTAACAAGAGGCGACCGAAAAGAATTAGAATGTTATAGAAGAAATATCCGTTGCTGCCTCCTAACTAGAACCCCCGTCGATTCCGAACCGACTCAGGGCCCTGAGAAACTTACATGTTAAACACAGACCGTGCATGGAACAAGGAACTCTTCTGGGAAAATTAAATCCACTATAGTCCGAATAAGTAATGGTAAATGACAAATACCATAGTTTTTCTTTTTCATGATGCTAGCCCGACGTGGGCAACGGGTCTCTCTGGATTTAATTTTCCCAGAAGAGTTCCTTGTTCCATGCACGGTCTGTGTTTAACATATAAGTTTCTCAGGGGACCATTCTGAGTTTGTGTATATTAAACGGACGTGTTACGTGCCTTGAAAAGTGGACGCTCAATGTCCCGGTTGAGGTTTAAGTTTTGGTTTTTTTGGCTAAAAATACAATAGTTACCCCTTTTTCTTTGATTTATTCAATCCGACGTGAATGCAACGAGTCTTTTACTTATATAGAGGTTCTAAATGTAGTGGGACTAGGCTTGCTTTAAACCCTAGATCCATGTCCCAAAGCTGGATCCTGTCTGCTTTGCAGATAGCTGGTGAGGGAAGCTATATTTATGGGACCTCTTTGCGAGAGACCCGTTGCCCACGTCGGGCTAGCATCATGAAAAATAAAAACTATGGTATTTGTCATTTACCATTACTTATTCGGACTATAGTGGATTTAATTTTCCCAGAAGAGTTCCTTCTTCCATGCACGGTCTGTGTTTAACATATAAGTTTCTCAGGGGACCATTCTGAGTTTGTGTATATTAAACGGACGTGTTACGTGCCTTGAAAAGTGGACGCTCAATGTCCCGGTTGAGGTTTAAGTTTTGTTTTTTTGGCTAAAAATACAATAGTTACCCATTTTTCTTTGATTTATTCAATCCGACGTGAATGCAACGAGTCTTTTACTTATATAGAGGTTCTAAATGTAGTGGGACTAGGCTTGCTTTAAACCCTAGATCCATGTCCCAAAGCTGGATCCTGTCTGCTTTGCAGATAGCTGGTGAGGGAAGCTATATTTATGGGACCTCTTTGCGAGAGACCCGTTGCCCACGTCGGGCTAGCATCATGAAAAAGAAAAACTATGGTATTTGTCATTTACCATTACTTATTCGGACTATAGTGGATTTAATTTTCCCAGAAGAGTTCCTTGTTCCATGCACGGTCTGTTTAACATATAAGTTTCTCAGGGGACCATTCTGAGTTTGTGTATATATATATATATATATATATATATATATATATATATATATATATATATATATGATTTATGTATTGTCAAAATTTTTGAATTATTCGTCAAATTTATGGAGAGGTTATAGAAAGAAACATTAGTTCTTATATACCTCTCATGGTTCTCTTTATGCGAAAAAAATAATTAAATTTAATGTTATTCATTAACACACACACACACACACACACACACACACATATATATATATATATATATATATATATATATATATAGCGAGGAATAGGAGGACGAAAAGATGGTACATGTTTATTTACAGACGTTTCGAAAAAGTTCAGTTTCCATCATCAGTTCTAAAAAGTTTAAAATCAAATAGAAATAAATAAGTATAATAAACAAAAACAAACAATATATTAAAATGAACGTGCGACAATGGTTACAATATATATATTAAATTCAAATTAAAAGATTAAAAATGGAATAATATAAAATATAAGAGTATGGACATTGGACATTTGGACCCTAATTAAAAAATATAAAACGGTTAAAAGGTGAATCAGAATTAAAGGGGGTCTTACCAAGTTGCTAACGTAGTGAAAGATTAATTGTACAGAAGATTGGGGATGGTTGCTTCTGTACAGTTAGCAACCTGGTAAGACCCCCCCCCCCCTTAATTCTGATTCACCTTTTAACCGTTTTATATTTTTTACTTAATGTCCAATGTCCATACTCTTATACTTTATATTATTTCATTTATAATCTTTTAATTTGAATTTAATATATATTGTAACCATTGTCGCACGTTCATTTTAATATATTGTTTGTTTTTGTTTATTATACTTATTTATTTCTATTTGATTTTAAACTTTTTAGCACTGATGATGGAAAATGAACTTTTCCGAAACGTCTGTAAATAAACATGTGCCATCTTTTCGTCCTCCTATTCCTCGCTAAGCTACGTTTCCCTAAGAACAAACCATTCAACCAAGTATATATATATATATATATATATTACCAATCCTAACAGAACTAATTCATTTAGTACATCTCAAATTTACTGTAATGACGGTCTACAGTAGGGACCAAAAAATGGGTCGGTTATCTATAAAATATTAGCCTATATAGAGGTCATTAAAATGTTTATCACATATTACGGCTAAAGTTTAGGTCCACTCTTCCACAATTAGATGAGCAGATATTAAAAACTCTTCGTTTTTAAGGAAATTAAAAAACTTGTTCCGTTTGTGAAAGTTTCCGCTTTGTTACGGAGTACGGCAACACATTTTAAAGGCATTTGGCATTTATTTACAATGAACAAACTTTAACTAACTTTAAATGCTCTAAATATGACTCCATCAGTTTCAAATTTACAGTTAACTCATTACGTCATGAGCCTCCAACATCTATGATTTGTTGTAACAGTAGCGCTCGTCCGAGTTGCATCATTATAATATCGCAACTTTTATGGATATTAATAAACTAAAAAATTATTAATTAATGCACAATTATTAATTAATTATTAATTAATTAATGCACAATTTTATAAAAATTAATTTTATTCGTTGAAATTTTATCGCAAAAATTGTCTGATACACTCTCATTTTAAAAATGTATATATCTATTTCGCTACTCACTGGGTGTTATAAGCGCACAAGAATAATCAAAGAGACTATATATATATATATATATATATATATATATATATATATAGACTATGCATATATGGAGATAATTGCTGAAATGCCTACAGATATATAAAAATGAAAGTCCTCCGTTGAGTATTTTATATTTTATAGGAATTTAAAGTTTCTTTATGATAAAGCCTTTAGAAAATAAAAATTATATTTTTAACTAATTCTATCTTATAAGAATTTCTTAGACCTTTCTGATGGTATATATAGAAAATGTGACATTTTTGATTACTGTCTTAGAGCGTTTGTCCGCTGCGAAATTTTCAAAAATTCTAACTTGAGCCTCCATCACAAAATGTAACCTAAAGATGATGTCCATTACATCCTTAAATAAAAACTATGAGAGATATGAACTTGAAATTCTTATCGTCTACATACATGAGAGTATAAAAATAAACTTTCTCTGTTACGAATTTATTATTTTATAATTTCTATTTGAAAATTGATTTATGAGTATTTATGCATTTTTTAAATATTTTAAATTTTAAATTACTCTATCTGATAGAATTGTTGATGAGCGTTCTACTGGTATATATATATATATATATATATATATATATATATATATATATATATCTGATATATGTGTTTTGCTGTTGTGGCGGTTACACGTGTTTCGATCGAAGTCCGAATAAAAGCGATATTACAGTAAAAATCCTGCAGTTAATCAATTTTAAACGGTGCCGATATTGTGAGTTAATTGATAGTGCATAGCGGTATTTCTTTTTAAAAAAGTAAAAATCGCGGCGTATACCAAAAAAGTGAATGAAATCAAAGTGAATTAATATATACAGCATTTGTTTTTGTTATTTTTCCGAGTCTCTTTGTGAGGAAAGTTTTGTTTTTTGAAGTGCCCGCAAATATCCCCCCATTATCCCCCGCAGCCACGGTCGAGAGGACCAATCAGTGAGAAGTATACAGCGTGCCACATCCCCTACCCTGGAGTAACGGAAAATTCTTTCCCTCACACAGCTTGAGTCATCCCCCACCCAATACCTCCCATAATACCCCCTTTTTGAGTCACTTCACCAACATGGAAATTAATGCATCATGCAACTCTGTGGAATCTGTAAAAATGCAACAGCTGAGACAGAGGCGATCAGGTGCGATTTTTGTCAGCTACTTTTTGATTTTAAATGCCTAGAATGGGGAGATGAAAAAATCTCCCTTATAACGAACGCAAAGCAGTTTAATGGAATAAAATTTTTCTGCGAGAACTGCTTGACCGAATTAAACTCTTTTACGGTATTTAAAGCAGAAAGAGACTACGAGAAGAGAATGAAAGAGGAAAGTGGAAACAAAGAACTGGAAAACGGAAGAAACGGAGAAAGGCGAAATAGAAAGAATTCAAATACCGTCACAAAATGAGGCCGAAAACACACAGGCGACAAAGAGTGTAAAGACAACACACAGCATAAGGGCAACGAAGGACACAAACACAACTAGCACAAATAGCACAAATAGGACAAGACAAGAGGGCAGTCAAGTAAACGAAGTAAAACTGTCCCCCAATAAGGAGCAAAAAACAAAAGCCAAGAGTAAATATGGGGAAGGAATTATATGCAGGTATTATATAAAAGAAAATTGCAGATTTAAAAGAGGACAATGTATATATGAACATCCCCCAATATGCAATTTCTTCTATAATAATGGTCGTTGTAAATTTGGAGACGGATGTAAATTCTACCACCCGGACATTTGCAGAACTTACGCAAAATACGGAACCTGCAAATTCGGGAATAAATGCTACTATCAACATCTCCCGACGGACTCAACGAACAAAGGAAAAAGTTTAAATGACAATAGGAATAAAAATAACAATAGGAACAACAATAGGAACACAATAAGCGAACAAGAAAATTTTTTCAACATCTCAGACACCTTACGAATGCTAAATGTCATCCACATGCAGTTGACACAGCTGGAAACCCCCGAGCCAAATCGCTACCGGGCAAGAAGCTACCAATACAAGTAGGAGGAAACGGATCTCTTTCGGAGGATCATAGAGCAACGAATCAAGCGATATCGAAGGAAAACGAACTTGAAATGCACAAGGGGCAACGAAAAACAGAGAACATAAAAATTGTCCTGGCTAATATTCAAGGAATAAGACCAAACCAATCACTCAATAAGGTTTCGTACCTGAAAGGATTTATGGACGAAACAAGGGCGGACATCGCATGCCTCACAGAAACTCATCTTAAAGATTGCCAAGGAAATTGTGAAAACTGCGAACATTGTATTGATAAGAAAGAGATAAATATAGAGGGCTTCAACTTACTAAGAGCGGATAGAACGACGAGACGGAAAGGTGGCTGTGCTATATATGTACAGGAAGGTCATATGACAGAGACGATAATAAGTAAATCAAACAGCTATGTGGAACTCCTAGCAGTGAAAATAGAAAAACTAAACTTGATAGTAATAGTCATCTATAGACCTCCAAGCACCCCAACCGAAAAATTCTCGGAGGCCATTGATGACATTAGAAAGCTAATAAAGGCCATAAACCCTCCATCCCCCAATATAATGATCTGCGGAGACTTTAACTTCCCATTTATAAAATACAAAAAGGTGAATAGGAATATTATATTCACCAGGACAAGGGGGGCACAAGAGAAGATCAGGAACAAGCAAAAATGTTGATGGCTCTCACAAACGAGTTTATGCTGACACAGGAGATAACAGAAAATACCAGAAAAAATAACTGCCTGGATCTGGTATTCACGAATAACACGAACTTGATTGCTGATATAAAAATAACCCCAACCATTATCTCAGACCACAACTTAATCGTGATATCAACAAATATGATGGCAGCATTAGAAGACAATACACATATTGTGGAAAGAAGTAAATTCGGGGCCTTTAACTTAAACTCGAAGACTATAAATTGGGAAGCAATCAGATCGCACATGGCCCAAATAGAATGGAGAACAATTTTCGAGAATAAAACAACGGAAGAAATGCTAACAACTTTGGAGGAAAAAACGCTGAGAATTTTAGAAAAATATGCTCCGAAATCACAGCCAAAAGGAAAGAGGAGCTGGCTAGAAAGGCAAAAGAGAAGACTATTCCGCAAAAGAAAGAGAGTGGAGGCGAAGTTAGGAAACTGCGGAGATAATGGCAGGAAAATAATAAAAGAAAAACTGGAGGGTATCGATAGGGAAATACAAGCCCTGATTAAGGACCATACAGAGAGGGAAGAGGAAAAGGCGGTAGAAGCAATAAAGGAAAATCCAAAATACTTCTATAGCTATGCAAAAAGGAAAACAAAAACGCGCGCCGCTATTGGGCCCTTAAGGACGGGAAATAATGAACTAACCGACGATCCAAAAGAAATATCTGATACATTGAGAGCTCAATATGAATCAGTTTTCAGTACCCAAAAAGTGACAAAGCGATACCTGACATAAATGCATTCTTTGAAGAGGAATTGCAAGGAGAGTATATAACAGACTTTGAGTTTACACCAGAAGATGTAGCGAGAGCTATAGAACAAATGAAACTACATTCAGCTGCAGGTCCGGACAATTGGAACGCATTATTGATTAAAAACTGTAAAAATGAAATAGCTACACCTTTATACTGGATATGGAGAAGATCCCTAGACACTGGGGAAATACCGAGCATCTTGAAAAGAGCAAACATTGTCCCTATATATAAAGGAGGGGACAGATCTCAAGCAAAGAACTATAGACCAGTGTCATTGACGTCCCACCTCACCAAAGTATTTGAAAGAATAGTTAGAGAGAAAATTTATGATTTCTTGGAGACACGGGAAAGATTCAACGAAAATCAGCATGGATTCCGATCAGGTAGATCATGCCTATCACAACTAATAGAGCACTACAACAATATCCTAGATGCATTGGAAGGCAATGACAACTACGATGTTATATACACAGATTTTGCTAAAGCTTTCGATAAATGTGACCATGGTATAACACTGGTATGCATCAATTTTGCTGTCAAGGGTTTTGTAAGTGATTCTTATAGAGTGTTTCCTGCTGATTTCGAATCTGCAATCCGTTTTTCTCAATCAGCTCAGGTTGTCCAGCTATGGCCTCATAAGTAAAATATAATTTTTCGTGATTTTGTCAAAGCGGAATTGGAACAGTAACATCTATCATCACTTGTTTCACTTGTATAATATCTTTTTTTTACTTTTCAGGCATATAGATAAAATATTTCATAATGAATAGAGCGTGTAAAAATGATCCCAATAGATTCTGCTACATATGTGGGACGGTTACCATGCCAAATAACCAGTCCCAAATCACTAAATTTGTGAAGACAATGTATAGAGCATACTTTGGAATTAAGCTAGGGGACCAGGACAAAAATTTCGCCCCTCATATGTGCTGCAAGACGTGCATTGAAAATTTGAGAAGATGGAGCAAAGGCAGAGCGAAATCTTTGCCTTTTGGAATTCCCATGATTTGGAGAGAAGGAAAGGATCACGTGACAGATTGCTATTTCTGCATGACAAACCTCCAAGGTCGGCTTATAAATTTATTTTTCTTAAATATTTTGAAATCCTCGTATGAAACGACATAATATTCACCATAATGTAATATTCACCATATATAGCATAATATTCACCATAATGGTAATCATACATTACATATACATATTGTTATAGAAAATACATTTACACATACATATTGTTATACAAGTTACATTTACATATACAATGATTGTATATTTTCTTTCTTTTTCATTCATATTGTCCCCGAAGGGACATTATGAATGAAAAAAAAGAAATATACAGACTCCATCGACCTATTTCATATCTTACAGACCGCAGCCTTCCCTCACGAGCCGCCACTGTCTGAATGCTTCTTCTATTTCATATGCAAGTTTTATATCCATGTTTCTGTGTTTCTATTTTCAGGAGTTAACAAGAAGAATAAACACATTGTTGTATACCCTGACATTCCTTCTGCTATGAGACCTGTACCCCATGGTCCTGGAATTCCAATACCCGACCCACCTCAAACCCTGGACTTCGATGATTCTGATGATGAATCAATGACCAGTCCCAGTCGTATATACCTCAAAATACCGCTTCAAATGAGCCGAGGCCTCTCAACCAGGCCAAACTTAATGATCTTACCAGGGATTTAGGACTTTCCAAATTAGCTGCCGAGATCTTGGGCTCACGACTTCGAGAGGACAACTTGCTGGCTCCGGGAACAACATTCTCCTGGTATAGGAAACGAGAGGAAGAATTCCGCAATTTTTTTGCAGTGCACGAAAATACCTCTTCCTTAGTGTACTGCTGCAATGTTGAGGAGCTAATCGAATCCTTGGGCCTGCCATATAACGCATCAGAATGAAGGCTATTTATAGACTCGTCTAAACGAAGTTTGAAAGCAGTACTTCTCAACATTGGGAATAGGGTTGCATCAGTCCCTGTAGCACATTCCGTACAACTTACTGAGAGCTACGATAACATGAAAATTTTAATGGATGCTCTCGTACACGACCAACATAACTGGAGGATCTGTGGAGATTTGAAGGTAATACTAATATCATAAGTAAACTATTGCTATTGACTATGTTGTTTTTCCAAAGGTTATTTGAGAGCGTATAAGAACACTTAACTTCCCCACAGAAGTGATACAGTCCAATGCATAGATTTTTTTATCTGATAGAACAAATTCTCTAAATTCTTTAAATATTTTCATTTTTTTTCAGATTGTGGCATTTGTATTGGGAATGCAAGGGGGATACACGAAATACCCATGTTTCCTCTGCAAATGGGATAGCCGAGCGGGCATGGGCATCCAGAGAGAATTTTGAACCTGGGTCGCATAATGTCGTTTCAGTGCCCCTTGTACCACCAACAACAATTTTGCTCCCACCACTTCATATTAAGCTGGGCTTGATGAAAAATTTCATCAAATCAATGAATAAGGAGGGTTCAACATTCCGATATCTAAAGAGTAAATTTCCTCATATATCTGATGCTAAACTAAATGCTGGGGTTTTTGATGGTCCTCAAATTCGAACTTTGATCAAGGATACTCAGTTCGAAAACGCAATGACTCCAACTGAGAAGAATGCCTGGCAGGCATTCAAATCAGTTGTCACTGATTTTCTTGGCAAGCGTAGAAGTCCAGAATACGAGTCCGTTGTCGAAAACTTGATGGAAGCTTTCAAAGCTCATGGGTCGCGCATGTCCATAAAAATGCACTTTTTGTGGTCCCACTTGGACTATTTTCCTGAAAATTGCGGGGATTATAGTGAGGAACAGGGTGAACGATTTCACCAAGATATCAAAATAATGGAAGAGAGGTACCAGGGAAACTGGGATATCAATATGCTGGCGGACTATTGCTGGTGTTTGAAGCGAGACGTGCCCGAAGAAAAACACAGACGGAAAGCCAAAAAAACTTCATTCCTTCCTCAATAAACTTTTTTCCATATTCATTGTATGAATAAAAGTATTTATTCACACAATGTTTTCATTTTTCACGAGTGTTCTTATAATATTACTCGTATCTACAGTGTTTAAGCTAAAAAAATCAATAAATTTGGGGATAAAATTGGACTTATAATAAATGGCCAATAGAGAAAAACCTGACCTGATTGAGGAAAACCAATGTCATTTTCGAATTCAGCATGGTCGAATTATATAATATGAGTTGAAAAAACCCTCACAGCAGACAAAAAAATTTCATATGCATACCAGTGTAATAGGACATAAAATTAAAGACATGGGAATAACAGGCAAAGTGGGAAAATGGATCTACAACTTCCTTAGTGATCGTCTGCAGGTCGTCAAAATTCAAGGTATATCATCATCAGAATCGGAAGTACGCAGCTCAGTACCACAAGGGACAGTACTGGCCCCACTCCTGTTCATTATCATGCTAACAGACATAGACAACGGAGTAAACAGCAATAGTATAGTAACATCCTTTGCAGACGATACAAAGATCAGCAGAAAAATCAGCGATGTACATGACGTGGAGGCCTTGCAGAGGGACACGAACAAAATATACAAATGGTCAGAAGACAACAACATGTCATTCAACGCCCAGAAATTTCAACTCTTGAGATATGGTAGAAAAGAAGAACTTAAACAGACTGCATATTATGCTCCAGATAGACAGGAAATTCAGA
Source organism: Bathynomus jamesi (assembly GCA_023014485.1). Classification (NCBI taxonomy): domain Eukaryota; kingdom Metazoa; phylum Arthropoda; class Malacostraca; order Isopoda; family Cirolanidae; genus Bathynomus; species Bathynomus jamesi. Next base: position 484,414 of record JAJOZX010000399.1, on the reverse strand, counting down.
GAAGCATGAAAGCGATTGATCTCGGGATAATAATGACAGATGATGCGAAATTCGAAACACAAAATCAGATAGCGATAAATAAAGCAAAAAGAGTCGCCGGACAGGTTCTAAGAACGTTCAAGAGAAGGGACAGGACAGTAATGATTCCCCTGCTAAAAACACTGATTATACCAAAACTTGAATACTGCTCAGTTTTGACGTCCCCATATAAAAAGGAAGAAACCAATAAACTAGAAGAAACGCAAAGGCATTTCACAGCCAAGATTGATGGCTGCAAAGAACTCAACTACTGGGAAAGACTACGTAAACTAAATCTGTACTCACTGGAAAGAAGAAGAGAGAGGTACATCATAATCTACATATGGAAAATGATCGAAAAACTGGTACCAAACCTAAAACTAAACCCAATTACCATTCAAACAACACTGGAAAATAGGAAAGGCAGAATGTGTAGTGTTCCCAAATTTTGCTAGAAGCAAAAATGGTGAACATTTCTGCTCCGCTCTCTTTATACAGCGTCTTAATCAGCAGGCCACCTAGGGTACCCATTTATCTACCAACCACTTTTTCTTTATTGTATATATATATATATATATATATATATATATATATATATATATATATATGGGAAGGAAACCGCTCTTCAGGAAGACGTAAATTTTTATTTCTTAACACCGATACAGTTTCGGCTCCTCACAAGCTCTTCTCAATTGGTCTCAATTACGTCTTCCTGAAGAGTGGTTTCCTTCTCCATACTTCGTCGCGACAGTGCGTTATTTTACATTATATATATATAAAACTGATATGTGTGGGTAGTTGGGAGGTAACGAAAATGGTCCACTGAATAGGTAAGGTAGTTAATCTAACAATTATTAAACTCCTTTTATGTCAATGACTGGGTGGATGAAACCAATTAATTGCTCACTAGAGTTATTCACCACACCAATATTTATATACTGTGTGATAGAGCGTGCTTGGTAGTATTGATACACACGAGTGACACGACCAATCAATGAACAAACAAAAAGGACGCTGGTGGAAAAAGCCGAAAACAAAGGATTATTCAAACGATGCATAAATGTTCCTGGAAATTCCTGGAATTGCATACCTTTACAGTTTTTTATTTTGCAATGATCGGATTGTTCTTGCTAGATATATATTATTATGCATCATTTTCATGAGAAAGAAATGTACTTTAATATAATGTTTATTAAATTCTCCTAATATAATTATATAAGACCAAAGTAATGGTCTGACGTTGGAAGAAAAAAAAAGTAGAGAGAAATTTAGTCTTGGAGGCCTCTTAGCAAGACAAGTTTCCCATCAAAATTAGTTTTCTTTACTCATTTAGCTCCAAATTTTATGGGTAACTTGCATATCTGAAAAGAAAATGAGTTTCACTGTCTCAATAAATATAAAGTAATGTTTTTTGAAAGCGCTATCGCTATTGGCCTATCCTAAAGTATTGATACCTACACCCCGATACACTTGAATCATTACACACGATGTCAGTATCACTTTCACTTCAAGACATTATTGTATAGAAATAAGGTAACACAAGTACTACAAAAAATAAGTAAAAAGTACCCACAAACAAATCTGTAGTGAAACAAAAAAAAAAAGGCAAAACAGACCGCGTGACCCTGAACCAATTAGCGGCCATTTTTATTATATACTCTATGGATTTCACGACCCTAAACCAATTGGGAGTCAGTTTTCTTAGATTCTACTCGTTTCAGCTGATTAATTCTTACTTACAATTGGTCAGAAATGGTGGAAGACACGCCTACATATTCAAAATTAACCAATTATGGCATAATTTGTGAATTACGTGTTAATGACGTTACGCGTCTCTTACAGCGATGCGAAGATCTATGGAACGAACGAAGCGTCGTTTTCCGCGATGCGAAGATTTGATGGGTTTTAAGAACGGCATGGTGACCGGGAAGGCTTGAAACAGAAAACCATCTCTACCAGCACGTGCGCTCAGAAATTAAGCAACTAGAAGAAAGACTCCGGTAAGAGATCAGGCCTGACTAAGGAGACCAGCCCTTATCTAATAACACTCAGTAAGTGAACAATTGTATTTCTAAACCCCAGTTTAGTGATAACATTTAAACTAGGTCCAGTTAAATTAGGCCTAAATTGTGGTCTAAGAACTAGCATCAACTCATAGCTTAACAAAGGCTAAGGTAAATTACCCTAACCTAATTTGGTGAGGAATCCAACTGTAGACCTCAATTTACTGTACCGACTCTGGACCATTTCCGGAATCTCTAGGCAATCTTAACCTACGCCACAGTTAGACTGGAGATATTAGGGGTGGGTTAATTGGGGACCAATTCATACAGAGCATTTTTCACACACACACACACACACACACACACACACACACACACACACATATATATATATATATATATATATACAGGGTGGGAGAAAAGTTTTTATACAATCGCCCCTCGCTGTTCGCGGGTATTTCATTCCGCGGAGACCCCGCGAACCGTGATATGAATGTTCAGCGGGAAAAAGTGGGTTACGTAATTGGAGTTTACGTTCCAAATGTATTCGGCTGTATGTATGCAAATTTTCATTCGCTAATAAATTTGCTGACAAATTTTAGTGCACAGACTATCTACAAAATCACTTTGGTTAGTTAGAAAACGGTTTTCTACTGATACTGTATTAGAGAAAATGTACCACCAGAGGGTTTGCGAAGAGTGACGCAAGTAGTGTAGTAAGAGCACCCTCAAATTGGAAACAGATGCTAAGTGATCAGGGACAATACAGGACTTGCTCCCAGTTGTGGCTGTAAAGCTTTGCCGTTGCTCTCTCTGATATATTCGTCTTATTTTTGCTGTGAGGAATATACCGTGGCTGCTATAGTGTTTAACTACTGAAGAGTACTGGGAAAGAAATAATGAAAATAGCATTTTAGACCCAGACATTGTACAGAATTTCAGTAATGACAAAAGGGGTGTGTGTTTGTGGGCCCTAAACTGCCTAGAAGTCCATAAATGGCCAGCTGAGTGAGGTTAGTTGCCGTTTCGCACCTCTGCGGCCACGCGCACGAAATTTCATCCGTCACGCTAATCCGCAGATACACGAAATCACCCGCGAACCGCAAAAAGGGTCACAAATGGTCAACGACTGCTGATCGGGAGGTCGCGAGATCGAGTCCAGGCAAGGATTTCGTAATTTCTGACCACCCGTGGTGAGTCGTGGTTCAGATTACACGTTAAACTGTAGGCCGAAATTGGAGCAACAAGCTTGACCTTCGTCAGAATGAGGAATTCGGGCGGAAGCAAAACCAAGGTTAACCAATATATATATATATACACACCTTTCAACCTTTCAAATGTTCCGTGCGATGATTCATTCATCCTCTTGAGTTGGCCTGGTGAAGTAGAGTGTTGGTTTCTTGTGCTCTCCATTTCACAGAGCCAGGTACGCCCAGCTCATCTGGAATTGTTCTGAGCCAGGCGTCTAGTCTTCTTATGAAGATATCCTCCGCTACACTTCTCGTGTGCCTTAGTTCCTTGGGCAGCTGGTTGAACAGTCTTGGTCCTCTCATAACAAACTATTTTCCTTCAGGGTTGAGGATGTTCCCTGTCTTATATATATATATATATATATATATATGGAGAGAGAGAGAGAGAGAGAGGAGAGAGAGAGAGGAGAGAGAGAGAGAGAGAGAGAGAGAGAGGAGAGAGAGAGAGAGAGAGAGAGAGACCTAAGTTAAATGATTATAACTGTGTAGAAATTTAAATATTCATAATGTTGACGTGGGCATTGATCATCCTTTTTATCATTAGAATATATATATATATAATATATATATAATATTATATATATATATATATATATATATATATCCCCGCAAGGGGGTTCTAAGCTCGTGCTCTTGAGTGCTCTTTGTGCTCGTTTGTACGTGCTTGTTCCTGGAGGTTTCACGTGCGCCCTCCCGGCCCTAGCACCCAAGGATGATGGGGCTCGACCCTGCAGTCCTTGTCATCCTTGGTCTTTTTCCACTTCGACTGTCCCCTCCACCCTTTCTTTTTCCTCTGTCTTTCCTCTCACTTTTTCTTTGTTTTTCCGCTGAGATATGCCCTTTAAATAGAGGCGAATCGGTTCTTCCCGAACTAAAAAAAAAAAAAAAAATATATATATATATATATATATTGTTAATTATCCTGCAATAATTATATTTTCCCTCGTTTATAACATTTAACGATGTATGAGGTGATTTTTTTTAAACATTTGACACATTAAAAGGTGTTTTTATTAACTGAAATAAAAACATGAAATTTTTACTGTACCTTTTCTACTCATGAAGAATTAGTCCTGTAGTGCAGTGGTATTTAACCCTTTTCGCACTGTTACACCTTGAGCTAGCCAACAAAACCGTAAATACCCTCCCCCTCCCCTTTTTAAATGGCAAATATGAGAAAAGGAAAATTAGGAAAGAATAACACAATTTTAGTAGAATCATGTCATCTTTTTGTTGGACAGTTCGTCCCCCCAAGAAAAGTCCGGATTACACCTCGGGGGGTGATTATCCACACTCCCACAGGTTAAATACCACTGCTCTAGTGCAAAACGTGCTCTATGTGATATCCTCACAGCTCATTAACTCTTTGCACACGAACGACAAAATTTTGCAGGGCTCTGGACAGAGTACCTGTTGAAATCTGAGAAATTTCTTGTTCACTTGATGCTTTCATTTCTTTTGTTGTGTGTGGATTCTGGTTAAACACTATCTTTTAAGTAACCCACAGACAAAAGTCACAGGGGTATAGATCTGGTGATGTTGGCGGCCATGATATTCCTTTACCATAAACCGCGGGAAATCTGCTGGACAGGGCTCTTCCATCGAAAGTAACGTGTAAGTATCGTGAGCTGAGAGGACATAACCTAGATCATGTTTTGCACTAGGTGACTGTAGAGAAAGTACAGTAAACGTTTCATGCTTTTATTTCAGTTAATAAACAAACACAAACCTATTAAAGTGTCAGATGTTTAAAAAAAATAACGCGATATTTGACATACAAAAACGCTTTTATACCCTGTTTCTTTTTCTTAATGTAATTTTGTTTTAAATGATTCAATACATTATACTGTACGTATGAAAAGGTCTATAATAATGGTATGTAAGGTTTCTTTATCAATGGGCAGCATTGGCCATATATCATAAAGGGGTGCACGAATTGACACGCTCCTTACTTTTAAGGAAATAATAAACAAACATAGGGCCTAACTGGACTAACGATATTTCGTCAACGTGACATTTTACCAACATATTTTTATGGTTAGATTAAGTTAGGTTAAACTAGGCTTAGGTTAGGTTAGATTTTCGAGTGTGAATAAAATTTTCTCTCGACGAAATGTGTAAAGGTCGAACATAACTCATTACAAGAAATTATATTCATGTGAAAAGTCAGATAATTTCGCAACGAAGCCACGATTAGTGTGTAAGCTCGTGCCTTCAAAAGGTATTCGATGACCCAAGCGAAAGATAGTCATAATCAGAGGATAGAATCAATACCCACGTATGTAATAGAACTAAAAGGAATATAACTAATTACACTGGTATGCATCAATTTTGCTGTCAAGGGTTTTGTAAGTGATTCTTATAGGGTTTTTCCTGCTGATTTCGAATCTGCAATCCGTTTTTCTGTCAGCTCAGGTTATCCGGCTATGGCCTCATAAGTAAAATAGAATTTTTCGTGATTTTGTCAAAGCGGAATTGGAACAGTAACATCTATCATCACTTGTTTCACTTGTATAATATCTTTTTTTACTTTTCAGGCATATAGATAAAATATTTCATAATGAATAGAGCGTGTAAAAATGATCCCAATAGATTCTGCTACATATGTGGGACGGTTACCATGCCAAATAACCAGTCCCAAATCACTAAATTTGTGAAGACAATGTATAGAGCATACTTTGGAATTAAGCTAGGGGACCAGGACAAAAATTTCGCCCCTCATATGTGCTGCAAGACGTGCATTGAAAATTTGAGAAGATGGAGCAAAGGCAGAGCGAAATCTTTGCCTTTTGGAATTCCCATGATTTGGAGAGAAGGAAAGGATCACGTGACAGATTGCTATTTCTGCATGACAAACCTCCAAGGTGGGCTTATAAATTTATTTTTCTTAAATATTTTGAAATCCTCATATGAAACTTGACATAATATTCACCATAATGTAATATTCACCATATATAGCATAATATTCACCATAATGGTAATCATACATTTACATATACATATTGTTATAGAAAATACATTTACACGTACATATTGTTATACAAGTTACATTTACATATACAATGATTGTATATTTTCTTTCTTTTTCATTCATATTGTCCCCGAAGGGACAATATGAATGAAAAAGAAAGAAAATATACAGACTCCATCGACCTATTTCATATCTTACAGACCGCAGCCTTCCCTCACGAGCCGCCACTGTCTGAATGCTTCTTCTATTTCATATGCAAGTTTTATATCCATGTTTCTGTGTTTCTATTTTCAGGAGTTAACAAGAAGAATAAACACATTGTTGTATACCCTGACATTCCTTCTGCTATGAGACCTGTACCCCATGGTCCTGGAATTCCAATACCCGACCCACCTCAAACCCTGGACTTCGATGATTCTGATGATGAATCAATGACCAATGCCAATGACCAGTCCCAGTCGTATATACACCTCAAAATACCGCTTCAAATGAGCCGAGGCCTCTCAACCAGGCCAAACTTAATGATCTTACCAGGGATTTAGGACTTTCCAAATTAGCTGCCGAGATCTTGGGCTCACGACTTCGAGAAGACAACTTGCTGGCTCCGGGAACAACATTCTCCTAGTATAGGAAACGAGAGGAAGAATTCCGCAAGTTTTTTGCAGTGCACGAAAATACCTCTTCCTTAGTGTACTGCTGCAATGTTGAGGGGCTAATCGAATCCTTGGGCCTGCCATATAACGCATAAGAATGGAGGCTATTTATAGACTCGTCTAAACGAAGTTTGAAAGCAGTACTTCTCAACATTGGGAATAGGGTTGCATCAGTCCCTGTAGCACATTCCGTACAACTTACTGAGAGCTACGATAACATGAAAATTTTACTGGATGCTCTCGCATACGACCAACATAACTGGAGGATCTGTGGAGATTTGAAGGTAATACTAATATCATAAGTAAACTATTGCTATTGACTATGTTGTTTTTCCAAAGGTTATTTGAGAGCGTATAAGAACACTTAACTTCCCCACAGAAGTGATACAGTCCAATGCATAGATTTTTTTATCTGATAGAACAAATTCTCTAAATTCTTTAAATATTTTCATTTTTTTTCAGATTGTGGCATTTGTATTGGGAATGCAAGGGGGATACACGAAATACCCATGTTTCCTCTGCAAATGGGATAGCCGAGCGGATGAGAAGCACTATGCACAGCGTGAATGGGCATCCAGAGAGAATTTTGAACCTGGGTCGCATAATGTCGTTTCAGTGCCCCTTGTACCACCAACAAAAATTTTGCTCCCACCACTTCATATTAAGCTGGGCTTGATGAAAAATTTCATCAAATCAATGAATAAGGAGGGTTCAGCATTCCGATATCTCGAGAGTAAATTTCCTCATATATCTGATGCTAAACTAAATGCTGGGGTTTTTGATGGTCCTCAAATTCGAACTTTGATCAAGGATACTCAGTTCGAAAACGCAATGACTCCAACTGAGAAGAATGCCTGGTAGGCATTCAAATCAGTTGTCACTGATTTTCTTGGCAAGCGTAGAAGCCAGAATACGAGTCCGTTGTCGAAAACTTGATGGAAGCTTTCAAAGCTCATGGGTCGCGCATGTCCATAAAAATGCACTTTTTGTGGTCCCACTTGGACTATTTTCCTGAAAATTGCCGGGATTATAGTGAGGAACAGGGTGAACGATTTCACCAAGATATCAAAATAATGGAAGAGAGGTACCAGGGAAACTGGGATATCAATATGCTGGCAGACTATTGCTGGTGTTTGAAGTGAGACGTGCCAGAAGAAAAACACAGACGGAAAGCCAAAAAAACTTCATTCCTTCCTCAATAAACTTTTTTCCATATTCATTGTATGAATAAAAGTATTTATTCACACAATGTTTTCATTTTTCACGAGTGTTCTTATAATATTACTCGTATCTACAGTGTTTAAGCTAAAAAAATCAATAAATTTGGGGATAAAATTGGACTTATAATAAATGGCCAATAGAGAAAAAACCTGACCTGATTGAGGAAAACCAATGTCATTTTCGAATTCAGCATGGTCGAATTATATAATATGAGTTGAAAAAACCCTCACAGCAGACAAAAAAATTTCATATGCATACCAGTGTTATGAATGGTTCTACGCCATCACTAAAAAGATCTTCAAAGCATAAAAGTGGTACGAGCGAGGAGATGGTTTGGCCGAGTGCTAAACACAAACAACCATTACCATTCGATTTTATTCAGTTCGATCAACTTCAACGTTCTAAATGATTATCCATGCGAAGAAGCAATTGGGGCCGTACAAACAGCTTTAGGTAACAAATGTGGACCCGAAGGAGTACACCACTGATCTAAAATAATCTCTGTTTTATTGTCAATGTTTAGTATTGCTCTCCGGTCACTTCTCTTAATATTGTTTACACTCCTTTCTTTAACTTATTAATGTATTACAACACTACAGACATTCTGAACAGACAAAATTTTACATATTCTTAAGATATAAGTTCTATAATAGCAACAAAGTTGTGCTAACAAAATACTGAAACATTACTCTGTTGGTCGTGCGAAATTAAATCAATAGCGACATACTACGCAGTTAGTTTAATTAATTATTGATCTGTTATTACTGTACAAATAATTCAAAGTACTGTATGCACACTACTGTCTTTTGTTCTTTTAAATATTTAAAAATAACTGTCTACCAAGAAAGGAGTGGTTGAATATAAACCAAAACGTTGTCTTCCAATAAATATTTATTTTTTATGTTTTATGTGTATTCTCTCTCTCTCTCTCTCTCTACAGCGGGCGGACTTTGTTGGCTTCCGGGATAGCGTAGGTGAAATGGGGTTAGAGGTCGGTGACATCGCTTCGGCTATCCGAAATAGGAAAGCTGCGTATAGGAGGCGAAGGCCAACCGTTCCCATGAGAACACTGAGTCGTATGTCCGCTTGTGCAGAGAAGTGAAGGCGAAGGTTAGGCAGGCGAAACGTAACGAAGAACTCCGGGTGGCAAGCCTCTGCAAGGGGAACCCAGAGGAGTTCTTCAGTTATGTTAATAATAGAAAGCCCATAGAAAGTCCGACGCGGACATCGCTAATGTGCTGAATGAGTACTTTGCGGGAGTGTTCACCAGGGAGGACACCCGCGTCATCCCCGAGCCAGGCATCAGGCACGAAGGTGCTGGCCTGGATAGTGTTCGGTGTACCGCGACAGTCGTTGCCGATAGAATAGATAAACTGAGCGCGTTTAAGGCTCCTGGGCCAGACCAGTTCCTCCCCAGAGTGTTGAGGGAGGTGCGCGACCAGGTGGCTCCCCACCTGGCTACAGTCTTCAACAAATCGTTGGAGACGGGCCAGGTGCCTGGTGATTGGCGGGAAGCCAACGTAACCCCTATCTTTAAGAAAGGGGATCACGAAAGTCCAGGGAACTATCGTCCCATTAGTCTCACTTCGGTTGTAGGTAAATTATTAGAGGGGATAATAGCGGATAGGATCGTTGACCATTTGGATTCCTACAAGCTGCTTGGAGACTCCCAACATGGGTTTAGACGGCATAGGTCGTGTCTCACCAACTTGCTCAAGTTTTTCCACGTCATGTTGAGTGAGTATGATAAGAGTAGGGCGATTGATATACTTTATCTCGACTTTCAGAAAGCCTTTGATAATGTACCTCATCGCCGGCTGATGGCCAAAGTTCGCGCGCTGGGTATCGGTGGGGAAGTAGGTAGGTGGATTGAAACTGACTGAAGAATAGGCGGCAGAGGGTTGTAATTAAAGTGGCTAGTTCGGGTTGGGCCTCGGTCACTAGCGGGGTTCCTCAGGGTTCCGTTTTGGGGCCACTGTTGTTTATCATATACATAAATGATATCGACGCTGGCATCGTCAGTAGGATCGCCAAATTCGCTGATGACACGAAGCTTGGGGCCAATGTTGGGACGCCAGAGGCGATCGAGCAACTGCGTGCGGACCTACATAGGAAAGGAGAGTGATCCAAAAAATGGCAAATACCGTTTAACTTGGGTAACTGCAAGGTGATGCACATTGGCTACCCCAATCCCAAGTCGGACTACTCCATGTTGGGGAGTAATATCGAGGCGACTGATTTGGAAAAGGACTTGGGTGTGCTAATTAGCAGCGACCTTAAGTTTACCAAACAGTGCGGACAGGTGGAAAAGAAAGCCCAGAAGTTGTTGGGTTATATCAGGAGGCAATTTCGATTTCGGAACAAGGAGATTGTGCTCTCTCTGTACAATTCTCTGGTTCGGCCGCGCCTGGAGTATGCTGTGCAGTTCTGGTCGCCCACCCTCAGGAAAGATATTGAGAGGCTGGAGCGAGTCCAGGCGAGGGCCATAAAGTTAATCCCTTCCGTTAGGCATATGGGCTACAATCGACGCTTACGCGCCCTGAATTTGTTTTCGCTGGAAACTCGGAGGCTGCGCGGTCAACTGATCGAGGTTTTCAAGTTCTTACGCGGGTTCAACAATGTCGATTTTAGAAGCATGTTTAGTTTAAATGATAACCCAACTCGCAACAATGGTTGGAAGTTGGATTTGAAACGGTTTAGGACTAGTGTGTGTGGGAATTACTTTACGTATAAGATCTGTGACACGTGGAACAGGCTACCTTCGGAAGTTGTGAACAGTTCTTCTGTGGATCTGTTCAAAAAAAGGCTAGACCGAATTTTGCACACTATTTGAGGGTGTATGAATTTTTCCCTGGCACCCGTTGCCATTGGTACCTCCTTGGTATGGGCCGCAAGGACTTTTGAGGTACTACTTTTCCTTGTAACTCCTTGTAACTCTCTCTCTCTCTCTCTCTCTCTCTCTCTCTCTCTCTCTATATATATATATATTATATATATGATACACACAGACCGTGTATGGAACAAGGATATATATATTAGTGATGTAGCGGATGTCATTTTTTCACATCCGCGGATGCGGATGAGGATGTTTGATTTCAACATCCGCGGATGCGGATGTCTACATTTTCGTTATTTTTTTAGGATATATTCGAGATTTGTTGTGTTTAACGTATATAATAAGTTATTATATAGAGAGAGCTGTAGGTATAATGTAGTATAATTGATTAATTGTACAATAATTGCTGTACTTTTCTATGAACATATAAAAATATATCAAGCATCTAACTAATATAGAAATCAATTAGTGAATTCGTCTGCAAATAAATTCGTTATATTTTGTTGAGTTTCAGCCACAATTAGAAACCATAATTGTGTTACCAGGATGCGGGACGTGAACCCAACTCAAATGCACCCCACCGACCTCTTTCCCCAACCTCCACCCTTATAGAAAGAGATCTTTAATTAGCTTGATAACTATTTATATTAAGTTTAAAGTTTATTAGGCATATTTATAAATGAGTAATTAAAATAAAGTAAACTAAGATGTTCATCGTTTAATGTTCAAACTTAATTATAGGAAGGTTATGCTTAAGGAACATTAATTTTTCTGCCTTTTCTGCTGCCAGTCTGTTTCTCTTTTCATCATATATTAATCCAGCACTGCTAAATAATCTCTCGCTTGGTACGTTTGTTGGAGGACAGGCTAAATGTTTCCTTGCAAGTTTACTCAAGTATGGATAGATATTCTGCGTATTTTTCCACCAACTAATAGGATTGTCACATGCAGCCAGGCGTTTT